>JAOTQM010000022.1:6605342-7214876 GCA_026939265.1 Oreonectes daqikongensis
ATCACAAAACATTTTGGCTCCCTCATAAATATTTTTGTGTTTGATCAAATTGTGAAAACAGGGTCCACATGTCATTGTTTTGTGAACAAGTCTTGAAGTTATTGATCTTATATTCTGATATACTTGTATAATTTTTGGTATAAATTTAGCAATAAAATAATGTCTGAGTGGTCACTTAAAAAAAAAAAGAAATTGTCTTAAGGCTATTTCATACCCATCAACTCGAAAAAATTTAATAATCCCCGTAATGTAAGAATTAAGAACTGACTATTTTGCAGATTAAACCAAGACATCAGTGCCAGTGGCCAAATAATCATTTTTCATAATCATTCATAACACCCAGTAAACATCTTGTAAATGTCTTCTCTCTCTTTACAATTACAAAGAAAAGTTTTCCACAAAACACGCAGTATGGGAGAATGTATGCTTGTGTTGCTTTATTGCGTTTCCTTGTTTGCTCAACATGTGTAATTGGAGTTTTGACTTGGCAAACAAAGGCCTTGTGACAACTGCCAAATGACAACCAGCTCTGGCCTCACCTTTGCAAAATATTGGCACCATTTCCTGTTGTTTCTAGTCTTCAATGACATGTCATATAGGCTGTAGTACAAGCAAAACATGTCTTTTATGGGTACTTGCAAAAACAGATTTTTATCTACAAGAGGAAAGGCGTGGAACATTGAGTCTAAAAGGATATCTTGGCATCTGAATGTTTCAGGGTTGAACGGCTGTATATGGCAGTTTAACAGTTTGGTGCTTTCACAAAGTTTGTCTCAGAAATATTTGTCTTTGGAAGGTGTTTTATAAACTGACGTCATGGTTTTGGGAATTAAATGTGTTAGAAATTAACCGTTTCTTTATGTATGTTGAAGGGTGGGAAGGAGTTCATGATGAGAGCACATTTTGGACTGCCAAGTGTGGAAAGCAATGAAATGGAAGCAAAGCGACCAATCACAGTGAAGTTTGAGATTCCTTATTTTACAGTGTCTGGGATACAGGTACACCAAAATACATAACAAATATCTTTATAAACTGTGACGAAATGGCATTTTTTAAACATGTTTTATGTGAACAGGTGCGATACTTGAAAATTATTGAGAAGAGCGGATACCAGGCACTACCATGGGTGCGTTACATTACTCAGAGCGGAGGTAAGACACGTTCAGAAATCATTATCTAACATTCAGATAAAGTTTACCTTCACCCTGCGCATAAGTTCAGTAAACATGAGCCTTGCTCTCTTTACTGTCATTCACACACACACGCGCACAGACGGCACAGTTTGATATAGTAGACTATCAGTTTTCCATTTGCATTAGCGACACCAGAGAGAGAGCCACTCTAATCCCTCAACCCTGTTCACTTATTCATAAGAAATGCAAAGCAGACGTCAAGCCGTGAACCATTGTGGAATTGTACAAATATCCGAACATCCAAAATCAATAAAAAGAAAACCCCCAAACTTTTACACAGTAGCATACAGTTCAAAGGAAGCGTTTCTCAAACTGTAGCTGAAAATGTAGCTACATCACAAACCAACTAACTAGAAGCAGCTACAGGAACTATGTTTGTATATAATGGTTTTTAAATAGAAAACAAAAAAGTAGCTTTAATAAAAACAAGACCCACAGTGTCATACAGGGACTGTGCAGCGGTTCGAACGAATGAAGCATTTAATCAGTCGTTTCATTTACATAAACCGCCAAACAACGTAATTCTGTAGAATGAACCTGACTGCCACACTACAATACAGTATATGAGAGCGGGGAAGATTTACAACAGCACATTGGGTTATTTAACTCATCTGTCACACTGTGACACTAAAAGTGTTTCCGCTATCAGCTGGAGAAAATAGCTTGATACACTGCTACTAAACAGCTGAACTTGTATGTCACTACTGAAAAAATGATTTAGTTGGATGCCTTGTATTATACACTGTAGTTTCAGTTATTCCCCAACACTTGTAGCAGTTATTCAAGCATCCTATCATGGTCAAACATGCATCATTTATAACCTGCAGTTTTCTCACTTTGCTCAAATAACCATGACAGATTATCAGCTGAGGACCAATTGAGAGAAGACACACATCAGACAGCGTCCACATGTGTTTATCTCCTGTCTGTCCTGTTTCATCTATGAGACAGAAGCTGCCCTGCACCCAGCAGACAGACTGCTGAACCTGCCCTCTTCCTCAGATTCTGGATGTGCACGTCTTTGGTGAGATCAGGGTTTTGAAATTGAGCTACTGAGGAAGCTTTATAAAACCATTGTTTTTATCGAAAGCTCAGACTCATCATTTGATTTTGGTGTGGGTGTATTAAAATACCGATGAATTTATATATCTATTGCTATGTTTCTAATGTATTCTGTTTAGACTCTCAAACCGATTAAATGGATTCATGTTACAATACACATTTCCGGTACTGTTTTTTTTTACTGTTGTAGGTAATGGGACTCACAATGTGATATCTTATAGTATGCCTGTCTGTAAAGCTGTGTAACCACAAGCCCTGAAATCAATACCTTGTGTTCAAAATCAATGATTTATAAGGCGGTGTACTGTTAGGACAGTACTGTAACACTAGATTTTCACCACAGTGGCTCTGAATGACTCGAAATATCAGTCAGTAGCTGAACCTGCAAGCACACACTGGCAGATTGAAGTGAAAATGCTAATGCTTCTGTAACATACTGTAGCCCTTGACCTAGCAAATCATCCATATTCAAGTTGATGTAAGTGAGGATGCTGCATTAACTATCATTAACTAAAAATGTCACACTTGCATTCAGAATGCACTGTAGCTACTACCACTTGTTTGTCTATGTGTGCGTTTGTTTAAAAAACTGTCTGCTACTTTTGCAGAGGCAAATATTATTTGTTTCCATCAAGTCCAAACAGTTTTCGCCCCTCATTTATTTACAAAAGGGCAATGGCCTGGTAGCATCTTAATATTTATTCCACCTTGTTGGTAAATCTGAAATATGTATTCTATGCCTTTTTTATTAATAACATTTTCGCTCACTGTACAGAAAGGTCATTCTGAGACAATAAATGGGTTCATTATTGTGAGAGTTTTGTAGTCATTTTCTGCATTGTATGGAAAAGAATCATTTTAGTAATGTTTACCTGTGGTTTCAAAGCAAAAACATAAATAAACGTTACTGAGCATGCTTGCTTTTGTGGCCCAAGCTTAACTTACGGTTACATCCGCAAAGAATAGAGACCCGCAGATTATTTCTGATAACAAAAATAAAATAAATAATAACAAGTAAATGACATTAACTAGCAAAAGTATGTCTAGTCCGTATTATTTTGGGTTACCAGTACAAGAACCATTACTTAACTTAAACTTAAATGCGACAAAGTTACACGACTCATTCAACAAATTGTTTATTTAATAAAATGAATATACAATAAAATTAAACAAATTGTTTATTGAATACAATTATTATACAATAAAATAATATAAATAAACTCAAGTGTAATTAGTTATATTATTAACCACTAGCCAGACCGATCAACAAACGCAGACCAGAGGTTAACTTCGTGCTAGGTGCACACGTCTATATTCCAATATCTTTATTCAATATAGATATTGTAATACATTGCTGTTTCATAATGATAGATCTGAGCCATAGCCATAGAAAACCATCATATAGAAGAGTGCTGACTGTATTCATTGCTATTTTTTCTTGACTTGAGCTCTGGATTGTTCTTATCAGTCTTAACACATGACAGGCCAATAGATGCGTGACAATGGGTCACAAAGTCAGCTATTGTTTACATGGTGACTTAGCAGCTGCTGCACAATAGCAAGCTTGTTATGCGTAAAAACGGGCATCGCCAAACACGACACGACTGTGTCCGTCCTCAGTCCATTTCAGAACCTGCTTCTGTCTTTCCAGGATGAACGGATGAATGAATCACTGCATGGTTGAGTAACCTATACCTCAAACAAATGCATGCTTGTACACATAATTGCAAAGGATGAAAAACACCCAGCAGTTGAATTCTGTTTTCTTTTATTTTAAATAATACTTTCAAATGTAATGATTTTGGAAAGAAAATAAATAATTGCCTTTATAAAACTATAA
The DNA here is from genome assembly GCA_026939265.1 of Oreonectes daqikongensis. Lineage (NCBI taxonomy): Eukaryota > Metazoa > Chordata > Actinopteri > Cypriniformes > Nemacheilidae > Oreonectes > Oreonectes daqikongensis. The sequence continues at coordinate 6,609,438 of JAOTQM010000022.1, forward strand.
AGAATCTTACTTCAGCTTGAACGACCACTCCAAACTACAGTGGCTCCATAAAATATTAGGGCACTTAAGCCACATTGAAAATGCATGAATTACATTGCATTATAGACAGAGGAATATCAAACCAAGTGCCATCTGCAAATAAATGATGCAAGGCCTTTTCTTAGAACTTACTGCAATTACTGTTAACCAAGTGGTCTGAAGCACACTACAGTGAAGTTTAGTTCATTTTTTATGAAGTTATTCTGACTCCTGGTTTGATACTTTGCTATTTAATCCAATGCAGTTCATACATTTTAACTGTGACTTAAGCTGTCCAAAAACACTTCTGGGGAGCTTTCAGTATTCCAGAGCAGTTTTATAATTGCGCAGCTTCTTCATTTCTGAAAGTTGTCACGTTGGAGCGTGAACGTTTGTTTACTATGCGTTCAAATTGAAATAGATTTCCACTAAATTGGCAACAACCTGCCATCTGTTTATCTCCATCTGTTTGAGAATGTTTTTCATAAACCCCGCAAAATCAAATACCAATAATTTACATGAAAATCAGCCTACAAGTATTGCAACAAATAAAATATCTTTCTTAAAACATCAATGCCATGAGACAATGCTGATTAAACATTTCACTGTATGTACCTTAAATGTAAGTCCCTTAGCATAAAAGCGTAAATGCAAAACTCATATCAAAAAGTCATAGCCTCCAGATTTACATTCATATGTCATCCTTAGTGTAGCCTGCACAAAGAACGAAGTTGAAATTCACAGGCATGCAAACCGACAAGGCCGATCTGCTCTTTTACACACATTAAATCCTATGAAAAGCTGAAGACATCCCCAAATTGACACCCACTTGGCATGCTCGCCGCTGCCCACATAAATAAAGCCGTGAAGAACGCACACCGCAATTTCTAATAACATTGGAGGCGATCGACGTGAGAAAAAGCAGCATGTTTTACCTCAAATCAATTAGTTAATGATAAAAACTTGAGTTTCACTACTTTGTTGTAGTGGAGCATGTAAAGCTGAAAGTTTGTGCCTAAACCCTCTGAGGTTCAACGCCTGAAACCTTTAGTCTGTTCGTGGGATGTAATTGTAAATGCCACGTGTGATTTGTGCTGTAGTGTAATGAGTGCAAAGTTTCACTGAAGGCTTTTTATGGTCCTAAGACTGCAAAGTTCAGTGTCTTATTTCATGTTCTTTTATATATTACGGAGCCACGCGATTAAATCAGATGAGCCAAGCTAGAAGCTGTCTCTCTCCTCCCCTGCATTCGGCCTGAAATCGTGAAGATGCCCACTGTCCTCTCCCATCTTCTCTGTCCCGGGCCTGTCCTCTCCAAAAAGAAAACCACTGCAGAATATACTCCGACCGCTAAAACGGTCAAACTCCCGCCGACCAAAAGCACTATCCCAGATATGTACATGTCATTCAGAGCCTTGCCAGGTTTGGGCATGTGGTAGGCCAGGGCCACATCCAGGAGCACGGCCCCACAAATAAGCAAAGAGATTCCTGTGATCAACATGACCAGAACGTCTGACAATCCACCGCTCTTCAGCATGTCGATCCGCCGTCTGCTGCGTATGCAGTTCATGTCCTGGACTGCAGAGCTCAGCAGCTGCTTGAGTAGAACGGCCAGGGCGAGAAGGCAAAGGGCCGTCCCGGCTCCAAGCCTCCACTCGCTGGAAAGACTGGTGGTGGTGGAGAGAAGGCCTACGCCGCCCAGGCCGCAGCCTAAGATCAGGCACACCGAGGCGCAGTAGCATAATAAGGATTTGCGTGGTTCGTTGAACCACCAGAGCTCCACTTGCTCCTCCAGGAGGTTCTGTTGGATACGGGCCGGGTCAGGATGTGGGTGGCCCCTTGGAGGGGAATAATCCTCCAGCTCTGACATGATGTTTGTTGCTAATGGTGCTCAGGACAGGTGCCAGCTGTGAGAGGATGTCTGGCTAGACTTCCTAGAGAAAACAAGGTAATAATGTTAAACAACTGAGAAGTATGTCACTTTACAAATATATATGCATATATTCTGTAATACTACCCTATACAGCCACAGAATTATTTTCCTAAATTTACTATTTATCATATGTAACGTGTTTCATCCTCTGATCTAGTGACAACATTTCCTCCAAATTCCAAATAAAATATTCATATTCATGTAGGATCAGGTCAACAATGACTATGATGGAATAAGCTGGAAGATCCTTTTTCGTTTTTTGGCCCATTTATTACATCACAGCAAAAATCTGTAATGCAACATGAGTCATCAATATTTTTGCTCCAGTTTCCCAAAAGAAAAAGTACTCTACATTTTAACCGTTTTTATCAGCAACAAAGTTCGATTTGGCAACTTTTTGGTCCACTGCAGCAAGTTCTGACTTTTAAACCAATTTACAACGTGGTCATCTGTCTCAATTTAAACACTTCTGAGCAGTTTAAAGGCTGTTAATGTAGCTGGGAGCACTGCGTTTAGTGAGAACGTGTGTAGAGAATAAAGATTTTAAATAGTGTGAGACTATTTTTCTCGCTGTGGGCTCAGTCATTAATTCCTTTACAAAAAAGCCTCTCCCTGTAGTCTCCCTGACCCTCAAGGTTACAGGACAGACAGCTTGTCTTTACAATCCCGTAAGTGGCATTGCCTTCACAGTCAGCAGCGCTGTGCCTGCCAACTGCATTTACTCTTAAACTACAGTACAATACGTACATTACAATCACAGAGCATGTGTACTCTATAGTTCCATTTTTCATTATTCTAAACTATTTGTTTACAGTGTGTTATGTTGCACATATGTGGCTGTGAAGGTTGTGTGTGTGTGCGTGTGTGCTTTTGAAGCATCAAGCTTTGTTAATTAAGTCCCTACAGACCTGCAATCTCACATACATGCTGCATCCTTGTGACTGAGGTGAAGCATGAAAAGAGACGTGGAAACAAGCACCAAAGCATCATTCTAAGATAACAATCATTATTACAGTATATGGCCCCATGGTCATGTATAAAGATTATTATCTAAACAGTAATAGAACTGTAAAGATCAGAAACAAAGTCATATATTGGTATACATATTGGTCAAAAACTGTTGATAATTAATAACGGTTTGTTAATATTTCAAAGTTGTCTATAATACAGCGTCCACTTTGTACATTCTGTACAATTTGTACTTTTTGTTCTACATTTTTTGTGCTTTCCCAGTAATTCCTAGTAATGGCATACAAATACAGTAAAATATACAGACATTAGTGTAGTACATCCTGCCCTATCCCATTAATCTTTTCTTATAAAGGGCAAAAGTACCTGCAGTGCATATTAACAAGCACCCAACCCAAGTCCAAATAAACTTGCATCATATTGAAGTGGTTTAACCTTCTGATTTATAGAACATATGGGCAATTCCAGTGTTATGGATGTGACATTTTCAGTCAAAACTTGAAATATAAATTTTCAGAGATTGTATTTATTACAAATATATTGAACCATCTGTTTATATTTTACTAAAGGTCTAAAGATATAATCCAGACATCAGTCTATACAAATTTTCTAGTTTAAAAGAGGGAAACAATAATATGTTACGAATGTGACAGGACGCACGTTTTTGAGAGACAATAACAAAATGTATTATTGCATACCCATGTGTTGGGTATGCAATAATACCCAACACATGGAGAAGGAATATCTCTTAATAGAACATAAAAAGGCTATTATATTAAAATGTTCATGTGGCCATTTATAAGCAATATGGACTGTTATGGATGTGACAATTCCATTATGGATGTGACAACGCACAAAAACTTTAAGAGAGATTCCACGTGCTTATTTCAACAACCAAGTACTGACATATCAGTGGTAAAAACCTGATTTTTGCATGACATTTGCATGATGGAATTGCCCACATCAAAACATTGGTTTATGTCATCTTGTATAGACATACTCACCCTACAAAATTAGATGCTGTCTGGGATGACAATCTTGTTCCATGTGCCAGATGAGCAGTCACCGGTGCAGTGTTATGAACTCATTCCCCAAAAAGAGAGAGAGGACGGCAAGATTGGAAATCTTGGAAATCAGCTCAGGGTTCCATTGATCTTGACTTGAGCTTAAGATAATTTCTAAAAATAAACTGTCTTTCTGTTTTGATTTTGCAGTTGCTCCTTGGGAACTCTTGGGAACCTCTTGAGTTTAGTTATGTCAGTGATAGTTCAGCGGTGCAGTCCGGAGTATATTTAGAAGCTCACTCGGATGAACACAATCGTGTGTGCCAAGAAATATGACAGTAAGCCAGTCTGACATAAAAAAGAGACATTTAACAAAATGTGCAAATTCTTACCTTTAAATAAGTATTAACACTACTCACACTCCATCAAAATATTCCATAAGAATGAAAAGGCATTGATGGGAAAGCAGTCAGTATAGCGGCCTTGGGGTTGCACTGCCATCCAACCTAACCATCAATTTAATATATCAGTCCACTGTATTTCCGATCAAGGTCTCTAAGGCTGTTTCATATGCACAACAGTGTCCCTTTGACTGTCAGTATGTGAGTGGTCCACTAACCAAAATCGAGATGTTCAGGTTCAGCAGCATCCTCATAGCATCCAACCTTCTCTTTCTTGGTTCATGTTGTTGTCGGCTACTAATGTTCGGTGGCTTCCTGGGAGATTTAAAGAAAACACGGTCCTCCGCGACAGGTGTGAATGCCGAGCATTGTGACAGACCGGGAGCACTATTCATTCTTTAGTCAAGCAGTACACTGTGGTATCTCCGACTGCAGGTCTCTGATGTAGCTGCAAAAGGAACCATTCATAAAACAGGCTCCTGTCTCCGGTCACCATACAACAGCTGATGCCTTGTCTAGCATACTCTTCTCTGCTTGGTTGCTAGACAGAGACAATGGAACAAGTCTCTGGGTCCTTCTCTAAGCCAGGACGGGACGGGTCGCTATCTGTCTGGAGACAATAGAAACAAAGAACGATAGTTAGATGTGTGGGGGGTGAAAGATACGCCTGATGTGTCTAAATCAAAGGGGTTTAATGAATCGCTTTCGATTGTTATAAATGGTGATGGAAGAGGTGATGGAACAGTCTGTTTCATGTTTAAATGGCCCGAATGTGTCATGTTGTAAATAGGTACCGCTGACAATAGGTTATATATTGGGAATGGTTTAGTGTGGAGGACAACAAATCCACTGGACATTATAGCTATCAATTTGTTTCTATTTACATATATTGTGAATCTGTAATGCAATATGCAAAACAAAAACCCCCATTTAAAGGTTGGGTTAGTATTTTTAATAATAACCTTGTGTGGTCTAAGCTATGATAAAGCTAAGCATTTCATGCCTGCATTGTACGGTATGTTTGAGGACGGAGCAATGCAGGAAGGAAGGGGCGTGTTCTGTTGTCGATTTCAAATACGTTTTCATAAAACTATGTTAACACAAATGTAAATATTGATATTATGTTGGACTAAAGAAAATTCTAAATAAATCAAACGGTTATATTTTAGCATCTTCAAGTAGTCAACCTTTGGTCTTTTTTCCCTATTGTTTGTCTTCTGAAATGAGGTGAAAAATGTAGGTGAGACTTGATTTTGTCCACTGTGAACTGACTGGATTGTTGAAAGTCAGACATTGCTAACAAAATGGAGGCAGGTATAAATATTCAGCGACAAAATTAAGTTATTTATAAAAACGGTACATTACAACATTACAATTCCGTAAAAAAAAGAATTGTGTCGGAGCCGATAGCCTCATGGGCAAGTGCTCTGTCATGTAGCGCAAGTTTGAATCCTTCCCCAATTCCACCCCCTTTTCTCTCTCCCACTTGCTTCCTGTCCTCTCTGCCATGGTACTATTCCCTCTTTCTTAAAGTATTCCATTAAAAAGATGGTGTAAGAGGTATATTTTGATTAACACAAATTTTTACAAAAAGAGTGGATAATTTAATTCAGAGAATGCCGAAAGTCATCATAAATACACAGACCCCAAATCTAAATTTCTCATCCAAAAAAATGTGCTGTACCTGAAAATGAAGGATTTAATCATGGACTATTTTGTCTAATGAAGTTTTGGGTCCTTGAGGGCCACGAGTGAGCCGTCACAGCTATGCTTCTTGCTGCCCCCTCTGGTTTCTCCTTCCTGCTTAATCCACATTTTATCAGCCTGTGCACAAGGCTCAGGTTACCGTCAGGCATAACCCCAGGAACAAACCGCAAACAGCAGCTGGCCTGGACCCTGACTTCATAGCTGATTCACCCCTTAATCTTATGTCTCATGCTCTTTTCTTTATTTCTCTCTATTTCAGAATATCTGACTACAATTCTCAGTCAGGTTATCTGCCCGCTTGTCTCTTTATCTCCAATGCACTGCTGTTCTGTTACCTAGAGAGAGTAAGTGTGCATGAAAATCAAAGCTCCCTCTCCCCGCTTTTTCCAGTCCGTCGTAAAAGTTTGCATATGCCATGTGCTTTATTCCATCACTTCAAGACTCTGTGGTGTCATTACCTCCTCACTTTCCTCTAAAGAACATTCGTTCATTCCAGCCCCTCGGTGCAGCTAGCTGTTACATTACCGCCACAATCCGTAGGAGGAAACAAAACACAAAATGAAAATGACATTATAAAGAAAGATGACTCAATCTTTCTCTGCGCAGACATTGTGCAAACATTGTACAAAAATAGGCAATATAATCGCAGTCATATTTCTTTAAAAATCCTAAGCATGTCAGTACTGTAGGTGGCATTTTGTCAGGTAAAATCTATAATATTTTGTATTCAACACCATTCATCGTCTGATTGGACACTATCAGGCACAGCTGTGGTATTAGGTGCTAATTAAATCACCAATTAACAGGCCCGTCCGCCCAGCTCCACACTGCTGACAAAAGGAAAAACGTTCACCTCTCCTTCCCTCCCTCCCTCCCTCCCTCCCTTCATTTCATGTACATTTTCAGCCTTTCTCAAAACAGCGACAGCATCCAGAATGTTCAGTTCTGTCCTTCAGGCCAACCGAAATGTGGACATAGCCCATAATGCAATACAAAGCAGGGCAGTTATCCAGCTTGGCCACCGAGGTTCACTCTTTGCCCTGACCTCCATCTGTGACATAGACACCGGCCAGGTTAGACACCTGGGTTTGTTCCTTTACTCTCAGGGCACGGTTTCATTCTCAATGTCTGTGTCACAGAATAGTCCAGAACCGCTAAATGTTTACCAAGTTACTGGGTAATGTCATACTGGAGTTTTTTAACATCTGTGTGCTAATGGGAGCTCTCAAGAAAAGATGAAGAAAGAGACATGATTTTTTCTGGCATCTGCAAGCACTACTCGAGATAACATTTTGCTCTGTCAAAGCCCTGTTTCAGGATTTCAGAGAAGCTTGTCCCTTGCACAGGGTACCACATGATTCCCATAGTCATGTACCCTAATATTTACACCATGATACGCCAAGATGCTTAAAAGGAAACCAATAGTACTACCTGACTAAAAATCAATACATTTACAGTTACACTTCAGGGCTACTGTATTTGCCTAGTGTTATTTGCTCATTCTTTGACAGGGCGACTGCGGTTATAACATTTCCTTGTATGTTTAAATGTGTGTGTAAGTATGTACATGTCTGCACTTAACAAAGCATAACATTGTCATCAAAGCAGGTCACATTCCTCAAGCATAACCATGAAATTGTTAAGAAAAGGTATCCTTGGCTAATACATTTTCACTGTAAACTGGTATTCATACAGCATAGAAGAGGAATCTAAGGCATTAACACAATTACCTTCCCTTTTATTTTACAACACTTATTATACCGTTGGGAGGCATTTTATCTTTCTTAGGGTGTTGCAAAATCATTACAGTTGTTCAAGTTATTGCAGTGGAAGACAATCTCCTTCAATTCTGCAGCTCTTCTTTACAGTTTTAGCTTTTAATATATTTCCTGTTAATAATATTTTAATTGTTCATTAAAAAGGGCAATTAAATAGTGAGTTACTGATATTGCTTTGCTAATAAAGAAACACAAAACCCTCAGTTTTAAAACGTACCATGGTTTTATTATAGTAAAAGTGTAGTAACCATATTTTGGATGATTTACTATTTGTATCATCATAGCCTTAATATACAAATATCACAGTTAGGCTATGGTAACTGTAGTAAAACTATTTTGTCTGCACAGTAGCCTACAGTAAAGTGCTGTTTTGATCATATAAAACCGATACTAAAAGATATCTTCCTGCTTATCTTCGTCGTAAGTATACTTGTTTCAAAGTGTTTTTTATTACAAGGAAGCGTTAAAACTCCCGGATAAAGTTAACACCTATCCAGATGTATGAATCTAACGATCAGTTATTTCTAATATTTAACTCGCGAATATATTACCATTAAATTGCAATCTGATAATCTTTTCCGATCTTTGCTATCATATCCGGATACGGGGTTCAGTTCTTACCTGTACCGTGCTGACAGGCAACGCACCATCCCGAACCACATCAGCCTACGTACAACATAGTACGAAATACACAGCTTCCAGTCTGAGACAGTCCGCTGAAAGAGACGTCAAGTTGAATCGAAGTCTTGATGTCAGTAATTCTGATCATATCAGGTTGCAATTCCTATCGTCGCTCTGTGACTGCAGGTGCATTGCTCGTTGAGTCCGGACTTTTGCCCTTCGCTCGGAGGTGTGGTCTCTTCTCATTGCTACTCTGATCGCGGAGCTCCTCTCCGTGTAGTTCAGCTGGGAGTGTGACCTCGCAGCTCCTCTCCGTTGGGATACCTGCAGCGATAAAAAGCCGGAGGTCTGGCGTTAAATGACGCTGAATGAAAACATACAACAGCCCCTTAATTTTATAGTCTGGCATTGCGTGACAAAATGGTCCTCCTAACGTTACCTGATAAAGCGCTGCTGAGTTCTTACCTGCAATGTGTACTGCGATTAATTTTTACAGTATTTGTTAATAGGTCGCTTAGGCTAAAGCTAAAATTGCGTAAAGCTATTTTATTTTTATTTTTTAATTAGCAAAAAAGGACGCAGCTATCCAGCTTTCAAATATATATAAAACCTTAGAGAAATATTTAATATTATAACATTTATTTCAACGTTAAACATTAGTGATTATATCTGAAAAGTTATTTATTTACACTCGCAGATATATCATATGGGTATGGTAACGTGACGTTGTAGGGAGGTGCCTACAGCAATGATCCAGGTTCAATAAAAGTTTAATATACAACATGTGATAGATCATAAAATAATATTGACCTGTGTTTGTAAAAATAAAGACACTTACTGTCCATGGGTACACTTCTTTGTTCACATTTTCAGAAATGTGAAGCTTTTTCAACGGCAACAACACATACAAACTTAACTTCCGGTAGACTTCAGCAAAGAATCAATATGAATTAGTTTAAATTTAATCAAATACATAATATAATATAATATAATGAATATACAATAAAATAATAATATAAATGAAACATAACATAAATAAATTGTTATATTGCTAGACCGATGAACACAGACCGGAAGTTAACTTCAGGCCTCCAGGTGCAATTGCGTCCGATGAAACCGCCTTATTGCTGATGGTGTCTACAATTTGAGCAATATTTCAGGTGAGAGGAGTTGCTTCATGTTAACCCGATTTTTTATCAGTGCTTTATTTATCATAACAGTTTACAGATTTGGCCATTAAGCTTATGGGATCACAACATGATAATACTGTTTTTTCTGTTTTGAGTTTACATGCTTGATATAACTTTGCAACAAAGAAAGAATACGATTTTGTTACTAAACGCTGCTTTTAAAAAACACGACCTTTGTGACTAAACCTTTTCCATTTTACTTGTTTTCTGCATGGTTTTTCTGACGAAAACTGTATTTTTTTTATTTCCACAAGTAGTTCAGTACTAAACATCACTTATCTGAAAATGGTGACACCCAGTGGTTCAATAAGGTGACACTTTGCTGAACACACAAACACCAGTCAATGTATTCTGCAACAAAAACAAGTGCACAAAATACAAATTAAGTCTGGCTTTCCATGAAAATAAATGGACAGATTGTATGACAGGTTTTGAATTTATTCCCATGGATCTGAGACAAGATTGCATCTAAAGGGTCAGTTCACCAAAAAATGAAAATGTAGTCATTTACACATCCATCCTGTCATCCATCCATCCTTCAAACTCACTTGTTCTCTGCAGGGTCATAGAAGGACTGGAGCCTATCCCAGCACCTCAGGCAGAATACACCCAGATGGAAGGTCCGTCACAGGGCACTCACACATCTAAGAACAATTTTAGTTTATCTTATTCATATCGTATTAATTATAGTTCATAATTCATATTTTTGCATGCATGGTAAACAAACCATGTCACCTTCCTATTTTGTAGTTTTGAGCTATTTTCAGGGAAAGCTTTTGTAACACACACACACAAATGCAATGATGTTTATTAATAACTAAACTATGTTACCTTCATTAAAATAACACAAATTCTGATCATGTAAATGTATTTATACACACAACAAAAGCCTCACAGTAAACAAATATCGCCCTGCTCTTTCTCTCTCTGTGTCTTTTTATCTTGTGACAGATGTTGGCATCATCACCTCATGCCGTCTGATGTACTGGTCCTTCAGATCTTTCTTGCTGTCCCATAGTCTCTTGGGCTCCTGGAAAAAGGCTTACATATTTATGAAGGTCATTCATGAACCTGTGTACTGGTCTCTACTCATCACTCTGCTGTCAGGTGGGAGGACAACGCACAAACACATTTTTCTTCTGTGTGTGGAGTTTGGGCTTGATTTGAACAGTGGTCAGCTCTTGGTGAGCCTTTCTGTTGTGGAGAGGGTGCAGTTCTTTCTCCGTCCACCTAGAGGAAAGCAGACTAAGCATTGATCTCTCTGCTCAGCCATTAGTGCTGATCTATTCCCTCTCTGCTTCATCTCAGGCTCATTTGTATTCTAATTGCCGGGCCTTGAAGTGACATGCTACGTTTGTAGAAGGCCGCTTTCTGTCAATGCCATGCCGATACGCGTGTTGTGCTGTCTTCAGCTAAGCATTGACATTGCATATTCCAGACTCCAGTATGCGGTGTTCTACAGTTGAGACTAATGAACCATTTTTGTTTAAAAACTACACTTGGTTTATTGATTTCAACATATGTATATGTGTTTAAATGTTCTCCAGATCGACCTCCGAATCCACTCCAGTGTTTGTTTTGATGTTTATTTGTACTGTATTTTTGATATTGTCTCGTCCAACAATTCTTACTCAATTCTTTCTTAAAAAAGCTGTGTGTAATTTTTAGGAGGATCTATGGACATAACTGCAATATGATATACATAACTATACTGTGTATAAAGACCTTACATAATGAAGTGTTTTTATTATCTTAGAATGAGCTGCTGCTATCTCATCGCGGGTCCCCTTGGAATTCATCATGCCGTTTCTGCAGTAGCCCTAAACAGACAAACTGCTCTACAGAGAGCATTTCGTAACATGTTATGTCCTTCGACAAAGACGCGGAAACTTGATGACATCTTTGTCCTGTATCAGCCACCGTATAGTGCTTCGAAAGGCTGAGAGGTGGAGTGAGCCGTTGGTTGCCATTTTACAACCTTACCACTAGATGCCGCTAAAATCTCCACATTGCTCCTAACTGAAGATCTTTTCCCTACAGGCAAACTTCAAGCTAAATGAGAATGATTTCACTCATAATCAGATCTTAATCAGTTGGCTAGCACAGTTTTGTCGTATCCACAATGGCCTGATTATTACAACACGCATTGTATTATTCAAACCTCCAATTGCCGCACATTGTCACATTCAACACACCCAATAGAAAGATGAATGTTCTTGCCCTATGTTTAAGAGTTCATGAATTAATATCAGTGACATTGAATTTCTGTTTGATCATCGGTCTAATTTTATAGCCATGTTATTTTTCATCTTTCTCCGCTCAATCCAATTACTTCCACAAGACGATAAACCCCAGTCCACGTCCGTGACATTTAAAAGACAAAGCAAACTCTCAATTTCGTCAGTGTGACACAGAGAGGGGTAGCGCAGAGCTGTGTGCGTTCCCTCTTCCCTCTCATAATCCAGATGATAAAATACAGCCCCTCTACAGATGCATACAGAATGCCACACATCAGTGAGCTTGTGCTGGCGGATATTATTTATGGACAATGCTGTGGTTGAAGTTAGAGGCTTTGTGAAAGGAATAAAAGACAGATAATAGATGTGCTCTGTCAGATGCTTTGTAAGGGAGATATGTACAATGACATTGGAGCAGTTACTGTTATCTTAAAATGAGCATGTGTGTGTGGGAGACAGAAGGAGAGAGATTATTAAAACAGGTGTGTGTCTCCACATGCTGATGGTGTGTGATTATTCATTACTTGCAGACTTGCTGCTGGCTCTCTGCTGAGAGCGGGTCTCAGAGTCACCTTGACTGAGACTCGTATACACATATCACACTTATTACTTCTGCTACTGTGGTCTAATCGGCCCAACAAGTTACAGGCATGAACATTCACAAACGCAGTGTGAGACTTTTTATTGCTAAGTCATCAATCTATTGATTTCAAGCACAGCATTTTGTATACAAACAGAAGCATGCATGTGTAAACTCTGATTTAAGCGAAGTTGCATCATGCACAACAGTTTTCTTATCTCCATGTGTGCAAATTTCAGACAAATACTTTGCAGTGCAAGATGAGTCATCTATTTCTTATCCTTCCTCTAGAAATAAAAGACAGCACATAAATGGGTACAAAAGCTGTTTTTGTCAACTTTTACTGGTACACTAGCTTTACAGACATGGACTAAAAGCCACAAAACTCCAATTTTGATTTCATGAGGTCTTGAAAGCTTATATATCAGTTTGATCTGTCTGCTGGGTGAAGATGTCTCTCTTCAATGCCTGCAGTGTCTGCTGGTCATTCTTCATATGCTCAAGCGCCACATTCGCTTCACTGGTCTCTTTTATGGGCTGTTGGACTGAAGGAAGATTGAGAAAATAGGGTCCACACATGACCTTTTGCTGGTCTGCAGACTTCTAATGCAGGACCTTTATTACTGAATTTTAATTATAGTAAATACGACAGTCCGGGGACTTGTGCTGCGCTCCAGACAAAGTCGAAGGTGATAATAGCCAAGGGGAAATTTCCATTTACAAATGTTAGAAATGTTGTAGTCAAAGCCACAGTTGCTGTATTGATAAGTCTTACAATTACAACAACTTCTTTTATGTAGATATCTGTCTTAATATTGCATTTTTATGTATTGGTTAAAGGGATATTTCACCCATCTAGTTGTTCCATGTATACATTTCTTTGTTTGGTTGAACATAGAGAAAGATATTTGGATGAATGCTTGTAACCAAACAGTTCTTGCCGTAACTTAAAATAGTGTTTCAGTTGCATAGGTAGCTATTATTTCATAATGTCTTGCCATATTTGAAGCCGAATACTCATTTAAAACATGTTTAGCTTTTGCTTTTTGCTTACATCTTAAAAAATGTAATAGTCATATCATAATATGCTGCGTTAAGCATATAGGATATCAGTTTAATAGCATGTCAAAAGATATGCCAACTAAATAATTTAAACATGACCAGTGAGGGCAGAAAGAAAACAAACAGAAAATAGTCTGCAAGCAGAAAAGCAGAGAGACTATGAGTTTGGACTGTTAATACTTCACTGCATCTGCATAAGTAAACATTCGATTCTTTGCAATAACCTGTCTGTGTCTGGTCTGTTTTCTTGTACCATAGAGATAGAAAATGAAAGCACTGAATGTATTTATATGCCTATTCAATTGACAACCAAAGCTAAAATATGTTTTGTTAAGTATGTTGAAGAATAAAGAAAAATGTGAAGAATAGAGTTCAGCAACTCTTTCCCAAAGCTTTCTTTGTTTCAATAAATGCTCCTATTAATCCTGTGAGAAAGTTCTTGAAGTTACAGAAGGTTTTCATTTCAAAAGTTTGAAGAAAAATGAAATTTCTCATCATTTGGCCCCTTTAGCACACTCAGGATGATGAATGATCTCCTTTCACATCTTCCCCTCAACCTTCATCCTGGGCCCGTCTCTATCTCGTCCAAGTCTGTCTTGACATATATGTCCTGGATCTGTCTGTCTTCCTTCTGCATCTGCTTCTTTAACAGCTCAAACTGCCTATCTGGATGCGTGGTCTTCCTGGCAGATTCTGTGTGAGAGAGTAGGGGCGTGTGAAAAATACTGCATGCTCCATTACTGCACAATCCCCGTAGGGAGCAGGGATAAAAAGAAGAAAATGATCATATTGAAGGTGGAGAGAAAACAAGAAACAACTACGCAAGCAGAAAACAAGAGAGAAAATACAATTTAGGACAGGGTAATGAAAAAAGAATGGAAAGGCTTGTGAGGAAAGCTCAATATAGACAGCAGCAGATCAAACGGAGGTGGAGGGTAGAGTTCATTTTGAGGACAGTTCATCTATACACTGGACAATCTTTAAATCCTAATGTTTTTACTTAAACTACGCTAGCTTTCGGGGTGGTATCACAAGCACCAGGGAATAATAAGATACATTTTTCAGGAGCGTAAAATAACAGCGATTAAGCCAGCCTTTCATCACACTGTCTTTTACAGCACTGTTCTGTATCCCCTCCGGATTGATGGAAGCCGACATCACATTTCCTCCACGATTGCAGTGATGTCCTCGGCGAAATGCCAGCGTTCTCTTGATTAATCTGCCTGCTCTCTTCCAATCAGTGTCACAGCGGGAGAGAAATGCCGTGTGTTTTAAATGCCCAGCTTTCGCACACAGGTCTGTTTTATGAGCTTGGCCTCCCGTGAACATGCACAAACGCTCTTTCCTGTTGGTGGGACAGCTTGGGTGTGAAAAACAAAAACTATAGTGGAAAAATTGCACAGTCAAAAAAATTTATTGGAGCGATATAAACATACCGTAAAATATTTTTTCCTGTAAAATTACAGGACATAAGGATATATATAAAAAAATTGTTTTCCCAATTTTTCTTTTTCTGTAATTTTACTGTTTTGGACTTTGGAATTTTCCCCTGTAAAATTACACGTTTTCCCCATTTTACTTGTAAATTTGTGGTCTTTTTCTGTAATTTTGTTTGTTTTTTGATCATATTTCCAAAATACAGTTTTTAAAAAAAAAAAACAGGAAAAATGTAAATTACGTTTTTTTTTTCAGTGCAGGGAGTCAGGGAATCCTCCATCTAACTTTGTGACCATCGGTTGGACTTTGACTTTCAGATGTGACCCTCAGAATTTATGTATTATGTATTACATTAAAATGTGTTGTTTTCAATTAACTTTTTTGTTAATATCATACATTATGCTGGTACCATAAGTATTAAAGTTGTAACCCTGGTCTACTCATTACTGTCCTGAATTCTTTCTTAACTTCATTGCTTTTGCATGTAGCAGGTGATACCAAGAGAGCTTTCAATGAAAGCGAGGTGGTTAATGGTATAAAGGTTCTGAGTAGGAAGAATTCGTCAGGTGTGTTTGTTTTCTGGCCGGTGGAATTAAACTGATTTCAAGGTAGGAAGGCATCAAAGCACGTCCAAATCCAATGTTTGCTTTATTTCCTGTCTCCTGAGATACCTCCATCGGGTCAATTTTTGAAGGCAGCATAGATGTATCCTTTGCTATGTAAAACAAACTTTTTGCAAAACTCTAAACACAGGTCTTTACATTAGACACAACAATTAAAAACAACAACTTGTGTTTCATTGTGAAAATGTTGACATTAAAAGTTCTACACTCATTTGACGTGCACTCCACAGAAAAAGACAGAAGAGAGAAGTGTTGTACATTTTTCATCTGTAAGACATAGTATGCTCATCTGCAATACGGAGACGTCTGCTTTCAGATGTCATATAGACATCTAAAAGACATCTCTAAAACTGCTTTTCTAAGATGTTTGGCAGATGAGCAAACTATGTAAACTATATGTCTGATAGTAAGTTTATCTTCAACCCTAGTCCCTCAAAGTAACCTAAAAAATATTTTCTGTGTGTTTGTTTTTGTGGAACAAATCATCAGACCATCACAGAGTCCAATACGGTTAGTTTATTTTATAGTAAAGAAGTAATATTAATAGTGAATCATGTCTGAGGCTGTCAGTCTCTTAATGTCCTGCCTTACATCTCCTTTTGTGCCCCATTGAACATACTAGACATACACAGTTGCTACAAAATAACACAACCTGCTTTATTATTGATGAAATATTGCACTTAATTTGTAAACTGAGACTATTTATAGTAGCATGTACTTTACTTTTATACCTTTTGGTGTGTATTTGAAAGTAAATGCCTTGTATGTAAAGTATTTGTGAATGTATTTTTTTTTATATATAAAGCAATGTAACTGAACGTGATGTTTAATAATTGATTACAGGCTAATGTATCTATTAGTTTTAACTATTTTTAGAGTTTTTTCATTATGTTAAATGGTAACTTAAATCAACGTTTAATGTTATGTAAGGAAACCAATTGCGTTAGTTAGTTTGGCATTAGTTATGGTATTTATTTATGAATATTATTGTTGGACATATTCAAATTATTACACATAATAAGAAGTTTACATTTGAGTAAGAAACACATGATTAAATATTTATATTTTATTAATATTTTCATTGAAATTATGTATTATAAGGTCACTATAACGTTCTAAAGTAAGGCCATGGCTTTTAGATCTTAATGTGATTGTGACGCGATAAAGCGCGTTCCATCTGACGCTATAATCCGCTGCCTCGTCGTTAGTCGTCGTAGGTTTGTGTTCGGTGTGCACTGAGAGTTTTGAGCTCCTGAGAGATCAATACTTTTCGAGTGTGAGTGCTTTTCGCTGCGATCCGTGCGTGTTTTCTGTTGTTGTGTGGTTCTTTCGTGAAGGAAGTGAGACCGAAAAGTGACCGAAAGGCGACTTTTCGTTGACTCCACCGGATCGTAGAATTGCGCCACAGTTCACCTGCATCGGCTCCAGTGCTAGTGCTGTTCACAGCGATTCGTGCGTGTTTTCTGTTGGTTTGTCGTTCTTGCGTGAGGAAAGTGAGACCGAAAAGTGACCGAAAGGCGACTTTTTGTTGACTCCACCGGATCGTAGAACAGCGCCACAGTTCACCTGCATCGACTCGTTTGGATTTACACCGCATACCATCTCACGATGAATCCGACCGTTGAAGCTTTCGGCGACTTTGACGACATCCAGCCCATAACATCATGGGCGGATTTAGTCGAAGAGGACGAAGTTGATGAGTCCGACCTGGACATTCCTTCCTGGGCTGTCTTGGATTTCACCGTGAAGGCCGAAGGTCCTGAGAATCGTGAGTTAGCTTATAGATATGTCGTGTGCCAGTTAAAGTAACGGATTTGTTATTAACAGTAACTTTACGTAAAATCATTCTGTTTACATTTTGATATCTTTAATATTGACCGAGTTACATGACATGAAATCAACGTTGAGAAAGCCAACTTATGTTATTTATGTGTAAAATAATAAAACGTAGCGTCAATTAAATCACCAATATTAATAGAAATCTGTCGTAGGCTATAGCTCTCATTTACACACGTAATAGTAGCGTTGAGATTTTAGCTTGGTTTTCACATACAGGATCACAAGTATGTAAGCCATACATTTAAAATATTATTTATTGTCATTGACCTTCTGTTATTTGTTTTCAACAGCAGAGAGTTCAGTCAGGAGAGAGTTCAGTCAGAAGACCGACTCTAATGTGTGGAGAAACCCAGCATCTTCTCCATCTGGGTGAGTTGAGAAATTCTCTTGATTTATACACAGCTTGAATATCTAGAGAAACAATACTTAAAATACATGTCATCATTCTACCATAAGCTCCAGAGTGAGGTCATCTCCTGCATCTCAAGCGTCTGGGGCAAGGAAAAAGACCAGGAAGAACAACATTGGTAAGTTACTACATTCTTTTCACTGCTATCAATGGTCTTTTATTTTTCAAAAGTCAAATTTAGAAAATGTTTTTATAGATTTATCAATCATTGGATAAACAGTTTCATTTATCTACTCTGATTTGTTCTCAACAGGTTTTCCACAGGAGGAGAAGATGGGTGGAGCAGAATTGTCCACCAACCCCCCCACCACACCTACACAAGCTCCTCTACCTTGGTTAGTTGAACAAATTCTCTCAGTTTATAAATGTTCGAATGTTTGCTGAAATCGAATTAAAAGTACTTTTCTTGTATTTTTAGGCGTAGATTTCCTCATTCAGGCTTTTTTAATAGACAGGAGCGTCCTGTCAGACGAGCTTCTCCACCTCAGTGAGTTAAAAACTGTCTCACTTTATAAATGTTCAAATGTTTGCTGAAACTTTACCATATATACATTTCTTTGTATTTTTAGGCGTAGATCTCCTCCTTCTGGGTTTTTTAATAGACAGGAGCGTCCTGTCAGACGAGCTTCTTTAACTCAGTGAGTTAAAAACTGTCTCAATTTATAAATGTTTGTCGAAACGACACTTAATGTACATTTCTTTACATTTTTTTGCATTTCTTTTCATAGATCTCCTAATTCAGGCTTTTTTAATAGACAGGAGCGTCCTGTCAGACGAGCTTCTCCACCTCAGTGAGTTAAAAAAACTGTCTCAATTTATAAATGTTCAAATGTTTGCTGAAACTTTACCATATATACAATTCTTTGTATTTTTAGGCGTAGATCTCCTCCCTCCGGCTTTTTTAATAGACAGGCGCGCCCTGTCAGAGAATCTTCATCACCTCAGTGAGTTGAAAAAACTGTCTCAATATATAAATGTTTAAATGTTTGTCAAAACAGTACTTAATATACATTTCTTTGTATTTTTAGGTGTAGATTTCCTAATTCCGGATTCTTTAAAAAGCCCGAGCGCACTGTCGCAGAAGCGTTACCTCAGTGAGTCTAAAAAAATTCTCAATTTCTAAATGTTCGAAAGTTTGCAGAAACTGTACCATATGTACATTTCTTTGTATTTTAGGAGTAGATCTCCTCCCTCCGGCTTTATTAATAGGCAGGAGCGCCCTGTCAGACGAGCTTCTTCACATCAGTGAGTTGAAAAAACTGTCTCACTTTATAAATGTTCAAATGTTTGTCGAAACGACACTTAATATACATTTCTTTGTATTTTTAGGCGTAGATCTCCTCCTTCAGGGTTGTTTAATAGACAGGAGCACCCTGTCGGAGAAGCTTCACCACCTCAGTGAGTTGAGAAATAATTTCAATGTTCGAGTGTTTGCTGAAACGGTACTTAAAAGTACTTTTCTTTGTATTTTTAGGCATAAATCACCTCCCTCTGGGTCCTTGAGAAAGTTGAGACCCTCTCTTGCACTATATTCACCACCTTAGTGAGTTGAACAAATTGTTTCAGTTTATAAATGTTCAAATGTTTGCTGAAACGGTACTTAAAGTACATTCTTTGTATTTTTAGTCTTAGATCTCCTCCTTCGGACTCTCCTCCTTCGGGCTTCTTTAAAAGTCCAGAGCCCCCTGTCACCGAAGATTCTTCACCTCAGTGAGTTGAAAAACGGTCTCAGTTTATAAATGTTTGAATGTTTGCCAAAACAGTACTTAATATACATTTCATTGGGTTATTAGGCATCGAGGTCCTTCCTCCTCAGGAAATGGAGTGAGCCCACAGGACGGCCAGAACACAACTCCGGCAAAGAGTACAGTATCAATGCTCTTTATTTTTCAAAACCTTAATTTGGGATGAACATGTGTGTCATTTATCTACTCTTATTTGTTCTTAACAGCTGTCGCGCAAAAGCAGGAGGTGGGTGGGTCAGAAATATCCACGAATCCCCCCACCACACCTACACCAGCTCCTGTACCTGAGTGAGTAGAACAAATTCTGTCAAATTATATATGTTTGAATGTTTGCCGACACTGTACCTAAATAACTCTTTCTTGTATTATTAGGCATAAATCTCCTCCCCCGGGCTTCATTAAAAAGTTGAGGGGCCCTCTCACAGAAGCTCCACCACTTAAGTGAGTTGAACAAATTCTCTCAGTTTATAAATCTTCGAATGTTTGCTGAAACAGTACTTGATATACACTTCTATGTATTTTTAGTTGTAGATCTTCTGGCTTCTTTAAAAGGCCAGAGCCACCTGTCACAGAAGCTTCACCACCTCAGTGAGTTGAAAAATTGTCTCAGTTTATAAATGTTCAAATGTTTGCAGAAACAGTACTTGATAAACATTTCTTTGTACTATTAGGCATATATCTCCTCCCCCGGGCTTCATGAAAAAGTTGAGGGCCCCTCTTACAAAAGCTCCATCACTTCAGTGAGTTGAACAAATTCTCTGTTTATAAATGTTTTGATGAAATGAGACTTAAAGTAGTTTTCCTTAATTTTTTTAGACATCAAGATTCTTCCACAAGCTTCTTCACAGTAAAAGGAGTGAGCCCACGAGGAGGACAGAACACTACTGCAAAGAGTACAGCATCAATGTTGTTTATTTTTTAAAACTGTTGATTTCAGTCATTGGATGTGATATTCATCTACTCTGATTTGTTCTCATCAGCTTTTCCACAGAGGCAGGAGCTAAGGAGCTCTTTGAGGACAGACTGCAGTGTTGAAGATCTATGTAAGATGTTGGATGAACTGCACCTGTCCGAAAAGCCAAGCTCCTTTACAACATCAAACAGGCCCAAGCCTCTTCTTCGCCCGGCCACTTTTCTTTTTAAAATGCAACCAACATTTGGTAAGTTGTTATATTTTGTTCTGTCTGTCCAACAGTTTCAACACTCTTTTAATTTTTAATACTGTTTTGAAAATCTTAGTTTTATATATTAATCTTTGGTTGAACAAGTGTGTCATTTATCTACTTGGATTTGTTCTCAACAGGTTTCACACAACATCAGACGCTGGCTGGCTCTCTCCTTGAAAAGAAGCTCTGCCACAAACGTCTGAGATGTTTAGCTTAGAGGTACAGGTATATGAGACACATAAACATTAATAATCACAATTTAAGAATTGTTGTTTATTATAATTGTGCTTAATGTTTATTTGTTGTTTTTGTAGCTAAAGAACCGGGATGCACCTCAAATGCAGCAATAGACACCAAATGGCTGAAACAGAGAAGCAGAATTTTTTTTTAATAAAATTCCAATAAATAAATAAGGAATATATTAAATGCTCTTTAAAATGAAAAATGATGAACCTACTTCTAAACTCAGCCATAGTGTACTTCATAGGGGACAGAGAAGGATTCATGTGATCAAACCGCAAAAAACATCATAAGCAGATTTAGATACTTAACAGAGAAAATACTGAAACCATGTAACCAGCTCGTTATTTAACTGCGGTTTTCGGTTCGGTTTCAGTCAGTGTTTTTTGTTATTCTATGCTAAGAGCCCGTGTCCACCAAGGCGTTTATGCTGGCGCTCGGCGTGTTTTTTCAATTGATTCCAATGGAAGCGCCCCGTTTTTTGAAAACGCGAGCAGCTGACGTTTTTTTCCACGCTCAGTTTGACCGGGCGCTCAGAGTTGAAAAATGCTGAACTTAGGCAGAACGCTCAGCCTGCAGCGGCCGTTTTCAGCCGAGCTTCTGGCGTTTTCGGCCGCGTAAAAGCGCCTCGGTTGATCTGGACCCTAAGGTGACAGGAACAGTAAGAGGTTAAGGAGAATACATTTTATTTTTTTATTGCAATGTTTTTAATTTAACTTCCGTTATTCCCAGATAACAACCGTTTAAAACTAATAACACAGGCTCATCCGGGTAGTGCAATCAACTTGACATTGAAAATATTTGATTTAGGAATAAATCTGCTAGAAATATGCTTATTCATAATAATATGAGATTATAGAAAAGGCACAGAAGATAACAGCAACTACAACTTAACCGCACAAAGTAACAATGCAAAACACAGGGCTTAAATAACAGGAAAAAGAAACCGGTGAGGAGCTAAATAATTAATATTGAACTCAGGCAAATGGGAAACAAAACAGAACAGAATATACATGTGACATCAGTATTTTGTGCCCAATTATTTACTATCTGTAGTTCGAGCAAGGCTCTGTGCTTTAGCCATTTTAGTCTGATGTACTGTTGTATGTTTTAATAGAGGTTCCTTGGCACTGAAAGTTTAAAACAGCAGCCTGTAATGCAGGTCAGTCGCTTTTATAAGGTAAACTTTAACTTGAGTGCATAGTTAATGCATATTTAGACCCAATTTTATACCCCTTCTCCCACACTTTGCCGCTTACCCCTCGAAACAAGGGGAAGGGTTGAAATATTCGTCATGAAAATGTACATCATCATAAGTCATCGCTAGCTTCTACGTCAAAGGAGATGCTCCTGGTGCTCCCTGGTTACCCCTGCAACTTTATTGCATTTGTCTTATGTTGCGGTACAGTTACAGTTACAGTTATAATGCGCTACGTTATGACACTTTAGTGATGTTTTGCAAACGTTTCTTTAAATTACATGAACGTTAATATGAACATAAGATTGAATGTAACATAAAACAAATGATTATTTGTTATTTGTTTTATTGCGACTGTCTACACGTTTTTGCAGCATTAGTCGGCATAAACATTTGTCCTATTGTGTAATTTTTGCATAACGTGAGCGACCTCTACGGTAATAAATTTGTCTTGTTTTCTTGTCTCATTCTCGGGACATCTGAGTCTGACAGAGCCAGGTCTAGTTGGACTGAATGCTCAACCTCATGATGACCACAGATGATGCCTTCGTCAACAGAACGTAATGGGAGTCAGGTGGTGAAGGGATGCCAAACGTGCTGACAAAAGAGAAAGGTATGAGGCTTAAATACATCCTGTTAAATGATTGACAGGATAATCAATCATATACTCGTTGTTAACAATGTCTGTAATGTAACAATGTTTTCACAGGTTTCACATTTCTGTAGATGTTAGTTTTCAAGAATTAGCACTTTAGTTGTCAAAAGTTTGTGTTTTCAATTTGTATCATGGCTGTCAACGTTAATGTGTTAATGCATACAATTAAAGGCAGACTAGGCCTTTCTTTCCTGAAACATTTTTTTATATGCTGGTTGAAAGTTTACAACCTCATAGCAATCACTACGTGGTCAAATATACATATATAAATATCTTCAGAGGAAGGTGTAGGACTATAAAATGTTAATCCGATCATTGCATACGGTCAGAATGTGTTTTGGAGGAGATGTGCGCTCTGACGGAAAGGTGGGATCTTATGTTCAATGCTAGCTTGCTATATTGTTAGCCTCTCTGAAATTGCCTATTCATATTCATTTATTGTGTTAACGCAAATAGAGCACTTTAACTTCTTGTTATAAATAGAAAGATCTCTGTTGTTGTGTTTGGGCAAAGCAACTGTCATTTGCAGCCATGCTGACACACCCATGCGCATGACTTAATTCACAAATGAAGGAGACGTGCAGGATTCTGTTCTGTTATGACGGATACTTTGCCGGACATTCTGAGGACACAACATCATTCACAGTAAGTACATTTGACGAAGATTTCAAATGTTGAAGTTTATGAATCAAAAATAAATCTGTATTAAACGCTGCCACAAATGATTTCAAAAAATATATTAGTGTATAAGCACTTTTGCTTTATTTTTTTGATGGCTTGGATGTATTCTTTACATGTTTTAATCATTTGTGAGCTCTGTGAATCTCATTTACCATGCGTTGTATCTGTTATCATTCATGTCTATGCAACCAATAATTAAATTACTACTACTTTCTCTGTTCCTGCGGCTCAGCGGTTGGAGCATTGGGTTATAGCATAAAAAGTTAAAAAATGTGTAGCCTGACTGCAGTGTACATCGCTGTCTACCTGTGTCTGACTGCAGAAAGGAATTGATATTTGGATTAGCATACAAATTAGTGTACGTTAGATCTTCAGGTTGACTGTTGTATTGAAAATAGATGACATTGACTTGGATTCATTCTGCTGACTTGCCCACTGAAGTCATATGGCAACACTATATCATGTTTAGACTGCGATACCAAGCTTGACTGCTAGATGTTATATATGTCTATGTCTATATTATTTACCTGCCAGAAGAGCTGCTAAACTGTATTTCATTGTTCCTCAACAGTGACAATAAAGTTCTATTCTATTCTATTCTATTCTATACTATTCTTTGTCATCCCATACGGTTTCAGTTGCAGGACCCATTTAACAAAAAAAATAGTTTTTTTTAAACAATTATTATACAATAAAATAATAATATCAATTCATATGAATGTAAATAAAATAAAATATAAATAGTTATATATAAATAGCAATTGCCTGCCTTACCTGCCCCATTGCTACAAAGACAAAGTCAAAAGGTGAAGATGACATTCAAAAAACCTATAGAAATTTTTTTTATAGATTATAATTATTTCGTGTTTTTTAGGCTCTAGTTTTATTGATAAAAGTAAAGACAGTATTTATAACAGTAAAAAGAAAAAGTTCCCAAAAATCCTAATAAGGAAGAAAAATATATTTCAGTTTTGATGGAGAGATTGAAGTCCCCAAAAAACATACTGCCAATTTATGTTTTGTTAACTGTATAACTTTAGTGTATATAATAAGTATCAAAGTCCATCCTTGTGTTTTGTCTGTGTTCACAGTAAAGTCCAGATTTTTAAGATTTTTCTTTGTCATCGCTGACTCGACAACTTACATCGCTGCTCCAGTGGTACGTTGTAACTCGACACACAATTCTGCACAACACGTACACAAACAAAAGAAAAGAAAATGAACATAAATCGGTTCCCTGACTCCATTGACAGTTCTGGATCTTTGTAGTCTTAGCGAGCTGCCTTTACCCCACAGCAAGCACACAGATAGATGCTGATGAGACAGCAGGTTCTGTGTAACTACAAAGCATAGCCATGCTCTGGGTTTCTGTTGTTGTTGAGGATGTTCCACTGAAAATCAATCAAAAGAAGACAACTACCATTACACACATACGGCAACAGAAATACTTAGTTAGAAAAAGTTAGCTACACAGCAGTTGTTAGTCTCCAAAACACTGGATAAGCGTAAAGGAATGTGCTGAGATCCCCAACCTTTTTAAAGGTATAAATGTTGATGGATAGTTCAAGATAACACACTACATTGGTACATTTCTGAATTAAGGTGATTTACAGTAAACCGGTGTCTATGTGAAAAACAGAATAATACCCTATAGCTTTGCCTTTAATGAGACAGCCAAGCCTATTTGTATTTCACAAGTTTTAACAGTTCCTCAAACAATCATGAAGAAACTTAACATATGGTTTATTTGCACATCCAGGGGCATTATGTTTCATTTCTTTCTTGTGATTTAAATGAGAAGTGCCTTTGTAAAGGTGGATGCTTATCATGTTTTGTGGTAAAGCAGGGAATGGGGGAACTGGGTTGGTTTTAATTTTTTACTTGAAATGATCTCCAACAAAGCAACAAAATAGGTTGTCGACAGAAAAAACACACAACCAAAGCTTTACAATACCCCTTACAAAAAATAAACACTTGAAAGTGTGCTGTTAGTATACCTACAGTACTTTTTATGTACTTCTCATCAAATTGTAGTTAAAGTACTGTATACTTAAAAGTATATATAAACTAAAATGGTTAGTCCCAATTTAGTCCCAAGACGCATCAAAATAGTACACTTACAAGCATACTAGTATTACTTACTAGATAAGGCATACTTAAAAATATATTTTACTTTGCTCAAGTATGCTAAGCTTATTAACGTCAGCCAGACTCACGTAATATGAACTACATCATTGTTTTGTTATTTGAGACCCTGAATGAAAGAAAATGTGGTTTTTAAATATTACGCACCTTTACTATAAATTAATTTAATATGGCATAACCTTTGTGTATACTATTTTTATTAATAATGGTGATTTTCATATAGAAAAGAAATTATTTACATAAATTTGCATTAGATTGTGAACATATCACCTGAGTTAAACAGTCATTAAGGATCAGTTTGAAAGTATATACTTGCAAAGAACATTGAAAAATGATTTTTTGCAAACACAAAAAATATTTGTAACGGAGGCGTCTTTCAGTTAAATGCTACATTAATACACTGGCCAATGTACACAAATAAGCTCACCGATTATTAGACATTCATATATGAATGGTGGAAAGTAGCTCTGATGACTCGGGTATAGATTATTGGGATCAAATAGGACATTTGGCTGGGATGTACACAACTGTGGATGATGAATTCTCTTGACTAGAGACAGAAGGTCTTGAATTTGTAATGAACAATCTCAGGTTTCCCAAGGATTCTTCCATTCAGAAACAGACTAGACGATGTAATAAATTCACGCTGGGTTGCATTATGGCATTGTCGAAGACACGCACAGCTTAGTTAAAACGTTCTTCACTTTAATCTGGTTAAGACGCTTCATGCTGTTTTAATAAAGATTCAAATGAGACAATAAGCATTCAAGTCATTTAATGGTTAAGAAGTAAACTGAACATGCATAATAGGTGTTCAAATCTTTTGAAACAGTATTGTGAAATTACACGCAGAGATTGTTTGGGTACACTTATATTTATTAGAGATGGGATTTCTTTGTACATTTTTTATTTCTACATTATAAAACTGTGTGAGGTAGGTAAAAATGCATCATTTTGTAAGAAAAGGAGCCATTAAAAAGAGGAATAATAAAACTTACAAGTCATAAATCTTGACCTCACTAGCTGATATATTATGTATAACATGTTCCAATAAACAGGCAGTAAATTATAGGCACAGTTATGGATGTTTCTTGTGAAGCATGCTGTGTGAATCATATTTCTGTATAATATGACATTATCTAGGATCGATTAAGTGTGGACTAATCTCTTTTGCTTACTATGTGGAGGTTCGGCTGGACAGGTGCGGTTACATTTATAGTGATGAATGGTGCACGTTTGACCCACTTTTACATATCTCCAGATACTGCACACGACTGAAATTCTAAACACCCTGGCTATGTTTTAAAACCTAATATTTTGACTGTAAAAACACCATATATGTGCACAAACATGAGTGTATCTTTACTGTAATACTGAGCATTTCTCTGAAACAAATTTGCACTTGCACATTTAGTTTTTATTTGTGACAATAACGCATGCTTAAAGTGTTCACAAAGTCTATCCGGGCTTGTTTAATGGTGTTATTGTAATAGCTTCAGGGAAATACAACCAAACTGTCACCCAAGATTTTGTGTCTGCTCCTTTAAGCGCCAGGCAGCGTCCATGTATTTAGTGATTTCAGAGTTCTGCCTTGGGAAGTTTAGTCTCCTGTCGGTGCGATCTGACACAAGCTGCACAAAAGATGGTGATTAGTGGAAGGATTCTGGAAGTCAGAATCAGTCGATGTTTCTCAAATATTAACCATGGTAAGCACGGTACAGTAGCTTCTGGCATTATATCATAGTAATCTAGTTATTAAAGGAATAGTTCGCCCACAAATCAAAATTCTTTCATTGTTTACAGTCCAAATCTGTATGACTTTTCTCTGTAACACAACAGTAGATATTTTGAAGAATGTTGGTAACCAAACAACATCGCCCTATATTGACTTCCATTGAATGGACAAAAAAACATTGAAAAAATATATTTGCTTGTGTTTCACACATACAGGTTTTGAATGACATGTGAATACATGAACTAACCCTATAGTGTGGGTTATACTGTACCCACAGTACCCCATGGGCTGCAAAATACAGCTTATTAGAAATAATAAATTAGAAAAAATGAGAAAATATGATTGTCCAGTTTATCTAAAGTGCCTTATTATCACAAAGGTCACAGTTTAATGCAGGAAACACATAAAATGTATAACCTGAATGCACTGTAAATTGCTCTAAATAAATATCAGCCAAATGCATATATGTAATGTAACTAAATTTAAATATAATGTAAATATTAAATATAAAGAGTCAGTCTAAATATCAATTGAGTCAAAGATACATGCTAATAAAACAAACAAGGTTTACCAGCGGACTGGATAACCAGCCTATCTCTTGTGCCTCGGTCTGAGGGTGCGTGTACTTTTTTGTTGGTTCCAAACGAGCCCCGTGTATGATCTGGAGAAAAACAGCTGCACAAAAACATTTTCTCAATATACGTGCGATTGTTACATCTCCATGACCACTTCCAGAGTGAATTAAAACAAAACGGACAGAACAGAAAAATAGTAGATGTATTTATGTGGCTTACCATAGTATGGTAGGCCTATTTTTGTGAGAATGTTACAAGATCAAACGAAGTACTTACGATCCTCCTCTTCTTTTCCATACGAGACTTTAGACATGGGCTTATCGGTCAAAATGTGCACTAAACAGAGAATCTTTTTTAACACACAGAAATACATATTGTACATAACTAAAGTCTATAGTGTACTTACGCTTTTTGAATGGGTTGATGTTAAACTCCGTGTTAAGCTTCTGGTGTCTCAACTCCTTCATTATAGTCTCGACGTGAATAGCATTTTGGTGCACTATGTCCACGGGTTCTTTTTCTGTAGGTTTTGACATATTTTCTAACGTATTATTTGTGATTTCTTTTAGGTACAAACGGTGATATTTTGGTTACTAAATCACTTCCTGGAATGACTAATGTTTCGGCCTGTTAGCAGGAGTCCTGTTGCTTAGCAACGGTAAATAGATTCTGTCGATGTGCGTTGATTTCTCTTGTCCACCTGAGGGCGCTAGAGGAGCAATAACAAGCTCGTGCGGTACGTTTGCGTCATTCTGTGAATTTCCATTGCGGCCTCTGCAACTCAGTTATTTATTGTTGTTCACCATTAGATTACATTGTTGATTACAAATGACAAAAAAGTATGGTGTTAGAACGAAATAAAATATATTTGTTGCGGTTGAACAAATAATGTGCAATATTTATATTGCATACGTTGTGTTCATGCATGGTTGGATGCTTTTAATTTAGCAATGCCTTAAGACTGTGAATTTCTTCCATTTATATGTCATTTTTATATTATTACATTTATATTTCAATTGTAGTCTATATTATCATTTTTATTCACATGCTGATGTTGACACTGGTCCTTGTACTGAATTGCACAGATTTGCAGTCATTTTGCTCTATTTTGACATGTGTTACTATATAGATTAAATATACTATAGTACAATAATCAATATCACTAAAGATTTCTAAACTGTAAAGAGGAAAAAGGTTTGGATTATAAGATTGTTCACATTAGGTTCTGGTATGCACCATATTTATCATTGTTGGTAAGTTTTCTTTTTATAACCATAACAAATTCTCATTTAATAGCAAATTCTGCTGCATTTCTCTTTTTTAAAATACATGATGTATGGTTCTGTGGATGTTTTACACTGTGAGAAAGTTTTCAGAGCATCTAACTAAGAGTTTCTGCTTTGTCTGTGATGACTAGTCATCCAAAACCACTATCTGTGCAGAAATACAAACACACACTCGCTCGAGGCCTATTGTCTACACACGCACACACACCATGATAAATCTCTATCACATGCACAAAGAGACTATATGAACGTGTGTGTGTTTGTTTAGGTGTAAACAATTGTATGTCGAGGTTCAGATAAATGCACCTACCATCATTCTTTTTTTGGCCACCTTCGGCTGGATGCTACTTTATTCCCTCAGTCACACAGGGAGAAAAATCCCTATCTGCTAGATAAACCCCAGGAGTACATACACCACTGATGAAACTGATTGTACTGAATACACTCGCCATCATTGAGGATAGAGACGCCACCTGGTCATGGGAAACTCTTTTGAAAAATCAGATTGGCTCACAACTAGATATATGGTTTCATGTAGAGATGTAATACTTTATATGCAAAGCAATAATTTAAGCTTTTGACTTCACAAAGATTGACTGACAGATAATTGAAATGATTCTAAAATAAGGATTAACCAACATGCTTTATGCTTGTTTTAGCATCTTTGCAACATGATCACCTTCAGTTATTGGTTTGACATTTGTGAAACTTGTGAATTTTGTGCCATTGCATCAACTTACACTGGCAGTTTGGTGCCACGTACAGTATCCTCAAAGAAAGTGTTATCAGATTGGCTAAAATACTGTCTGGTCCTCTCAAGCTTATCAAGTGTCTGCTCTCTGAGTTCTGCTCTTCTGTCATCACCCATGAAAAAGTACAGAACACACACACTAATCTGCTAACAATGCAAATAGCAATTTCATCAAATATGTCACAAAAATGATTGTCTTCGAAAATAAGAAGTGTTATTATGTGAGTCTCTCAAAGGGATAGTTCACCCAAAAATGAAAAGTCTGTCATTATTTATTCACCCTCAGGTTGTTTCAAACCTGTATAAATGTATTTCTTTTAATAAACAAAGAAAGATATTTGGAAGAGTGTTTCAATTTCATAGTAGGTAGTGGTTCTGTTGAACACAAAATGAAATATTTTGATGAATTCAGGAAAACAAACAGTTCTTCTGTGGCATCTTTGACTGCCATTTAATTTTTCCTACTATGGTAGTCGATGTCCCGGAACTGAAAATTACTAACATTCTTCCGAATATCTTTCTCTGTGTTCATCAGAACAAAGTAATGTATACAGGTATGATATTACGCAAGGGTGAGCAAATGATGACAGAATTTTCATGTTTCCCTTTAAGAGGATGTCCAGAAAAAATATAAGAGTACCAGGAAGATGGAAATGATTTGTTCCTTTTCTCACATTTTTTGGCTTTTGTTTGGGAAAAGGATCTTTCACATGGGGATCTGCATTGGAATTCGTAATGAGTGGGATTTGAGCTGCACTGACAGGTGAGAGACAAGGAAATATGTAGACCGGAGCTACTTAAAGACCATTTGATGAACAAGCGTGCTCTCCGTGGCCACTGTGCTCTGTGTTCTGTGTGAGAGAGTTTTCCAAAGTTCACTTATTAAGACTCCTTATCAGACTGCAGAATCTTAATGGAATTCTGATGGCGGTAAATGTCAATGGACACAGAATGTGCATGTCCTGTAGTTTATCTATCTATCTATCTATCTATCTATCTATCTATCTATCTATCTATCTATCTATCTATCTATCTATCTATCTATCTATCTATCTATCTATTTTGGCTCAGTTAAATAAACAGCCTCATTTGTCTGAAGACAGGCAAGAAATCAGAACATGCCATCCCTCCCTCACATGGTGATGAGCCAGCTAAATGTCAGATCTGTCTTCAACTACCACTTACTACTTGGCGACAAAAGAGGGATTGAATTTCTTCAGAGAGGCTAGGCTGTGTTTGCAGAGTATCAGTTGGGAGTTGGGCCTGTTTGGGCTCATGTCCAGAGTAGGTGGTTGGTACTGAAGAGCGTTTGGGTGTGTTGTGAGTTTGACATATTGAGGAAGAACCAGACCAAGAATCAATGTCGTCATCACTTTATCCGCTTGTTTTATAGGAATGATGGAAGAGACACGTATAAAAATCCAACATTCTATATGGACCATTTATATGGATGTATTCTGACTGTCTTGCTTTGCAGCAATGACACAAGGACTTGTCATATTTATGACACTGACATGTTCACCAATATAACCCAATCATCTGGGAGCTGAATAAATACGCTTTTTATTGATATATGGTTTGTTAGGATATGACAATATTTGGCCGAGATATAACTATTTAAAGCTCTGGAATCTGAGGGTGCAAATAAATCCAAACAATGAGAAAATCGCCTTGTTCACCGGAGGCGCTGTAGCAGGACGCTGCTAAGAAGAAACAGGTTTGTTTTAATGCTCTCTATCGGCTTATCGCTGTAATGTAAATGAACCTGAAAGCTGAAATTCTAAGCTTTACATAGATACCAAACTTGAGCAGGTAATTCCCAAAGAGCGACAGCAACGAGTGAAGTTTGTAGACGTGGAATTTAGAAAATATCTTCATGGTACCTGATCTTTACTTGATATGCACAAGGAAACGTAAAACGTAACCAAAAAACATCTTTCCCTTAATGCTTTTAAATGTAAGTGAGAGATGCCCCTTAAAAGGTCTGCTGCTCTTTAAGTGATTATTGACCGTCAGTGTTTAGGGTCTCTTCAAACCCTTTCCATGCTGTTTCAGGGTCAGCTCCTGTATACAGGCAGTTCAGACCCCTGCGTGTCCAGACGTGAGACTCACAATGAACATGTTACTGAGGTGAGTGTGTGGGGTTGTTCTGGTCTGTGCTCAGAAAGAAGCGAGAGAGACAGCTAGACTGATCCCAAACCGAGGTGGCGACTCCACATGCAGTATGCGTAGATAAGAGCACAAAGGCTCCTCTCCTCTGTCCTTATCCAGTGTTAAAACGGTAACGTCTGCATTGGAGAAGTGATGCCAATCACTGCTTGTCACTCTCGTGGAGCCCAAATGGCGATCGGGTTACGTTAAAAGAAGCCTCCTCTTATTGAAACACTTAGCTCAAGTGCTTCGGATTTGTTGGTAACCTCCTTAACACTAGTTTGGTGTCTCAGGAGTGTGTTTATCCAGGTCATTGTACCTGTCCTCATTACAAAGTCGACTGATTTGTGGTGAAGGGGACGTGTGGTCTTGTGTAAAGTAGAACACAATCTCCTTTGTAATCTGATTGTGGAAGATCTCCTGTGAATCCAATGTTCCTCTACTTGATGTCTTCAGGAATTACATTTGGCTCTTTTATAAACCCTTATATGCGCTGTTTTCCAAACAACACCTGTAAGTGCAGCTCAAAGGCAAACTAAAGGTAATTGGTTTCATACTAATTGCAGATCCTCATGGTACAGACGGATACAGTTTGACAGGCACTCTGGCAGTAATAGGCACTTGTGAAATACAGAAACGCCTTGTGTTGCTTCTCCAGACTTCTGTACTTTCCATTGACATACACCCTTAAACAACCAATCAGCAATTATTTCAACCGGGTGTGAAAGAGAGACTGAGCTGGTGAATGTGGGTTCAAGTCAGAAAATTTCATTTGAATTATATTATGTAAATGTACATTTATGCATTTGGCAGACGCTTTTATTCAAAGCGACTTACATTGCATTATACTACACATTTGTTTCTGAGTATGTGCAATCCCTGGGATCGAACCCATGACCTTGGCGTTGCTAGCGCCACGCTCTAACCACCGAGCTACAGGATATTATGGGACTTACCATATTATGTAAATGATATGTCATTTAAATGAGAAATACAGCATACTGTAGTAGATACATTTTAATTTCAGGTTTGTTCAAAACCTGATGATTATATCAGCGTCATTTGAGAACGATTTGACAAAGAAAATCTGACTGGTTTTTACAATTTGGATTTTAACAATAATGTTGAAATGTTCTTTGAATAGTGACCTAGAAACAGAGGCGGCGCTCGGGATGGGCTAAGGGGGCTGAAGCCCTGAATGTTTGCAGTAAAGCCCCGAATTTTTTATTACCCAAAATAATAGAAATAGTCTAGAAATAGTGCAGATATGTGCAGATAAGTGCAATATGATATATGTTTTATTCATTTTTCTTTAGATTTTCAGTTCTACAATTTATGTAGAATTTCAGTTCTATTGTTTTTGTTCCACAGTTTACAAATATTTTACATAAAATAACACCAAAGTTATTTCAAATCTGTAACTGCATGTCCAAATTAGTTCAACTGAAACACAATTGTGCACAATTTTGACTGTAAAGAACTTTTTACAAATGGGCCAAAATGAAAATTCTTTCATGAATTACTCTCTTGTTGTTCCAAACCTGAATACTTTTGGTTGAACACAGAGAAAGATATTTGGACGAATGCTTGTAAGCAAACAATTCTTGGACCCCATTGACTACCATAGTAGGAAAAATGACAATAATAGTCAAAACTACCTCAGAACTTTTTGCTGTCCAACATTCTTCAAAATATCTAATGTTGTGTTCAACAGAACAATATAAAGTAATTTTTCTACTATGGTAGTCAACTCAAAAGTAAGTAAATGATGACAGAATGTTTATTTTTGGGTGATTTATCCCTTTTAAAAGGTAAAAAGAAATAGTTTAGGAGTTAAAAGGTTCTTTAGACAATAAAAAGTTAACTGTGAAGAATCCTTTAAAAATGTATTGTAATCTAATTCACACTGTAGTATGACTGCAGCTATATTTATCCACAAACCAAATTCTTCTTTAAAAATATACTGTGTCCAGCCTTACTAATTATTCCTAGTGAATCACCTGCAATACAAAATTTGTTCGGTAAATAAAGATTTAGGTATATTTATTTGAATAAATCAGGTTTTCATTTGTTAACTCACGCTCAATATATAACTTTACCTACATGCTGCAGACTTTTCTATCTTTTTTACCCCAGCAGAAAACTTCCCCTTTTCTCTGAACCAAATGAAAAGTTTAGAACAACCATTGTTACATATCTTTCCACTCGGTGCAGATGTAAGGTTTTCTTCTGTTTGGGAGATTTACTCTGATAACATCAGCACACATGAGCGGGTGGAACGATCTTGTGTTTTAAACAAAGAGGCACATCAGTCAAGGTATAGGACCAGAGCAGTGAAGGTACAGAAGGATTTCCTCAAATGTGTGGGTGTTTGTGAGTTTAGACGTCAAAGTTGACACGCATACTGACAATCAGGGTCTCATCGGCACTTGAGGGCCCACCTCACAGAGAGAAGCGCTGAGAAAAACTAGATTAGATTCTGTTTGTGGGAGCCAGCCAACAGCAAGGAACGAGTCCGTACAATATTCGCCATATCAGCAAAGCCCAACACTGTAATATGAAACAAACAATCCAATTAAATCACTTGTACAATTCCATTGTGCCGAATGCTCTCTTTTGATGCGATCAATACAGTTTAATTGTATTTGTTTTCTACTTGCCTGGGTTTCTTGTTCCATGCAAACCAATAGAGAAAAAGATCATGTGTACATACACGTATGTGCAAACACACACTGACCACACTACACACTCTGTGCCATGGTAATGGAATAGTATTCAGACATATTGATTAACAGACATGGCAGCTTTAAATATTGATATTTTATTGCAGTTTGCTTACTGTAGATTTATATTTATATCTAATTTATTGGCAACAGTTTGTTCAAGGATTAATGAACATTAAACACTAATAAATATTTATCTTTACAGAAAAAACTATAAAATAAAAGCCTCATTTCTGGGTACCAAAAACTAGAAAAAGGTTGATGAGGATTTTTGATTTCCTGAATGTTTTGCATATATATTTGAATAATACATTGTTAATATATTACAGTATACTGGATAATACGTAAGTAAATTCCATTTTTCATATATTGAAAAATAAAATAAATTAGATTACACAAAAAGTAGATATATTATTTAATATATTGCATTACCTGTATATTTTCCAGTATATTCCTATATATCTTTGTTTCATATGGGTGCATCTGTTAAACTTAAGTGGGTTTTAATAGTGCACATTGCTAAGTAATCATGTTTGAAATAATAAAAGTGAGGTTTACTAGTATTTCTGCAGTGCACCCATGAATCCATATCAGGGAAACATGTTGTTTACGGTCTCTGTGGTGTCAGGTACTGACTGTGCTATTAAAGTGTGATATGCAATAATAGACATCAGGCCACTAAAACTGTTCAATTTGTTGTAAAGAAAACTAAAAATAAACCCCTCAGCACTCATTTGAACTCAAGTCCAAGGCCACAAGCAAACAGTAAAGTAGCACAAAGTGAGCTGCCTTAGGAAATAAAAAAAATTACACATTTAAAACTATTCCAGCCTCTGCAATTCTAAATGTCTTCAGTTTTCAACCACTGATGGAATGTTGGTCTGTGTGAAGCCTCTAAAAATAAGCTTTAATAAAACCTGAGGTTTAAGAGTTTGTGCTTACTAGAGCTTTATTTCCTCTTTTCTGGGCATCCCCATGCACACACAGGCCAAGCAACGTTTTTTTTTCAGAAAACGTTCTAGTCCTGGGAATTGACCTTTTTGACATCTTTAATCTGTGTTGTGTTTCTTTTTTCCAGTTCAAATATATAAAAGTAATTTAAAACAAGGTTTTGTTGAGAAACATAATTGCATAACTTCTTATGTAAATATACTCGTTCTCAGTAAATATATTTTTTTAAATGTATTTTAAATGCATTTTTCAAACATTGTTATTTGTAAATGTTTTTTGGATTGTTTCTTTTTAAATGCACAGATTTAATCAAAATTTAGTATTTATGTTTAAAACAAGAATACAGTGTGTCAGTAGGGTAAAGTAAACTGTACTTAAAATGTTGAAGTAATGTTGTACTTAAAACCAGAATGAAGACCACGGCTCGATACGTAAGGGAATGTAAAGGCAGCCGGTTGTTATCGCAAAAATAAGCCCTGACAGTGGGATCAGGATCTTGTAGGCTATAACACTGAAGGGGTTATATTTCGCAATAACAACCAGCTGCTTGTACATTATCCCGCTTATTACACGGCCACTTGCCATATTAGAAAAACACTGGACATTTTAGGTATTTATTTATTATTTATTACCTTCCGTGAGGAAAAGCAGTTTACTTTAGTTTTTAAGGTAAGAAACGACGTTCGGTTTAATTATTTGTAAATATAATGTCATATTAGAATATTTGTGTAATATTAAACTGTACCTGTCAAAATGATTTGCAGCATTCGTTTTGAGCGGTTGTTATCTGGGAATAACAAACCTGCAAATGTGGCGACTGGCCAATCAGAATCACGCATTCCAACAAGCCGTGTAATACTTCTATATAACACACATCATGCTGTTATCAGAAACTGTGCATGGCCAATTTGTGTTGGTTCACTGCCTGGTCAGGGGGAGGTTGCTGCATCTGGGAAACCTTGTAATGAGACCTTGATCCCTGTTCAATGTGCTGAAGAGGCAGATCAAGTGGGCTTGGCCTTCTTTCATAGCAGCTATGCACTGTTACGTGGTCACATCAAGGTAAAACCCACTTACAAGAATCCAAACTTCATAGAACATTCGTAAAATATAAACGTAAGGTTTGTTTACAAAATGAACAAATAACGGCATTTTGACTTATTGATGTACGAAAGACAAACAACCTTTCATTCGTTTGAAACGGATCCATCCAACAAGAAGCTTTTGGCAACACACATGATCCTCTCACATATATCTGTCAACAACACACATACAGGTCAAGACAGGACATTTCCTCAGTTTCTGTACACATCTAAACCTAAAATATTTCTCCTTAATTTAGACATATAAGGTTGTTTTGCTGCATTCTCCTGTTCGTATTGATGCGCGTAGGCCTCGTTGAATTGATGCATTTCAATGTACAAATGTTGAATCAGGTTCTTCCCTCAGTGAAATCAGACCCGATTAAGATAAATGCCACAATGGCATCAGTTCTTTCAGCACAGATAAGAGCCGGCTTGTTGCACCTGTCAACAATCCAGTCATGACCAGAATGTTTTAGGCTTCATAATGGTGTAACAGGATAGACCCGTGTTTAAGAGCATGTTCAAAGCAAGTACTTTGGTCTAAGATTTCAAACATTTGGCCGAACCCCAGTGCGTGAAACCCGGTAAAGTTGTGTTGGTCGAAGCTGCTAGGAGCACGATAAAGTACCATGTGTCACCGGGACAGAGATGGAAAATTCTTTCCTATCCTTACTCAGGGAACGCCCACTCTTATGCCATCCATCTCCAGTCATTTCATCACCATCCCTCGTGGCAAACCGACCATCCCCCAGGTGCCTGTTTCCATGTTGTTAATGTTTTGTTATCCAGCTTCCTCAAACATTATGTGGAATTGCTGGTGCAAATTGCAACACATGTTGATTTATGTTCGGTTTGGGTGGCTGGAACAGTTGAGGGTTTGACGTGCCTAGAACATCTGGTGGCGCAGGTTAATTGAGAGCGATTAAGGTGATTAATAGCTTTGTTTGAAGTAAAAACACAAGACAGAAGGGTTTGTGTTACAGGCAGAATGTAGACTGCTTGGGGGTAGAGGAAGCAGTAGTTGCAACAAATGTGAGCGCAGTGGTGAGTGTAGCCTGAGGTATGAGATACAGGTGGAAAGCTCCGGGCCTAATGGAAGCTAGTAATGGAAGCTAGTGCGTGAGCTGCCGAGGAAAAAGCAATATTGACTCGAGGCCTGATTCATATAAAGAGACACTGTTTTGACTCCATTTCCATTATTATGCCATGAACCAGCAGCACGTCTGGAGGACTGGCTGTGTAGACTACTTTTAGCTGCTCAGTGATTTGAAAGAGTGAAGGAATAATCTTTCCTTTTACATTTTTCATTTTCCAAGGAAATTTCTTTAGGTGGTTAAAATATGGCTGCATAATTTTACTTTAAAATTTAAAGCGATAGTTCACCAAAAAAAGAAAATTCTTTCATCATTTACTCATTGCAAACCTGAATGCAAACACAAAAGAAGATATTTTGAAGAATGTTGGTACCCAAACAAGACTGTATTCCATTGACTTCCATTGTATGAACACAAAATCACAAAACCATTTCTCAAAATGTCTTCTTTCGTTTTCCACAGAAGAAAGAGTCATGAATGAGGACAACATTTTCATTTTTGGGTGAACTATCCCTTAAAAATTTCAGTAAACTTTCTTTTAGTTTCACTGCATTTTTTTCAGATGGCAAGGGCAAAAGATTTGCTTGCAGATGCTATAGAAATTTGTGAAGCTAAACAGCTAATACCAAGGGTGTATATATAGTGTTGCATGTATGATGTTTTTGTAGAACAACCCTGAATTTAGCATCACATTGGTTCACTTGACACAAACTCAATAGGATTTTTGATTATCACAAAAAAATAAGCTTTGTTATCAACAGAAAATATACGTTTTGTCTAAAAAATAAAGATCATTCTCACGAAGAAAACTTTGATCCTAAAGGAAAAGAAAACTAATAAAAACGACACATAGACATTCAACTATTACTAAAAACCTGTACAAATATTTTTGGTATTTGTGCATTTAGTGTCTTCCTCAACATCTTTTTTTCCATATAACAGTTGCGTTTTTTAAGAAACATAAGTGAGGTATTACTTTTTTATGTCATGGAATAAACTGCGAAGTGGTTTTGAACATGTGTGTATCACTGACCTTATTTTAAAACCAAAGCTAATATACATTCAA
Source organism: Oreonectes daqikongensis (assembly GCA_026939265.1). Lineage (NCBI taxonomy): Eukaryota > Metazoa > Chordata > Actinopteri > Cypriniformes > Nemacheilidae > Oreonectes > Oreonectes daqikongensis. Next base: position 6,648,493 of record JAOTQM010000022.1, read on the forward strand.
TGAACAAAACTTTATGTCATGATGGCAATGCTTTATAACACAAAAAAATTTATATACTATATGTATTTCAGATTTCTTTTTTAAGTTCTGATACATGTAAAAAAAAAAAAAAAAGTGTATAATGTAAAGCAGATTTGTAACCTTTATATATTCACACACACATAAATCCTTGTTTTTCATATGAGACCTTTTCGTATTGTGTGATTGCTACATGCAGTCATCACCAACCAATTCTGTTACATAAATGCATTGTATATCCAGAGCTATTACAACGTATGCATCCCTTAATCCACCCTGCGGATTCTTTTACTCTCAGAATTCACAGCATGGATTGTGGTATCTGTAATAGTAATCCAGTTAGAATAAATAGCCCTTAAACATAGTGTTGTTTTTGGCAGGTGAGCCATCTGTACAGCTGTAGTGAATACAGGGTTACTCCGCTTTATCACACCATCTCTCCACTCCTTCATTCTGCCAGCTCAACACACCTCTCCCTTTCAGTCCATCTCGCTGTCTGTCTGTCCATCTGTCCATCTGTTGCCTTCTTAGTCCCCATCTCCATTTTTCCTCTTGGTTTTTCACTCTTTTCTTCCTGCCAAGCCGCTGTCATTTCCCAGCCTTCCACATCCTCTTGCTTTCCACGTTTTCACCCTGCATCATCAATAAGGGTTTATGTGTAGATAACACTTTCTCTCCTCCACTAGAGCCCGGCGTTGGTGCAATTAATCATGTCTAAAGAGGTGCCAATACTTCAGAATGCCATTTTAACGCTACAGCGACCGCATAATACGCCGAGGTGGATCGACTTTCTGAGTTTCTGGGGTGTTACGGCCGTCCGGTGGTTTTGGTTTTATACTCTAAGGCCAACCAGAACTATAAGGGTAAATGCTGTGTTAATGGTTTCACAGGGTGGGGATCACAATTATTTTCATCGGTGTATTGCTTCCCATCCCAAGGCATCCAGGAAAATTGGACCCGTGCGGGCAGAGCAGTTGAGACCGGGGAAATGGGCATCTGCTAAAACGATTGAAAAGCACATGTTCCAGAATGTATGGACTGAGAACTGACCAGAAATTTGAAGAACAATTTAAAAAGATGAAACGAATAGGAAGTGCACCAAATCCGTAACAAAATGTTATTAAATCATTTTATTTTGCTGTTGGGAGCTATGCCAGTGCTGAGACTTGGTTAAACACAATGAAGCATTCACATTTACACAACATATACACTTGCAGCTCCTGTATCATTTTCGTAATTTCTTCCAATGGTTAACTAGAAAAAACTCTTGGTTCTTGAACTGATTCCAAATGATAAAAAATAGTTTGAACCTAAAGAATTTGGACAGGTTGGAGAAAGGCTAATATGTGGAGCGTTTTGAAGCGTTTAAAACGAATCATTGGGAATAATGGCTTCTGTGGTTTAACAATCAAGCAAATGTATGTTTTGCTCAGTAAAACTGAAAAGGTGGATTTTGGGAACTGGGTGGCCCAGGAGAACGTAACAGTATAGCCACACGACTGCTGCAGTCAGCACAGGTTCTGTGTTGGCTCCGGCTGAATGCCACAAAGGAAAAACCTGAATCCTACGATGGAAATGGAAGGAACTTAGCATTAATGTTTTTAAGTGGGTTAAATTTCAGTCCCACTGTTGGGCTTGTCTGAACTCATGTGCATGTGCTTGGATTTTGGATTTATAGAGACAACATTTTGACTGTAAGGCAGAACCTAGATTTTCTTGTTAATAAATCGGTTTGTGTCTTGTAGCTGGCAGATTGCTTATTCTGCAGATCAACTTGTCAAAGGTTTAGAGAGATTTGCTGGATTGTGTTTTCCCCTAAACTGTCCGAATTGTGAAAGAAGGTTAGAATCTGATCCTTTTGCATTTGTGACCACAAAGTTCTGACAAGAGCAAAACAGATCAAAAGTTTTTTACAAGCTGGAACATTTAGATTTTTTTACATTTATTCACTATTATATATATATATTATATATATATATAATTATAATATATATATATTAAAAAATGTAATTTTACCGATTTTATTTTTTACAAATTTTCCACATAAAATGTAAAAAAAAGAGGAATTTTACATGGAAAAACTGTTATTTTACAGTTTATTTCTGGCGCACTAGCTGCCAGAATTTTTTTTACAGTTTATTCTTAAAAACTGTAAAATGACAGAAAAAGACTGCAAATTTACAAGATAATGGAGGAAACAATTAATTATATATTCCAGTTATATCCTGTAATTTTACAGGAAAAAATATTTGACAGTATATTTTTTATATTATAAGAGGTCCTTAAAAACTTCCTAAGCAGCGTAACAGATTCTTTCACATTCAACAAAAAATTTGATAACACACACCAAGCTTTTTGGCACTTGCTCTATTACAAATCACAATACAATTTTTTTGTTGTGTTTTGTTTTTTCTAACATATGGTGTACACAGCAGCACTTTTCTGCATTGTATTAACTGTCCATTTATCCCAAGGCCAATGACACACGACACAGCAGAGTTTTTTATTGGGCGCAGCAGGTGAGCGGCAGAGGGCCAGCCCTCCCATGCTGAAAAAGACACCCCCTGTTCGGAGGAAGAGGGGAGCCGCGTGTAACCCAAGAGTAGCGGGGTATGCAGGGGTTTTTCAGAGGCATGGATGCCAAGTGCAGGGACTCAATCTGGCAAATTCTGCTTGAGTTAGGAGCTGGCACCAGGATCAAAGCGGCACCCCGTAGACCTTGATACTAAATGTTGCCGATACCATGTCAGGAGAAAGAATATGCTGAGATCTAGATTGCACAAATGGGTTAGGGTGACTTCACGTTGAAGCAGACTGTGAGAATAAATAAAGTGAAAGGGCTTCAGAGGGTACTGACATTAAATTATAGACTATAGGCAGTAGGACAGGAGCATAAAGAATGTTTTCCCTTTGACAGACGTACAGTATAATAAACTCAAATTCAGCTTCAGTGCCAGACAATATGCGTTGCATAGAAATTAAAAACTGGTACAAAAACACTTTCGATCTAGTGTCAGACACAAAGGATTAACCTGGGAGCCCACAATTATTGCATTTTAATTATTCACAATATATTGTGTGACAAAGAAGATAATTATGGCTTTGTTCTGAGAATTAAATCCTCCCCAGTGTTCCTCACAAGAGCGATTATGATCTCTGGTGACTGATGCCTGTGATATAGATAATGATTGTCATAAGCTCTTCTGCATGTTTAGAAGACAAGAGCACTGAGATTTGCCTCTTGTCGAGATGACTGAGGTTCCTCAGGAAGGCTCCTATAATGTAAAACCCCTATCAGCACAAGCAGATGTGCTGAGATATAGACAGAGACACAGAGGAGGGCTTGATGCCATCACACGTGTTGACGCCACACGGTCGAGAGTTGTCAAAACTATCATGCTTCCATATCTCAGAAACTAAAATGGAGCATAGAAAGAGTAGAAAGGAGAGCACATACATCATGTGTGGGTTAAACTAACACAGTTGCCAGTATTGTGATACTCTGTTAAAAATGCACAATGTTGCTAAGGAGCCACTTTCACATGCCTATACAGCAGTGAGAAATTATGAATCTATATAGTTTTTAATTAGTATGTGTGTTCCCTGAGAATCCTGAAATATATAGGCTATTGCTGACACAATGCTTTATCACTTAAGCTATAATAAAAATGTAAAAAGTATATAGTGTATGAAACATGGGCTATATTTGCATTGGAAGTACGAAAACACTTGTATAAAGTGCAGTCTAACAACAGTAAACTGGTTTAAAATATTTTATGATTACTATGTTTTCTAAAAAGTGCTGTACATTAAATACATTTGTTAAAAAGTTAAAAAGTCTGAAAGTATACTTTCCTATTTTCAGTTTTAAAGTTTACTAAATAACACATTCGAATAAACATATTTTTTGCAAGGAGTGTATGAACATCCTTATTATGATATTAAAGGAATTTTGAGAAGAAAAAAACATGACTAATATTCTTCTTGGTCCCTGCCTCTAAAATCTCAAGCACACATTTCTGCTTCTGTTTAACCTGTTCAGGTTTACACTGAGGTTCCTGTCTGGTAGGCCATAATCTGTATTAGTTGCTTTTAAATTAAAAAATATTTCATAAACAGTTTAGAAATTCATAAAAACCTTTGTAGGAGCCTGTAGTTTAAATACATCACTTCAATTCCAGGAAGAGAAAAACAAAAATCTTCATTTCTCAACATGTTTGATTTAATCCCAGTTAACTCACAAGATATTTTAGGATTTAATGATAAAAATATGAATAGTTTTTTAAATGTAGGGTTAGTCATGACTAGTTACAAGAAAAAATATTACAATGTCGATCTAACAGCAAAATTTATCAGAAGGACTGAAAATAAAGGGTATAAAGTATAAAGGTAAGTAATATACATTTATATTCTGTACTGTGTAAATTGACAAATTCTTAACATTGAATTAAACAGCATTAAAAACATATCATATAATGTAGACAAGCTTAAAATTCCCAACCTTAAGGATTAAATAGTTTAAAATTATTTATTAAACTGTCTAACAAAAAAGTTATAATGTGTTCTTCAGTAAAACCAAAAATTGAAATAGTAACTCTTATCATCTCATGAGCAATGCCTCTACAGAAAATGGTAATGGCCGTTTTACTGATTTTTTTAAGGAGTCTTGATTTGCCTCCATTTGTTCCACAAGTCCCGATGACCTGCTGCTCCTGTGTGGCGAGGTCTTAACCCTGTCGACACCTGGACTCGAACTGTAGCAATGCGATGGAGACTGGCTGGAAGGCAATGACAGACATTCCCGACTCAACTCGCTGTCTGTGAAAACTTCAAAGTTCTCACTGAAGTCTAAAGTCTTGAGTGTATGTGGATGTGGATGGTGGGATAGATCACAGTCGATTAAAGCTGGGTTGGTTTTGGGAACATGCATGAATGCCATCATTGGCTCTGGCAGCGGGTAAAAAAATGGTAGGGGGGTGGATGGCACCACAGTCTGGAGAAAGAGAGCAGGTAACTCTTCCATCTCTCTGTGCCTAAGATCTCTTTCCACCATCACACTGTCCAGATCTTTATCAGCGAACGCTCTCCTCTTCCTCATCCGAACACTGACCGGGGGGTGCTGGGGTCTCTTTGGCCAGTCCTCCAGCACAGGTGGTTTGTAGCCTGTGGAATGACACAGTATATAAATCAATCAATTTCTAAATCACTTTAAATTAAGTGCAAAAATAATTTCAATGGAATTAAAAAATGCTTTCTACAGTCTGTAAATTTGAACCCCATAAAATATAACAATGAAACAATAACTGAATAAATCCATGTAAATTATAAAACACAAAATCAGTTTGACCTTAATGTTGACACAGCAAGAAACGCACCAGGGAAAACTCCGAAGCAGTCATATGAGCCAATTTCTCTGTAATTTCTCTATCCATTTGCATAATTTTAATTACCTTAAATAAACACAAACACATCTATTCCTGACAGAGAGTGCATAACTGGTGAACTAATCCAGTTTCTACAGATGTCGCCGTTGAGGGTACAATTGTGTTAATGAGACGTGTGTTAATTAAAGCTTACCCTCTAGAATACTCTTTGCCATGAGACTAGGTGCTCTTGACAAGCGCTGGTAGGCTGAGCGTCTGAAAACAGAGCTGTTTTTCGGATCTTTTTTACCCTGTTGAAGAGAAGACACGATTTATGGGATGGCATTCATCCATGGGACCTATACAGGATAGTTATGCTATAGAAAATAAGCGTAGATCACAAAATGAGAGTTTTTATTTACAATGAGTTCTTACCGTGTTTGCATTAAACTTGCAAATAATTGCAACAAAATGCAACTAATTTAAATAGTTTAAAGGGATAGTTCACCCGAAAATGAAAATTCTGTCATGAATTACTCACTCTCGAGTTGTTTGGTTGAACACAGAGAAAGATATTTGGACGAATGCTTGTAACCAAACAGTTCTAGGACCCCATTGACTACCATAGTAGAAAAAGTTACAATTGTAGTCAGTAGTGCCCCTGAACTGTTTGCTGTCCTACATTTTTCAAAATATCTAATTTTGTGTTCAACAGAACAAAACAAATTATATATGTATTTTGCTCTGGAATGGTTGCCAAGAACTGTTACAAGCATTCTTCCAAATATTTTTCTCTGCGTTCATCAGAACAAAGACATGTTTACAGATATGGAACAACGCATGGGTGAGTAAATCATGACGGAATATTTTTTGGGTGAACACTTTCAATTTTCACAGTGAATAATAAATAAATAAAATATGAATACCATTTTTAGATACAAATTAAGTCCAGTGAAATATAACTTTACACAAAAGAATCCATCATTTCCATATTAATCACAGTTTACTTTAAAAAAAAAAATACATTTGTTTGTTTATTTATATATTTGTGCCATGGTAATGTATAAATATATAATAATTTTCCAGTAGCACTTTACAGTCTTGTTCTACATGCCATACAATGTATTTATGATGTGTGGCTGTGCATAAACCTAACCAATATTACAGTATTTGATAAGTACAGTATAAAAGCAAGATCAACCATATTTTTCCAGCACAGTATTTGCTGTATAATGTAAAAGCACAACGTAGTATTACATGAAAGCATCCCTGTACCATGGTAATCCCACAATATTATTTCTAGTCAACAACACTGACTTTATTTGACAAATTCCCAAGAAGCCCTTGTAAATATATTCCAGCTGTTAGTTTGCACATAACATAGTTTCGTTTTGAAAGCACCCTGAACTTTAAAGTGCAGTGAACCAACCTCTGTGGCCTGCTGTCTCCTAAGGGCGACTTGCGCTGCCATCACCCTCTGTCTTTCCACGACGAGCTGACAGTTCGCGCACTGACAGTCCCGCCAGCGACACAGGCGCTTGTGGCCCTTAAGACGCGACACCACGCCGTGATTCCTGCAGCGAGCGCACTTCGGGCTGCGCGTGAGCCTGCGCGGCGCCGGAGCCCCATCCGTCATCTCTGCCTCAGGCTCGCGTCCGTCAACTTTCTCCACATCAATCGCTTCATCGCATTCTTCTTTGAGTGACTGTAGGTGGGTCAAATCTACTCGTGAGTCTCTGTCCGGTTTAGCAGACATTTATTAAAGTAGCGCACTTCTAATCAAAACCGCTGCTTTCTATGCCATGGATGACCATTAAAACTGGTATGTCAAACCTGGTATGTTCCAATGCACAAGCAAAGAAAAGTGTGAGTTTTGAAATGATAAGCCATTCAGCTGCGCTGTGGAATCTGGAGGGTTTCCTGGAAGGTTGCCTCACACCTGGTCTGCCAGTGGATATGAGCTATCGGAATAAAGCGGGGATTGATCTCATAGTTGCCAAGTTTCAACTCATCTTTCTCAATATTTAACTTGCCTCGTTGTGAGTTATTGACAACGTCATAAGGTTAATGCAAACCCCTCCTATCGGCTCATGTTACTCTGGATCAACACAAAAGCTTTATCTTATTCGTTAGCCTATATTATAGTTATTTAGCCTGTAAATGTTACATGACGTTTAAACTTTTTCTTATTTTGAAAAGTTAAATACGCCAAAATTTGACATTAATGAAAGTGTTAAATCCAGATTCCTCTTGACTCGATTAAAAACTACATTTTCCATTTTGTGGAAGCAAGGCCAGAATAAATGTTAAGATTTTTTTAGGACTATTGTTTATGTTATTTTAGATTTAGTATATTTTCATATCTGTTATATTATAAATTCAGAAAAAAGTTGATTAAATGCTATAACTTGTGTTGCAATAGCAAAATATAGTCTTAGTTTTTGGCTTATTGGCTTAGTTTTTGCCAAACACTAAAAAATGATATTACCATCACACATTTAAAATCAAAAATCCACAGCATCCTACATTATATCAAAATCCACATGCCTCTAGATTAAACATATTTTGATTTGATTTGATTATTTTGAGTTTGTGTAGTCAAAAGTTACCCTATAAAGAGTCGCCCCTTCATGTCACATGAAAAGTCATTCTGGTTAAACTGTGAATAATGTTATTTCTGCAATGTCATTATTGTTCCAGGTGCCCAAAATAGAGAAATATATTTAGCTTCAATAAATAGAACAGTTTTAATAAAGTAATAATAAAACAAAGTAATAATACTCATCTCCTCACAGCACAGAAGTGCATAGTATATTCTTAACAAAAGATTTACAAAACAGCTTCATTATTAAGAGTGTTTGTCCTCTATTGAGAAAAACTTTTGAAAATCCAGGAAACCTGTCATTTAGATGTGACACTTTACTTTTACGTGAAGCAGTCCGAAACAACACCTTAAGGTATTTATTTAACACCTTATAAATTAATTTATAATATGTATTGCACTGTATTCTACTCTCAGCAGTAGTTATTTTAATTTTAAACAATTATTTTAAAATTATTAACCTTATTTGCACACACTTCTCTGTGCTTTTGCTGTTCTGTGAGGAGAGTTCAAACTGACCTTTGTGATGCCCCCTTGTGGTCAACATTGATATCGTCAGGACCTGCTGGTCATTAAATGTTGTTATCTTGGGTGCCCCCCTCTGCCTTACACGAGTAATAACACTGGATTGTATTGTCTTTTGTGCATTGTTCTTGTACAATATATCACTTTGTTGTATGGTTTTTGATGACTGTGTGAGCCACATTTTTGGGAGTGTCTGATTTTTTCAAGTTGCCTTCGCATAAAATTATGTTTTCAAATTGTTTAAATTTTGTTTAATTGTTTAATGCCCTAGATGCATCATTTAATGCATCTAGAAGAAAATTTTTTGAAAGTACACCAGCAACTTTCATTGAGATAAAAGTAAGTTTCTGTTTATTTGAAGGCACTAAGAGTTTGACTCTTAAGATGAGTGGTGCGCAGAATGTCAAGCACCATCAAAGCGGCAGAAATCACCTGGGCTGTGTTCAAAGTCCTGCCTGCATAACAGACTCCTCTCACATACTCCGAATCATTACACTGTAATGCACCTTTAATGTATTTTACATGTGCTTTGACCCAAGTGAGTTCATAAAAAAAATGAAGCCGGGTGTATCATATTTATTTTTAGTACTGTATTTTAAGTTTCTTCATTTCATAAAATCATTGATATTAGCATTCAGTCAATGTAATAATATATGTAAATGCCAAGCTATAACATTTAAGTTTAAATATAAAAAATACAGTCTCTGAAAATATTTATGAATATCTTATGCAACTGTAATACATTTTCCTTCTTTAAGGGATGTTTAGTTATTATTGGACAACAGACAACATTCTTAACATTACTCCATCTACCCACCTGGCCAAAAGAGCAAAATTTGAACAAGAAGCTATGAACAGATCTGTCTGCCATGTGTTCTGTACAGCAGGGCACATGTGAAGCTTGTCAAAGCAACATACAGCTTGTGCATAAAGTGGCCAGAGGGGCAAACCTATGAGGGTCCTTGAAACATGTGTGCTGATGCTTGATGACCTGAAGTGAATCTTTAACCCGTAGTCAATCTGAATATACACAGACTTGTGTTGTTAGTCCACTTCTTAGTTTTCTCTCTTACTTTTTCTTCTGAACAACAACCACAGGGCTTCAGCTTTATGTTAAGATGTCATGACAGGAGCAGTTGGTGGGCAAAGGTCTCTACGTTCAAGGGTTTTGAACTTCCAAAAGAATTTCCGCTACTCCTTGAGAAATATTGATGTAGTCAGATCGAGCAGTACTTGTTAGGGGTAAATCAGTTTATTTGCCTTTGGCATGACATTTTTGCAGGTATCCAAAGCAACTTACAGTATATTCCCAGTTCCGGCATCAAACCCATGACCTTTCGTTGCTAATGCAATGCAATGCAGCAACATTTCTTGAAGAACATTCATATCACATTATTCATACATATAACATTAGTATAATTTGCAGCAATGCTCTTCGCCTTAAGTATGTGCTTAACATGCGTACCATACAAATCGATGTAATTATGTCTCATCTTCCAGCAGATTTTGTCATCTTAGACACTTACAGTTGCAATTACTGTTGATTCTGACACCGCTGTGCGTCTGACGTGTGAGATCTGACAACAGAGAGTCTCGGAATCGCTGCTTCTCATCAGGAAATTTCTGCCAATTTCAGCACAGGTTAATGAGATTCACTAAATGTAAAATGCAAATGCAGCAGTGCCCTCAACTGCCTTTGTGAAGAATACTTTACATAGAATTTCTCTCGTTCTGACAGTCCGTCTGTCTTCTTTGTCTCTGCCTGTTTTGCGATGCCCTTTGGCTCTTTGCTCCTTTTGTGTTCTACGCCTGTCTGGGACGGTTCTGTTTCTTTTTTCATTTTGTACAGAATTACAAATTTGTTTTAAATTGCCCTTATTTTGTCGTACATTTGCATTACAACAGCAACGACAAAAATAACAAGATAATGAACAGTCACACACAGGTTGTCTTTTGGGAGGGGAGTGTTTTCATGCATTAGGATACAATCTAAGCAAAAGGCAGAGACTGTCTCAGAATTAAACAAAGGCGCAGAGTTAAAGCTTGAAACCCATCCCCTAGTTTCTTAACCAGTGTGATAGAGTGGAATGTGTGCGTGTTTTGCATTGCAAAACATAGGCTTGGGATTATTGACAAAGAGCAATATTAAACAGTCTTACCATATCAGATACATAAACAGAAGCATAATGAAAAAATAAATGAATTCAGTTAACATTGTACATGCTAAAACGATCTGTAGAAATTAAAAGTGATTGCTATCTTTTTTTTTTAGCTATTTAAGTTTATTATAGTGTTAAGTATTATTTACACTGTAAAAAAATTGTTGGTTCAACTAAAAAAGAGTTACATGGTTGCCTTTGAGTTAATTCAACTTAAAAATATTAGTTATCACAACGAGACACAGCATGTTGATCCAACCATTAGCTTGTTCAAACAACAAAATATTATTTGTTACCATGACACTGTGTTTTATTGTAACTCACCTTTTTAAGTTAACTGAACTGAAGAGGATTATATTTTAAATTTTTTCAATAATTTTAAGTTGAGTCAACTAAAGAAATCATTCAGACCAACTACAAATTTTAGTTAGTTGACCTGGTTGCATTAAAATAATGAGTTCACAACTTAAAATATTATGTTAAGATAACAAAAGCCTTTATCTAATTAATATGGCATGACTGATATACAAAACATGTTAAAAAACTTTTAGTAGAAATATCTTTATGACTTATCATTTCAATTGGCCAGTGTTTAAAAATGAAAAGATACTTTTCACAAATCACTCAAATCACAGAAAAAATGTAATATAATGTCCTTAATGCATGGAAAGGGTATAAGCACAATACAAACAACACATCAGATCTTTCTTAGAAAACATATACAATTATGTCTATGTTTTATTATAATTATGCTTATGGCATTACCAGTAGCCTTTACTTCTTGTTTTTTCCATCTCCTTTCTTTGGTATATAAAAAAGCGAACTTACACCAAGCTTGGAGATGGACGCATCGTACCTTTAACCCAAGTGACAGCTGGGCAGAACTTATGGAAAATATTCACGGTTGGCGTAATATAAATGCTCTCTATGTTTTTCCCATTAAATCTACTCATGGATCAAATTACCTTTACCCCCACCCATCCCATCTTCACACAATGTCTGTAAATATGAAATTCCCTTCCATTTTGCAGTTCTGTTGTGCAAATGGAATAACTTTAGGCTTTTACTACCAGTTACATCCTGTGTGAGTAATTTCCAGAAGCTAATTATGTCACATTATTTCCCATTCTCCACATGTTCACCTAACCTTGAGAGAAGGTGTAGCAGGAGGGAGGAAGTCAACAGAAGTGCCTTGTGCCAGTTGCTGTAATTACTCCAGCATCATCCCTGTCGCTTCACACCTGCACCGACCCTCTTGTTCTCCTTCTAACTAGGTGAAATAAAGATAAGGAGATAGTCATGACTGGCCGTGAATGAAGATTGATTCGTCCTTTATGTGAGGTCCAGGTAAATAATCTTTTGCAATAGAAAGCAACAGTCAAGTCAGATTTATAAATGCATGTCACCATTAGCCCAGTGATTAATCTCAGTAATGTGTAGGACTGCTTTAGTGTCCCTTATACTTTTTCATATCAAGACCACCAAGTAGGTTCTCAAAGTTTCAGTCATATAACAAATCAGGATAACATATTATGACAACTAAGATGTTGTTGTCAGATACTGTAGATTCCCATGTGGTCAAAGAGAAAAAGACAGGTAAGAAGGGCTCAAACCTATAACAGGCTCATCACAAATCCAAGGCACTAACCACTACACCAGTGGGCCTTATGAATGGGCTGGCTTGAACGTAAAGCCCATGAAGGCTACGATAGGTTTTCACATTTTTCTATCAAAGCAGGAGAAAGTATTATGACAACAAATAATGTTGCTGTCAGATACTGTTCCCCCTGTGCTCCATGAGATAAAAAGTTCATACTTGTCTTTTACACTGCTAATTTTTAAAACCACAAGAAGTAGGCTCATTTTACTAAATTTTTCAATCAAAGCAGGAGAGTGTAAAAATGAGAACCTAAAGCAGGAGAACCCAAGGCACTAAGCACTACACCAGTTGGCCTGTTGGATGAACTGGCTTAACGTGATGCCCATCAAGGCTAAATTTAGCCAGTTATACCAGGGGGAACGATATCTGACGGCTAAGATATAGTATGTTTGTTTTGACACTCATAGTAAAACCTTCTTCTATACTTTATTGCACCGTGAGGATAATCTCTAAAAGGCCATGGGGATGCAGTTAGCTCTTGACTTTTTGACTCGCTCTGTCTGGTTGCTTTGTCCCAATGGTATACCTGTGTGTTTCATGTGTCCAACAGGCTTGATCAAGCTGGAGAAGTTAACTCTGTCCAATCATGTCCTGTCATTGAAAGAGCCGCATCAAAGCTACAATGACTCTTTGACGGAGAACTGAGCCAAATTTGAAAGTGGCACTTTTCATGAACATGAACAAAAAGGAGCCTTAAAAATATTTTTTGACACATTTGGCATTATGATGGGAAACACATTGATTTATGTCTCCATTTTATCACCTTTGTGTTTATCAACACAAAAAAGCTGAGGGGTCTGTGAGAGTCTAGCACACTGTAGGAAATGTGATCCATTACAGTGGATCTTCGAGTATATAATGGGTGTGACATAAAGTCAAACGCACAGTTTAGCCAACAGCGGGTCACTGCGGTTAATTGCTTGTTAGAAATCCTGTCAGTCACTTTATTTCTCACACTCCTCTGCTCCGCCTCTGTCTGGAATGACTTAATAGATTCCAATTGTCGCCTCCAGCCACTGGACCATGAATCTGCCAATCCAGTGAGGCCTTTTAATGTCACATGACTAAATGGATGATGATGATATACCTTGCAACACAAATGAGCAGTCGGCCCTGTCTGAAAGGCTCATCCCTTGCTTTGTGAGCCTTCTTAGGAATTGAGAGACAGCTGTAATAACATTGTGGCACTGAAACACCATTATTCTCGCTAGTTTCTGGAGGCTAGTCTAAGAAAAATGGTTGGAGTAGAGAGTGAAGGTGACATTACAGGTGAAAATACATGCAAAATTGGCCAAACTGAGTTTGACAGACACAGGCGTATGCCTGATTCGTCTCTTTGCTGCATGGTGCCAAAGTGATCCCTTGGGCTTATTATATGAACATCTTTCTGGCACCCTATATGTTTAGCTCTACATGTCATACTGCAACATTTGTAATACTAACTTTAGTCTGCTATGTAAATCACGAGCTCCTCCTTTATTGCCTAGCAGTCCAATTTAAATCAAACAGTGTGAACATTACAGACTGAAAGCCTCTCTTCGGGGTTTCTGAGGGCAAACATATTTCAGAGAGTTGATGTTGATGTGTTTTTCATTAGCCAGTCCCTGAAGGGCCTTGACACAGAGAATTGGATTTAGAAACATTTGCTGACTGAACTTGTGTTACCAGTTGGACCCCATCACACTAACCTGGCGCTGAAAGAGCCCAGGGGAATGGAAGCGTAACATGATTGGCCACCATAGCCATGATACACTCTCATAACCTTGAGGTTTTGGATCAACGCAGCGGCTGTCGATTGTTAAAGTATGCAGCTGATTTGAGAGCTGTGCAGATATTGGTTTTATCAATTTAGAAAGCTGTGCTTTAAAAAGCTAATTGTTAAAGCAGTTGACCTTAAACCTCGCAGTAGCGTTGTTAGTTAGATTGCGTCAGTGGCAATGGTGTGATTCATATGATTCATCGCCCTTCAGAGTAAATCGTGCTTTAGGAGGTTTTGGATGGTGTCTGCAACATGAACCTGACACTTCGACAGACCTGAAAGGCCTGACGGCTCCATCACAGTAAAAAGGTTGAACATTCCACACTAGAGAAGTGCCCTCCGCAGCTATACCAGCCTTTGTGTCCTCAGAAAATGCCAAGGAAGTGGGGCAGAACAATCTGCCTAGTGGCGGGGTACGTGATTTCTGTCTGAAGTTAGCAAAAAGCCCACAAAAGCAGATTTGTTGGTTTTCGTGAGGAGATTATGATTCCGCTTTGTATATTCTCTGCATTTAACCAAAAAATAGCCAAAATTAATGTTACCGTATAGCTCAAAATCTACAGTACTCTATAAATGCATTAAATGGATATTTCCCTGAAAAATACAAATGTTTTTATCATTAATCCACACTTATCTAATTCCAAATATGTATGACTTCTTTCTGCAAAATACAAAGGGACTTATTTGAAACAATGTTGGCCTACATCATTGCCCCCATTGTAAAGTCACTGAGATATTTCTCAAACTATCTTTTGTATTTCACAGAAGAAAAAAAGTCATACAGGTTTTGAACAACATGAGGGTGAATAAATGATGTCAGAATTTTATTTTTGGATGAGCTATCCCTTTAACTGAGGTTAATAATGTGTTCCCCACCATATAGTGTCCTTTGACATCTCATCATAAACCTGTTGCAAAGTAATAAAAACATGCAACCTAATAAAAGCTGGAGTTTCTGAAAAGACTAAGTGTCAAAGCTGCTATTAGATATGATAGAAAAGTTTAGGTGGTTCCTTTGAAGTGACGAATAGGGAAGAATCTGTGATTAATGTCCTCAGGCCTATCACATCCTGCTTTGACAAAGTCATTGACTTTTACCCATTGATCACCGTCAAAAGTAATCTAATGTTGGATCCAGAAATGATAGCTTTCTTTGAGGGAAACCATCCTTCACTGTATAGTAATTGAAGCTCCGCTCTTTATTTGTTTTCGCTGGAGTGGCATCAGTGCCACAGACATCTGGGTTGATGTTTTACAAGTCGGAATTTCGAGGCAATAGCTGATATTCACTCTAATGGAATTTTTAATGAAAGGTCAGAAAGGGGGTTTAGCTAATCTAGTCAATGCATAGGTATATAAACAGCCACTTACTGCAGTCCTGTGAAAACTCTTTCAGCTATTTCTATTTTCTGCCATGAAGCAGTAAGGTATGAGAGGTTGTGGTACTGTGTTTTTTTATAAAAGTATCTATACATTCTTAAATCAAGATACACAGGCCTATAGTTGAGATGCAACATGTCCTAAGATGCTATTTTCCTAAAAAAAAAATCTATCAAAATTGATTTAAAGTGACTTAAAGGGATAGTTCAACCAAAAATGGAAATTCTGTCATCATTTACTCGCCCTCTTGTCATTTCAAACCTGTATGATCTTCTTTTTTCAGAACACACGAAAACCGTGGTCCCCATTGACTTTCACTGGTTTTGTGTCCATACAATAGAAGTCAATGGGCACCAACGATTTTTGGTCAAGAGGTTATTGTATTTTATATCAACATTTTTGCAGTGTATTTTTTTTGTATCAGTTACGTTCTTTACCTCCCTTGCACATTGAAATGCGGGAAGGCCTCATCCATAATGAAAGTAGCGTAACTCCTCTCTCATTCTCACATCCTCTCGTGTATGAAACGATGGCAGATGTTGTTGAGAGGGGGTTCATTATGTTTGGGCTGGCTTGGCATGCAGCAGTTTAAGGGCACAGACAGAGGCTTATTCATTTTTCAGAGCCTCAGAACGGTCATTAGTGAGCTATTATAGAGCTATACCATAGAGGATGAGCTGCCTCGTGTGGACCTTCCGTTATTTTAATGGCAGCATCTGCGCTCGCATTATGCGCTCGCTCTCTCCTTTACTCGGATTCCATTGGCCTCATCCAGCACACAGTCTTCATGAAGATTCATTAATGAATGCCAGCAGGGCAGATGGTGAGGGCAACATATAGGTTCAGCTGGAGCTGATAATGGCTACTGGTTGATATTATTTGTATTGGATAGTTTTTAGATGTTAGACAAATGTAATAAAATGTTAATTTGGCTTCTACTTTAGTTTATATTGTTTAAAACACACCAAGTGCAAATGTTATGCTGCCAAAGCATCTTTCGCCATTGATAACCATTTCAAAATACCCGTATAATTTGAAGAATTTTGGGGCTAAGTAACACAAATCACAAAAATTATATATTTTCTGTAGTATAACATGAAATAGATTTCTAAAATGTTTTTTTTCTGCATTGCCTTTGACATCATAGTCATATAGTGCCAGTCAGTCAGTGATTGTTCTCAGATCATCATGTTCCTGTGGCTCCAGGTTAAGCTGGGCATGCAAACTGTTTTAGAGATGAACAGAAACAGATAGAAACTCTCTGAGTATTACAGATCTGCTTGACCTGACACAACCTGTTGTTGTTAAAGCAAAACAAGTCTCTCACAGCTAGTGCGACCTTCTGCGTAAAGTCTGGTCTAGCTTATTCCGGCAAGAACAACCGGAACATTTACAGCTTCCAACCCCAATGCATTTTTCATGTGATGTGAGGGGACCTTGATGTTTAAAAGGGCAATAATGGATCGCCATGCAACAAACTCGAGGTCAACAGCAACAGAGTGAAGAATAGCACCACAAGAAATGTATGTACATCCGCATTTTAATAACAGGGTAAAAAAATAAATACAAGAAATAGACACAAATTCAAGCCAGCCATTTTGTTTTCATTGATTTTTAGAGGCTGAAACAATAAAACAATTTCAGATATACGTATTTATAGATCTTAAAAAGAGTAAGATTACTGTTAATGAATAAAAAGCTTTCATCTTAACTTTACTGAAATGAAATGGAAAGATTAAAGTACACAGAGAAAAACTTACCAAAAAAATTTACTTCTTGTATTCCACAACCTTCGGTCTGAAATGAACTGAAAAGATGTTCATTCATTCCTAAAGCACCTGTACTGAACCGAGCTGAGATTTGACGTTCATTGCATCTGACTTGACTATCAAATTATTCTCTAAATTCACTCGAGTTAAATGGTTTTGTGCTTTGCACTTTTTTTGCTTTATTCCACGCTACTCATTTTTCATACCAAATCATTTTATATTCTGCAATGACAAGATTTATTGTTCCACCTGTCATTCACCATTGATATGATGTGGAATGGCTGAATAAATAATTTCTTCATTACATAATGTTCTCACTTAAAACGCTTTCCCTAAGGAAATTGAACTCCATTTCAGGTTTTATTTGTTTTATTTATTAAATTTCTCACAAATTGAAATGCCACTATCCTGTTTGTTTTCTTCAGGCATGAATTCATATTTCTGGAAGTTGCTTTAGATGTTAAAACTGAAAAAGTTAACCTTTCATAATCATACCAGAGGGGAATGATGGAGCTTAGCCTGTAACACAAAACAAATCACTGTCACGCAAGTGCTGCTGGAGTTTGGGCAGCTTTCTGTATGGAGGTGTTTGTGTGTGTGAGATTGGCATGAATGTCTAAGGGCAGATAAATGTCATGTTATGATATTCAGCAACACGTCTCATGTGACTGGCATTCCAAAGTTATGCACATTTTTTTTTGTTTGTTTGTTTGCGTAACCTACCCTTATCCTTAAGTGTATGTGTGTGCTTGTGCATGTACTGTATGTGTGTTTTCTAGTTTGTCAAGCAGATAATGAGATGTAAATTCATACATTTCTATTCAGTTTCCTATAGGTTTATAACACTGACCCTTTGATATTTAAAGGTGCAGTGAATAAGAATGGTTGTTAAAACACACATGCATCTGTAAATGCACTCAACACTGCAGGCAAATTATTGGAAAATTGCATCATAAATGAGTGGTTTTTTTTCCACAAATGATTTGCTATCTCAATTAATTATGTTTCAGTTAAAGCTACAATTTCATAAGGGAATAAAGTGATAGTTCACCCAAAATGAAAATTCTGTCATCATTTACTTCCCCTCTTGTCATTTCAAACCTGTATGACTTTCTTCTGCAGAACACAAACTAAGATATTTTGAAGAATGTTGGTAACTGAACATCGGCAGTACTGTAAAAGAGAAATGTTGGTTCAATTAAAGAATAAGTAACCTGACTGCCTCAAAATTTAATAAAAAAAACTTAATTCAACTTAAAAATATTAGTTAACCTGACGAGTTTGCATTAAATTCATTAGTTAACTAAAATTGTTAAAGTTTTTTAAGGCAGCCAGATTACTTATTTTTCAAATTAACCAAAAAAAATGTTTTTTACATTGTATCCATTGGTTGCATTGGTTTTGTGTCTATACAATAGAAGTGAATGGTACCACCGTTGTTCGGTTACCAGTGATGACAAAGTTTTCATTTTTGGGTGAACTATCACTTCAAACATGAATGTTGTGCATATTGTTTTTCCTTCTGTGCCCTGTGTGGTGTTATTATCATTTGAGATACATAGTGGAAAGAGAGGAATGGGATCAAACTTGGACTGAAAAAAGCATGTGTCGGAGCGCTGCCCATAAGACCATCAGCTTTACCACCAAAGGAACATTTTTAACAAGATAGTGTAAATGTATGGGTTTTTTTTTTAGCATGGAAAGGACAATAGAATCCCGACATTTTAAAGTGCAAATCTTGCATTTTTATTAGTGTTAGTGTAATTATTTGCGATTGCCAATTTCTTCTGAGGCCATATCCATTGCTTAATCGAATTTCCCATAAAATCTTTGACTGATAATCAAATGCCGGTTAGACTAGACTAATAAATCTTCATTAAAGAGGAAACCTGGCCCCAGTCACCGAACTGATTTAAATTTGACCCGACAATAGGTTGTTCAGGTCTGTTTGACTCCTCACCACCACACACACAAACTGTTGCTGTCCCATCAGCCACACACCGCAACTGTTTACTGGAGCCTGGCCAAACACATCTATTACATTTGTTTTCATTTGCAGGGACACGGACAGTCTATGCAGTCTCTGTCCCTGACTTTTTCAATCCATCAGACCTATTACAGAGCGATTAAAGCTGCCATGTGAGTTTGACCTATTGATAATAACCCCCTTAATAAGAAAACCATGCATTTGTCATTGTTCGCTTCTGATAGCTGCTTTCACCATAGAATTGGTGAACTGATCATGCAAAATACATGTTCTGAACGTAAATAAGGCCTGATCTCATTGACAATAGCAACCTACTGTATATCCTGAAGTTGGGACTTGCAGTTGCCCCTTGCATTTTGTATGCGTCAGATCAAACACTGAAGCCTTTTGATCTGTTCGTCTGGACATACAGCCATGTTGCACCATTCAAATTCTGTCTGCGCTTCAAGGTAAAGCCCCGGAGAGATGGCAGATTTCCCGTTTGAAATGGAAATTGGTCCTTTAAAAAATGCACAGCAGCTGTGGAGATGGACAATCAGTCGGGTCAGCGTGTCTGATGCCATCATTCGGGTCAGCGTGTCTGATGCCAGCGCAACGGATGGGTTTTGTGAACGTCAGGTTGACGTGTATGGAGAGGAACCAAGGACAGGAAATATTGACTATTATTGATCCTGGAGTCATTTTGGACACAAATATTTACTGCCTCTTGTGCTGTCATTCCTATTGAATGTGTAGGTCATTCAGATGAAAGGCTTTTGTCATAGACAGACAGATGAATCTAAAATGGGTCCACATTCAGAACAAGGCCATGAACATCCCCTTTTTATTCAATTACAATGAAAATATGTGCATTTTGAACGTCTAAATCAGGTTAGTGCAAGGGGAGAATTGTCAGTCTATTCTCTGTATGACAGACAAGCATTGTGTGAAGATGTTTTCAGTAGTGGTGACATATAGATTGATGTGCTTTATTGCTAAATTTGGCAGCTGCATTAAGCTAGAAGTGCACACAAGTATACTTAGACACAGTAAAAATAGGCAGCAACCAATGCAGTAACCTTGAAAAAAACTGAGCTATTTTGTTCATTTTCCAGGATGGAGGAGCTGAAAGTGTTGCTCTCATGCAATGGACAGAAAAAGCTTGTAGCTAAAGATCTTCAAGATGGAGCTTGTTGGAAAAGGTGCAGCATTGTTTGTAATGGACTTTTTAATAAACAACTGTTTAGTTGATATTAGAGTATATTGAACATACATCCAGCATTGCATATTTTACATGAAATGTAAAATGTAGGATATTTTTTCTGCGTTTCTTAAGTGCTTCCTTTACCAGTAAATCTTTATATGTAATCCATACTCACAACACCAAATATAATTACTTAGATGGTTTAACAACATAAACATTATGGGGCCCAAACTTAACTTCTGGTAGACCTCCGTAAAGAATCAATTACTGTTCCGTGCTCTTAATTTAATTTAATACAATGAATATACAATAAGATATTAATATAAATGAATAACAATATAAATTAAATATAAATGTAATTGTTACATTTATAACAGAACACAGACCAGAAGTTAACTGGGGAAGTTAACCAGCGTGTGTGTCCGATGAAACCGTCTATACTAAGGTCAAGCTAAGAAAAGAATAAAACATTATAAATAAAATAACTATTTTGCTAATACATACAGGATTTGTGTAGTACGTTTACATCTTTTCATACAATATTAATTGTCCATAAGCAATTATTAGAAAAGTAAAAAATTTGAGAAAGGCCCACCCCTAAACCTAATGTCTCTGGGTTGAAAAATTCCTATAATTGTAAGAGTGAGATTGTACGAATTGATAAAAATTAGACAGCTCATAAAATAGATATAAATTGCTTTGAAGATTATGTTATTGTTAATTGAGGGCAGTGTTCAGTCAAAGCTAAAGATTAATAGTCAATTTAAGTCAAAGAATACACTTTGACTGACCTTTTTTTATACCTGAATTAAAACAAGATTAAAAGATTTCATCACACCAGTGACAGCTGTCATTTTAAACCAAAATGTGTTTCTTTGGTCTTACTCTTTGATGTCAGAACTACAGAGATGTTTGAAACTTTGCCCAGTAACTTTTTTCACTACTTTGACATCCTCTAATCTATGAACTGTCTCTTTTCTTTTAAATAACTGTTTTTGAGTTCATCTGGCACAGTTTGACAAAATTAGATCATTAATATTCTATTTGAAATATTTTAGCACAGAGCAGGTTATGTTTTGCACATTTAAACTCTTCGGTTAAGTGTGTGTCAAAGTGATCTCAGTAGTGATTTGTTTTGCTGAGGTTATAGGCTGTATGGCCCTTGATGTTCTTTTGCTGCCTTTGATTTCAAGGTGCTCAGTTTTATTAGGTACCCAATGACAAACTCAGAGCTTGATTGTTTAAGATAATATTAAGACTATAATTTTGGTCAGTTTAAAGCCTTTTTTAATAACTAATTTAAGTGCACCACACTGTATGTAGATTACGGTCTTTATTGATTGTGACAGCATTAAAGAAGCAATGTGGAGATTTTAACGGCATCTAGTGGTGAGGTTGAGAAGTGCAACCAACCGCTCACTCCTCTGCTCACCCCTCCTTTTCAAAGTACTATGGTGGCTGACACACAAAAAGATGTTGTTACATTTTTGCTTCTTTGCTGTAGGACATAACGAATTTACAAAACATACTCTGTAGCAGTTTGTCCATTTAGGGCTACTGTAGAAACAACTCCATGTAAGGGGAGCCGAGATGTATGTAAATAGAAATAACTCATTCTAAGGTAATAAAATATAACCTCTGAAGACATAGTTATGTATATTATATTGCATTTCTGTCAATAGGTCATCTTAAATATTACACACAGCACCTTTAAATGATCAAAGAATAGAGAATGCTGTTGCAACCTAAAAAATATCCATATCCGTCCTTTCCAGGTGCTTGGATTGCATTGGTGAAGTGATGCTGTCTCAGTAAAGAATGTCAAATCACTGCATCCTCCACATCCTAGCACTCAGAACTGGCCTGGAAGTTGGAGTAAGCACTATGCAAATTGCATTTAGCATATACCTGCTGATTTGCATCAAATTATTTGCAAGATTCCTTTAGAAAATCACTTGGCGGAACAACATGGACAGCACATGTAAATAACAATATTAGCATAGGCAAATTTTTTGTTTAGTTACTTCACCTAGCCTTTGATTATGAACGTCTTAATTGTAATTAGTCATTTTTATCTCCAATTTCACTTCTAAGAATCTCTTTTTATTTAGATATGTGTCCACAGCGCCGCACTCTCAAAGAAGAATCTCTGATCCAAGGGGAAGAGCACCGTTCACTGTATCTCAGCACCGTGTATCAGATGAGTTATTGATGGTATCTCTCCAGTAGTGAAACGGCAAACCTCAAAGGGCCTCTTCACACATCCATTACTGTCAGCCCACCCCATCATCTCTTCTATTTTCTCTCGCTCTTTTCTGTTGAGTTACACCTCTCGATTGTGCGAAGGTACAAAGGATCCGCCCCCTCCCTCATTCCCTGTTCAGAATTCCCATAGAAATGTACTTTATAGCCATACGGATGGGGCCGACTTGTCAAATAACTGACATTGAGTGGGTCCCGAAGGAATATGGATCATATCTGACGCCTGAGCCTTTGACGGCTCTTTGGTCAACACTTTTGAGAAACTTTACATAGCTGTCAAAACTGCTGTGACAGCATTTGTCATCATGTCTTCACCAGACATTAGTGGAGCATACGACAAGTCAAACTAAATGACTTTGGTTATCAGTAAGGCTTATTATGGAAATATTGCAGCACATTGTGATATACTTTCACAGACATTGATAGACGTCCAGTATTAACTGTCAAGAAACTGTTTAGCATTATATTTAGAAAACTTTGTAGCAAAAACAAATTCAGCCTGTGATGTTTTTGGTCTCTTGTCACCTTATTTACAGTAAATGTAAGGTTTGTGTTTAACCATATTGTGCAAGTGTTAATTATTACTGTAGGAAGATTACTGTATTTGAACATATCATATTTTTTACAGCTGATGACTTTAAGAGTACAGTAGCATTGAAACTACAGTTCAATGATCCGTTGGGATGATGGTGTGCAGCTTCGTAGCTTCCAGTGTAGATATGGTGTTAATATTAAAGTGTCTTGCCCTCTTAATGCTACAGAAAGAGCCTCAGTCTGTTATTTCCATAATTCTGGTTAAAAAGCCCTAAGCGGTGCCCCATTGGCCTCTGAGTTCCAGCAGCACTCACCTGTTTAAGAGTCTGTCTCCATTCAGAGGCCTCAACATGACCTCACACACAGAAATGAATGATTATAAATGGGAGATGGTAGGATACTAAGGTCAAAACGGGCCATTTACCATTCAGTGCTCAGTGTTTCAATGTGGAGGGGATTTTATGCCCAAATGTAAACAATTTATGACTTTCACTGTGTTTATATTAAGCTTTTTTTTAACATTTAGATCATTATTTTAGTAAGGGTGCAGAAATGTTTTTCCTATACTCTGTAAATGTTTCCTTATTATAACAAGTGGCTTTGAAATATGTGATTTTTATAATTATAATGTTTTGGTCAATATATATTGAATTATGTGTGGTTGTATGTGTGGTTAAACAAATTTGTATGTCCTTGATCCAATATGCAAACTGACAACGTTAAATTAAATAATAAATAATAAATGAATCATAAATAAATGTAATAATGAATTCAATTTGATAACATTTGTTGTTCTTCTCTCAGAATTCTTGAGTGGAAATAAAGTAGATTATCTTTAAGATTATATCATGACTTAAATATAAATAATAATATTAAATAGCCAACTATAGCATTGTGCATGCAAGTTACAGAGTAGACAAACATGATTGTCATCACCGGTGGTTTGGTGGACTGTGTGCTGACATGTAATCGCGGGCAAACTGGGTTTGAATCCTGGCTTGTGGTCATTTCCTGTATCCTGTACTCTTCTCTCTCATTCCATTGGTTCCTGTCTCTCTGCATTGTATTGTCTGGCAAAATCCTACACAAAAGCAAACAAACATGTAATCAACTATTTAAAGGAATAGTTCACCAAAAAATGAAAATTCTGTCATTATTTACTCACCGTCAGATTGTTCCAAACCTGTATAAATGTCTTTGTTCTGCTGAACACAAAGTAAGATATTTAGAGAAATGTCGGTAACCAAACAGATCTCATCCCCCATTGACTCCCATAGTATTTGGCAGTAAATGGGGGATGAGATCTGTTACTGACATTCTTCGATATACAGATCCAGCGTTTTATTTGTTTGTCATATTTTGACATTGCCAAATAGTAAAAAATTTCCCTTGTATTACAAAACTAAAAGCAAATTTGATGCTCACACTTCAACAAGTGCTGTATGGCCTGTCGTGAGTGGAATATTCTGATTGAAGAGCTCCTTCACTCTAGATCTTTGTCGCCATGACAGCGTCGTCCCATTCCAATTGGATTATTCCCCTCTGTGCCCAGTGAGTGGAATGAATGCCAGCGCGTCTTGCCGCAGATTGGTGCTTCTCTGTATGTGTGGGCATGTGTGGTGGTTTTAAGACCACCTGAGCCTCTCTTCTTGTAGTGTCTCTCTGAATTTGAGGGTTCACTGTGTCAGTTCAGCCCACGGCTCAATCTGAACAATGCATTGTGACACCTGAGTGAGTACTGATGTGTGATTTCTGAATGCATAAAACCTTTTATTCCTGGTTTACTCCCCTCCCTTCCTTCATCTCTGCCTCTCTCTCTCTCTCTGGCTCTTGGCAGAGTGTGTGTGTTTACCATATGCATGAAGGATTGGCCATGCATTTAAAGAGGTAGAGAGAGATAAACAAAGTCTTCTGGTTCTGCAGCCTTAGACCAGCAAATGAACAGAGGATTTTTTACTCCGATATTTGACAAACTGTCGAATAATCTTTGTCAAGTCCGATGTGTGTGCAGCCATACCAATTTTTCAACAGCAGACAGATGTTTTTATGTTTAGATATAACAAAGGTACATAGAGCGACCATCGAGTGTGCCTGCACTGTCAACAAGCTCTCTGCCGCATCACAAGAAATCAAACAATGTGCCAATTGGGAGAATGTTGTGTTGGGTCATACAGACCCTTCCAAAATGCAAATAGTGGAAGGTGGTACTTGTTAGTTGTACAGAGCTACTTCTAAACAGTGGTGGGATAACTAGGGTCAGTCAGACCTAAACTAATAACGTTTTCAATTACAGCAGATATTAGATCAAACCTAACACCCAGCATCTATAAGCCTATTTGTAATCCATTATCAGTGCCATTTTTACTTTATTTTACCTTCCCTTACTTCCTGTGGCCCGTTTTAATCTGCTTTGTATGTGTACTGGGTTCTCTCATCCCGATGACGGTTCTATCCACACACCAGAAGCCTGTTTATGTTTGCTTGATGGAATCTACTTAGATTTACCCAGAAGCCTTACTTTGTTCAGCCCTGCAGGTAGATATAATCCTCCTATTCTTTTCCTTTTTTCCCCCATCTATGAGCTATCATGTCATTTTTGCCAAAAACAACTTGTCTAGGGGGGGGGGGGTTGATCATATTATTTGCATTACATTTACATTTATTCATTTGGCAGACACTTTTATCCAAAAATGACTTACAACAGAGGAATAACAATATTCACGAGAAGGGCCAGTAATAGAAAGTTTCAGTTTCACACTTCAGAGAAAATGTAAGTTTTATTTCCAGTTTGACATTATTTGCCTTGTCCTGCTCTATTTCCAAAATCAGTCAGATTATAAGAAAGTATATAAAAGTATCACTTTATTTTCCAACTACAGCCTGCTGGTTTATCAAAAGTACCCCTGGAGGGATTTCCTGGTAATGTCCTTCCCTCCATAGCATGACTTTAATATTGAGATGTTACCTTTACAGATTAACTGAAAGACGATATCTGCTGACATTGAACTTTGCAAGGAAACACAAACATCTACCAAAAGAATGGGAATGACATGTGATACATGTGTGCCCATTACTTAAATATGACCCGTAACTAAAAACTCCAATTCTCATTTCTTTTTATTTGTACAGTAAATGTTCAAAAGCAGGTCTGCAAGTACTAATACAGCTAATAAGATATCATTTGAGTCATTAGGGTACATTGGATAGATTTTTTTACATAAATTTTTTTTTTAAATGTATTTTTTACATACATTTTTAATACATAATTATTTCTTCTCCCATGACCCATATTACCAATTTCTACTGTATTACCAATTTTTACTGTATTTTTTTGTATTTTGTTGTTGTTGTTTGTTGGTTTGTATTAGCCAGGTGGCTTTTTTGCACCAGTCACAGCCCTGTGAAATCTATATGTAGTATTACTATATTGAACAAAAGATAAAACCAGATAAAATTACCAAAAATAGACTAAATATATACAGGTTTGGGTGATGTTCTGATTTCAAAGGATTTTATTTGCCAGCCAATTGTAAGCCTGAGGTTTGGATTATGGACTGGACAGTAAATCCACATTTGGAAAGTTTATCCAGTGATCTGCCGGATGGCATTTTCTCTTCGGTTGTGTAGATTTGAGTTGAATGTGGAACTGTAATGTGTGCTACTAGACTCAAAGTAATCTGTCTGTCTATCTGTCTGCCTGTCACTCAGACTAACACACTAACACTCACACCAAAACCATTTAAAAACAATTCCACCCTGCCAATATATACTCTCCATTTCCACCCCATGTCCTGCTCCTTGCTGGGATTTCTGTTGATAATTCATGGGCAGGCTATAATTTCATCCCTGCAGGTCTACTGTTTTCCTCTCAGCGGTATCTCAGGTGCTCAGCTTTCATTCCAGTATTGGCCTGTTTTCTCACTAAAATCTGCAGCCTAGTCTGCCCTGCATATCCCATCATTACACTGAGCCATAATTACATTTCAAATCTGAACCATGAAAATCTCAAAGCCAAAAGCTTATTTGTTGCACATAGAGATACAATGTGAGATATACGCTGACATGATTAAGAAGCTTCTATACATTCTGCAGCTGTATAATGGACATATAATGCTTAACCCAGCTGTTATCTCAAACCTACCATTGGGTCTGCTGTTTCCCCCATGAAAGAGAGAGAGAGAGAGAGAGAGAGAGAGAGAGAGAGAGAGAGAGAGAGAGAGAGAGAGAGAGAGAGAGAGAGAGAGAGTTTAGGCTTTATGTGATTTATATAATCAGATTTATTTAGTTGTGAGGACAATGCAAAGATTTCATGTCACTGACAGATTAATGAACAGTTATTCTATATTTGTAGAAAAAGGTCAGATAATCTTTTTGTGTGGTAATTCGTTATTTACCTGATATTTGATTTATTAAACTGTATGACCATGTATTGATTTATCAAGCAATGAATGAAAAACTAAAAAATGATTCCAGTCACGTTCCTTCTGGTCTTACAATTTTCACACTGTTTAGTTATATTTCATCAGCTTTAAAAAAAGGGGAAAATATTTTCATCCTTGAAATGTTTACCATGCATCTGATCTCAGATGTGATGCAGTTTGATTTCCAGAATCAGCTATAAAGTCGTTTGGAAAGCTTTTGGGTGGTTGGGTTTTCATAGTTTTTATATCCACACTGCTGTAAAGTTTCATGTTTTAAAGGTGTCATTTAATTATTTAGCAATTTATTTAATTATTTTGTGGCAAAACAATTTAATATTTGTATTATTTTGATGTCTAACAGTCTTCATACGCATTTTCACATTTAAGCAGATAAAGCACTGCTTTTATCTTCTTAGTACAATAAAGTTAAGGCTTAGCCGATTTCCTCCTTTATTCTCAGTTCATCTGACGCAGGTGTTTAAGAATAATAATATAAATCCAGCTTCCTTCATATTGTGACTGGATTTTCTTTCATGGTCTCTTTTCACATGGGAGAACATTTTCGAGTTGAAAGCCACAGTTTCTTTTACAGTACACCGAAGTCTTATCACAAATATTCTTTAATGTCCAAAACCCAGAGCTGTATTCTTATACGCTGACAATATACAGGACATATATGTTATGAATAGTGTTTCTCATGCAGTGAATGTAACATAGCATGTGTGCGCATGGAGCATGAGTAGTAAAATAAATCATTCAGCTATGATGTGGCATTTATTTGCAGATAAGTCTGATGGTCGTCTGGTGTGACAGAAATGTACAGTAATCAGCTTCTTTGCGATAAAGAGAGACAGCACTGAGGCTCACTGGGAGATTTCCTGGAGGATTGAAGAACAAATCATGAAGAAAATGCAAAGCAAACAAAATCTCATGGTGAGGCAGGAACTTGCTGTGAACCTTATAGGGGAGACTGGGGCTGGGGATATGACACTGAAAAAGTGTAACTTCTCTGGGTCTTCCTCAGCATAACACATGCTTTGTGAAGCTTGCCATGTTTTCACAGTAGGAAAGCTTAGCTTACTATTGATTACTGATATGTTACACTGCATATGACTGCCAAAGAAAGGTGAAGCAGAGCAATCGCTCGCAGCATGGATGCTAAGAAACGTTGGAATAGTATTCATCATAGTCTTGGTTTAGGGCCACCCACACAGCTGTGAATACTAGCCAGCATTTAAATATACAGTATGCAGCAGCTTGGTCAAAAGTGGTCAAAAGATCAAATAGTTCCAAATAGTTGATATGTGAACAATATATGCAATACATAATATTACATTTCCTGCTGATGTTGTACCAATTCAATATGATACAGAACCATGGCACAGTATCTATCGACGTAACATGGTATTGCTCCATGATACTATCACTGTGTATTTTAGACAATGTGACAACATGCATATCTTTTTGATTTACCCTTTATTTTTTTCCATGTAGGGATTTAGTATATGTAAATATGATTATTCCTATTGCTTATACTTAGAGTAAGTGATGTTAATAAACCCATAACTTAAAGTTTTGAACTGATACAATGTTACCCATCCCACATTGTTCATACTGACTTGAATACCTAAATTATATATGATATTATATTTTTTACCTCCTAAACAGTTAAGCAGTCACAAGTATGAAGGGAAATTAGATCCCATATGCTTCAGACTCAATTGAAATGCACCTTATGATTTGCATTTAGATGAGCTGATTATTATTATTATTATGCACCCGTATGATGATAGAGCCAATATTGTAGAAACAGACAGCATGTTAAACAGTCTATGTATAAATGCATGTTTGACCAAAAAAGTAGAAATATGACATTTATTTAGAAGGAAGTGTCACTGTGTCAGACTAACAAAAAAACACATTTGTCACACATATATGTGTACGCATATCAAACAGAAAAGCACAGAGGAAAACACAAAAATGGGAGCAACTGAGACAGACAATATCTGTATTCGTTAGAGATATTGGGAAATATCTGATACATGATTCATTCCATTTCTGGCAGCTTGTAAATTGTGAAATCATAAAGAGCATGCAAAGATATGACATGCTAATGATTAATTATAAATGTAATGTACTAATACTTATATACTGTAGATGTTGATGTAGAGCTCAAATATGACTTTAATGCAAATCTTGTCATTTGATATGCAGGCTCCTAACCTTTATATTGTTTCAGAGTTACCCTATTTTGTCTTTATTTTAACCTATCAGTTAGAAATCTAAGGAAAAGCTTAGATTTTCCTGTACAATGTTCTTAAGCACTTAACAGTCTGGCCACAGCATACTGGTGAAAATAAAAATCCTTTGGGGGTTGTCTTCAGCCAAAAAAGTTAAACCTTTAAATACTTTTTTTTGTGGAAAGTAATGGAGATTATCAGTGTTATCAAAGAACAAACAAATGGGTGTTGTGCTCAATGAAGACACAGCAGCCTCCACATCACAATGCTAATATCACGGTTGGGGTATGTAATGCAAAAATAGTAGTTGCATTTACCCACCTCTGAGAGTCTTCCCTATTAAAAGTCAATTTATCACTCGGACAAATTTGAAGGAGGATTCATAAATCATAAAGACGAGAACTGTTATATTCAGATATAGGTCATGATTTTTTTTCTCAGGTCATATAAGAGTATTTTAATATTTTGTGCATTTTATTTTCTGTGGCAAAAGCACCACTGCTAAAATGTGCAGGGCACATTCCATAAATAAACAAACACCTTGGAGACCTATGCAATTTTTGTTGAAACAACAAAACAACTCCATGTTCTTTGCTGTGAGAATATATTTGATAAACTATTATCTAACAAAATAAATCTAGCATGTGATCATTCTATTCTCTAACTTTTACACAAGCCGTATGTGTTTTTACTGTAACAAGTGACTGCATTTGTTAGTTATAATGCAAACCAATATTTGCTCCCAAACTAAGATAAAATTGTAACCCTGCAACCGTCTCAAGGCAGTTTGTGACACGGCACAAAATTTGGAATACTAATTTGTGTTCATGGACATGAATTTTTCAATTTTGTCACGAATGAGCCACCTTGTAAAATAGGTATGAATTGCGTTGATGTTTATATAAATATATATATATATATATATATATATATATATATAAAAGATATTGTGTATTAAATGTCCATGAACACAAATTATAGATTACAGTTCGTGACCCTGTTACATATTGTAATCTTATGTAAATTTATCAGTATTTCTACTGTTCATTATTTCTATAGTTTTTATTCTTCACACATCAGGTGCATTGTACACTGTCTATATATAGACATTGTACCCAATATTTGTTAAAAGGCTTGCAAAAAGTGCACACCAAGTAGAAAAAAACACAAAAGTAAATGGGTGATTCAGTTTGACTTGATATTGAGTCTGCATTTTCTGAATGTGATGTTCTTCCTTTCACTAATTGTTTGTTCCCTATTCTGTTTTCATGAAATATGAGAAGTATTTTAATTAAAAAACTTCCCACAGCAAGGTCACATGTGCTTTTCTTGGGTCATACAATATTCCTGTGAGCTGCAAAGCAGTTGATTCACTCTTTACCACATGAGTGTGAATGGAAAACCGCAGAATTAAAGTGATAGTTCACCCAAAAATGGAAATTCTGTCATCATTTACTCACCCTCAGGTTTTTCGAACCTGATATTCGGAAGAATGTCAGTAACCAAACAGATCTCATCCCCAATGGAATCTTCATAAAAGCACATCATAACAGACAAGCTAAGCACAATGCTTCATCAACCATAATCTCTCTCAAATAATGTGTCTCTTTTAGGGTTGACCTGTATGTTCAGCCAGGAATCTCAGTTTAGGTAGGCCTATGTCCAGTTGCTTTTCACATGAGTGACTGCTGTGTGGTAGCCCTACAGTGTCATATCTTTTGATGCACTGACGTTTAAATCCTATTTCTCACCTCAATAGCTGATGGGCGACTGCCAGTTATTGACTAAACATGTCTCGTTTTTTGGGTCAGCAGCTTGGCAGCCAGTTCTGGCAGTTAAGGCTGGTTCTGCCACAGAAAGAGGAAGAAATTACTTATCAGCTGACCGCCTGGTTTCACGTTTTGGTGATTTGGATTTTTTTAATCTTTCCAAAAAATGCATAAAGGTGTTTTTTGACTGAGACTGTTGGTTCTCTTTTACAGACCAATCAGATGCCAACAGAAATCTAAAAGAATTTATTTAATAAAGGAAAATAAAAGTGATTGAGAAGGTGTAGTGTTGTGACTGTAGTTCATAAGTTTATTTATGTGGGTGGAAATAAAAGATAAGTTACAGACCTTTTGTTCTTAAATATATGAATTAATTTAAAAACATCCTATGATTATTTACGTTCACAGAAAATGAGCCACAGAGCTTTAAAAAGGTGTTTCATGTAACAGAAACAGATGAACAGTGAAAGCAATCTCTCAGAAAATACACAATAAGATGAAACGCTTTACAGAGCTGATTCAGTGCATGTGAGGAAGGAAAACCACTGACTGATGGTGATGCCTTCTCAACTGAGGAAAAACACTCAGCTTCTTTCTCTCTCTCCATCTATCTGGGTCTTTCATTCTCCTTTTTTCAGACTTAAGGAGGTGGAACAATTTATCATAGTGCTGCAAGACCTACAGTTTCCTGTTCAATGTGCCAATTCCTGCAGTTACTTTCTATTACTGTTTGTTTCAACTGCAATACGTATATTTGTAGGCCTACATATGGCCTATATACATACATCTGGTTATCAGAGCCTTACTGTAAAATGTGATTATTGTATATTTGAACTATTACAGTTTGTTTGCTTTGGACTGTATAAAAAGTTAACACGCAACCCTTGCTACCAAAAGACCTGATTTTTTTTGACTAAGCAATGTATTGATGCTGTATTGTTTATCTTAATGTTATTATTGTATTGCTTATTGATAAATATTACATTTTTTCTTCCATCCAGTCCTGTGAAATAATGTCTTATTTTGTCTTGTATGGTGTTGTGTAACAGCTAAAAGCAAAAATAAAATAGGCTATATAATAGAAAACAACTCTGACCATGACAACCTATTTTTGTCTTTCAGTTTATTAACAAGTAATTGTTTTCTTTTCTCTTTTTCATCATACTCTTGCTGGAATCATTTCTCCTGACTGACGATGGCATGTTCGTTTCCCAGTCCTTTTATTACAACACGCTCCTCCCACAAGCCGATCTGAAGGCATGTCTCCGCCCAACAGCGGTGACGTCATCAATTCAAACTGGTATCGAAAGCAGAGTGGAGCTCGCGCGGAGGTAGAGCACAAGCTGCACGGGAGAGGAAAGCAGAGACTCTACACCACGACCTTTTTGTATTTCGTATGAGGACAACGCATTGATTTGCGAAGATGTGGACGGGTTTAGGGAAACTGCTGCTTTTACATGTGATACTCACGGGGTTTCTGCTGGCCAACGGTAAGCGTCAATGCTTCCACGTTGTCAGTGCGTTTGTGTAAATGTAGTGAGGCGGTGATGCTGGAGAAACACCGGCGGGGACGCGCGCAGTCACTTCCGATGACGAGACATTATATGAGAAGGATATCATTCAAAAACTTAATATTAAACATGTTGACTGTAAAAGTAAAGTAAATCGATCTAGTGTGTGTTTCCCTTGTCTTGTGTTCTGCCAGGAAATATGGTTAAAAAATGTAACGATAATAATAATATATATATATACTTACGATAATACTAGTACCACCAAAGGTCCATACTATGAAAGTAGTGCATAGGGAGCTTAAATTCCATCGAATGCTTATACAGCGTAATTCAGAAGCAAAATAATTCATTATTCGTTTGTCAACCCTAATGAGTCATTTCCCAAGAGCTACAATTATTTACATTATGATACCATCTTTATTGCATCCTGTCATTTCACACGTGGTCCACTACAATGACTTTAAGTGCGCTGACAGAACTTGAAAACTTAACGTAGCTTATTAAACGTTAAAGATGCTTTCAAAACTGTGGATTTACATTTGAACTTTTTAACCAACAGGAACACACCCGGAGTGTGAAAGCGGCCAGTTTCAGTGCAGGAACGGCAGGTGTATACCCACACCATGGAGATGTGATGACGACGACGACTGCTCGGACAACAGCGACGAGGAGAACTGCCGTGAGTAGACATAGTCTTTATTAAAAGGCTTGTCACACAAAGTCTAGTGTTTTAGACTGCATTTATAGTGGTATTTGCTCTAAACGCCAATGATGACCACACGTGCTGTCTATAGGCTGCTCACTAGGTTTTAGGACACAAGCGGAGACGCGCCTGTTTCTTTGGAAAGACTGCAGACAGTGTTTCCAGCTGTCACGTGTTATGACTTCTGGGAAGAGAAACTGTAAATAAGTTTTACCTTGTAAGTTTCTTTGTGTCAAAAGTATGACATCAGCGATTACATTAGCCAACTGTGTAGAGAGTAACAGTACAGCTTGAATAGTTAACGTTTGTTTAATTTGTGGAGCTTCACATTGTTATTGAGTGTAATTAATGGGTACTGTAATGTAAAGTGTGAGTAGGATTTCCCTCTACTTTATTACTTTATATAGACATCCGGTTGTGAATAGTATTTGGAAGTCACTTTGCAGGAAGTGTCTACAGGTTGACATAGTCACGACTGATTGTTCCAGGATGTGCTAATGAAAGACAAACATAAAAATGTAATCGGAAAGTTAAGTAACTTAATTGAGATGTAGGCTACAGCATCGGGAGAAAGGCGAAGCTTCCACAAAATGTAATTATCCTGGTGTATTGGTCACAGTATTAATTGGAAGTGCTGTAATTATCCTGGTTAGTTGATTAATGTGGTAAAGTGGAGGGTCTGGAGGCTCAAAGCGAGGACTGCTGATGCTTATCGGTCTTTACTTCCTCTAATAACATGATGAAATGATGAAATTGAAATTGAACAGACTTTAAGCAGATGAAATAGCAATCACATAAAACTGCACTGCATTCCGGACTCTTGTGAAACAAATCCAGAGTCTCAGTGCTGTATTTGTGTAATGTCGGATTCTAAAGGTCATACTGAACTTATTTTGTTCTTGTTCTGCGCTGGTGCGGAAAGTTGTTTGCGCTTAAGCTTTTTCAGCTTTGCTTCTTAAACTGAGTATGTGGGGCAGGATTGGTTGTAATTTTTTGTGCCTTTTGCTGAGATGTTAAAAACAAAATAATTATAGAAAATACATACTGTATATTTTTTAAATGTTCATATTGGCAATATTTTTTAGACATATGTACCAAAATTTTGTGTTGATTTTGCATAACAGTGAGCTAATGCGATAAGACAATAAGCTTAATTCAAAATGTTTTTCGTCTTAATAAAAGTACAATATTCAAATCAATCTTTTTTTGTTTTAAGAACTTTCAGTTACTGAAATTTGATAAAAAATTAATTTCACAGTGTACCGCAGTTTTTCCTGCTAATCCTTTTTCTCTTCTCTCTGTCTAAAAGATATTTATTTATTTATACTTTATTTATTTTCAATTTGTAAACAGTTCCAATATACTACTGAAATATATTCTCAAAAATGTTTAAGGCATTTCCAACCACGATACCCTAGAGTTTCATGTTTGTTACCTGCACCTGATGTGTACTTGGCATCGGCTATGCCAGTTTAAGTAAAGTACCCTGTTACACGCGGTATCTCAGGCAGGCAGGGTATCTGCAGGGATTCTCCCCAGGTGGGAGCGCTCTCTGGGGCCGTCAGTGTGCTGAATGCTCCCTTCTGGATGTTTTTTCGGTGGACTTGGACAGACATTGAATTAAAATAATACCTTAAGGATTGTGCTTTGTGCTCCACCTCCAAGACACAACCTTCTCTCAGAATTGGCAGGATTCTTCTTTAGTTGCCCAGGGAGACGGTAATAGCAACACTTCAAGACACATACTGCTCTCTCTCTGTCTCTCTTTTCAGTACCAAATTCTAATCACACTGCTTTGTGTCTGAAGATGAAGTGGGCTCTTCGCTGGGGACTGGCTTAGTGGCTGGGGTCTCAGATGGCCTTCGCATTCTTTATGGATGAATTTGTCGTTTGGACGTTTTTTATGACCTGAATCAGTGTTGACAAAATGTTTTGATAGCACTTTATGCAGTGGTTGTTTCGAGAAATCCCAAACTATGAAAAAAGTGTGTTTTGCCGGGTAAATTTGAGCTGTGATGAAGCATTCATGTGGCGGATAATGATTTGTTTACTTACTGCTTTGGGCCTTAATGCCAGTGTATTCCCTCAGTTTGAAAGAAAAACAGAGGCAGGAAGGGTGAGAGAGAGATGATGTTCAGCTGTAGAAAGTGTTTTATCAAACCATAAGAAAGTAAAATATTGCAAGTGTGATAATGACTGTAATATCTATAAATAATTAAGCAAAATCACATAAAGAACAAACATAGAGTGTCGTGCTGATATTTATTACAACAGTATTATTTCTTGTGTCATGTGATATGGCGTGTATACAATGGTTGTTCTTTTATATTGAAAATAATGATTTTTGTTGTAAAAAGCTCCCAGTCCTTTTTAGAGTTTGCCTGTATTCTGTCTTTTTCATGCGCACAAGCTGCGAGCTCTGCATGTATGAAAAGCTAGGAAAAATAGATTTTTTGCACTGTTTGACTGATTGTGATTCGGCTTGTCACTATTCTTTGTTTGGTTTTATTTCATGTTGACTGATTTGTTTTATTTTCTTTGAAGAAAGACAAATCACCACTGAGGAAGAAAATGAATTTTTGTCAGATGGTGCTGATGACAAAGGGGGCTTATCTTCTACTTTTGTGACTCAGTATACAGTATGTATTGAATTTGAAATGTCTGCCCCAGACATAAAGTATTACAGTAGTTTCATGACAGTTGCTTGACGTTTCGGGATTTACACACTCTGTAGTATGTGCCATCAATGTCTATAAGAATTATTTATTTTTATAACAATTTTTTTCTTAACTTCTTAAATAAAGATCAAATCTGACATGTCATGCAAGGTCAAAGGTCAGAGGCTTATTCAGTTTACGGGTCTACTGTAGAATGTTTATTTAATCTGTTGAGATAATGGAACTAACCTTGGATCACATTCATGGCATGTTTCAGAGACACCAGAGTCCCCTATGGAAATATCTCATTTTTTTTATTGAATGACTGTTCAAGGTCACAACCAACATTGCTGCTCTATATTAATAGCTTTATGTCCGAGCATGTACCTATTACACTGTGTGCATAGAGCTGTTGTACATAGCTTTTCTTAGAGTACAGAGACGCACACAGAGACTAAAGTGAATGAACAAACAGAGCTTCTAATACAGTCATTTCCAGGTATGTCTTGTCGGAAAGAGCTCATTTGTTTACTTTGAGGTGGGAAGCATTCCACATAGGGAAATTAAGTCGTAATAAGAAAATATGAATAGAGACAGTGAGGTCCAGTGCTGTATGATGAGTGGACCTGCGTAATCACACATTTTCATCACTTAGATTTTTGTATTGCAGACTTGAAGCTTTTAAATGACATTTTCATTGTTTGTTTATTGTAAAGCGCAGTCATCAAGAATATGTTTCCTGCATTTCCAAGACTTTTGATGGATGTGACTGTTACAATGTTCATCCAGATCAAACCAGCAGAGAATCTTAGTATTGTGTAAACAATACTTTGATTGAATGACTGGATTATTCCTAAACATATTAAATACTTCAAAATCCCTGTGATTTTCCAACTCGAGTTGTATCCAAAGGTGTGTAGAAAATAAGTCACTGCTGTGGTAATTATTGTTGGGGTTTTTCATTGCCCAAGGGCTTTGTTGTTCCATTAATATGATCAGAAAACATGTTTTAGTGCTTTTGAGAGATCGAGTGTGTGGGGCGGCAGGAAAGGAGTTCTTGTAAAACAAAAACCCAGGCGACCATGAACTGTCCATGTGCATAATACAAATCCAATTAGTGTCTCCGTGTGCTGATGAGTGCGTGTGTGTCTGTGAGCGCCATATCAGTGGGGTTATTTCAGTTCAAGGGCAAGGAGTCTTAAGTGTGTGTGTAACACTCCTGTACACTAAATACCAGGTAGCTGTTTTTACTTGAGTGCATATCATACAGATGATGACGATTGCTTATGAATGTGAGAAAATTCATTAGCATGAAGCATTTTGCCTGTGTTCTATCAAAATATTTCTTTTTTTTAACACTCCTACACACACAACTACAGCATAAGTGCATGCAACAACATGCAGACATTTCATTTAGTCTATTAGTAGTGTAGTTTTAGTAGTTATTTTTTCAGTTTGCTAATTATATAAACAGTTAATTTGTTTAAATTGGACACATTTATCTAATTTGATGTGACATTAAAAAAAAAATTGGATTAATGCTATACATTAAAGATGCTGTGTGTAATATTCAGCAGGATAAATTGATTGAAATGCAATATAATATACATAACTATGTCTTCAAAGATATGACCTTAGATAATTAACCGTTTATTACTTTAGAATGAGCTATTCCACGTGTGCCCTTACATGAAAAATGTTGTTTCTACAGTATCCCATAACGGACAAACTACAGAGCACATTTCGTAAAAATGTTATCTCCATCGGCAAAGAAGCGTAAACGTGACAACATCTTTGTCCTGTGTCAGCCACCGTAGTGCTCCAAAAGGGATGGGTCAGCACTGGGATTGAGCCGTTGGTTGCAATTCCCAACCTTACCGCTAGATGGATATTATGGATTGGTTTATGATCCGTCTTCAATGACTACTTGCTGATATGAAATCTTGGGTCTCTGGTTTCTTTTTTGGGAGTGGGGGTGGGTAAAGTGATAGACACACAAAGAGAGAGAGAGAGAGAGACGACAGAATAAAGGGTGAGGTGAACAAAGACGCTGCCTCCAGCACACTCCGTAGCCGCCGGTGAAGGGCAGCTGAAGTGGTAATAATACGCTTTCAGTTTCATTTATCTATTTTTTCCACACTTGTATTGTCAGTGTAACCAGGATCCAGGTGGTCTCTGCTCATCAAGGTGTGCGGTACAATCAGCCACAGGCCAGTGATTTGTTTGGCAGGCTGGCATAAAAGAGGAGAGGATGTAGAAAGAAAATAACATTGCATCTCCCATGTGCTTTTAGCTCGGTGTACCAATATGAGACTCTGCTTGTTTGTGTATACATTGTGTGAGTTTGCACGTGGTTGGTTCTGTTTGTAATATTTAACTGAAAATGGCATATATTACAGCACAGCTGTTTTGCAGATATGTATTGAACTACTAAGTTGTTTAATACAGTTAATTTATATGACCCTTTGTTAAGTTCTGCATTAAAAGCACTTAAAACACCTTAAACTGAGATGCAAGAACTCATCAATATTCAAAAAAATCTCACTGCAATTCATAACATTTTTACAGGGTGGCTCATTCATATGAATTTAAAAGATAGATAAGAAGCAGGTACCAATGCGATGCAATGGGAAACTTGTGCCTACTCTTCGCTCTCCGTGTCATTTATTCTCACAGTTTTAAGTCTTAAAAGCACTTTCATTTCCCCTCAGTGTTTTCTGTACCATGTCGTCTGTGGAAAATTGAGCCAAAAAAACCCTAAATCACAGCATTGCAGCGGGGAGTTTTATCTTCTGTAAGTAGCAATGATCTTGATGAGTGTGGGCACATTTTATGGTCCTCGCCATAGAAAAAGATCTCGGAGGCTTTGATATTTCTAGGTCTGTGAATGGCAGTAGGAAAAGTGTGTGTGGAAAAGGGGGAATAAGAGAGTCTCTTGACCTTACTTAATCTTTCAGTGACGCTCGGGAACATTTAAAGTCTGTAAGCAGAACGTGTGCACTGGATGCACGTCTCGCATGCATGAACATCAGAGGGGCGTTTAAACACAAGGAGCAAGCATACATATAGTTTATATAGACAAATCGCATCCTTTTCTCAGAAGTAGCTTGAGCTACATGTAGTGTGTCAGTTGTTGGAAATGTAGGAGCATACTTAAGGCTTAAAAGAGCATCTACATTATTGCTATGTGAGTTTTTGAGCGATAGTTCTTTAAAAAACGAATTATTTCATTATTTACACATCCTCGTGTCATTGCAAACATATATCAATTTCTTTTTTTCCGCAGATCACTAAAAAGATATTTTGAAGAATGTTGATAACCAAGCAACATTGGTCTCCAGTTACTTCCATTGCACGGACACAAAACCACTGAGGCATTTCTCAAAATATCTTCTTTTGTCTTCCACAGAAAAAAAAGAGTCATATACCAATTTTGCGATGCTGTATGACATAGACATCCATTGACAAAGTGACAATGTAGACAGGGTGCATTTGTGGTTGGAGCTTTTTGTAGGAAATTGTAATCTTTTATTATTTGGGAGCAGATTCTAATTCCTCTTCTTATGATTTATTTGTGTATCTGTGTGCCCATGTGTTTTACTTTGCTTGATAAGACACAGCGTGGCATCTTCTTTAATGTGTTTCCTGATTGTCATGAAACCGTAGGGAAGCAATTCATCCACAAACAAACACACACACACACCTATACACGCACACACACCACCTGGTCAGAAAATAGTTATGCAGTTTTTTAAGGGATTATAGGGTAAACTGAGAAAGTCAGTGCATGACAAATTTTGAAAGGTTTTTAAATGCATTCTATGCATTTGTCTTTTAAGTAAGAGAAGCACTTTATAGGTCTGTTTAAATCCTCCTTAGTTACCCATCTTCCCCATTTTTTAAAGCCCCTCAATGTCTCTCCTTGACTCGTTGTCTTTCCTCTCCAGCACTTCCAGGGGTTTGCGCTCAATGCACTCCATGTTTTTCTCTCTCCCTCTTCTCTACAGCGTAGTCTGGTGGGACCCCATCCTCTCTGTCTTTTCTTTATTTTTTTTACATCCATGTCCTCAGCATTCCTCCTGTTTGCAAGCACCCTGACACTTCCTCAATAGCTCTGTCTCCATGCAAGATTAGTGCGAGGCCCCTGAGTCTCCAGCTCGGGACATACTACCAGTGATAATGCAATTCAGAGCATGCATGTTTCTTTTTTTTTTGCACGCATAACACTGTTTATACCAGGTCACGTAATGTTTAGTCTTGCATAACTCACCCACACGGTGGTGGGTTGTTTGTTTATGGTGAAAGCACTTTTAAAACCCACACTTTTTTAGTAAAAATATTCTTAAAACAAGAGAAATATTACTTAATAAGCAGCATTGCATAATATATCAAGACTTGTTCCAAAAGAATATATCTTATATATATTTCTTACCCCATGGCTAAATAGTTTTTTGCTTATTTTAGGGTTAGGGTTGCTGAATTTTGTTACAGTTTTTGCTGTAAACAAATGCCTTGCACAACAATTTACTTAAATCTAATGTACATGTGTCTTTACAAAAGGAACCGTCATTGAACACATTAAAATGTCATGGTTTGAATGAGTGCTAAAAATAGTACAGTACAGGGAAAACAAGATTCATATTTACACTTGCATTCCTTCAGCCCTCATTTTTTACTTTTGCAAGTTGCGTTAATACTGTTCAGTAGAAAGTTCACCCCAAAACTAAAGTTATGTTATCACCCACTGTCATGTTGTTCCAAATCTACAGGACTTTGTGGATGCCAAATTACATGCATCACATCTCGGCAAGCCCAGTTTGAGTGTGTGCAGGTGCAAATGAGCTATGAGAGCTTTGGCAGAGGACAACATTTTTAGTTTCTTTAATTTTAGCCTGGTCCTTCTCACTCAGTCCTTAGTTGTATAGCTTTGGAAGGCTTGGAATATAGCAATATAACAATAATATTTTGGTCATTATTTGGTATACTTGACAGCCCCAGTCTCTATTCATTTTTATAGTAAAACATGTACAGAGTTTTTTCCCAGGCTCAAGGGTAAGTAAATAATAACAGAATTTGTATTTTTGGATGAACTGCTCCTTTAATTGCATGTCCAGTTCAATGAGCTTTGAGAACAGAGCTCAGGTGGCATTTAGCTGCTTTAATAAGTTTCGAACAGGGCTGTCCCCTCCAGCAGGACCTCACAGCTTGTCCACAGAAGAAACTTCACAGCTCCAGCTAGTCAGTAATGTCGGCTGCACTGTTTCAGTAATTAGATTACAGTCTGTCTGAGAGAACACTCATGCAGCTGCCAGGTGGGTTTGGAGTTTAGAGAATAGATGCTAACGTTTGAGAGAACTTCCTACTCTCTGCTGGGTTTTTGCTTTGTCTTTTCCTCCAAATCGAGCAGTACTGGAGACTAGAGTTGCACGGTACACCGCAACTGTATGAAAATAATTTTTTGCCATGTGTTTCAGTACCAATATAGCTGACAGATCAGATAATATGATGATGTATTGACACACAAGAGTAATTGAATATTTATGTTGGTATTAATGCAATCCTACTGCATTCTTCTAGAACCTCAACTTAAATTCAGCCCATAGCAGTGTGTACATCAACACAGAGGAATAAAGGCTTGACTAAATGTTTTTTTTAATTTACCATTTACCTTTTTGTTCCTTCAATTGGCAGAGATATTGACTTTGTATTTAACATTGATCTCCGTTACTCTGATCCATTATTTTCGCTTTTGCTTCCTCCGGAGCTCATGAATATGAACAATAGTGCCACATCTTCCTGTCAAAAGTATGTAGGTTTTCGGTGACTTTTCTAATAACTTGTTTTGCCCTCATGGTACTTGTGCTCACTTCTTTATGTCACTTCCACAACGCCTCAGCACCTTGCTTTGTAGTTCAAGAAATAAAAACCGCTAGAAGTGTATCGCACGAACGAGCGCCGATGGACAGGACTGAAGGAAATGGACAGAGGCGATACCATCTTTCCACTTTTTCCGCTGAGCCTTATTTGAAAAGTAACACTAATCTCAGAAAATTTGTGGTCTGAGATCTTCATAAGATTATATAATTGCAGGTTTATCAACCAGATTGATTCATTTCGGTCATCAGTAAACGTAATCCTTCTCGTTTGGTGGGTGATGAAGCATATGACAGATCAAACTGGCTGTAAATTGGAGCAAACAAGGTAAATAGAGAATGGGTGAAGCCCATAGACTTACAGCCTGAATTTGTAATAAGGTTAACAGATTGGATTGGAGATTTTTTTTTTACTCAAAAACGAGCTCGTAGATATTTCAGCAAGGTATTCATTCAGATTTTCAGTCGCATTGACCTGCTGCTCGATAATGTTGTTTCAGTCGTGGATCAGCGGGTTTCACATCATAAAACCATGCAGCCAACCCAAAGTGTTTGCCTGATGGGTAATCCTGTCTCCCTGCAAAACAAGACAAGAGATATCAAGAGACAAAGTGGGCTAATTGAATTAAATTAATGCAAGGGCTTACAAACTACTTATTGAATTACTAACCAGGGAAGCCGTTCTCATGCCTGCTCTGCTATCTCTGCCGTCAATGCTTTTCTAATTAGATTGATCCTCTTTACTATCTCCACCCAGATGGTAAACAGAGACGGGGTGTATGGTTTTTCTCATGTATACTGTATGTGTGTGCCTCTAAACAAACAGAACGCTGTTGAAAGTCTTAAAATTCAATAAGGAAGGGTATCGTGTGCATGCATGTTTACTATGTTTGATTTGACATGTTTGGTTGTTTGATGAATCAAATAATCACACATGACTAAACTAAATTAATGCTCAAAAAAAGCTGTTTAGTAAAAATGGTTTCATCAGATGGCCCAAAATTGACTTCTGCTCTCTTTATCGTTCGGGCTAATGGCTATTTATAACTATTTATTTTTTAACTTCATTTATATTTATTTTTTATTGTATATTCATTTTAATAAACAATTTGTTGAATGGGTCGTGTAACTTGTCACATTTAAGTTTAGCCAAGTAACAGTTCTTTTACTGGTAACCCAAAATAATACTGGCTAGACATACTATTAACTTGCTAGCTAATGTAAATTACTTGTTATTTCTGTTGCTTGTTATCAGAAATAATCTGCAGGGATATTATTTTTTGAGGATGTGTACCGGAAGTTACGTTTGGGCCACAAAAGCACGCATGCACAACAACGTTTGTTTATGTTGTTGCTTTAAAATTGTCTATTGTCAGTGTGCAGTGATGACATCAGATGGTAACATGGTGGTATTTTGATAAAGAAATTAGTATCATATGTAATTTATATCTTTTATTTGGATTTCTCCAAATAAAGAATAGATCTGAATGGTGGATTTTTGATAATATTAATTCTTTGCCTAGGAATGTCAGGTGGTACTGTGGCACTTTTTGGTACTTTTCAGTTCGGGGTGTGAATCATTGTATAATTATTTACTATAAATTTTCTGTCTGTGTGGTGAAAACTTTTGTTTTGTGTAGCTGTGGCATCTAGTGCAAGTGCCAGTGTGAACTGTAAGTAGAGCAGTGGCCTCCAGTTTTCTTTATGTAAACATTTTTCTACAGGACAGTTGGCAAAATAATATGTATGAGAGAGAGGAAGGAGGAATGTAACAGTGGTGGGAATAAAATGTTTTTGGGACGAAAGCATGAATGAATTTGCTTTGTGAGAAATCACGGTCACGGGTCAGGAACGACTCCTGGCATATTAAACTGTCAG
Source organism: Oreonectes daqikongensis (assembly GCA_026939265.1). NCBI lineage: Eukaryota > Metazoa > Chordata > Actinopteri > Cypriniformes > Nemacheilidae > Oreonectes > Oreonectes daqikongensis. The sequence continues at coordinate 6,692,746 of JAOTQM010000022.1, forward strand.
GGGGGGGAGTGGTGCATTTGTACGATTTCTATTGTGTGTGCGAGTATGAGTCAGTTCTTCAGAAAGAACGACAAAACAAAGCATATTAACAACATGAGGAATAAACTAGAACGGCCCTTTAAGAGAGGGAATATGTTTTACTTGACAAAGTTAGTCACATTATAGACATGAATCTAGTAGGTGCTTTTTTTGTGTGCATTGCCTTAACACTGTACAGTACATTATTGATCACAAATTGAGAGAGTCTAAACACGCTGACAGAAAGCATGGTGGACTGTATAGCCATGTCATTATCTCAGACCTCCTGCTGTGTGTAACTTCAGCTCTTCTGCCCCGTACTGAGCTCAAGGATCTTCATTTGAAGTGGTAGGGAATATCACACATGTGCACACACGTGGATGAGTCGACAGTGTTTTGTACATATACTCCAGACAGCATTTTAATGCATCATAGGCACATTACCAACACAATGGTAGGGTAGGCGACGAAATTATGAGATTCATTTTTGGCATGTATGCTTCAGGGAAAAGCTATCCCAGAATGCTCTGCGACAAGCTCAGTGAAGAAGTCATCCGAGATCATGGACAGAGAATTTGATATGTTATTCTATTTCATTTAGTACCAAAAACTGTAAATTTATACATGGATGTATGCTATGTAGGCTGTTTGTCATTTAACCCGAGAGGATGCCACTCATCGTACGGCCAAAACATTTTAAAAATGTATAAAATAGCACTATGACTGTTTTTTTTATTTGCAGCTAATAAAAAATAAGTTATGGCTTGTACGTGACTCTAATGCAGGTACTGGGAGAAAAGAGAGAGCACTATTTGATTTCTAGTTCAGCTGAAATCGAACCTTTGAGAGTTCACTGGTTTGAGCAGAGAAAGATAGCTTGTTAACACCCAGGAGTGAGAAAATGTTTTCCCACTTTACCGAGCATGACTAAGGATTACTAAGATCAAAACCACACTGTAAAAATAATTCCTTGAAGATAAGGTTGCATCAGGAATAATGTGTTTAGCTGTAAGCGTGTGGGAGGAATTTGTTAATTTGCTTAAGTCACTGCATTTATGCGTACACAGTCAGTGTTTGCAATGTTTTAGCACCCGACGACTCACGATTCATTTGCTTAAACATGCAAATTGGGTAACGGTGGAAACTTGGCCAAAAATGTGGTTTCCTTGTGCCTTTATAACATTGTAATTACTTCTGTCCCTGATCTTGGACTGACATCTCTTTTTGATAAAATGATGTTTACCGTTTTTCTTTGACATCGATGCATGATCTTTGCATCGTCAATTGCAGCAAGCAAAAAAATCTTTGAATTTTGAATATATCATTTTAAAATAAACATTATTTTCTTTGAAAGTATGTGCATGTAAGGCACTTTAAACTAGATTGTGAGTAAAGACAAACTCATACTGTTTTGTTATTTAAATAATAAACAATTATGTGTGTTTATGCTTGTTGTGTGTTTGTCTACTGTAACACTATACATGTTTTTATGCCAGAAACTGTTAATAAGCCCTCAGAGACATGCTTCAGTTGTGGATGGATTGAGGGAGTGATGAGAGGTAAAGAGGGCTTGTTAAAAACATGAGCTTTAAATGGAGGAGTAATAGAAAGATGATTTGTTTTTGCGGCATAGTAGATCCAATATTTCAAGTATGTTTAGTTTTCCCTCTTCCTTTTTCCCATAGATAAATCCACTGCTTTGAACAATCAAGACCAAAAAATTGAGTGAGAAGAGGGGCGATTGTGCAGGAGGAGGGTTGAGAGTAGAAATATATTGGGGTCGCTCGTGGGAGGTGAAGAGAATGTTTTAAGCTTACGCATGTTTTTCTGGAAGAGCTATTTTAAATGCTTTCGTGCACATAGCTCGGAGGGCGGTATGATGCTTGCTCACGCATCAACATAACACCTGGTACAGGGAGAAGATAAGTAGAGATAGAGAAAAGTCATGAAAAAGTGAAAAGCACAGTGAGTTGAGGAACATAGGAAGAGAACGTTTTCTGTTTCCTGGTACTTATTCCTTCAGCTATGAATTCTTTCTTTTTTACTCTCTCTTCATGACTTTCTTCGTTTCATCTGCCATTCTTATTGTGTCTCACTTTGTGGTTAGAAAAGCATGCAGTGCATTCTGGGGGAGAAGGGCCTAGGATGATCACAACACCAAACTTTTAGCAGTTGCTTTTTTAAACTCTGATAAGGCACTTTAGATTTATGCATTTGACATGTGCTTTTATCCAAAGTACATTAAAACAATGTCTTTTTTAGTTTCTTTTTTGCATTTTTGCTTCAACTGAGAAAACACAGCTTTACGTTTTTCCAGGTAATTTTTCATGTAAACAATCTTTGTAATGATATGCAAAGAAATTAAGAGCGCTCAGTGGGTTTCTATTTTTCTTGTCAATATTGTTGTTTAATTCATTTTAATGTCATAAAGACAGGCCTATCAAACAGTATACACACCCCACATCTTTAGGAATATTTACCAAAAATGTCATTCAACAATTTTGTTCACAAAGCACACAAACATGCATGTGAGTCTACGCAAACAGGAACCAATTAATACATAATAAAAACGGTAAACTAGCATCTTTACTTAACTTCGATTTATTAATATATACAAAGAATCAGTACTTTTCACATCTTTAGTGTGGCCAAATGCTGATGGTAAAAGGGAGTGCGTGATAAAAAAGCAGGATTAAAGGGAGAAAAAATAAAGGAACAATTTTCTCTTTGCTGGTGGCAGACTTGGGATGCATGGCTTCTAGTGACCCAGATACACTCTCTCCCCATCTCAGTATCCACCTGCCAAACACTGCGGCTTTAGACGGTCAAAGCACAAGAAAAGTGCAGATTCGAGCCCAGAAAGAAAAGAAGTATAGACACTAACATTGTGCAAGGCTTTGGACCGGAGCAGAGAGAATATGATTTTTTGTACTTGCCATGTTTGTCTGTGCAAGTGCAAGGCTGCCCACGCACACCCGCTTGTATGCAAATGCCTGGAACATGGAATAGGCTTCTCTCATCGGTACCTTCTGTCTTTCCATCTGTTTGATACTGAAGTGTGTGTTTCAAGTATTTTTCTTGCATTTTTGTTTGTGTGTTTGAACTTGCAGTATTTTGTGATTCACATGTAATTACATCAATTTTTCATTCAATTATATATATTATAATGTGGATATGTTTACTTTGATAGATCACTTATTTAGTAACACGTTTATCTTATTCCGCGGTGTTTCCATAGAGTGTTTAATACACACTGCAGCCAGATTTAAGAAAAGTAAAGTAAATTCGGCCATCATTTACTGACTATTACATTGTATAAAATAAAATGGTATAAATTAACATTTGTAAAGTTTATATATTTGTATTTGTATATATAGAAAGAAAAGCAGATTTCAGGCTGTTGTTTATTTAAAGTTATTATATGGTTTTATAAGACTAACAATTGATACAAAAGTTTAAATAAATAACAACATAGGGGATTATGAATAATACTGTAAGTAAGTAAACTGACAGAATTTTCCTTCTTTGGTTTAATTATACCTATTATTATGAATAGAAAGCAATGATAGTCAGCTTCACAGAAAGTCCAATGAGTACAAATCTTTTTTAGTCACTTAAATGTTTGCACTTTTTTTCAGTATATGTTTTTCAGTATATACCATGTGTTGCAATTGTCTGTTTTCCCAAATGCAACTAACTACAATAAACTGAACATAATTCAGACATGAAAATGTGTTGTATTTGGATATCAGCTGGCACGCTACACTGGGACTTGTTCTCATGCACTGCCCACACCATCTCCTCTTTTCTCTCTTCACCATCTTTCGCTTCACTCTTTCTTCACTTGCCCATCTGTCCAACTGCGAAAAAGAGACGGAGAGATTCAGATTCAGCACACAGTTGGTTTAATCAGCTATTTCCTCACCTCAAGGGTTTTGTGTGGCTGTGATTCTGTGTGTGTAGCATCCTGACGGGGAAGTAAGTGAGTTGCATTAATTTATCTAAGGCCTGATGTCCTGCTGTTTTTAGTGGAGAAGCGTTGCACTGAGTGGGATGTAGCATAGCTTCACTATTCAGGGTCACACTATGGGGTTTATCTACACAAGGATGTCAGCGTCTGGTAATGTAATTGAAGCACAAGAGTTATGTAAGGCTGTTCACATACATTTTATACTTACTTTAATGATGGTTTTTTATGGCTAATGCCAGTATCGAGGAGGGTGTGCTGATGGTTGACCTACCATGTAATACTAGTATAGACGTTTTGCAGTGCAGTGCAAACAAATGAGAGAAACATTGTCAAATCTAGAATGGACAATGTTTTCCTAAAACAAATAAAATTATAAATAATGAACTTGCTTAAATCCATCATTAGCAGTCAAGTGTCTAAAAACAGTAGACAACAAAACATTTTGGTACACACACACACACACACACACACACACACACACACACACACACACACACTAAAGAAAGGATTGTGTCCAACATGTAATGCTCTGTAATCCCAGTTCCATAGCGGTTACTGCCCAATTACCCATTTATGTTCTTAGTGTCTTGTCTCTTTGGAGGATAGAGAGAGAATTAGCCAATAATTTTGGCTGCTCTTTCTACAGTGGGCGGAGCCTGTAGAGGATTTAAAGGACAAGACTCTGGATAGGTGCCTTCATTCATACAGGAGAATAGAATACAAATGATTGGGCTTCATTCCTAATAGACGTATCATGCTGATACTTCATAGTGGCTACTGTTTACACACAAACATATGAACACAATGCCCTGGAGGTGTTCCCTTTTGCCCTTGATGGTGTCTGCTTCACCTACTTGATTTGCAGTTTCGGGAACAGTTTATCCCCCATCATTCATTTGTTTGCATGTGGCCACTCAGCACTTTGTGGTTAATGTGTGTTTGTGGGGCAAGGTTGTTAAAATGTCAGCATTAGCACATGGTGTGGCAGGACACATCTGCACTGGGCTTTGTCGCTCACCAGGGTCTTGCTTTAATTTCCTTCTGAAGTTTTTTTCCCCAGAACGTAACTCTGCAAATGTCTTAATGCCAGATCAGTTCCAAAAGGTCTCTACGGTCCAGTTTGCATGGTTTTCTCGTTCCAGCATTTGGCAGCTGTAGTTGCGAACAATGCCAAACAAAGCGGAGGCTGAACCTGTGTCTGGCTCGCTTAGAAGACAGCGTTTTGAATCATGCGTACGTGTCACCATAACCAGACAAGACAAACACCCAATCTCCCGTACCACCTCGCCTGTTATCCTCCTCGCTCTCACCTTCCTTGGCTTTTTTTTCTCTCCCAGTTTGATCACTCACTCATTACGGTCTCCTTTGTGCCATCCTTGCCTCATTGTGTTCGATCGATGTGTCACCGGCGGCCTTATTATGCCTCCTCAGCCCTCATGTCATCAGCCGAATAAATCCTGAGTTAATGAACGTCTCCAGTCTTTAAGGTTAATTATTTCTTCATGGTGTGTTTGGATGGGATCAATGTGACATTAAAGATGTGCTGTCTGTCTGTCTAAAAGTATCTGTCTGTCTTTCTGTCTTATTAGAAAATGTTGCATATGTCCATGGGTATGTGTGCAATGCATGATGTTTGTTTTTTCTAATGAAATGGCAGCTATACAGTATGTACTCTGCATAGCTTGAGGAGCACATTTAGAAAGTCTCAGCAGTAAGCAGTGGCAGGTTGGACATGTTTTTGGCAATTAAACATCTGCTAAGATGGTGTATATACTATGGTATATCTTCCTTTGACTACTGTATGCTAACTATACAATTTCCCAAATTCTATTTCCAAAGATCAAAGAGAGTCCAATACATTACATGTCATATACAGTAGACTTTCATCATCTCTGTCTAAACAGTTGGTAGCATTGTGGTTTAAACCCCAACAACTTCATTGTAGGTTATTAACAGGCATTATTGAAAGAGCTAAGAAGTGAAGCTGGGCTAGCAAAGCACAACTTGGTGCCAATGGGGATGGAGCAGCTTTTTAGTGCAGTTTAGCCCTCACCATTTACTCCTAAGGGCAACCACTTTAAATTTCATGTTTAGTTATGGCACATTAATAAAAGACAGCTACTCTGGCATATTTATTTTACATGATTAAGCAGAGAAAGGATAATGATAATAAAAAAGCTAATGATAGACCAGGTTAACCTGAGGGTGAGGAATAATTTTCACAATGACATTTCAGTTAAGGTCTGATGTGAAGAGATCTTCAGTGATGTAAATGTATGTAAAGGCATGTTAGACTTTCATCTGTGTTTATGTATTTTGTGTTCAGTACTTCCAAAAATGTTACTATCATTTTTGTGTGAAAAATTAGGAAATTATTGATTGATATGAAGTGAGTATTTTTAGCATTATTAAGTAAATGTGAAAATCAAATAAATTGCTTCTCTGTTCGTGTTGTTGTCAGTGGGCCTTCATAACTAAGCAATATTGCCAATGTTTACAATTTGTTTATGTCTATATAAATGCCTTATTAATTCATTCAATAAACATTTTGTGGTTCATTGTCAATAGAATAAAGCTGTTTATAGATTTTTGGAGTGATATTTTCATCACAAAGCCTATTGGTTGATTCCATTGCTATTGACTTTGCATTTTACTGACAGTAACTAATTTTAATATACAATGTAAAAAAACTCTTTCCAAATTTTGCTGTTTTATTTTACAGTTTTTGCGTATTTTTGACGTGTGATATACAAATATAATATATAACCGGAATATTACAGTTTTTCACAGGGTTTTTTTCCCAGTGTTTTTGACGTGGTGTAAATGTCAGGGCATTTCTTTAGTGGTTATAGAAAAATAGTTTATAAATGTAGATAATATCATAATATTATCCATATTGTTCATCTGAATTTAAAGCCTTGGTTCAGAATGAAGGATATTTTAATTAAAAGGATGTCTTGACTTGACCACATTCATCTATAATTGAAAATTAGCCCTCCACAATCTGATCTCCCCAGGTGCCACCCCTTCACCAAGAGGAGCAGTTACTGAGAAACTGATACCTCCCATGTCGTCTGCACGAGTCCAGTTCAATTCATGTTCAATGTGAAGCACATTAATGGGGGGGCTCTGATGTGTAATATGCCAAGTTCTCTATCGTCCACCGGGTTTCCATTGTTGCACCACTGCACTCCAATTTTGCCAGTGAAACTCTAGATTTATGGCCAGGCTTTCTCATTATAGATAACTGATATCTGAAGGTTTTGGTAGTTCTAGAAAAAGGTCACAATCATTGGAGCCAGTTCAACACCTTTTCTTAAAAAAAAGCTATTTCTTCTTGACATAGACTGATTTCTGAACTTCAAACTGATACTTGCTAATGACTTCAACTAAACATGCTTGATGAGCCACCTTATATTCTCTGCTATGCTTTGACAATTTATCTATTTGCAGTGCCCTGGTGGCTCAGACGCCTTCTGTCTGGTATTTGATGAGGGCTATTTGTTTTTCCAGAGGAGCTACGGCCTTTTGTTGCTTCACAGAGGGTGATTATTCAAAGACCGAAGCAGCAGAATTCCTCTTGCATCTTAATACACACACAAACTGCCATTTGGTCTTATTAGTTGTGGGCCACAGGACAGCAAATTATTAGAATTTGTGATGAATGACTCGGAAAGGAGAGACTGTGTTATTTCAATGAGCTTTCGGTTCATACGGTGAGTTGGCTTAAATGCCATTGGAAACAGGGAATAAAACAACTACAGTTATATCCTGACCAACACACTCAAAGCTGTGGATATTTTAATGAAGTCAGGATCACGTTTATACACCGTCCGTCACGTCTCTTCATTAAAGCTTTTGCATTTCTCTTTATGTAGGGACTGCTGCAAAAGCCTTCAAAGAAGTTACAGCATTGAAAGGATCGCTCTAAAGCCTCTTACCTTTGTTGCTAATGTACATGTTAGTGTATGCACGGTCAAGTGGAGGCCTTTATACACATGGGGCCAAAGTTCTCAGAGCTTCCTATTGTAATCCTGGAAATATGTGGTATGTAGTTGGTTTGATGTCATTGCTAAAAGGACTAGTTCTCCCAAAAATAAAAATTCTGCTATCCCTTTGTCACCTGTATGTTGTCACCACATTCCTCTGTGAAACGCCAAAATGTAAATTTGAGAAAAGTATTTCTGCCATGTTTTTCCAGGTAATGAAAGAGAATCAGGCACACAAGCTTGAAAGCTACAGTTCAAATTCAAAGTCTTTTTTAAAGGAAGAAAAAGTGGCATGGAAAATCTTCAAAAACTCCTCAGTTTTTGTTCTGTGGAAGCAAGCCTATGGCTTCGGAATGAGGTTGTGTAGAAATATAATTTTTAGAAAAACTGCTCTGTTAAACGCAATGACCCAGTTTAATTTTGTTATGAACATTATGATGTCCTACACCTTCCTTGGACCTGATTTTTTGAACTTGGCAAATCTTTCTGTCCATGAGATTGGTCCAGACTTGTAAATTATAAACATAATTTCATATGTTCTGGTCAAATTGTACAACCGGGCCTGGCAGTATTTCCTAATGCAGCCTGGTGTAAGTAAAGCTATGTGCTTTGGATTAGTTTGGCAATCTTTCCTTGAGGTATTTTTGTTCTAAGCAGCTTGTTGCTAGAGGATGAAGTTGGCAGTCTGTCAGCTTCTTATGTGCCACCTCTGCTTCCTTTTGACCTTAGCATCACCCTATCCATGGTGACACATCTGTCAAGATTTTATCACATTTGATATGGAAGGAGAGGAGAAGGTTAAAGGAACTGTTTTGGTGGATGAGAAGAGCGTCACTTGCGGGGCTGACGCTCACAGGAACAGACTGAGGTGACATTCATCTCTGTGGAAATGTCATTACATGGGATTTTAACAGCTGTCTCACTGTTAGTCCCCCAACCAGCATGCAGCCAACTGCAACTGGCATACAGCTGGCACTGCCAGTGGAGAAGGCACCAGCTTCCATTTATCATCGTTTCCTGTTTTTGTTTGCTTAGATTCTTTCATATAACACTTTGTGTGTGTGTGTGTGTGTGTGTGTGTGTGTGTGTATATATAAATATATATATATATATTTTGTGACACAGCAGTTGTGTGTTGCTCCATATCTGGTAGACCCAATGGAGTCCATGGCAAGAAAAAGCCAACTGAGTAGCTCCGAAGGACACATGATGGGTACAGCATCCTTCTCACAGCGTTGGTCATTTTAACTGGCAGCTCAGGGTCTGTAATGATCTCCTACAAGGCAAGCACTGAATGGATGTATAATAAAAGCTATGCAGAATCTGGAGGTATGGAGGATATACAAAACAGGTCAAATGAAGTACTATTCCCCCTTTCCTTCTCCTTCTGCTCCAATTACAGAAGCGCACGCTGCCATAATGAGTAATCGAATATGAAATCAAGAAACAGGAAGGTGGGGGTGGTGTGAGGTGGTGAAAATGAAACGTGTTGGACCCACCCTCGGTTCCATCATGTTTGTTTTCTCAAGCTGTCAGATGTGGACCACAGACAAAAAAAAATTGATGAAACCTTGACACGTGACAGATGTTTGTCTGTCGCTCCAGTTCACCAGACAGCTTGTACAGATGATGCTGATTTTACTGATCCGATCTGATAGCTTACTGCCTGACTGAAGCACCCAATCCTATTTGCCTTACTTTTCGAGTCTTGGAACCCATCTTCAAGATGTGATCTCCTTAGCTGTCTTAGCTGAGCCCAATACGCCAGCTTTGGGCTTCTCATCCGTGCTCAGGCACATGTTAAACGGGCTTTCCGATCTGTGACGTCCATCGTTAATTGTTGGTGGAACTGGAGCTGATGAGTGGACATGAGCCATATTCCATGGATGCAGAACTATGTATTTACAGGGATGTACCTTTATGATGTATAATGTATCTTTCTATGTGATGGCCTTAAAGGTCATTCATCATGATGTTTAATGATCTCCTCTGCAGCATCAGGGCATATGGACTTGAGCGGCTCTTTGGTTTTATCGTAATTAGATGAGAGGGAATTAATTAAAGCCGCAGGACAGAGCCTAATGCAAAACACATCTGCAAAGACACAAAGCTTGTGAATACCGGGGAAGTTTAGGGATAGCCATGTTATTGTAATGGTTGCCCAGAAATGGGTCAGTAGGTAAGGGGGTCTTAAATATTTGAGATGCAGGTCAATTATTTTACAGTGCTTAAATGTATTAGATACCCGATGTAAGGTTTGTGCCACAGCTGCTGTAAACTAACAGCATTGAGTGCCTCAGAGATGACGCAAATCCCCGGAAGCGAGTTAGCATTTTAAGACTTCCGGTTCAATTAGTTTTTTTTAAAATGGGTTTTTGGTAAAGCGACTGAAATAAGGTCTGTGGTTAACAAAACCTCAAAATATTTTCAATATTTTCAGTGTCTTAAAAATGATGGTTGCTAACAAGTTGCTAAAAGCGACTTCTTCCTTTGGCGGGGACATTACACGTCATCTCGCATATAAATCTTACATGACGTTGATATTGAGCGAGTTTGGCCTCATATTAGGTTTTTACTTCTGGCAATTGTATTTCGGCTTCAAAAGTAACAAATGTTGTGTTGCTTTGTAAAGATTATCTTGATAGACAAAACGTGTAAACATCATAAATCTTTGTTAATCACAGTTTATTTTTTGCGATCTCCCAAAAGTCTATGGGAAAAATGCATAGGTTTTTGGCAGAGGGAACCACTGCATCACTAACTTCTGGGTTGCCTACAAAAATGGCCTGTTCTGCAGTATGTCCCATGTCATGTCTCTCTTTTTCGGAAAACAGAAGATTTGAAATCAGAATGAAAGAGGCAGCGAGAAATATACAATAATCTCTGACTCACATGGTATGCGGCGTCTGAAGATTTGCGAACATTACATTTTTATCCCTCTATTACTGTATATTGGATTAGGTTACAAAGTTAGGTGAGCTTGATCTGCTTATACCAACTGTAAAGTAATCACACTCAAACACAATGAGAGGTTTTATTTTACATCATCAAATATGGCCAGATGGCATTTTTTAAGCTTCAGGGGTAAACGTTATACAAGGTGTGCACAAATTGTGTCATCATTGGTTGGTGATAAAGCAAGCATCTCTTTCACAGTATTGCTTATATTTACAGTTAAAGGGATGGAGCAGTTCAGCCAAAAATGATATTTTTTTTCTGCATTTACTAATCCTCTTGTCAATTCAAACCTGTATGACTTTCTTCTGCAGAACACAGAGAAGATATTTTAAAGAATGTTGGTAACCAAACAACAGCAAAACTCTAACATTGACCTGTTTGGGTAGGACTTAAAGAGAAGGGCATTCTCAGATCATTCTTTAACTCATTCATCCTGTGGATTTAAATTCCAATTCTCCTCCAACTTTTGCAAGCATTTCTGCTCATACTTTTGCCCTTTATTTTCTGTAACCTTGACATAATAGAGATGGAAAGGGATGCTGACTCTATAACATCCCCTCTAAAACAAGAACTGCAGGCAACATAAATGTGAGCCACCAGTCTGACTCAGTGGGAAGTCTTTGCTGCCAGTCGCAAGGCAGATTGATTCCTGCAAACAATCTGTCAGCAGCAACGTGTGGTGTAAAGTCACGGGAAAGCCATCTTGTTCTTTTGTTTCTCTGGAATAAATTCTTCATACCTTGCATAAGGATAGTGACTGAGGTGACTGGTGACTTCATAGCCCATCCCGCGTGAAAGGCTGTCAAGGTCTGTGCTGGCAGCAATGAGAAAACCTGGGTGACATCTCTAAAACTTCCTGTTTGGTTTTGGGAGAGCTGAGGCACATGTGGCTATATCTGGCTATTCATGTGGAGAGACTGGGTTTATATTCCATGAAAGTTTTAAACTGGTGATGTTTTAATGTTGAGATGTAACATTGTGTAAGTCTGCTGATTGCAGAATCACTGCTGTTCTGTACCGCTTTGATGATGCTCTGGTTAGCAGAGCAGTGTTTTTCAGTGTGAAGAGTTTTATTTTTGGTAAATGGCCTAGAGAGGTTGAAGAGTTTTGTGTATTCTGTTGGAAAAGGGTGGTGAGTGTGAGGTTGGCTCTGTGAAGTTCTGTCAAACGGGATTAACAGACAGCGGTGTTCTTCCTCTGTGCCTTACTCTATCAGATGTTTGCCGTCTCCAAGGTTTCCTGACTACAGCAGTGAAAGTTTGCTTGTAAGTCAGCGGCTGTGTGTGTGTAAGTGGGTTACTGAATGAGAAAGGGAATGTATTTTTCTCAAATTTCACTTGGCAACACATACAGTAATACAATGATTATTTTATTCATTCCTTGCTGTAAGGCACCAAAACATCATAACTGTATCTTTGCTGTATTTTTTGCTGATTTGTACTGTATCTTGTATGTTAGACTGATCTGTGATGCTTTAACTGTTCTGGGATGGCTTTTAAAAGGATTTTGGAACATGGCTGCAGAGATTTGCTTTCATTCATTTGCTTTCATTCAAAAACCTGAGCATCAATAAGGTTATACCTGTCTCGTAGTTTCAATCTGTAATTTAATTCAATTTGTATTAAATGGTAAACTGACTGCGAAAAGCATTTCTTTATAGACCTTGCTTTGTGGACATGAGCATTTTCAAGGTGGAACATAAAATCTTTTTAGACAAAAATGTCTGTAATAAATTAATGTTGTAGTTGTGTGGAATTTTGTAGTGGGATTTTCCAGATTTAATGTATGTTTGCTGTTGCTGTTATTATTATCATGTTTTTTAATTATCTGTTTTGTTTATTCTGCATGATTTTAATTACATGAGTCATTTATGTGTTTGTTTTTGAGTCTGCGTGCATTTGAAGTCTTTAGTCTTATTGATGTATGGGCTAGTGATGTATTTTGACTATGAGAACACCTGCATAGTTCTGGGAGAATCAGGTCTTCATGTAATATTGAGTAATGCAATCCACCACTGTCTACATGGCTTAGTGGGTTTTCAATGGATTCTTTTGTCTTTCTTTAATAAAAACAGAATTTATGACATCCAGAGAGCTAAGCTTGCCATCCCAGCACCATGGGGTATGGAAGATACATTTATATACAACACAAAGTTGTATAAGCAATAGCAAGATGACAGTGAAAGAGAACTTGACTCTGTACATGAATCTATATAGACCATAACATTCAGAGTTAGTGAGCCAGTGCTGGGTAAACATTTACCCCTTGGCAGTTCCCATGCTGCTTAGACATCATTGGATGGCAACCAAGCTGAGGGGAATAGCGCATAGGAAATAGTGCTGTCAGATCTGAATTAACTGACAGGCTGCGGAAATGTTTAGATGAACAAGACTTAACCAGTCGACTCCTGGGCGCGCAGAGTTTAAAGACTGCTTGGCATCCTGCAGTTCTGTTCGCAGCAGTGACGTGGTGGCACATGTGGCTGAGCAGCAAGCAGAAAGTTAGCCAGGAGCATGATGAGGTCAGATAGAAGTGCCAGACTTGTGGAGAGCTTACAGTCCTATTGTGAAGATGTGATGCAAAGGAGTGTTGAAAGGTATACGTATAAAGAATGTATAAAGTATGTAATCTATATTCTACAGTACTAATTGTGACAAGCTAAACGTATAAACAGCAATGTTCAATTTAGACGGTTTTAAAGCAAGAATATAAACAAATTTTACTGTGTAAGCACGCTTTTGTGGCCCAAACTTAACTTCTGGTACACATCTACAATGAATAGTCCCTGCAGATTATTTCTGATAACAAGCAAAAGAAATAATAAGTAAATTACGTTAGCTAGCAAGTTAAAAATATGTCAGTATTATTTTGGGTTACAAGTGGAAGAACCATTACTTGGCTAAACTTAAATGAGACAAAGTTACATTGCAACCCAATTCAACAATTTGTTTATTTAATACAATTATTATACAAAAAAACATTAATATAAATTAATATTATTTAAATATAAATTGTTATATTATTATAGCCGGACCGATCAACAAGCACAGGCAGGAAGTTAATTTTGGGCCAGGCGTGAATGTCCGATGAAACCGTCTGTAACAATTATGAAAACATTTAAACAAAATGCCATTAAAACACTATGATGCAACATTTTGCCAAGTCATGTGTTGATAAATTTTTTCATATGCTTGAATGAAAAGAAGCTCTTTATTTTAAGCATCTGCCCAATTTGGTGCAATGTCTTTATATACTCTGAAAATCACAATTTTCTGCTCTTGTGAACACAGACTTACTAAATGGCATGGAGTAATGTCATCATCTCATTCAGACCTTTGTGATTATCTCGCAGATTTATTTACGTCAGGTCTAGTGGTAAATAGTATATAGTGGTACCATACAGTACATATGATTAATATAAAAAATATCTCTGATCTGTAAACAAAAAAATAGATAATTTTCGAAATGTAAATGTGAAAGCAAATAAAGACTTATTAAAGAAATAGAAAATTGTAATTACAGAAAAAACATATGCTGTCATTTGTTGTGGAATGAAAAACAGCTTCATAATTTTCATATGCAGGATCTTTTTCCATCCTTGTCACTAGAATCCTGTGTTGTGGCATTATCCTCTGTCAAATCCTCTGCAGATCCTCTCCACTTTTCCTGCTATTTTCAAGCAGCATGACTGTGACAACATCCTTTAAGACCCCATTGTTTTCAGCCCTTGTCAAATAGCCACTGTCAGACTGGACCACCAACCATGTGCTCCTGAAGACTGTATACAGGTTTAAAACAACCTTAGGGTGAGTAAATGATGACAATTTTCATTTTTTTCAATTGATGAAAATTTCAATTTTCAGGAGAACTATCACTTTAACTACTGGATCCAGTCTGGTTTAAATAAATTACCCACCACTCTCACAGCACAGGCAGGATTAACACCCCACCGAAATACAGGAGCTTAGCGGGGCAGCAAAATCCTCAGATATGGACAATCAGAGAGACTCATGGGTGCGGATTAATGTCAGCCTAAACCCAGATGCAAAACATTCACAGATCCAAATGTGTGGAAGGTCAACCAGATGCCAGTTTGCTAAAGTGTAGTTTTATGTTTCAGAATGAATCTAATTCATGTTGGTCATTTTTTCCCCAATTTGCGTATTTTATGTGTTGGCAAATAGCCACAACCCCCTTGCATCTTGGTGATAAGTTTTGCATGGCCAAGTACTACACTTGTTTTCTCCTCCAACACAACTTTTGTCATCAAAAGCACATTAAAAATGCATTCATTAATTGTATTCTACACATGTACCTTTCACAACGCAAGGTGTATGTAATGCTTCATCTTTGATTCAAACCATGCAGAGCTGACATTAGTCTCTCAGTGTTCTTGCCAGAGATGTCCACCTGCTGAGTACCAGAGGGAGATGAAAGGAGATGGATGGGCATGCGAATAGACTTCATTCCTCCGCTGTTGTATTTTTTGGCAGCGGAGAGATTTGTGCACAGATTGTCGTTCCCTCTACCTCCCCCACCAAAGTAATCAGTGAGCAAATGGTAGACACCAGGAAGCCCACTCTAGCGGGGCACGCCTCGCCCACCTCTGCCACAAATATGGAGAAAAAATCAAACGTGCGCAGAGGCAATTTGTTATTTGATGGAGACTCTTGATAACATCTCGCGCCTTCATTTCCTCCTACCTTTCTTTCCATAGCTGCAATATCGTGCTCATTGTGTGCACTTTACATAGGGGTGTTGTCATGCATCCAACGCTTATTTGGATTGAGGCGCATTGTCGAAAGCCAAAAATTCATAAAGCCTTCTGCAGATAAATGGCATCATTCAGTGTTCAGCAAGCCAGATATCTTCAATATCAGAAGATATAATGACTTTGGAGTGCGCTTGCTGTGTGTTGTAATTAGGTTATTAAATGGTTGCAAAAGGTTGCATGTGAACAGCCACAGTGCAAAAATGCTGGGTGTGATATGAAATATACAAAACCAGTGAGCTCAGAAAGAGACGTAAAACAACGACGCAGAAGTAGCAATTACAAATGCCATTTCATAGCCATTAATAAAAACAATGAGCAACGTTAAAATGAGAACCACTGACAAGGGACTTGGTAAATCAACACGCCACAATAAATGGCTTTCTGTCAATATGATTTTTACCCAGCGGGGATACAGTTCACATGATGCAATGAGCAATTATCTTTTGGGTAATAATGCCGGTTGTTGCTCGGTTCAGTTTAGCGACGCTGTTTTGTATTAGCGGCACTACAGGGCCGAGAAGTTAAGAGCCATTAATCTGCCGGCTGGTGCCGCCAATGTTTCCTGAGTTTATTTTCACCCTATAAGTTTTACTGACAATGGTTTCTGTGACTAATGTACCGAGCGCAGTTGAGGAATATTCTTTTTCAAGAGAAAACAAGCACACATAGACAAAACAAATAAGCTGTTTGCTCTTTAATTCTGACATTTGAGTCTCGCTGTGTAGTCTGACTTGTCACCCAAGCTAAAAGCAGCGTGCACAAGCTGCACATGAAAGAGAGGCGTTTTTTTTATGGTTCCTTTAAGGCTTTTAAAGTAATCCCCAAATAAGATGTATGAGTGTTTGAAGGCACTTAAGGAGCCATATTGATCGACATCCTACAAAATGGACTGGATAGAACAACTGTGTCTGCAGAAGTTCGCTTCGGCTGATCTCCGCTGAGCACCGACGTTTATGCGGCTACGCTTTTGGGAGAAGTGCTCCCGATCAATAAGCCATTAGCACCCAAATGAGCAGACCTGGGAAGCTCGAACCCAGCGTGGTGTGACCTTAGCCCACGGTGTCACCTGTTAACGTTCTTATCTCCTCGTCTTTGGACATCCACCTGGACAACCTGCTTGCGTCTCAAATGCTGAACAGCTCCCAGGGATGCACCGTTGCTTCGGGCTTCGCAAACACGGCAGTGAGTCGTGAAATGAGATTTTAGCGCTATCATTGTTTGACCGCTCGCACTGAAGACGCTTTTTGCTAGTAGATTTACTCACCATTTCTCACAATCAGAGAGACTGATCAATGAGGTGGAGCTGTGAAGCTTTGATACAGGAAAAATGATGCAATTAAAGCGGGACTCTAAAGGCATGAGACGGGTGATCATTTAACTAGGTGGCAGAGAGTGATTTAGCTCAGTAAAACTGTTTATGTAGGTTTGAGGGGAAACCCTTTGATCTGTAATGTGCTCTGAAGTAAAATAACCCAGAAGAATTCATTCATTTTTACCCCATGGAAATCACTCATGAGGTGGTCTCGGTCAATTGAGCTTCCATTTGACAGTGCAGAAAAATCTTTGTCTGAGATACAGAGCTCATTTTAAGCTTTGGACATTGATCTCTATGAACTGAATCTAAGTGTCAGGTCTTTAATGCCTCATTAATTGATCCTGTTGTGAGTGGTTCAGTTAATTGGTTGTGGCAGTGTTGTTTATTTATATTTTTTAAATCAGAATTTCTGCAAGTAGTTTAGAAACAACTTTGAAATATAGCCTATCTAAGAATATTGTGACATTGGGCTGCAGTGTACTATTTGGAGCAATAAGCTAAATCTACATTTATTAATAAAAATGTTTCATTAAACACATTTATTCTTTAATGTTTTTTATTTTATATGAGCAGGACTGGAAATGGGGGAATACTGCATGCCCAAGGAGTACATTTCAAGAGGGGTCTGAGAAATGTAGAGGATTTTCATCTTTTATCCATGAAATTCGGATAATTCTAAACCATTTCCACCACTTAATGAGTAAATGTTTTTAAAGAACAAATGCTTTAAGAAATAAAAAACTAATAATTTGAAGGGATAGGAACTTGCATTGATTTTGTGTCCATACAATAGAAGCTTTAGGGGATAAATGGTTTTTGGTTACCAACATTCTTTAAAATATCTTCTTTTGTGTTCTGCAGAAGAAAATGTCATACAGGTTAAAAATGACAAGAGGGTGAGTAAATGATGAAAGATTTTTCATTTTTAAATGATCTATTTCTAAAAATTCCAATTGATGCTATGATGGAATGCAATATTTTAGATATTGTTGCTGAATGATTTTACAGTGCTGTTTGACTATAGGGCCTAAAATCCTTTAAAATAAAAATAAAATAGTCAGTTATTTAACATTTTCCAATACATATCTGGGCCTTGCCAAAGGCCGTGTTTGACTTCAAAGACCCAGCTGTCTCTTTTGAAAAGTCCTGCTGATATGTGACTGGAAGCTTAGATTTGAGTTCGCTCCAAAACATGATCAAAGTCCCATGTTTCATCGGGAAAAAAAGACCTAAAATCATCTTATCAGTCAATACTTTAAGTCCATCAACTGTTGTTCATGTTTTACATAATTGTGTGCATGTTTTTGTCTGGACATGTGGTGGTCTTTCAGGGAAGAGTTGTGTGACGCTTCTGTCCTTTAGGTCTTGGTTGAGCTGTTGCTTTTAGCTCTTTTCCTCCCCACTGTTCGTCCTTGCCTTGCTGCCACAGTAAATCAGTCTCATGTATTTAGAGGGCACCAGTGAGTGAGCAGCATCCTGCTGTTTTAGATGCAGGTTGCCCGATCTGCCGCCCTGCTGTTTTTCTCACCCAGCTGCCCCTTCACGGTTCTCATCCCCAGAAAGATGATAATGAGACTCATGGAGATAACAACTCATAATCGCACTCAGGGTTTGGCATTTCGTTGAGGCAAAATTATGTTTCTGCATATTTATGTTTCAAAGAGTTTTGGCTAAACCGCCATTAACGCAAAAGAGCAACATGATGTGGATAATCTGCACGGTTAAGTATGCTTGACACATCACAGATTTTTAAAGTGCTCTACTGACCCGTATTAGGTTTGTGTGTCAGGATGCATATTTGTACAGTCGTGTACAGGAGATGAGTGTAGTTGTTTTTAGTTAATACCAGTTGTATTTTCTCACACGGTAGCTAGTCTTAGCATTTTCCCAAATGTGTTTTTATCAGAATTTGTTAAACTTTAACTGGTTGTTCTACCATCATTCTACCAGCTTGCAGGGTTGTATTGTATTAAAGCAAATACTTGTATATGTATAGGTGTTAGAATTATTTGTAGTGTGAATAATAGTTTTCTATGAAATAACTATTCAGCTGAATTCACTCTATGAATTTAACTATTTAAGTTGTGATCACTTTAAATGAAGGGACCTGGTGTTACATATTTTTGTATAAAGAAGGTTGAGTAACAGACTGTTATTTTTGAATTACACCCAAATTTGTTATTTCAAATAATTTGTGTTTTTTATAACTTCTTGAACAGTTATTAAGTTTGCTGCTGAAGTTTCTAGATTTCTCAACCATTTACTGTATCAATGTATTCTCTTTGAAAGCCAGTTCTGTTCATAAGTAGCAGGTGTGAATTGGTCCATATAGACCAATCCATGAAGAAACCCATCTTAGCCTGAGGGATAACTGGCTAATGACAGAGGAGATTGGCAAACCGTCAATAAATATTAATACCACTGTGCATCATCAAACAATCTCGAAACCAAAACTGAACTGGCATGAATTATACAACAGAAACACCTGAGTTTTTGAAGAACAACATCTTCAAACACAACCCCTTTGGGCTATTGTCTCTTTCATATGGGAGATGCTTTGAGGGTAAATTTATATTCTTTTTGTCTATGTTTATTTTTGACAATAGCTAACAAAGTTCAAAGATCTTTTGTTTTCATGACAGTGAGTGTTTGTTAAACAGCGCTTCTTCAGATTTACAACCTAAATAATGAGATCTTCATTGTTGGTTTTTTATTCACAAAAAATGCTACTGTATAAATCCACATCAGGCCAGTGATGTGCATGGCGAGTGTTACTTAAAAGTTCAAAGCGTTAGCAGTTCTTGTTCAGGTCAACAAACGCATCAATATTTTTGATGTTTTATTGACGATGGAATTGGCAAGTTGTTTGCCCTTGTATAGCTTGCAGAGAACCAGCGACTTTGATGTTTTTTGGGTGAATTTGGAGTGAATGTGATGAAAGCCAACACTGCTGGCCTTGAGCGGCCCGACAGTCTGCTCGCTCATCCCTTAGGTCATTGGAGCTTCACACTGGTATTCCCCAAAACAAAGTGCCTTTCCTATACTCTTCTGGCCCTCGCAATCCACAGTAATCTTCAAGTTTAAATAACTGTGTCTACCCACACAGACTTGAGCTGGAGTGCAGATTCCTCAACACAGTGACTTTGCTGTGAGCCTTTTTGCCTGAATTAGATTTCATCTAGACATTTACATAGCAAATCGTATAATGACTTTAACGTTCAAGATAATTGCATATAGATGTTTCAGTGATGATAATCTACAGGAAAAGAGATTGCCATTTGGGGAATGGGCAACACGTCACTGCTCGGTTTACCCTAAAGGGACACATATTTGTTGCATATAAACTACATTTCACAGGCTCATCGAGGGCTAATGAGACAATCTGTCTTGTGGTACAAGAGGAACTCTCTTCACACGCATAACCAGCCAGAGTTACTTATCTATCAGAGAGAAGTGCATTGTCATTAATACCTTTCAAAAGAACAAAAGTGGCCACGGTAGTTTGTAAACTTTCTGGGGGATGTTGTGGAGTGAAAAATTGGAGATATTAGTTTGTGGGTTGTGCTCAGAAAACTAAAAATAACAGAGGATACGCTAGACTTGGAAGGAGAGTGTGAGGAAATGTTCTTGGTTAGAAGGTGAAATTGCTATCTGCTTGGCTGGTCTTGCTTAAATGAAAATGAATGCCACTCCAAGAAAGATTGATGGCAAACACGTTCTCTACAGTAGATGAAACTGTTTTTGCCTTCTAATAATTTCAGTTTCATATAGGGGGAAAGTGAATTGCTTTTAGGACAGATGAATGCATCTTTCCTCTTTTTCTCCCACTTTTTCCAGTTGTGCAATACATAAAGCACTGTAGTAGTGCAATAATAGATGGTAATGGTAATACTGTAGGTACTTAGAAAATACCACAGTATCATCGTACATGTCTAAAATGCACAAGTTCCATATTATTTTTCATTGTTATTAATGGAGGAGAATACAACGATAAAAACAAGAATAAAACCATTTGGAGATCCCTATTGTATGTTGTTGTTGTTATTCTTTTCCACCCTTGCGTCTATGGCCGCCCATAGAACCATACATAGGAAAGTTATGAAATTCGACACACCAAAAGAGGAGTGACTGAAATGTTACCATAAAATTTAAATCCCTCTAGCCCCACAAACAGTGCAGAATTTTTTGCATCTTTTAACATTAATGCACTTTTTTAACCATATTATAAATAAAAAGTTACTTGAATATTGTACAGCAATACAAAAAGTAGGTTGGTAAAAGTCATTGCTGTTGTGTGCATAAATAAAGCACAACGGACTATCCTTTTTATCAAATCAAATGTACACTACCATGTCAATACTAACATTATGTACAGTATTTTAAAGGGACAGTTCACCCTCTTGTCATTTCAAACCTGCATGACAAAATGTTCCCTTTTGGAGGCACATTGTTATTTTGGACCTAAACTTTATTCCGAATAAGTAATGGATGAACAGAACGTGTTTCTGTTTAGTGACCAGACCCACATACCACAGTACACACTAAACAACGCTTCTGTCTGTGCGCTCCTCACCAGAGACACTATGACCAGACACTGAGCTCTGAATGGACTTGTTGCCTTTAGCGAATTGTCGGAATTAGCCGTAGCCGAGTAATGATGCGAAAGGCACAGTGAAAGCCTTGCCAAAGACCCAACGAGTAAGTGAAGGCTGTTAGTTAAGTGAAGAGGAGGTCTTTATGGAGTGTGGGTTTGGTATTTAGACACGGGAAAGCATTAATCTTAGTTTTCGAGCCTATAGTTGTCACCTCTTTCCCTAAAGGGGCCAAAGGAGTTTCACAATGGCTCCTTGCACAATGTGACTGTGTTTCAATGGGGTGAGCAAGTTCAGAGTTGAGACTTGGCTTGTTCGTGGCATTGTGTCATCAAACACTTTAAATTGTTTCATTTTATTTTGTCTTCATTTTTATCCAGAGTTTTCCATATTCAACTTTGCTTTTTTTGTAACTTTTGTAGCAGTTCTTGGGGTTACTTCATAAATTTTTTGGGCTTTTTTTCTTGCCGTCTGCGCTTCTGAGATCTGTAGGTTAGCATTTCTTGAAATATTGCAGCTAAAGCACACTAACTGTGCTTAAATATATTTCTTTATTTAATAGCTAATTCTGGTGAGCAGGTTCTCCAGTTTGCTCGTGGATTTGAAGGGTTGTTAGATTTTTAAAGCACAGATGTAGCTAAAAATCAAAGTACTTTACATTTATATTTATTCATTTAGCAGACACTTTTATCCAAAGTGACTTACAAATGAGAGGTTATATACATTTATATATACATTTTGTCAACTGCGTTTTCACAAAATTTCTTTGACCATTTTACACTGTGAGTGGGGGGACTTACTAACAATAAATGGCACAGTCTGCTTATAGCATTGTTTATTTGCCTATGTTTAGTGTCTAATTTAGTAGGAATTATGCAAATCAGGTAATAGTGTAAGCACACCCACAAAATTTTTGCTGAACAGTTTGCATTTGCAATTGTCCTTATTGCAGGCCAAAAACTGTCTGTATTGCTTACAAGAATGGCTATTAAATAATGACTTTATTATTTAAATCTGACATACTACATGCAACAGTGCCACAAAAATATATTTTCTGCTGTCCACGTTGTGGCAAGGATGTTATCTTTATTCATTCAACTCACATTGTCATTTTTTTCATTGTCCATTCCTCTCCCCTGTCTTTTCTCCTTCATAACTGACCCTGTCCCTCTATCCTTTCGCTGTAACAGGCATGATCCTCTTAGCCACAGACTGGCATAATGTTCACTCTTAAAGCGAATTATCTCCAGAGAGCTTTGGGATTATGCTCTTTCATTAAATCAAAATTCCATTTCCGTTCTGCTTTCCCACCCCATCTTTTCGCTCCCGCCATACGGATTAGAGTAATACAATTAAGATCCATAAGTTTTAGCCCCAAATAAGGGGATAGACGGAAAGGAATTGTTCCACACCTCCCTAAGGACGGGAAAGCCGTCTGCTCTTTGTTCCAAATTAGACGTTGGGGGGAATATCAATGTGTCAGACCCCTCACAGTTACCCCTCAGTCAGCTCTGTATGGCTGGTGTTGGGAAGAAGCAGTAGCCACTCCAACTGTTATTACTGAAATGTTGAAATGTATTTATTTATTTTATTTTATTATTGATTTGTTATTATTATTCCATGCATGTATTTATTTTAGGAAATGGTATTTTCTAAGTACCTAAATATTTTGTATCCTAGTATCATATTTATTCAGGGCACTGCTTCAGTCGAGCAACTGCCATTGGCAATGCCAGCAGCTAGCTTTCTTCAGGTATTATACAAATCTAGAGCTCCTTGGTTTAAAAACCTTTTGTTGTTTCTAAAGAGTCATAGAAATGCTGTCTTCATTACTAATCATTTAACCTGTCACATTGTGATCTCCCAGCTGTGATAACAGCATGAGGTGTGAGCATACAGAGGCACACAGAACAGAGTGGAGAGCGCACTTTTGAGCCATTAGACAGCAGAGGTTTGTGTGAATGAAAAGAAATTAGGCTACTGTGAAGGTCTGTGAGAGAGAGAGAGAGAGAGAGAGAGAGAGAGAGAGAGAGAGAGAGAGAGAGATTTGGTGTATGTGGAGAGACTCAAGGCACCTGCCTCCTTAGCAGTTTAAGGTCACTAGAAACATGCCCTGGCAGAACCTCTCTATTTCCACAGAGAAAAATAACAATGAATCATAATAGCTTTAATTTTAAACGGGGTGCAGAATTAATACCTCAGCGCCGAATATGAGTAAAATTTATTAGGAACTGTAATATAATACGTGGTTTCTATTGGTAATTTTTTGCTGTGCATGATATAAATTAACTTATATGTCTTTTAACAACTTTTACTTTGTCAAATTGTTAGAAATTGTAGACAAACTTAAAATCTATATTAAACCTAATTTTGATGTCACAATTTATTATTAATTGTTTGGCTCTTCATAATAAAACACTTTATGATTCTGTATGGCAAAATTAACTGCTTTGACTATAATCTTAGTTAAAAATGTCCTTGAGACCATTATACAGCTGCGGATAAAATTTAGGGACCATTCCAATTTTTTAAAGCATTTCTAGATGTGTTGTGGTCATTCCAGTCCAGTGTCTGTTGAATTACAATGAAATCAATGAGTGACAAAGTCATCCAACAGCAATGTAAAAAACTGACAGCATGATAAAACACATGAAAACTGTGATACAAATCAAGATTATTACATAAATAATATCTTTTCCTAAATACATGTACACATATTACTGTTGTATTGCTTTCAATTGAATATAAACCTGTTTTCTTTGTAGTATTTCAGGTCTGAAAAAATATATTTTTTACATGTTTTTCCAGTTTTCATTTTCTGCAAATAAAAATAAATAAAAACAATATTTTTATTTGAAATTTGGTAGAAATACTGTTAGTTGTTTATATATAAACACAAATTATATATATCACATCATAATTCCGACAAATTAATCCTCATAATACAGAATAAATATATATTTAATATATGTGTGTGTGTGCGTGCGTGCGTGCGTGTATTTATATGAAAAAATATATGCATTATGTCGGAATTATGATGTAATTATTTGTATTTTTATATAAAATGTTTATCATATTATTGTTTACTATTGTTTGTTTCTATAGATTGCAGTTCCACTTCCAGTTCAGCAGTGAATTCCACTTCCAGTTCAGCATCCTTGTGTGGTGTGGCCAAAATACTTGAATTCTAAATTTTGCCTAAACGTGCATGCATTACAACAAAGAAGTGTGCAAACCAGTTAGCATTTTGTGCGGTTAATGTTTTGCTCCAGAATGCTTGTTCTTATTCCCAGGGTGTCAGAGCCAAGCACAGACACACTGTGTTCCCATCTCAAACCTGGGACTGAGGCCCAGACTGACAGCATTGTTCTGAAGGGGTTTGCTCATCTTTTGCTGTCTAATTTCTTCTCTTCTCCTCTCTTTAATTTCTCTTCTCTCTGTAGAGCTCCACTGCTCTCTAATTTCCCCTTTTTAGCACCTGTTGTTATTGCTCAGTGGGACAGCACTAGCTGCTCAAGTGTGTTTACCTCCAAAAATGAGGAAAAATACTTTTTTTTTACTCTTTCGTGTGAGGAATGTTCACTTCTTTGTGTGCTATATGAAAGGAAGTAGCTTTGTACCTCACAAAGATCTTAAAGGTTTAAAGCCAAAAAACCATGTTATGCCAAGAACTGATTTCATGGAGCAAGATACATTCATATCAAGTGCCGTGATTTTGTTTTCTCTCATTCTTTGAATGGCTTCCTGTGTTTGTGCTAACCTTGCTCTGCAGGGCCCGCAGAGGGGAAACGGCATTAGCACAAAGGAATACTAATGCAACCAACATATTCTTTAGGAATTCCAATGGGAACAATGAATAAGAACGAAGGAGACTCTTCTATGCTCCGTGTTGACACTGCTGCTTATGCTGGGATGCTGCCAGACACAGATTAGCATAGAAACCTCGATCAGTGGGTTTTATGAGGTTATAGTTTTACTTTGATGTTACCTGGCACCTACTGTATCTTTTCTTAGTGTTCTGGTGGCTATTGTGTATTTAGGATGTGCAATAAAAGTGTTCACGTCAAGCACTGAATTTAAATAAGATACATGACCCACACGTTGACAGTTTATTAAGCATAATAAGCTTAAAGTCATGAACGTACTTGTATTCATATTGAGTCAATTGATAGTGACAAGCTAAAACGTTTAGATAAATTCATTGCCTCAACCTTTGGATGAGATGATAGAAATAAACGTGTAGGCTCACAAGATGAGCTTCATGAAGTGTATTATATGTAGGGTAGTGATTTTGTTCGTATTTAGTTTATATTTAGTTTAATTATTATCTTTATTTAGTTTTTTTAATATTTGTTTGGTGTTGAAAGCAATACATTTCAGCTCCTTAGTATTTGTTTGCTCAAAGAAACCAAAGGACAATTCTTAGACAAAATAATAATAAAATGTAATTTCAGATGTGAATTTTATGACTTTTTAGGGTTAGAATTTTGTGGATGAATTTAAGGAGTGGTGGTCTGGTCTTGGTCTCGGTTTAGGTGGTCTTATAGTGTCCATACCATTAATAACTGTGATATTGATATTTTATGTATGCTACCAATTTGATAATATTATAAATACACTGCTAGTACCGGGTTGACTCTTCAACATAGTAGGTGGTAGTATTGTACCGGTTTAACATTTTGTCTTAAGAGCCACAATAGTTATAAACTCTCCTAACTAAAGAAAGGCTACTTTTCAGCTTGTAAATACTCAGATATTGCCTTAAAAGTGTGTAGGCTGAACGTAAAATAAAAACGAATTGTTTGGAAGTATATCTCTTTGCATACTTTATTCAATCAGACATTCATATCTGCAGCCTGTAGGTAGTATAGCTATCTGAGCCCTAACTGGGAATTAGTCTTTGCATGCGGCGGGTTATTGGATCGCAGCAGCGCCTGGCCTTTGTTAAGCCATCTCAATAGAGCTGTGAGGACCAGACAGCTGAAATATTAAAGATGCCTCACTAGCCAGGGGCAGCCATTGATCAGAGAAGTTCCCTCCCAATGCTGGACACCTTTGATAGATACTCAGTCCAATTCAGCCGGACCCATGCTGGCCCACAGCATCAAAACACTTTCATACGCAATGCAGGAAGATCAAAAGCGTGGGGGTTTGTGAATGTGCATCGATGGGGTTGTATGCTGGGTGTTTGCATTGAACATCTGCACATGTGCATGAATGTCAATGTTCTTTGGAACACTTTGATGTTTTTGGGTTG
The DNA here is from genome assembly GCA_026939265.1 of Oreonectes daqikongensis. Taxonomy (NCBI): domain Eukaryota; kingdom Metazoa; phylum Chordata; class Actinopteri; order Cypriniformes; family Nemacheilidae; genus Oreonectes; species Oreonectes daqikongensis. The sequence continues at coordinate 6,719,619 of JAOTQM010000022.1, forward strand.
TGTTTTAAGCTCTCATTATACAAAAGAAAAGGAATGAAATCGTCGTCTGAAGAATGATGTAGTGTCAGACGGTCATCTCGAACATAAATTTTGACTGGTTGACTGGATTTATTAAAACAGTTAGTCAAATGTGAATATGAAACACTGATGAGCTAAAAATGAAACGAATACTGTTTTATCAGTCATTATATAAAAACATCAACCAATCAGAATCAAGAATTACAAAGAGCCATACATATGCCCTTATTCATCAGTGTCCAGCCGTTCGTACGATTCTGAAGTCTATGAAGCCTTTTATTCCGTCACCCTAGCTTCCATCCTCACCCCACCGTCGGGTTACGTCCCACTCTCCGCTCCTGTCATGTCAAAAGGGTTCCCCGCAGATCGCTCTTTCATAGCGCCCTACAGAATAAAACTGGGCAGAGCAAGATTCCCACTGTTTCCTCAGAAAACTGCACACATGGGCCTTTAGAACTTCCCCCCTCCAGGAGTTCTCCCTCACATTGCTGCAGACCAGCACCATGTTTACCCCCATGTCAGTCGCCCTGAAACCTAATGAAGGAGAAGTCAGTGGGTGTAGGGAGGTGGGTGACATTGTGACAACCGCAGCGGTCGGGCGAAGGGTTCATTTATATTCTAATGTCGGGGTAGCCCTGGATACGCTTAGGTGACTGGAAAACATTCAACTAGAGGAAGTGAGCGGAGCCGGATTCGGTGAGTGCGCTTGTATAACTACGCGGATTGAAATCGCTCTCACCATTGAAGGTAAATCTCGGTTATCCCTGCAGATTAAAAAGGGGGGTGGACTTTTGAAAAAGCAAACATGTATATTTCCCATGGACTGCTCTAAGTCGATGCTTTGTAGACTGGAATGAATATAGTCACAAGCTCAATGGAAAGCAATTATCTGCTCTGTGTGAGAAATGCAACAACAGGAAACACTCCAGACCCCACATATGGCTGTATATCCAGCTCTGTAACTCTATATTGCAATGGTTTGCGACAGTTGGCAATGCACAAAAAGTCAGAGATGCTGGTGGGATTGACACTGGAGCTAAATCCAAGTGTAGGGCTTCTGATACCAGGCTGTTATTTTACTCCTAAGTGCCCTTTTTTTAGTAATTTAAAGATCTTTTGAATAGTTTAACATATGATTTACATACTTTATTTGCTTTGCATCAATATTTTACTACATTATTGTAGTACAATAGGAGTTTTGTAATGCACAAATGAATCTTAACTGTATTAACACAACCCCTAGTGGGGTTAAAATCTTGAGGCTAACAATGCATAAATGCATTTGGCTGCATATCTATATTTTAGCATCTAAGATCTATTGTGAAAAGATCATGTTTAGGGATTTGAACGTACCCCTATTGTGCTATAGAGAGGCATTTCTCGAATTGTGTGATTTCGTGTGGAGAGGCATGCTGTTACTTTTTATAATTTCATAACTGGGAACCAGAGCATTATAGATGGTTTCAAAGCAACAACATGAACAAACATTACTGCGCATGCTCGCTTTTGTGGCCCAAACTTAACTTCTGGTGCACATCCACAAAAAATCCCTGCAGATTATTTCTGATAACAAGCAAAAATAAAAAAAGTAAATGACATTAGCTAGCAAGTTAATAGTATGTCTAGTCAGTTTTATTTTGGGTTACCAATAGAAGAACCATTACTTGGCTGAACTTAAATGCGACCCAAGTTACACGACTCCTTCAACAAATTTTTATTTAATAAAATTAATATACAATAAAATTCAACAATTTGTTTATCCAATACAATTGTTATACCAAAAAATATTAATATTAATTAAATAAAGTATAAATAGTTATGTTTTTAGCCACCAGCCAGACCGATCAACAAACACAAACCGAAAGTTAACTTCGGGCCAGACACGTGCATCCAATTAAACCATCTATAGGCACTAGACCCTATAGTAGGGGTGGATTTTTTTGAGGCAGAATCAAGATCTATGATCTTATCAGGTTTTCCCATGTTGTTTTTATTTCATTCTATTGTATTAGCACAAAACCAATGCAAGTCAAAGGGTACCGCCATTGTTCGGTTACCAACATTCTTAATCTAATATTGTCATATCACACACACCTAGTCTATAGCAACACTCACGCCACTCTCCATTTTTACAGTGTTGTATAGGCTTATATACAGTATCATCTCAGTCCTAATATAAATTCATTAGTTCAGTGGTGAAGCTTTGTGTTCTGATTTAACATAATCTGCAAAGTGTTGATTTATAAATTCATTAGTTCAGTGGTGAAACGTCATGTTGGGATTTGACATTGTTGCAAGGCGTTTGAGCGCTTTTAAAGACCTGTCAACGTGAGATGCTGGTGTTTGATGCATCAAAGGCGGCAACAAAACGCCGTGTCAACCTCGCTATCTCGTTCCTCGCGAATCGAGCAGATTTGCAGTGTATCAAATGAGCCTAGTCATTGTGTACGTACCTCCCACGCGCCATAATGATTTCCATCAGCGCAGAAGCGAGATCAGCTACAGAAACGTGATTATCATGACTGTCTGAAGCTTTGCAAAGACTCTTGTGAAGATCTACGAAGAAAATCTGACAATCTGTACATGCAAAGCCAGGATTGTAGAGTAAAATCATGCAGTCCAGGTCCAGGTCCAGGTGAAGGATTACAAGCATTAGGCATTGTAAAATCGAATGAGGGAGGATAGATCTAGAGTTTGTGTAAGGTTTGATTGTAGCACTTGCATACTTGCGTGCGGTTCATTAAAGTCTGGTCTATTTACCCTCTCTACTATGATTCTGGAAGCATATGCTGCTAATTAAAGCGCTAATGTGAGACACTAAATGCCAGTCTGGAACTCTAGTGAGGGGATGATTGTTGGGTATAATGGCTGCAGTTTTTTTATTTGAACTGCTCGGTTTAGAGCTTTACCATCAGCATTGTTTGGAATTACATTGACATTAATGCGTCTAACAGGCGCTTTTACTCAACTCAATTTACATTGCTTTAAAGCTATACATTATTTTTTCAGTATGGGTGTTCTCTGGAGATCGAATCCATGAAACCCATGTTAGCACTTTTTAATGAGCTATGCTGAGCTTCATTAGAGTTTTTATAAATAAAAGGACTGTGGACTGTACACTTGCGGTCAAAGGTTTTGGGACACTTAAGCGAAACTTTTCTTATTATTTAGAAAAAAACTTTTTATCTGAGGTGTTTGCTTAAATATCTGAAATTAGTTTAGTACACAAACATATAATTTTCCAAACATACATGTTTTTTCACATTTTATTTAATGTTTTATTTAATTGTATTAAAATGTTTTTAAATGGATAACTTTGACTGAATAATTAAGAAAGAACAGCCAATAAGAGCACAGAATAGATAAAAACTTTAATATTGTTTTAAAAGCATCTCAGGGTGAGACCTCCAGAAGCTGCTTGATAAAATTACATGAAAACATTTCTGCAAATTCTAGTCGAAAGGTGACTACACTGAAGACTTTTTTTCATATTAATAATAAATAATAATCATGTCTTTAATTTTTATGAGTGCATGTGTTTGTGTTTATTCATACAAATTAACATGCACAGTACATAGACATTTATTATATGAAGACAAACTTTTGTTTTGAATGCGATTAATCATGATTATTCGTTCCAAATCTGAATAAATGTATTTGTTCTGAGAAAGATATTTGAAAGAATGCTTTTAACCAAACAGATCTTGACCACCTTTTACTGCCATAGTAGGAAAAATAACAGTGGCAGTCAAAAGTGCCCCAGAACTGTTTGCTTTCCTCTATTCTTCAAAATATCTTCTTTTGTGTTCAACAGAACAAAGATATTTATAAAGCAGTTTTTCCTCAAAAGAATCATATATAGGTTTTTTAATAAATCAACTATTATTTTGGTGAACTTTTACTTTAAATGCACTGTAAATGTTGAAAGTAATATGTAAATACTAAATGCTATCGATGTATTGTTCAAAGTTAATAATTGTACCACAAAAGAAAAACTGGTCTATTTAGTATATTTTTAGAGTTTTTAATTATTATTATTATTTTTAAAATGAACCAGAAATCAAAATTGACCTTATTTACTTTCTCATCATGTTCTTGGTCTAATTTATAAATGTGTTGCACTTAAAAAGGGAGAATTCAGCTTTAGCCGACATACATGATCCTCTGGTTAGTACAAGCATGACACATCAGACATATTGACAGAGATCACATCTATGAATCTTGTTGTCATTCTATACATTATTGCCATCAGAATGTATTTGTTCCTAATGCATGCATGCCTGATTCCACTGAGTCTTCTTTTTTTTTTACCAGAGAAGTGTGCATGCATCATGGATACCTGTAAACAGCGTTTTCTTGCATTGCATGGATTATGGATGAGGGTGTGTACTGTAGGTGTATATTATAATGAAATATAGGTGTATCTGTGAATAGGATGTAGGAAAATAACAGTCCCCAACAGCATTACTATATTCACAGGAGAGACCAGCTCTCCCCTTAAAACCAACACTGACACACACCCTGCCCTGCAATGAGTGATGGTGGGGCTTCCACGATATTGCCGTGGCTGCAAAAAAGCAATGCTGAGACAAAGAATAAACAACAAAGGAGGAGGGAGAGCAAGCGAGACATAAACGGAGAAAGGGAGAGCGGTGCGGCATAAACAGAAAGAGAGGCCACATTGCGAGTAGCAGACATGAAATGAAATGAAAAAAACTAAAATGCAAGCACTGGACATTTTAGACCGAATGTGTTAATGTTGTTTGATTTGCATATCAACAGTTTAGGAAAATAATAAAAGGCACAAGAATAAAAGGTTTGTAAAGGTTGACACCTGCTTATTAAAAATATATTGAAGGAGGTGGATTTAACAAAACCAGGTCGTCAACATATTTTGGTTATAGTGTACACCCGATTTGCAAAATATAACAAATGTATTTAGTATACAAATAATAAATTGTATAAAATTTCTAAAAAATGACAAAATCTCAACCAAAAAAATCCCTGCAGGGATTATGATAACGACATTTTGGGAAGAAAATTTGCTTAAATTTTTTTTTTTACATATCCGCTTTTCATTCAATTTAGTCATGATCATGTTTCAAAGAAATAGAAGTGTGACTTTTAAAGGGAAGAAGGTTGGAAAGAGATTTTCATTGCATCATGCTCCATAAACAAACCGTCTTGATGGAAAATCCTGTCACAAAGGAAATAATGTCATACGATCATTAGCCCAGCCTCCAAGCGGATCAAAGCGGCAGGTTGTTTTTGTGTGTCTGTTTTTTTATGCACTGCACCCTTCCTCAATGCCCTGTTAGGAGAAGGGCTGTTGCGTTTCGTCTTTGTCGAGTGGTTAAGGACATTTGTAATTGAAATGAATTCTTCCATGTCAGCAGGGCAGATTTGTCCAGATCCTTTGTCTCCGGGCCCACCGCTTTTTCAAAGCCCCCCCACCCAGTCCTCCGAACGCTCTCAGACACATACATACATTTGTATTAATACAGCAAATGGCAGTTTGTTCTGCGGCTGAGCGCACACTGTGATGATAGGATATGACCGGGCACTGAACCACATGAGGGAGACACACACACTCCAAAACAAATGAGCGTAAGCGTCACGCTGAGATCGGATGTAGTTTGTCAGCATGTCGTCTCAAGTATTGTTTTATTGCTGTTATGTAAACCCCTGTTGAGTACATCAATCACAACAAGTTTGTAATTATCTCTGGCACTTTGTAATATTTCAATGTTGTTTTTTTGTACAGATTTTTTGTATGGTTTTATAAAGTCATTCATTTAGTGTTTGAGTTCCATTACGGTTGTGTACAGAATATAACCGATTTTGGGGAATACTTTAGCACTAGGATACTAGTGTCCTTATGGTAGAGTATGGGATTATTTGTGCCCCATAGTACAGTGTAACCAGCTTTGGTGCTATTTAATAGAATCATTCTTTAAGTCAACATAATTCTCAGTAGTGAGCATGAGAAGTGTCATGGATTATGTTATGCTGCAGTGTGTATATGACCCCTTGAACTTGCTTCATTGTGTGTATTTGAATGCTGTAGCTGTATATGTATGCGGTGCTGCTGTCCTAAGCTATTTTTCACAGTGTTGTGCGTGGCAGTTGACCCTCACCCTAGACTCGGATCCGTGGAGAAGCACATCCACTGAATCCAATGCGGACAGAAAGTGCTTTCCAGTCAAAGTGCAACTCAACTGGAGGCTTTAATTGTAATGTTTCTTAGCTGTTAAAGGGATAGTTCACCCAAAAATGAACATTTTGTCATCGTCTGTTCACCCTAATGTCATTCAAAACCTGTATATGACACTTTGTCCTGTGTAACACAAAATAAGATATTTTGAGAAATGGCTCGGTGGTTTTGTGTCCATACAATGGAAGTCAATGGGGTGCAAAGTTTTTGAGTCACCAGTGTTCTTCAAAATGTCTTCTTTTGTGTTCTGCAGAAGAAAAAAGTCATACAGGGTTGCAATTATATGAGGGTGAGTAAATGATGAAATAATAGTCTTTTTTTTGGTTGAACTGTATCTTTAAGACCTCTTTATAAGACTTTCCAGTTTTTCTCTGTCAATCCAGTTTATTGAGTCTCTTGGATCTCAGTGCCGTATTAAAGTATTATCTGTGTCTCAGTCATTTCTCCTAAAATTGTTTGCATACAGCAAGAAAGAATAAAATCAAAGGGATCTTGTTTTGAAAGATGCAATGCTGCAGAATAAAAGCATGAGGTGAATCGAACTGAAGAGATTGAGGGATGCAGACAATACACTGAGATATCAAAAAGCCTGTAGGTATGTGTAGGACATATTGAAATATGTGGCTGTAAATGTCCTGTTATTCTACTTCATCCTCATGAATAACACTCACACACCTGCTTTATTACACACTTAAACATCTGTGTGACAATTTGACCGCATGTTAAATGCCTTTATATAGATATTGCATTACCTCCCATGCACAGTTCAGTGATATAACACAATTGCATTATGTCAATGAAAGGTGACCGTCCTTTAAACTCAATTAGGCACTTTGTAATGTGGTGGTCCATAATAATTAAGTGGTACACGTATCACTTTTACTCATACTGATATCTATACAAATGAGCATTGCTCCGTCATTGCTCACTTACTTTTGCTTTCTTTTGCATCTATTAATGAAAGCCCTCAACTGTAATGTGTTGTTGTTTTTGACAGTCCCTGATATGATCTATTTGGTTACATATTTACCTCGCCGCAGTGCTAAGAATAATGATAGTTGCCTGTGTTTGCATCAATCCTCGTGCCTTTGGGCTCCAAAGAACCAAGAACAAAATTTGCTATTGCCACCTTAAACCCTCCTCAAACTCATACTCTGAAGTCTAAATGAGTGAAAGGGAAAAAGGAGTGAATCCAGTGGTCAGTGTAAATATTTATGCAGTAATGTTTACTGCATTGTTGTGTTTATTATGCTACTGTTTGTCTAGGAGAAACATCAACAGTGCAGAAATCAATGGAGATAGAGGGAATAGAAAGAGAGAATTAGAGGACGGCTAGAGATGATCAAATGAAAATAGAACTGGCAGATTGTAGAAACCTCTACCTTTTTAATGTAGGCCTATGTCCTCTCAACTGTATTTCCTATCAATGGTTTTTATTTGCTTTCTGTGGTCATTCTGCCTCATCTCTTAAATGGGCTGAAAGTTCAGTAAGAAGTCATCGTGTCATTTCACCATCCGTATGTCTTTCTTCTGGTGGCCCTAAACCGACAAAGATATTTGTCCTTACATTCTCTCCTGTAGCTTAAGTTTAGCCTAATTGTTTTATCGGTTCCAAAAAAAATCTTCGAAATGTTTTATTCCCTTTATTTCTCTTCCCTTTTGTCTCTCTTAAAAAAAAAGGTATTCAATGGAATTTCACAGATTTCTCCAAATTTTTGGATTCCTTATGGCCCTGTACATGAGTTATATGGCCCTAGTTACATGAGGCTACTACATAAAAGTTTTTTTACATACTGTTAATGCTAAGTAAAACTGCTTTACAGTTTTTACAATCGACTATGACGTCCTAATGCTTTATTACGTCATAGTCAATTGTAAGGAAATAAAAATTTTAAGAGATTGTTTTGGAAGAGAATTTCTTTTTTTACGTTGCGGTTCAGGGCCTCCGTAACTTCTTGACCTAAGTGTGGAACACAACAATTGTTTTTTCAACCAGAAAGCATGAAGCAGAAAGTATGATTTCTTTGATATCAACTATTAACTATATACATTTCAGTCCTTACACAGTTATTGTTCCAGGGTTCGCTTCAGTTTAAATCAAATAAACTACTTTTATGGTACTTCTGGTTCTTTTTGGAGGCCCCTGGTCCTCATCCATAAACTTTGATAGAAGAAAGTCAGTACAGATTTGCAATGACATGAAGCTGAGTAAACTGTGTTATGTTTATGAACTGTCCCTTTAACACTCTTATATAATATTGCTGAGTGCATGGCTATTACACGCTGAGCTGCTGTTGTAATTGTGTGCCTTCCTAAGTCTAGGTTTGCATATTTCTGCATGGATTTAAAGCTCAGATTTAGTTGTAAAAAGTTGGTTCTGGATCAGCACTTCAGGAAAACTTTTATTCCAAGTCGAGTTGCTGACACCAGCAATAGCGGCACGTCTTTGCTCCATTCAGCAGGACGCCCCTGTGCGTTTATCATTTTTCCTTTAAGAAGGTATTATGTTCTTCAAAAACAGATTCCAACCTGAAAAAATGCTCGGTTTAAGCTTTTTGGGCACAGGTGCAGGTTGACTAGAGCGTGCCCGAGTGCCTGCATGCTCGTAAATGTTTCACTTTTTCATATCTCATTCACAGAGATATTCAGACTCCTTGATGTGTTAAACAAAAAGGCTACAGAAGGTTTGTGATGAAGGTGCTTTCACAAAATCTGCATACAGAGGCAGGGGAGGCAGATTAGTGTTTGGCGTTCAGCTGTGAAGCGTCAGTGTAATGCCAGGCTGACGGGACTTTATCTTCTCGCTTTCTCTGAGGAGTTCACTTGTGCCTTTGAAATTCACCTGGGTTTCAGGCTTAATCTTGTTGTCACCTTTGCAGCCCGTTGACTTCGAATTCTTTTTCAGCTTTGCACTCAGAGAGTTGCAGATATCAGAGTTTGATGCTTACACGCTTGCGTGTGTGTGTGTGTGTGTGTGTGTGTGTGTACGTTTGTGGGCGGAGCAATGCAGGAGAGGTTGTGTTCCTTTTGGGTAGTAGTGCGTTTCTCTTACTGGTCTTTACTATGTTTATAAAGTATTAGAACATTCATTTGACATCCTGTCTGTCTAATGAGATATCCACTATGTATTATAGTTTCATATTTATGTTACTTTAATATTATAAATATCATTAATACTCTATATGTGACCCTGTCTGTGAAATTCAATCTAATTATGAGAATACTAAGCATCAAAGTTTGATTTCAATCTTTAATGTCACTATGACTTTAATGTTTGATGTAAAATTACTCATTCTTTACAATGTTTTTACATTATGTAGAATGATTTTATATAGAAAGTAAATCACAAAAAATGACTAACACAGCATCATATATTGCTGAGCCTGTATGCATTACGCTACAATAAGATTTCATCTGTAACATATCTGAAAGCGAGAGATGGACTGAATGTGTGACCCATCGAGGTGCCTCTCCTCACAGACTCCATTTACGATTATGACCTGTTCATTTTTATAGCCCTGCTCACAATGGCACCGCGATTGCTTATCCTATAACAGGTGGGCTCTCTTATCTGAAACGAACGTTCAGAACCACATAAACCAGTCAGTCAATCACACCACCTCCCAAACAACACACCACAGATCTGTGATCTTGATTTACCTCTCTCAGGCAACATGAGTGCACTATTGAATTTTACATTAAAATTAACAAGCATTTGACCAGAATAGAGCCGCTAGAAGCTAATAAATAACTGCTGTTTTTTAAAAGCTCCTATAAAGCCCGGTGCTAATCACCTTCAGGCGTGATTTTGTTAGCTCAAAGTTAAGCTGCTAGTACCTCTTGAAGCAAATTGAATGACAATTTCCCAGCTGTTCCACTGCTTTTTAAAATTGCATTGGCTTTTCGTCAGTTTCCAGAAACTGAAGGTGTGAGCCGTGTTTAGACTGCCGTCAGACATTCTCTGTGAAGTCTTGGAGGAAATGGCTTGTGAAAATCAAAGGACTTTGACCTTGCGCTGCCGCCGTGTCCCATGCAGACCACCAGCTCTGTTAAACGGTGGAGAGGAACACGAAGACTGCTACCTACCGCTAAACATCACAGGCCAGCGATCTCTCAGTAAGCAGTGGGGTCTCTGGAGCATGGAACTCTGGGAATGTCACACAAAAACGCAAACATTCTCAATCCCCCCCTTCTGTTAAGCAAATCCTATTAAAGTTTCACAAGGGCTAATGAAAAGAAATCACATTTGCACAAGTTTGATGTTGACATACATGTGGCGTACGTGATTGATCGCATCAGAGCACATGTTTGTGTAGAATTTTGTGTTACTTCATGGAACTGTATGTGCAAATTTAAATTATGTATGTGCGTCTAGTGTGCGTATCTGCATAATAGAATATATGCTGCTTGTAATACGGATCCTCTTTTAATCAGCACATCCCAGAAGTCGCCGCCTGCCTGCGTCGAGGGTCCTAGAGGAAAATCTGTAAAACACACGTGCTCGTCCGGGTTTTCTCACACCCACGAAACGTTACATCAAACTCCCCACCCCCAATTCACGTCTTCCGCTCTCAAATTCAGCAACATCTGGCAGCACTGTGATTTTTGCTTCTGTATAAAATTAAAGCAAATTACAACAAACAAGTCCTGCCCCCAAATTCAAGCCATTGGTTGAGCCAGAAATGGACATTTTGGATTGAAAGAGCCAAAAAGCGCTTTATCTCTTTAACTTGTTTGGACATTAAGCTAGGATATAAGAAAGTATTTTAGGATATACGAAAATGGCACACTGCCTCTTAAAAGGAATAGTTCACCTAGAAAACAAAAGAAGATACTTTGAAGAATGTTGGTAACCAAAAACTGTTGGTGCCCATTGACTTCTATTGTACGGACACGAAACCCATGTAAGTCAATGGGGACCAACGGTTTTCTGTTACCAATGTTTTTCTAAGTATCTTCTTTTGTGTTCTGCAGAAGAAAGTCATACAGGTTTGAATAGACAAGAGGGCGTGTAAATAATAACAGATTTTTCTTTTTCGGGGAAAACTATCCCTTTAAGAAATGCAATGTTCTGTTCTAAAGGAATGCAATGTTGGATAAGGTCACGTTTTGTCCTTGTGATAAAGCCAGTGAAGGATCTTTTATAATGAATTGGTGCTCAATACTCACTGACCACCTCTTTCTGTGGACTTTTGAGGTACTCAACTCATAACCAACTGGCACTACTGGTTTCAGAGGAAGATAAAGGGCTGGGAAACATGCTCCTGTGATGTGTGAGTTGGTAAATCTTGGCTTGTTTCAGTCTAAGGTAGCTTGGCTGGGGAGATTGGGGAGACTTAGATGAAATCCTCTTGTTCTGATGGGAGGCAAGGGCTTGGGATTTGCTCACCGTTCCTGAAAGAAATTGTACAGAATACCTCTCTGTAACGGCATGGTTTCACAGTTTTCTGCCTTTATTTGGTTGTTTCCATGACTTTGATGTGGCCTCTTGCAAACTTAATCTTTTTGCAATGTTTTCATTTTAGTTTTAGATGAAAAGTGTTGAGAATTTGAGTTGAATGTAAATTGTTTATTTTTTTATTTTTGTAAATTAGATATGGTTTAATTAATGGAACCTAAAATGGGAAATAAAATGAGTGGGAACCTACTTATAATCTACCTATTGTTTTAACATAAAAAATTCAAACATTCTATAAAAAATAAAACAAAATACAATTTATTTACACATACTGGTTACACTACATGCACAATTTTAAGCAGAAGTCAAATTTGGAGAATACAGCATTGCTTGTAAGTGAGTATCTATTAAACCATTTTGTCTTCTCTGATAAAGCTCTTATTAGTCTTCGACCCAGCAGTTTATCAGTCGCTCTCCCTTTAGGCAGTTTTACCCCATCCACAAATTAACTGGACTTATAGCAAGCAGTCTTTATATACACACACAAACAAAAGTAAGGGTCCATATATTCACAATAACGTGCACCTGTGCTTTCGTAATTGATCCCGTTGGAGCCGTTTCTTCAGTTCATTCAAACTCTGCTCCCAATTAAACTACAAACACAACATGAAGGAACTACAGAGATATATTGTGCACTTAGTGCAGCCGCATAGTGCTTGCCATTTACATTTACATTTACATTTACGCATTTTGTTTATCCAAAGCGACTTACATTACATTGACTATACATTGGTACATTTTGTATAGTAAGCAAGTTTAGGTGCCTTGCTCAAGGGCACCTCTTACTGCCCTGAGAACAGCAACCTTCTGATCATGAGTCCAGACGACTGCACAACATTTGTTGTTTGTACCTTAAACATGAGGCTTTTTAAGTTTTGGGCTCGCTCTTCTCCAGAACATTTGTTGCCAGATGCAACTGTATATCTGCACTGTAATTTTATAAAATACGAAATTTCTTAAATTACTTTAATGTGTAAAAGTAATATTAAAAAAGCTGAAATGACTTTGAATGCCAGGTTAAATGTACTTAAAAATTTAAGGCAGCAAAGACTTTTTTTTTTACAATAATTTAGCACATTTTCTTCTGCAGTTTAGCCTTTAAAATGTGGTTTCATGTATATATTATATCATGTATTCATGTGTATATATATATATATATATATATATATATATATATATATATATATACATGCACAAGCATATACTGTACATTTAATGCATATGTCCCTTTCATCCTCTCTTTTCTTTTAACAGCAAAACAGACGTGTGCCGCGACAGATTTCGCATGTAAGAACGGGCATTGCGTCCCAGCCCGCTGGAGATGTGATGGAGAATCAGAGTGTCCAGATGGTTCAGATGAAGCAGACTTCACCTGCAGTGAGTAGCATGAGTGTGTGCGCGTGTGTGCTGTTGGCTGACTATGGCGTTGATCATTTTTATCCAAAAGCATGTTAAGAGTGAATTTGGATAAAGCACTGCGAATGAATTCTTTACAAAGTGAGCACAACTAGCCTACTTATCGTCGCTGTTTTCAAAACCTTGAAAATTCGCTGTTTTTTACGAAATGGAAAAAACTTTACTTTTCAAATGATTAAATACTTTGTTGTCAAAGTTGACAAGCACTTTTCTATACTTTATATGGTTTCGATATTTGCAAAACCCAGTAATAAACATAAAGGATAATTTATTATAATGATTTATAAAAAAAAAGAAATATGAGGTTTCAGAAAGACAGCAGCATTATGCTGGATGAGAGTACTCTGAAGAGTGCATTGTATAGCCATCTGTTTTTACATGTCTCTTAGTGCTTAATACTTGATTCTGATTGGTCAGTCATAATATTTACCAGTCAAGTATTTCTGCACAATGGCCATCATCCATAATGACACACAGCTTATCTTGAAAACCTTAGATAAACCTTAGATGCGTTGGAATTAGCAGTGCTCAGTTAGAAGTAAATTAGTCTTGCAAGTAAACAAAAATAAAGTTAGTTTGCCTTTTATTTGCATGCCGCCAGCTCTTTGATTTGTTTTTCATTATCTACCTAGGATCGCCTCTGGAGCCATTTGGCAATCCACATTCAGTAGTTGTTTTAAGCTCTGGACTGAGCGTTGTCTTGGCAATGTGATGCGGTTTTGCCGTCGGCTACTGTTGTATCTCCAGCTGTTAATTGGCAGCAGTAATGCCCGCTCCCCATTGCCATATTTACTCAGTGGTGTTCAAGTAATTGATAGTGTCCATTCAGCTCTTGTGTGAGTCAATTACTTGCACCTATTCCTTACCCTCTGATTCGGTTGTTACTTCATTGGTAAGCCAGGATCATGTTTCTTTGCTGCCAAATGGAGCTTCCAGTTCAGTGAATGCAAGATCAGCCATGATTTGGCAGCGTTTTGTCTGTTGGATGCTGGATCTTGAACAAGCAGGGATGATGGAGACCTTGCATAGGAGCCCATTGGATGTATCCAACATTGTGGGGACCAGTATCCTCCCCATAGGGCTTAAGTTGATTTTTAGATTTTTCGAGTCTTGTAGATGTTAGATTCTTAAAGGTCCATTGTATCTAATTTAGCGGCATCTTCTACATGTCATCATGTTTTCACTTCTTTGCCAAACATATTTATGAAACACGCTCTGTAGAGCAGTTTGTCCGTTTAGGGCTACTATTGAAACAACATGGGGAATTCCATGTAAGGGGACCTGCGGTGTATGTAGATAGAAATAGTTAAGTCTAAGATAATAAAAACATTACGGTTTATTATGTAAGGGTTTTTATACACCTCTGAAGACATAGTTATGTATATTATATTGCATTTCTGTCAATAGAACCGCTTTAATATTACACTTTAAAATGTTCATCATTTGGTTATGCACCTGTATTGCCTGTGCGCTTCATGGTAAATGAACTATTATGGCCAAGTGACACGAAAAAGCATACACACACATACAGATGTACCTGTTCCCACAAGTCCAAGGTTAAAAACTGTACGTGGCTGTGCCCGCCGAAGCCAGACTCGCTCCTCCAATCTCCGTGTTAGATTGCTTTTCAGAATTGCTTTTAGGTTTGTTCCGTGGCCTCTGCAGAGGTTCACTTTCACACGGACCACAGATCTTCACTGCTTCTTTTCTTTCTGCTCTGTGTGCCTCAAATAAGCTTATTTCCCAGAATCCTCTTCAAACATTTGCCTCCCTCTGGTAATGCAGAATTTAAGGACTGTCATGGCATTACAGAGGACTATCATGTTGCGCTAAACATGTGAATAATATTGAAAAACGACCAGAGCCTGGCGGTTTCTCTGTGCGGGATATCTTGATCAATGAGAACAGCAGGCTGGTCGTTACGGCTGCATTAAAAAGTAATAAACAGCAGAGCGTGTACATGACTCAGGTGCTTGTACAAAACCGAATCTGGGAATCATATGCTGGCATGAGAGTGGAACCTTGCTGTGGTTGGATGGTAATTTGGTTTGCATTTTCCCTTTAATTTCTTTTATTTCCATATAGAGACCTGAGCAGAAAGGTTATTGGAATGAAAAACATTGTGATGGGCTGTAATAGAGCTCAGTTAGCTTCAGAATTACTATGCTTCAATATTGCTCACATTTGAGGATGGAGATTTGAATAAACCCTGATGTTCAAAGGGCATAAATAACTTCGAATTGTGCAGCTTCTTGAGGAAATGTGTTTTATTGAGTTACGGAAGTCTCCAAATACACCATAGCAACTGTGTTCAAGTTCATTAAAAAAGTTATACAGAACCTTAGCAAATAAGTGTAATACACCTTTCAGCATTGATTGAATTCAGAGAAAAAAAGAAAATGTGCTTCAGGTTTTGACATCACACTGTAAGTGGCTTCCAGCTGAGCAAATAAAAATGTCTCTGTTGAACATTTTTCATATTGTCTGTGTGCGTCTTGGTTTAGTCACAAAAGACCTCTGCTTTTGTCACATTATTCTTAATCAAGGTCAGGCGATGCCGTGGCTTTTCTCAATATTCTATTCAAAGATTTAATCATGTGTTGTTGCTATGTACTCCTCTACTCTATCAATGTCACGTTTTGATTTCATTCTTTTTTTTAACTAACTTTCATAAAACTTTGTTTCTATATCCAGGACTCGTCTCGAGTTAACAAGATATTGAGGGTGATTCGATTTTCAAAGTTGTTTTTTTTTAAGTTTGTTGAAGATTTCCCAAAATACTCCTGGATCATTAGACAGAAATGCACTGTGGTGAATAATGTTTCTGTAACTTAATGCGGTTTCTGAAGTTCAGTTGGTACAACGTTGTGTTAGCATACTGATAGAAAAGTACCTTAAATGCACTGTAAATTGCTTTGAAAAAGGTCTGCATAATGCATAGATTTAAAGAATAATAGGACCTGTAAAAGAAAATGTTTACATGTAAACTAAATGAAACATAATCTACATAAAGGTGGTTTCCCAGACAGGGATTAGTTTAAACCTGGACTAGGTCTTAGTTTAATTGGGAAATAGTAGTTTTAACAAACATACCTTACTAAAAACATTACTTGTGTGCATTTTGAGACAACACAAGTATTTTGAGATATGTCAGTGCAAGTTGTTTTCAGTTTGGACAGCTCTTACATTTCTTTTAGTCTAGGACTAGTCTAATCCCTGTCTGGAAACCGCCCCATAATGTACAATTTTACAATTAAAACATCTAAATAAATACTTTCAACAAAATTCAAGAAATGTTTTTCAACAAATAAAGTTTAAGGCAGTAATTAAACAAGTAATTATTATAGATTTCTAATTAACATTTTTCACTGTAGAGAAATGAGAGTTTTTTTCACAAATTCTTCTAATGTTCACCCAACAAGAAGTTATATTATATAAGTAATATTTACATTTATGCATTTGGCAGATGCTTTTATCCAAAGCGACTTACATTGCATTGTACTATACATTTGTACATTTTGTATAGTAAGCAAGTGGGGGTTAGATGCCTTGCTCAAGGGCACCTCAGCCGTTACCCGCCAGCCCTGAGAATCGAACCAGCAACCTACTGGTCATGAATCCAACTCTCTAACCACTGGGCCACGACTGCCCGCACATAATATATAATGTAAAACAGCAATTTTACATTTTATCTACATTTTCTCCATGCATTTTCCCATGGAGTGGTGGGGAATTAGTTCCTAAAACAATGGTTCTGAAACTAGACATATCTTTTAAATTTTTCCTTTTCATTTCAGAATTGGATACGAGTCTTGCTGTCTGTACTGGTTTATTAGATCTCTTAATAACAGGAATCTCCAACTTTGAAACTTGCATCATAGAGAAGAGAATTAGATTTTTCTTCTGAGGAGGTCACTGCAGGTGCCCCTCATTCATGCACTTTTCATCTCCTATCTTCTGCATCAATTATGTCTGAGTGGGCCCTTTTCACTTACTCAGACTCTTTGCCAGCTGAAGTTTTCAAGTTGATCAGATTAGCTTAGTAATAATACATTTCACATAAATAATTTAAATCACTGGTAGTTGAGGTAAATCTGAAATTATAAATGTGTAAAAATGGTGTCATAACATGTTAATAACAATAGTAGCAAGGACATTGGATAAGAATTTATGATACTAAAATATTAACATAATCTATTATCACTTCTTTTTTGTTATGTAGGATTGATTTTTGTCGCATTTTATCATTTGCAACAGCCTCATCATTGCCTTTATTTTGATAGCCAAGCTGAACCAGGAGACAAAAGCCTGGGCATATTATAACCCTGCACAGGGGTTTCGCTACATAATTATTTTAAATATTACGGTGGGATTCAGTCAGATGCACCGGATGGGTTCAATTTCATGCTTCAGCCAGCGGTTCCCTAAAGTAATTTCCCATGTGGCCGCACTTCAGGAGCACAGCATGCAGCCCAGGAGCAACCCCTAGTCCCCTGGCCACGGGCTCCGTTCCCGACCGCCGGAGGAGAAGCATCAGCACAGCCCAATTGCTGCTTAGTCACACAATTTGTGCTGGCATTTTAATTTAGCGCCCTTCATTGCTGGTTCTTCACTATCAAACCATGCTTGAAACACCAACTGCAGACATTATTGTTTTTCCACATTATTAATAGTATAGCACAGAAAATAATGAGTTGAAACTAAGGTTTAGTATCAGGAAACATTTATAAGATAGATTCGAACTTGCTTTGCTTGTTCGTGCACCATAGCGTATTTGAAAAACGCTAGGCCACGGCTCGTGCCTGAGTATTTCATTCAGACACAAACCAATTCAGTAACAATTTAGAAATCCACTTTATCAAAAGCAAAGACACAATTACATATTAGAATCGCTCTCTTATATCTTATAATTAACTGATTAGCATTGCTTTGTTTGTTTTCCCATGCTGTCAGACAAATTAGTGATGAAGCAAACCGATCAAAGATTGCCGTCTCACAAGAGCAGGTCACGTCAACATGACATTAACTGACTGTGGAGCGCTCTGGGAGCTTAAAGTGGGCTGGTCTCACTGTGTAGAGGACTGTGGGATTGGGTCAAGAGGCTTTATTCCCCACAGGCACATTTAATTGGCTAAAGGCTTATAAACATGGACGCTCATGCTGTCTGCAATTACCTGCTTAATGTTGGGTGTCGGGCACGGTCAGTTCGACATGCTTGAGTACCCTCGTGGGTGTGCGTTTGGTTCAAATGTTGTGTTTTTCTTATTGTGGGGAAAGAGCATAAATAATGTATTATGTTTAATGTCACCTTTACAAGTTTACAAAAGGCAGCAAAGGTCAGGAAGCCGTTCTGTACCCTTGAGATTTAACATGTGCCGCGTTTGCCTGTAGCACAACACCAATCACTGATGGATTGATCCAACTGATGGATGGAGAGCGTGCGTAATTGTACCCCGCTGGATAAGATGTGCGGAGAAGGATCAGTCCTTGACATCTATCCTGCTAAAATGCTCTCCGAGCTTCCTTTGTTGATGCCATCAATTTCATTTTTACTTGTAATTAGTGACCCGTGATCTCAACAGTTCCTCATTGATCCTCATGTGACCAGATCACTACTGCTTGTTGTATCTTTAAACTTTAACAACAGTAATGCACAGGGGTTTCATTGAATCAGCTCTATGCTGTGATGTATGTGGCTAGATTTGTTTGGAAATCTTTCACATTATAAAACCACTAGACCGACTGTAAAAAAGACATTGGAGTTCGATAAAGTTGTGAGCTCATTGTTGCATGGATAATGTGATTGTTTAGACATATAACATATAAAAACTAAACTAAAACTAAAAACGTATGTAGCAATACTAAAAATAAATATAAATGTGTATATTATATGTATATTATATAGCATTTTTTTTTTTACAAGAGATCCTCAGAAATATTACACATAGCACAAAGTAAAATATTACCTTATAGTGCAATTGACTTTCAGTAATTATGCTATTTAACTCATTACAATACTAATCTTAATGGCTCAAAATTCTATTCATTGTAAAACGAGTTTTATATGTTTAACATTCTTTCAAACTTTATTCATTTGCCAAACAGCATGTGCGAGACTTAAAGACAAACATAATGGGCTTATCCTCCTACTCGTTTTCTTTTCCTCGTTTATCTTTTTTCTCCCTCATTCTTCCATGTCTGTGAAAAAGCAGCATTGAGTTGCAGCCGAATTAAAGCAATCAGCCTTTCTCAAGGAGCAGCCCCCTTCATTTATAGTGTATGCCAATATCAGTGGTACAGAATATCCTTCAAGCTGCGTAGCTCACCAAAATGACCCAGGTGGATAAATGTTCCATTGCACATGTAGCAAATTAGCTCTCATAAAGAGACTGTTTCTTTCATTAGCTAAACCTTTGTTGTGTGTTGAATCACCCACTGAGGGTTTCAAAGGGACAGGAAGAAAGCTCAGATTTAGCTGTATTAGGATAACAAGACTTTGCAAAATGTAAAGTGAAATACTGTATTTAGTTCTGTGTAAATTTGATCCATTAACACTCACCTTGTGAGTCACAATTATAGAACTTAGAATTATCGGAAATCTTAAAGGCTCATGCATCAAATCAGTTTCAGTTCATATTTATTTCTGTAGCGCTTTCCACAAGTTTGTGCTGTTGAGAGGCAGCTTTACAGAAAATACATTTTAAAAGGAGGTACAGTAGGGAAAAAACATCATAGAAATAAGAAAATTGTGTTAAAATAATTTCAATGTTATTGATATGGCAATTTAAGTAAAAATTCCAAAGTCCAGGCATCAGAAAAATATCTGTCTATTCACACATTTTTTTTTACACAAGGAAATTCTTGCATTATGGATGTGAAAATATGACACGTTTTCGAAAGACAACATACTTTGTAGGATTTTTGTGAATTGAAATGTACAAACCAGAAGCAATAATACCCAACAAATGGAGAAGGGATGGCTCTTCATAGACCATACAACTGCCTATTTTTGAGGAATTTGGACCATTATGGATGTAACAATTCCATTATGGATGTGACAATTACATCACCTTGGACGATCATTCTTTAAAAAAATGCTTAAAAACTTCACATGGGTATTTAAACCACCAAATACAGATATCTGAGCCATCTGTACGATATGAGCATTTGGAAAAAACTTTTTTTAATCTAAAGGTTGACATTTGGATTGAAATTGCCCATATACTGTATGTTTTATTATATGGTCATATGGTCATTATATGGTTATATACAATAATAAAACTATACTGGTCGCGAAATAATCTTGTAAATCCAAATCGTAGGATCCTATTTATGTCTCCCAGCACATGAAAACAAGGTTTGTTTTCTGAGATTTCAATGGCTGGAAATCATCCATCTATGAAGAGACTTATGATAGTTTGGCTTGGTTTCATGAAATGCTTTGATGTTCAGGAGATGATGCACTGACCGTGCCCATTAGAGACTTATCCACAGTTTTACCCATGCATGCAGCTACTGTAGGAATACTGTATATAAGGCATCTGCCCAGCGTTTTTTAAACACAAGTGCCAAACATTTGAAGCGATGTCATTTCACTTTTAAAGCATGACACATTAATGATTCATGGGGGTGTAGTTTGAATCGCAGGCCTGATTGCAACAGAGCAAAGATTGACTTGTTTTTATTTATGTCTGCTAAGAAATCACAATCAGAAACTCAGCATGGTATCTTAAGTTGAAGGTCGAACCAAGGACAACCAAAAGCGCCACATGCCAACTTTTATTATGAAATTATTATTATTTAAATAAAACTTTACAAATCTTTTTTGCTCTGGAAGATTTGTAATTAAATAATGTGAAGCTTCAGTAGAAAGGAAGTTATTGTTTTGGAATCTATTAAAAAGACCAAGGAGATTTTAATTCAACCTTCATTTGCATGTAAGAATATATTAAAAAGTTTTTTTTCCTTTGAAGCAATATTTAGTCATAAATTATTGAACATTTCCATAGGGCACAGCGCTATTTCCTTTGCTAATTATCAGATCCTTTGTTTTTAATGAGATGCTTTTCTGCTCAATTTTTTTATTCTTTTAAATGTAACGTTTAAATGTCAGTTTATTTAAAAACTCCCCCCGACAGTCGAATAATACACAGTATTTCTCTTCTCACAATATTAACTCCAGCAGGCCAAATCTGCAGAGACCCACCGGAGAGCCAGAGAATGTGTAATTAAAGCAAGACCCAGACTATCGATTTACAGCTTATAGGATTCCTGTCATGTGTGTGCCCTAGACATCAATTTAGGGGCGTGCTTGTGCGTGCACGCAGACAAGGGTAGCCGATCACAACATGCTGTTTTGTTAAACCGCTGACTAGCATGTGTGAAGAGTGTGATTTAAGTGTGTTCGTAGACTAATTCCCTTACGTGGCTCCATTTGCAATCACAAACTAATATCAACATTTTCACATTTTGGGAAGAAAATGTGAACGGTGCTTGTTTGTGCGAAGCTTGCTGGCATGATGCAACGGTGATGCTTGTGATTGCCAGGGTGTTGCTATGTGGTTGTTAAGTTGTTTTGAGTGGATTTTGTTAGATGGCCCAACATCTCTTTGGTATCCTTGTTCCGAAATATGTCTGGGGCTCTGCTTCATTGAAGCCTCCTTTCATGCACCAGGTAAAAATAATGTAAATCTGATTGTCTAAAAAGACAGCTCTCTCACTTATAAACCTCATTATTTAACACAACAAAGACTCTATAGTCTCCCTGTGTGTTATCAGTGTGTTCTTAAGTGTCTCAACATACATTAACTAATGAAGCTGTAAATGTGATTTTGTCTGCACGTGTTTTACCGTGCTATTTGTGTCGGTTCAGCACATCTGCTAACGGCACACTTATTAAGTGGCATGTGACACACTCCAGTGAGTTTCATCTGCCTGAGCGCACCCCGGCCTACCCAGTTTCCTATTCAGCATCTTTCTGCTTCACACACTTGTCACTTCCATTACTCTCATCACCCTGGTGTTATAATCAGATTAAGACAAAACATGTACAAATGTTGCCCTTTGTGGTTGTTTACGGTTTTTCTGTTTCTATTCAACTTTGCTTGGAAAATGTGCTTTTGTGGTACCGTGTCACAGAAATGGCATTAGATATTAATAATATATAAGAAAATATTTTGTACATTGTTACAAAAATCTTAGTTTAGAAAAATTGACCCTTAAGACTGGTTTTGTTGTCCAGGGTCACATATTACTCCAGTGTTTCCTTCGAATTTTACCATGATACATGTTAGGGATGTCACAATATATTGGTGCTGATAATAACCGTGATATTTAAACAATTTAGTAATATCTATGTTTATTATATGTCGATACTGCACATATTAGGTATTCAATTTTTTGCAGCCGATATGGAGTACCGATTTCTTGTCATCGTCCGATACCTATACCCGATTTTTATTCTTTAAGCTTTAAATAACTAATACGTAAGCTCTCTGACCACCATTAATCTTTTATCAGATGAAGTAGTACCATGTTATATTTTTATATTTTAATACTAAAACAGTTTTCCGTATTCACAATATGTCTCGTGGTGGCTTGTTGTTAAGTGCAGAATCAGGTTTGTTGTATTTGTTCGATTTCTTTGGAACATACACAGCAAATAGCGAAATTTTCATTGTTTCTCGAAACGTCAAAGTAGTTCCACACCAGTAATGACATGACTGCCACGGCAAGTCATTTACGTCCCCGTGCATCATGTACGTCCTCACGCGTTGACATTATCAAATTTTATTGGTTCATGAGATCGAAGTTTAGTGAGTACTGATCCTGTCATTATTAATGTGATTATCGGTCGATAGCTATCTGTGGCTGATCGATCGGAGCATCCCTAGCACATAATATAATATCGTAGTCAGCACCCTTTTAAAATTTTGCCTTAGGAAACAATGGTTATAACTTTTGACTCTGATTAATTGGCTAAAAAAATTGACTATCATAGATGGGGCACTAAAATTGTTATTTTGAGGGGGTTTTTTCTTGTTAAAATAAAATAATATATTTCATTAATTTGACTTGTATTGTCATAAAAATAAAAAACTTTCCCGCTTGCTGATTTTCCCACTGTCACGATTTTCTGGTGCTTGAACTCTCCTTGTTGTGTTATCTTCATTTTCATCCCTTCATTCTGCCATATTTCTTCATCTTCCACCAACGCTCTGTTGATCTCTGTCTGTTTCTATCCATCTCGCTCTGATTTGTATTAGATTTGTTCCCTTATGGCTTGAGTGGTGAAGTGAAGTGGAGACACGGGGGAGTTTTATTGATATAAATGGCAGCCTTCTCCCTGTGCTTTACAGCGCAGCTATTTCTTATGGAGTAGGTTTCTCACGTTCGCGCAGTGGATTCACTTTCCACTCTAATCTTTCTCCCCTGACTGCATTTAATTGTTGTAGTTTTCCACCTCTCGTCAGTTTATTACTCTTTTATTATTCTAAGCAAAATTGATTTGCATACCTCTGTTTACCTTATCACGGAGTCAAAGAGAGTAATTGAACACACTTCTGTTAATCCTATTTTGATTTTTTATTACGCAAGCCACGATAATTTAAAGTGGTCGAGTCCCGGCTCATGGTCCTTTTCCAGCTCTTGTTCCCCTCGCTCATCCCGTCAAATTTTCCGTCTCTCTCCACTATAAAAGAAATATCGAATGAAACAACTAAAAGACCAAAAAATATTTAGAACTCTATTAATTTATTTAAGAATTTGTTTTAGTTTATCACTATCAAAGCACTTAATAAATGACCACTTGATCACTTGATTCCTCCCACCCAAATAGTATTGAGTACATATTGATTTGGTGTTATTAGCTGAATTGAAGACAAAGCACCAAGAGAGACATATGCCTATATAGTTTAGTGTTAAGTCTAGTGTTCTTTTTTCAGTGCTGCTATACAGTTCTGGGTGAAAAAATGCATATATGTACTGTATTTTTTGTTTACTCAGGTTCATTTATTTATTGTCCATCTGTTTTTTTTGTTTTTTTTTATTTACACTCAAATAAAAGGTGGCTCAAAATGCCAGATAAACCGATTTTGGCTGATTTGATTTTCTGTCAAATTTCCCACTACTTAGTAAGCATTTTTTAAGCTCAAGATTCGCTAAAATTGTCTATTTTATATTGGTGAAAATATATTACTGTATACATTTTGCAATACCTTTAGGATAATGGACTATTTCTTTTAACTCTTTTCAACATTTTTCAGGCATTCTGGTAATACCTTGTCTGTAAGCATGCAATGCCTGCATTAAATCCAAAGCAAGGTATCTTACAAGTCGGCACAATTTTGTTGGTTTAAACAGCTTTTACGTAGGAGACATGCCGATGATGCCAAAAAATGCTGTCTGAAGGCAGTTCAATAGTGTTTGGAACAGAGCCTTTAGCTCCCTCAAAAACCATGCAATGTAATTACAAATGTATCATGTCTTCATCATTGACAATGATGTACAGTTTTTGTAGTATGTAGCCGAAATCCAACACCTCCCCTTAGCTCTGCTCCTTCCGTCTGCAAAATAACATTAAAGAAGCCGAGACAAATTGATTAGCATAGCAATTTCCTGTCAGGTTAGGACATCAGAATTAATTATGGTTCCTCACGTTGTACAAGGCTAAATATGACTGGGAGGTTTCTCCATGATAAACTCTTAAATCCCCCCCAAACCCCACCCCTCAATGAAGGGACATTAGCGAGACGGTTAATCAAAATCACATTAGCATATAACACGGGCACCCTTAGATTATGGTAACTCAGCCCAACAAGAGCAACGTGGGCAGAATGCTGAAGAGATCCCAGCATTCCCTTATATTGAGATCATGAAGTTTGGCGTTTAAATGTGTACAGAAGTAAAATGACTTACTCAGTTTTCACCTGCATCCAACTAGCGTCTGTTTATTTATCTACGTCAACTTACAACATTATAAAAGGTCAACTGTTGCAGATTTTTTTGTTTGGTGTATACCACGGTATTATAAATATGTGGGCTTGGCTACCTAAAGTGTAACTCAACTATATAGTTGGACCATGGTATATATTTTTACTGTAATACAATAATATTAACTTGTCATTGTGCATTTAGTACTACTGCATGTCTCCTTGTTCAGTAGAAAATGTGTCAATGCAAAGGAGACACATGGATTAATGGGATGAAACTGATTCCCGACTGTGATCTGTTATTCAGGCTGTGTGTGCGGCTCTGTCGATCGAGATTTTGCCAACCGCACTGTTTACCTCTGTGTGCTGGTGTCTAAGCATCTAAAAAATACATCACTTTCATTACATGGAAGTGAACATTTTAATGTTGTAAATGATGAATAAGGTGAAAGCTTGGGTATGTGTGCAGAGATAGTGTTGTTTTTTTAAATGTTTTATATGGGTTTCCATGTGTCGCTGAAGGTGTCATAAGTGCAATGCTGAACTTTATTTGTCTCTGCTTAGTTGTTTAGAAGACACAAAGCTACCGCCATCTTGCATACTTAATAGGGACTGTGTATCACCGTGATCCAGACAACTGATTTGGTACTTTGCACTGAAAAGTATTACAGTTGGTATTCATACACATAGGTATTCATACACATAGGTATACATACACCACACCACTGTCTCGATTCTCAGAAAAGGCTGTTGAGTTGCGTTTCTCAAAAGCATCGTAAGCCTACAATGATCGTAGCTCCATTGGTGACAATAAGATCAACTTAAGGCTACGATGCTTTTGGGAAACACAGCCCAGATTGGTCAAGCTGACCCAGTCTGTTGTGATTGGTCACCCGCTTAGTGTGTGTTAGAGATGTCCCGCCCATTACCATATCTGTGTTCCCTGAGGCAAGTTCCATGTAAATGTTGAGGTTTGTGATGTCGCTAACCCAGAAAGAAGCTTGTTGTAATTCCTATCAGCGTTTCAGTAGTCCTTAAAATGTGATTTATCTTAATGAGAAAATCTCCCTTGCTGTTAACTACGGGTAGATGTATATCAGTCCCTCTAGTTTTTCGCGATTCCGCGATCGCGGAACACAAAGCAAAATAAACAAAGTACCGCATTTTTTTGCGATCCCGCATAATCAGTAATTTCAACGCAAAAATCGCTACAATTACAAAGGTTGCACAAACATTATTTTTCTAATTTAGCAAATCAATAATTAATAAGGCTACGTCACCCATGCGATGTCTGAGTGGCGTCTGTAGGCTTGTTCGACTTGATGCGGCATCGCATATTACCGCGAGACTTGAGAGCCGAAAAAAATCGTGAAATCCTGGAGGGACTGGTATATGCTCAAACAGCAACATTATACACTAACTACAGTTAAAAAAGGGAAATCCCATTAGACCTCTTTAAATGCACACGGATTTAGCATATTGTTAATCTATTCACTGTTCAGCTGTGAAACAAAACATTAAAAATAACACATTTGTTTTGTGAACGAGTGTTTACACATTTTGTCTGTTAAACGTAACTGGGCAAAAACTCTGGCATTGTGATGCCAAACACAGCTAGCCTCTGACTTGACAGGTCTGTATCAGAGGATCAAAAGGGCTCTCCAGAAAGCTGTCGATAAGCACATCGATACAGCTGGCTCTTCTCTGTGGGCAGCATGTGAGCGTGCAGCCGTCAGCATTTGTGATAAAGATACATCCATCGAATGTCCCAAAGGCTTATACTGTGATTAACAGTGACCTTCTGAAGGACTAACAAACCTTAACTTTTTACTGGCAACTTGTTTGAACTCTTTCTCACCTGCTTAGGGAAAGCAAAAAAGTGCACACAGGGGTCGATCCAGTTGTGGTTTGGCAATGCGGGTTATCCCTAGAAATTCAGATGAAGTAGGAAAACGTGTGCCAGGGCCCATCTAAAGGCATTCAAAGAGAATGAGCAATTTATTTTCAATTTTTCTGAAAGATGCCGACTAATGATGATGTGGGTCCAGCAACTCAATAAAGTAGTTCTGTCTCTTTACATTGCATTATAAAAACATCAAATACTATGAGGACGTGTCTTTTCAGTCAGGTTTGTCTCTCTGGTTTCTCGCTCTAGGTATATATACAGTAGCAACAAGCACTGACCTAGTGACATCCCATGCTAAAATCGAGTGTGGATGTCGTGCTAGACACTCATACTATTCTCAACATTCACATGGATGTGTTTTTGTGAAATTCAGCTAATGATTATTTCTTTGGGCTCACTGAAGCGAATCTGAGAAATTTCATTTCCACAGCTCAGATTAACCACGTTACGCCGGCACCAAAAAATGATTTTACATTATTAGATAATATGTTAATCTAATCTCATCCGCTCCCCGCGGATCCACCTTAACTTCATTTTCTCAGGAGGACTTGGATTGCAGTCTGGATGATATTTTTACTGCACACAGAATGTGGATTGAACTATTTATTACTTTTCTCTGGAAAGAAATAGACACCGTGTTGCTGTGTTAGGCAAATAAAACTAAGACATTGATTGCACAAGTCTAAAGTGTTAATGTAGATCATTACGCTGTCAGTCAGTTTACTAGCATGCTTTGAGACGTTGCGTGATTATGCGAGACCATCTCTAACCATCAAGAGAGTGTGTCAGTCTATGGCCTTATTATACTTTCAGTGAGAACTGACCCTTGACTCCTTTTGGATTGAAAGCGATGAGCTCATCACTTTCTTACAGTTACAGCCACTGAATGTTCATCTAGCCGAATGAGTGATAATTTTTTGTGTTTGCTTTAAGCGGTTCAGAACAAGTACCAGGCAGCTAAAGGTAGTGATTTGTTTAGGTGGGAGTATTTTTCATGTATATGTGCTTTAAACAACAAGCAGTAACATCAAAATTGTTGAGTAATGTAAAAATCAACATAATTACAATGGATTTTAATTTATATGAATATTTTATTATATAATAATTGTATTAAATAAAAAAATCAATTTTATTGTGTATTAATTTTATTTAATAAACAATTTGTTAAATGGGTTGTGTAACTTTGTCGCTTTTAAGTTTAGCCAAGTAACGGTTCTTCTACCAGTAACC
This sequence comes from Oreonectes daqikongensis, assembly GCA_026939265.1. Classification (NCBI taxonomy): domain Eukaryota; kingdom Metazoa; phylum Chordata; class Actinopteri; order Cypriniformes; family Nemacheilidae; genus Oreonectes; species Oreonectes daqikongensis. Next base: position 6,747,791 of record JAOTQM010000022.1, read on the forward strand.
CAAAATAATACTGGCTAGATGTACTTTTAACTTGCTAGCTAATGTAAGTTTCTTGATATTTCTTTTGCTTGATATCAGAAATAATCTGCAGGGACTCTATTATTTGCAGATGTGTACCAGAAGTTAAGTTTGGGCCACAAATGCATGCATGCGCAGTAATGTTTGTTTATGTTGTTGCTTTGAAACCATCTATAGAAATAAAATTTTTGTTATGTGGACCGTAAGGTACCAGGAATGAGTGGGTAGTGCCAGAATGAACAGTCCTGTGGGCACAGTAGTCTTTAAAAGGAGGACATATTGTAGAGATAAGAGAAGACTGCGTTTCCCAGGAGGCTTTGCTATCTCTAGCAGTCAGCCAGCTGGTTAGAATAGGTCATTCACTTTATTTAGACACACATGCTGACAAAGGCAAATACAAACACACATAGAACAGAGTTTAAACAAACCCAATCTGTCACATACATTTCCCTAGTCACACACAAACAAGCCTTTCAATGTTCGTTCAAGCTTTAGACTTCAATGGAACTTTTTCCCTGTCAGTCTCGCCCCTCAGTTCACATCCACTATGACTCCCACAGACGACGGCCGTGCCTCAATTTACAGAGCCACAATGGCCGTCTACTGATATAGAGATACCTCAAATGAGATTCACAGCTGTCTTTTCCCAATTCTTCAGAGGAGGCTTCACAATAGCAGAATCCAGCATGAGACGCGGCATTCACGTTTATGATTACAGATAGGGTTCAAGCAACAATGGGCCATAGACACGGATTCTAGGTGTCAGAGAAGGTGAGAAGGTCTTCATAAATCTTCTTTTATAAAGAGAAAATTACTCAAACGCCTGAGAAGAATGGGACTGAGAGAAATCACTCTGGGTAGTATTGATTTGTAGTTTGGTTCCCAGACGTGTAGAGATGTATAATTTATGGAGCTGTCTTGGGAATACTGTGTGATATTGAAAGAAACTTGAAAATGTTGCAGCGGGCTTCGGATTTGGTTTACAATGCGGCCAGTGGATCATTGTATATCTTCAAACTTTTTAGGGCTTTTTATTTTGTGGGCCATTGTGTTAATGTTTGTCATCATGTATTCACAATATAACATTAAATTTCTTATTGTTTTAATATAATAGTTGCTCTGAAACAAATTTTATTTACATGTTATGCATCATATCGGTTACAAAATGGTATGTTTTATATAAAACACTGTAACTGTTTCTTTTCTTTCTCTAGCTGGTCGGCAGACGTGTCCACCAGAGAAGTTCGATTGTGGTGGCTCAACCAGCAAGTGCGTATCTATGTCATGGCGCTGTGATGGCGAAAGGGACTGTGAAAATGGGGCGGATGAGGAGCAGTGTGCTGCAGGTAAGCCAAGGGAGATGGAGAGAAAAAATGTCTAAAAATAGGGGCTGTCTGGATAATGCATAGTCAAGGTGTTGTAGCTGGTAGGGTTGTGTGTGTGTGTGTGTGTGTGTGTGTGTGTGTGTGTGTGTAAAGCCCATGTAACACACAGATGTTTGATGTTACCTTAGATGACAGTCCTTTCATCATTTCCTCTTGATGTGTAGAATCAGGGCCATTGTCAGGGGGAGAAATAGGAATGTTGTCCCAGGCTCTGTGAGGGGTTCATGGAAGACTATCTTTGTCACAGGCCTCATGAATATCTGTGTAGGATATATATTGTAGAATGCACTGGGTCTTAAAAAGTGTGACAGATTTTTGTTTTATTTAACTCATAGTAACTCATGGGTTTGTTTGTGTGCGTGCGTGCGTGTGTATGATCCTGGTAAACACTACAGTGGTGGGGGGATTAAATGTCCCCACAGAGATAGTAATGCCAGTAATTTTTGACCTTGGATACATTTTTGGTTCACATGAGGATAAAAACAATCAAACTAAATGTTTATTTATATTTGTTTATATTTCATATTCAGTTTGTACAGTATATAATAAAAATCATTACGTCTTTGGTAAGAATGGAAACCCAACGTATGGGTGTGCGTGCGTGTGGGCGTGTATGTGCGTGTGATCACGTATGTGCGTGTGATCACTATACAGCATTGGAAAAAATTAAACAATTTAATAAAAGATACATATTTATTATTTATAGGTATAGATAAGTAAAATGATAGTTTTTGGTTTATTCTAGTATAATATAATATTCTTATAACTAGTGACAATATTACCTCCCAATTTCAAATGAAGAATGTTTTTATTGGTATTCAATTGCCCAAAATTGAAACAAGACAAACTGGTCAAAATAACAAAAGATTCAATGCAAAACAAGTTCATAATCATGCTTAAACAACACAATAATAATGTTTTATATGTATTTTAGGATCAGTTAAAAAATAAAAATATGATGATAAGCCTGACTTTTTTTTACACATCTTTTATGCATCTTTGCATTCTCTCAGTCTTTTACATTGCTCTTGGGTGACTTTGTCATTCCTGAGATTTGTTTCTGTTAAAATTCAACAGACACTGGCCTGGAATTACCATAATACATGCAGGAATTATTAAAGAAAAACTGGAGTGCTTGTCTATTTTTTTTTGTTGCTGTAAATTAAATTGTAATTCTTTTAATTTTGCACAGGCTTATTTTCTTACACACACACACACTATTCTGGCTGCCAAAGGCAGTTATTCAATTTGCTATAAGATTATAATCTCATATTGATTTTACTTTGCTCTTTGACATGCAACCTATAGAAGCATTGATTCCCCAACTACTTTCCTTATGGGTGGATTATGTATCATACGTTTGGCCTTTTAAAGCCCTTCAGAATCTTTTTTTCCTCATAACAAACATATGATGTACTGCCGAAAGGGGTCAGCAATGAAAGACAGGATGCAAACTCAGCATTTTACGACGTTTCAAGTGTGTTAATCGAAAACAAAGCAGTCTGAAAATGTCAGCACCACCACAGGTGGCCCCCAGAGTTGAATACTTTCCCATGGAAGTACAAGTTTATCAATACATGATGGAGAATTTTTTGTCTATTTGTTATGTGAAAGAAAATCCAGGAATTTTAATATAAGTAAAATCATTTTGGGTTTTGGTATAGCTACATTTGATATAGCTTTGGTATAGTTACAAGTTAAATCTCTTGTGTCAACTTCTTTCTATACTTAATCATGTTTTATTGAACTATAGACCACATCCTTCGACTTTAGCTCCTACTTTTATGGTTTTCCATTTTCTAACTATTATCGCTATGATTAGCACTATGACAGCGTTTTGTTTATCTCAGTGGATTTATAGCTGCGATTTGTGTGTCCTGCGCTTCCGCGTCGAACTGGAAAATAACAGCATTATAATGACAGAAATATTTCACAGGGCTCCTGATTATAATTGATTTCCTGCCCTTTGATGTTTCAACCTGTGAGTTATATTATTTTTGTTATGGAACTGTAATAATCTGCAAAACCACTCTTTTTGATTCATAATTGAAGAAGTAAAGGCATGGCTTGTGAATACATAGTAATGTTATCACTTCAGAAGAATCAGATGAGCACAACATTTGTATTGGAAACCGAAGGTAGTCAGATGTGACATGTGAATTAAATGAATGGGATATGTGAGCTAGCTACAGTCAACATGTGATGCAAACACTATTTGAATTAGTTTATATTAAACAAAATGCAAAATGGAACTTTAGGCAACTTTAGATTTCAGTGCAGCAAAACAAAAACTTTTATTTATCACTTCTTACATTCTTATAAATGTTTTTATATGAGCATAAACCTAAATAACAGTGGCAATTTACATCACATGGCACCCTATGTGCTGGTTTTAAATTTAATATTTTTATAGTGCTTTATTAAAAATATTAATTATTCATGTTTTAGGGATTTTTAAGCTAAATGGGGCAGAAGTGCATTTAGTGATGGTTCATCAGACCGCACACATGCATGTAAAACCTGCTGCACCCACAAAGGCCTTTGCATTATACTGTAGCTATAATGGTTGGAAGACTTACATAAAACATTACCTTGAGAGCCAAAGACATGAATAATATACCTCCAAACACTGTTTTCCCATTTCTGTTCTCGTTTTAGTAAAATCCATCTTAAGAAAGTTAAAGGAGTTTTATTTAATGAAACCGTAAATAACATTAATACATGTTGGTGAAGCATCATCGTGATAGATAAAATAAAAAATTTATCTGAAGCTGTAGATGAAAGCTTAAGAATCAGAGAGGTTTGTGCTAATGAGCAGTAATGTAATGGTGACAACCAATGGAAGTAAGGATGTTAAAGAAAACGTGTGTTAAGAATTTAGCTGAATTGCTTGACTGCCATGCAATGCTTCCAAGCAGCTATTTTATACAAGAACAAGTCTTATCTACCTCGATATTTCTAAAAATACCTGCAATATTTAACAATTGAAGATTGGCTGTTTTTACAGGAAGATGGAACTACAGCGCTGCTACAGTGTCCATATTAAGCATTGCATTTATCCATATTAAGCATTGCATTTATCCATATTCATGTTAATAGAACTGCCACGTCTTGTTAATATCTATAATCTTTTGTGGTTGAGCGTAGGCAGAACAGTCATGAATTAATAATTCTTTATCTTGTTCATTATTATGGACCGCTGTATTTTAATGTATGTACCAACCAACCTTTATTCTTTAGAATTTAAATTTTTGGTAACTTTATCTTATTCTTTAGTGACAATACTTCACATTTATGTTCGGACATGCTTGTTTTGGAGCCCACTAATAATGGACAACCAGCAATAGTAACAGCCAACCACAAACAACAAGAAATAACAACAAGTTAATAACATTAGCTAATAAGTTAAAATGTCTTGCCAGTATTATTTTGGGTTACCAGTAGAAGAACCCTTACTTGGCTAAACTTAAATGCGACAGTTACACAATCCATTCAACAAATTGTTTATTTAATAAAAATAAAATTCCCAAAAGATTTTTTAATACAATTTTTATACAATGAAATATTAATATAGAGTAACAAAAAATTAAATTAAACCAAAATAGTTATATTGTTTGCCACTAGCTAGACCGATCAACAAACAGACCAGAACTTCGGGCCAGGTGTGTGCGTCTGATGAAGCCGTCTATAGTAATTTTACTGCAATCTAGATGGATCATATAAGCTCCTCCCTCTGCACTCCTATTGGTAGTTGCTACATTGCACATTCGCATAGTTTAATCGTATTTAACTTTGTTGCATGGACAGCTCTCATTGAAAATTAATGACCCGTGGTTGCTTTGAGTGCCAGTCTAAAGGCACGGATAAGGTTTATTTGCCTGTTCTTTTCAGAAATGAATGACAAAGGGCAATGTGTTTTTGAGTTGGTACCTATCAGCTCATTTAGTGTCTGTTGAATGCTCAAGTGTTTATGTTTTATGTTATGCTATATAATTGAAGCTTAATTAGCACAATGTGTTTTGCAGCTTGTCGTGGGTAATATTACCCTTGAGATCAATGACTCTTTATCTTGTTCTGCCCCCCCACCTCTGGCTTTCATTGTACATTTATAGCAATTCATGTACTGTATAGACACCCACCTGAATCCTGCAGACCCATCAGAAACTAATTAGGGGAATACTAAAACACACAAAACAATAAAAAAGAGATTAAAATCTGAAATGTGTGAAACTCGAGGCAAGATGAGGCTACATGCATAATAAACGTTTGCGTTGAAAAGTAAACATTAGGAAAATTTAAAGTATTAGCTCACCCACAAGAGAGAATTATGTCATCATTTACTAATTTGCATAATTTACCCCTTTTGTGTTTCAAAACCACTTAACTTTCTTAGTTCTGTCCTTTACACAAAGCTGTTGTAAATCTTTGAATAGTTACAGTGTTTGTGTCCTTTTTGAGGTTTAAAAGCATTGTATTTAATACAATTCTGTCTTTATTAGGTCTTTATGGGTTGGTAAAGTTGTTTGCATTTTTTTTTAGATAATTATTTGGATCATTTTAATGCTTTATACTGTACAATGAGACACAATTAGAAATTTTGCCCAGCTCCTAACATGAATGTTACATTTGGCTCTCTGAGGGTCGAAGCAAAGTCACATTCATATCCTGTAGCCTTGAGCGCTGAAACATAAGCGTGTTTACTATGCTGAGTGCTGCGAACTCTTTCTCTGTGTAACTAGTTTGGCCACAAACCAGACCCTTTTCAATCAATTAAGATTGAATGGAAATTGCAGTCAAGCACTGAGGCGTGTAATGTCGATCATCGCCTTGAGATGACTGCAAGATGATCCGATAAAAGAACCGATGGAGGCTTGTGGCAGTCTCTGCCTAGTGTGGGTGGATTTGAAGTGAACGGATACAGATAAAACACAAAAATAGAAGGAATAAATATAATAAACACTGGAAAAATACACTTGCGTGCTGAAACACGTGTCACATAGATGTAAAAGAGGTTATGTGTGGGAGCGTGTGTGCAGAGTTAGAGGTGTGTTACCTTTGCTATTCTTAGTAAAACTACAAGAAATGTGTTCTTTGTGTTGCTAACGTAATAGTGTGGGTGCAAAACTATTGTGTATTATTTAGAATAGTGTGGGTGTAATAAGTTGTTTGTGACTACCTTATAGTATGTTCCAAAACCAAGGTGAGCTTCCTTACGGCCTACAGTATAGGCGGCTACCTTCCAAGGCAACATCCCAATTATGTAATTATTACATTTACAAAAATCTCAAAATTGAATGTTTTGAAATGCTTTACATATTCTGGTAGTGACATGTTGCTAAACTAATAGAAAAATACTCAGGCAAGTGTAATATACATAGTGCACACAAGTATTGGGAAAATAATTGGTATTGCTAATAATCCAGAGTTTTTCAAACATATTTTAAGACCCGTATAGATATAATCTATATCAAGATCAGGCACGTGCAGGGGGGCAAAGGGTGCTTAAAGTGCCCTTTTTGCACACAGATGAGGGGGGAGTCCCCCTGGAAGGTTCTCACGACCAGCCGGAATGCGAGAGCGACCTAACAGAACGGTATCACGAATAGGCGGAACGTGATCACAAATGCTGGAATGCGATCAGAAAGTCTTGAGCACCTGCCCCTTTAAAGGTCTCTGCATGGCACTGATAAAGACCCACCAGAATATTTTGAAATAGAAATATGGGGAAAGCATTCATTCTCTTTAGGAGAGGAATTTTCAATGTATGAATGGAATATAAATTTAATTGTAATACCAAAATATAGTCTGGTAAGATATCAGAACTATTTTAAGTCATTCATTGAATGTAATTCATCACACCAGCCAAGTACCTTTAAAAACCCCTAAAACACCTATTTATAAAATTAAACGTTTTATATTTTTCAGTATTGACTAAAGTCCATACTTTAGGAATGTCTGTGATGACCCAAAAAATGCTGCCTATAGACAGTTTCATCAGCAACAACATAAACAAATGTTTTAGAACCGAGTATCTACCAAACCGTTTTCTCGAAGGAGATTCAGAGAAACTAGATGCACTACCTCTGGAATAATATGAATCTTATTATATCTGTATTCACATGATTATCACAGACGGCTAATGTGATTATAGCAAATAATAACTCTATTTTTAACACCCGTGTAAAGTTTTGATACATTACGCATAGGCCAGTGTCATAGAACGTGTAACCTGTCCTGTGTATCACAGATTTCATTGTGCCATATTGTTTCTGATTTTATTTTCTGCGTGTCTTGAAGCAAATGAGTTCACAGATGTGCTGTCTGATACATGTTAGCCCCCTGATTGAAGCAAACAGGAAACTGATGCTCTTTTGTTGCCGATGTTACAATCACACGAGTCCCAGCGAAATGAGCGTATCATTTGATAATTCCAAAATAAATGTTTGGTTGCTTCAAATCCCCAGTGATGCTATTAATCTGTATTATTATGTGCTAATGTGTTTTGTTTTTTTCCATTATGGAATCATTTGCATGCACAGGCTGTGTTATGTTCATAGAGAAGCATTTGCCCTTTTAAGCCAGTCAGTTTTTTATGTGGGTGAGAATACTGGCTGCACTCAGCAGCACACAGTTGCATACACTGGGGTATTTGTACCCGTGTAATGTCAGGCGTTATGCTGAACTTCTTAAAATCCCCTGACAATAGCCTGATATTTCTCTTTCATTTCTGCTGCCATTTGCTTTTCTGCCCAGAGGTAATACTTCAACCCTGGTCAACATATAGCTGTACTTCAGCAGGTGTAAAAATGTCTCTCCTCTAGCCGTAAACAGCTGCAGGCTCGGTGCACAGAGTCTTGTCCAGAGCTGTGCTCTACAAATGAATTTGTTGCACTGAGGAGGGGGTCAATCTTTTTTAGAGTTGTATTATAGTGGTTCAAACTATTTTCAATCGCTGTCTGTCAGTTAGTTTTGAACTGTACATGTGCAGTTTTTACATTGACTTGTTTTCTGATCTAAAGTATAAATGGGACCTTTGCAAGTAATGGGGCTTTCAGATGATTAAAAATTTGTAATCTGATTATTTTCATTGTATTTACATTAATGTAATCTGCCTCTTATCGCCATCTCTGTCTGAAACATAAAATAGCAGGTTTGACATATTTTGTGATTTTAATGATGTCAGACTGACTTTTTCCACAAAATCCAACACCTCTAGTTGTAAATCATTCTTACTGTGATTTGAGGTAAGTTGAAGGGATAGTTCCCCCAAAAATGAAATTTCATCATTTAGTCATCCTCTTGTCATTTCAAACCTGTATGACGTTCTTTCTTTTGCAGAACACAAAAAGAAGATATTTTGAAGAATGTTGGTAACAAAACAATGGCTGTACCCATTCACTTCTTTTGTATGGACACAAAACCAATGCAAGTCAATGGGTACTGCCGTTGTTGGGTTACCAATAGTCTATAAAAGATCTGCTTTTGTGTTTTGCAGAAAAAAGAAAGCGTGACTTTCGAAAAAAATCAAATATAGAGGACGGTCGACACACAAACATAGGACATTATAAAGACATATAATGTTACACTGTCGTTTTATAATATTATACTATTATACTACCAAGTCAGTTGCTTGTAAAAGCACACAACCTCTGTTTGTTGAAGTTTGCTCATTCTCAATTGCCATTGGTATCCCATCGGAAGCTACTCACAGAAGGGCAGCCCTCATCTGACTTTATGTTCTCTTCATTATCTCCTGCTTGCAATTTCTCGTCCCAATGTTGTACCATCAGGCACTGTTGTCAGCACAGGGGAGGAGTTTTGGGACATCCCCAAAGCACCACAGTCTTTAGTTGCCTCAGTATGTTTGTGGCATCCCATTCTCTCTCAGCTGAGTGTATCGGGGTTACAGTATCTCTCTCCCTGGAGGAGAGAATTCTGTCTAATGTGAGGTACTGTAATATTACAGCTGATGGAGCAGAGTATTGAACGCACCATTAACTCTGAGCTGACTGTGCCACAGGGCATTTGCTGAATCTAGCATGAGCCTCAATGCTGAAGTCGCCTCCGTTGGTTTGTTCTTATAGATGCGGGGGTGGTCATTGAAATGATGTGTGTGTTTTGTGTATAAGGATGTGGAAAGAGTGTCCTCACAATGGATGAAGAGAAGTGCATAATTTTTGATGCGCTTAGACAAATACGCTGTCATTCATTCATCATTAGGCTGATTTGTCAACATTGTGAGTCTTTTGGTGTTTTTATAGTGATTGTTCTCCCAAAAATGAAAATTCTTTCATCATTTACTCACCCTCTTGTCATTTCAAACCTGTATGACTTCTTTCTTCGGCAGAACACAAGAAAATATTTATTTAAAAAAATTGGTAACCAAACAATGGCTGTACTTATTGGCTTGCATTGGTTTTGTGTATTACAATAGAAATAAGGGGATCGCCGTAATGTACAGTACGATATGCAATAGTGAGTAAATCTCCTTTAAAAAAAACGTTCACATTCAGTTCTGTTATAGATTTTTCCGCTTTTTGTTGTTTGCTTGCATGTGCGTCAAGGTCAAAGGGATCTTTCTAATGTAAAGGCTTATCTACTACCCGTCTGTTGTTGGATTAGGAAGCGAGTAGTTGATGCTGGTCAGTTGGATTGAGTTGACCTGCATTGAGCTTTTCTTCTCTTTTGAAATCCATTCAGTATCGTCCTTGATCTTTAAGGAGATACCATCAAAGTCCACACCACAGAGATACTATATCAGCAACTACTGAATGACAAAAGCATTTGTATCAGCAGTTTTTTGGTGTTACTGAATAAATGTTCACTTTTTCCAATCTAAAACCAATAGTCCAACACTCCAAACCATTGCTGAGCCACGCCGGTCGTCTTTGACCATCTGTCTTGCTGTTGTGATGACCAGATATACAGTATACTGTAGATACTTATAAAGAGAATTTTGCTCAATTTTAAACGGGAATTATTAGAAATATGCTGTGTAGTCAACAGTATATTTTGGTTGGCTCATGTGGCATTTCAAGGTAGTTGCTTGGGTGTTCTGGGTGGTAGCTATCTGTCTCAAATCCACACTCATTTCTTTTTTTTAATACACCTTTATTTGACGAGTGAAAATCTAGCAGTCTGATTGCACACTTCATCTTAACAAGCTGTTTTTTCCGATTTCTCATTCATGTTCGATGAGTTGGGAGACAAAGTGTAATATGTGGGATTACATTTTCAGCAATCTCCTAAATATGAGCAATAGTAGCGGTGATCTTTGCTGTACTGTAGAGTTTGTTTTAGTATATGAATTTGTTATTCGCTCTCTGTGCAACTTTGATTCCAGTTGTGACTGTCTGTGTGAAATGGCATATGTTATAAAGCTTCAGTACCTATTTGTGTTCAGTTTAACTTTGAGAGTATGTCGTCTTAGGCCCTACATCACAGGGTGAGACCCTTTTCATTTCCAGCGCTGCTCCTTCCGTCCCTCAAGAGAAGAGCAGGGTCAGCCAATCCAATATCCCCCTGCTTAAAGCAAACACAACCTACCATCCTGTGAAAGTGTACACAGTAACAGAATTCATTTCATGTCAGACTTGACCGTGTATTTGTTGAAATGATGACACCTACATGCATTAGATGATGAATTATCAACCCTCATATCTGTCAGAAGGTAACAAGCCTGATATGTTATCCGCTTTTTCTCCGTGGTCATTGGAGGAGAGCTTTAGGTGGCAGACAGCAGGTTGCTTTCCTAATGTCCCATATCAATTTGTTTATATTAGCCAATTGGCTGTTTGTTGGCTAATCAGCTTTGCAAAAAATACAATTAGCAACACATCTCATGGGCCATTATTGTAATTGATGTCAAAACCAGTGAGCGTGGGTGGCGGAAATATGAAATACAAATCAGCCAAAGTGCAACGAGCAACAAGAGTGACCTTTTCTGTGAATGGCACAAGTAGCATTGATTTCAAATTCAGCAATATAGTTTTGATAATGCCACCGTTTTGATTGTCAAAATGTTTTATGAGCCCCTCACAACGCTTAGTTTACCTATCGATGCAATTTATGATGCGCTCAAAGCGCGTCCGCACCCGATCACAGACACGTAAGCCGTGCAAATCCTTTTACAACTCTAGCCTTGTGAATGTAACACTCGATCGCGGCGTAGCTGTTCAGGATGGTTGTTTCAGTAGGGTGGGTGACCCCATTAAAGAGCGGACAGGCGCTTACTACAGTTCTGTTAAGCCCGTTTAGTGTCTGCCGCCGGTGTGGGGCTGAAGCATGACCCTATGGTCACCCGCAGCACGGTTGAATCATTGAGGCTGTATTAGCACAGAATAGCCCAGAGCTCGTTCTAGGTTTGCCATAAACCTTCAATGATTGCTTTTATTCAGTCAGTTTGCTGTAATGTTACCTCATTGGTTGACTTACTTTCATCTGCAGAACACAAAAGAAGATATTTTAAAGAATGCTGGTAACCGAACAGTGGCGGTACCCATTGTCTTCTATTGTATAGACACAAAACCAATGCAAGTCAATGGGGACCACAGTTGTTCCAATTAATTATTGCAGATCTCTTATTTTGGTAAATTAGATTTAATACTTCATGGGTTTCTTGTGCATTCTATTTTTGCTGCAAGAATTTATTTTAATGAACTCTCTCGCTTCTTCTCTCCAGATGCAAAGGCCTGCCCTGCAAAAGAGTTTCAGTGTCGTAACAGTATGTGTGTGGCTCCCACGTTCGTCTGCGACGGGGATGACGACTGCGGTGATGGCAGCGACGAGGAGATGTGCACTGCGGCCACCAGCAGTACCTGCAGCCCTCACGAGTTCCGATGCAACGACTCGGAGTGCATCCCTGCGCTGTGGAGCTGCGATGGGGACCCCGACTGCAGAGATAAATCAGACGAATCTATGGAACGCTGCAGTCGCAAGACTGAACCTCAAAAGCCCCAATGCCCCACGGGGGAGTTCAAATGCCGGAGCGGAGAATGCATTCACCTCAACTGGAAATGCGATGGAGATGCAGACTGCAAGGACAAGTCGGATGAGGCTAACTGTCGTAAGTATACAAGAAAGCAATTTGTTTTCTGTTGTCAATCACAAGGGTGATAAAGTTTTTGTGGAAAGAGTGCAATTTTAGTTAATTCATTTACTAATGTTATCAAATACAATCTTTTTACCATTATTCAATTTAAAATTAGTAAAATTATCCAATCACATACAGTTCTGGAACTTTGCGTCTAGAGAAATTAATAGAGGCGTTTATTCAAATAAATGGACATGGATTTTAATTCGAAGGCTGGACCATAGAAGAACAATTTGACATTCAAAATGTATTGTTTTAAAATGTAGTTTTTTTTTTACTTGAGTGTGATCAAGGAAATGTAATGTTGCCCCTGATTTCCTGTCATACATGAAAACTGATGTAAAAAATATGAATATATCTAAAAAAAATATGTTCAGTTTTTTAAGAATTATGCATAATGTTATACAACGTCAGAGTATTGATTTAGCAGGTGATACAGCACAAAGAACTCAAAATCCTCTTAATTTTTCACAGTTTTAACAGTGCAATTTAATTCTAATTTCAGGTGCCAAATACAACTAAATAAATAAACTATTACAGCTCAAGGCCTAAAGGCAAAACAATGTATTATAAAATGAAAGAATGCTTTTATGTAATAGCATTTTAGAATGACTTTACAATTAATGAGATTTTCGTGGAACCAGTCAGTGTGAATGTAAGGAAATGAAAGATTTTAAAGATTTGTGCTTCCGCTGGGTTTAAGGAAATAAGCATGTGTTTGTTTGAGCACATATAATCCTCAACACACAAAACCTGCTGTTAAAACCTGTTTGTTTTCATGTGAATTGTAAATGCAGAGCATGTGTATAGATGTGTACAGTTTGTTCCAGCATGTTTGTGTCTGTGGAGATAAAGATGTTTTTTCCATGGGTGTCCTAGTACCAGCATATGCCTAAGTGTCTTAACAGTTGCTAGGCAACATGTGTTTTGCTGTTTGACAGGGCACACTTGCACGCATGTGTGTGTGCGCGTGCGGGCTTACTATGGGATCTTTAGGATTGCGCGACCCCTCCCATCATTTGTTTTAATTTATTTAACTCAACAATATAGACAAATGAATACGTTTCATTAAGAGCAATGAATCTGAAGTCTTGCATTAGCGATTCCCTCCCCCCTTGCTTTGTTAAAAAGCCAAGAACAGCAATTTAGAAAAAAACTAATGTCCAATATTGAAATGTAATTCATATTGAAAATAATTCAATTGTTACTAATATTCACAAATGATGATCTGACAGGTAATATAGTTAAATAGCACAACTGTAAGGTGATATTGTAGATCATTTCTTTATTACAGATTTCAACTGATATCTAAAGTTGGTGTGCCAATGAGTGATCTCCAATCAGATCTTTTTGTTTTATACGTTAATATGTTGAAGCCACTGTTGTTTGCATGCCTGTGGGAGTCATTGTGTGTATTTCATGATCTTTGTCCACACCTAATGTATAAAACTAAATGGTTTGTGATGTGTGTGTGTGTGTGTGTGTGTGTTCCCCTTTGTTCTTATATTGCTTCTTAAGTTTGTAGTACTTAGCAAGCAGAGGCGAGAGAGAGCTGGTACGAGATAACTTGCTGTGCTGAAATTGATCGCAATGGATGTTCTCCCTCTGCGGCTGCTCTAAAGTACACCGTATGAAAGATTAAAGGGATTAAAAAAGATGAATGTGAATAATTAAACGTACTCGTAGCCGAGCAGCACTTTTTTCTGTGTTTTGCCCTAGAGTGACTGATTGTTTTAAGTGTTTTAAAGACTTTTTTCCCGAGAAACACTTGCAAATACTATAAGTGATAAAGGTTATAAATTAAGTCTGATTACCTTAAAAAAACAGCTTTTAGTATGCATTTAGCATTTTGGATTGCCATTTTTTTAACAGATCCTTTCATTTAAAGTGAAAACATGGTATGCTGCGAAAAACCATTTTCCTAATTAATGTTATTGTCTTGTGAAAATGTAAATTGTGCTATTCCATGGTTTTCATGAATTTTCTATTATTCTACAATTTGGAAAAAAATATAAATATTGAATGAATAAGTGATCCTAAACTTGACGGTCGTGTTTGTATCTCTCTCATCCAGCTCTGCTGACCTGCCGTCCAGATGAATTCCAGTGTGGCGACGGCTCTTGCATTCACGGCACTAAACAATGCAACAGAGTGCTCGACTGCCTGGATTTCAGTGATGAGGCTGGATGCATCAACAAAAGTAACTTCACACTTTTCCCCCTTCATCTCTGTTTGAATGAACCTCTCTCTCATCTGCGGCAGCATTTAAAGTAAAATAGAGAGAGATGAAAGACTAGACCAAATCATGCAGTCATTTAGCTAAAAGTCCAAATAGATGTACTTCTGTAGTTGTTATGCCACACACTACAGATGTTCTGTGTTTTGTTTAATAGTCGCTCATTTTTGTAGTTTACATAATTTAGCATTTGTGAATTTGTTAGATGCTTCTCATGCAAAGTGAGAAGCTGTACATTTTAGCACTACTGTGCGATCTTTTTATGTGGTATTGAATGATTATAATTCAGGAACTCTTCTTCATTGTGTCCCTCACAGCCACAAAATGCGAAGGTCCACTAAAGTTTCTGTGTAAAAGCGGCGAGTGTATTGAAAGCAGTAAAGTGTGCGACAATATCAAGGATTGCAAGGACTGGTCCGACGAGCCCATGAAGGACTGCGGTGAGCGTCTTTATACAAATTCTATTCTGCTTTCAACGCCCCTGTCTTAAAGTTTCTTGCAGTCATGTTCACACCTGGACACGCATATTAGTATCAGTAGGCATCTAAGCTTATTGACAGTGTTGGGTTTTTAGGGGTTTGATCAAGGGTGACTCACAGAGCGCGTATTAGGATCAAAGTGTGAGTCTTCTCATAACAGAATGTGCTCGGTGTGCAGGACCTTTCAGATTTTTCTTCTTCTGGTTATGTTTTCCTTTGTATCAATATTTAAAGACATAATCCCACAGCGGCTCTTCAGGTTGGTGTTCATTCCTCCCTCACAGATGAGATTAGAGTGGGCACCTGAGCCCAGTGCACACTGGACCGCCTCCAAGTGGGCCACCACAGTTACGCATTCTAAATCACAAGGACTAATGCCAAGGATTAGTCTAATATCATCACTAGGAGTTCCTTTGCGAATATGTTATTATGGCATAGAGAAAAGAATGTTTCTTAAGTCTCAAAGGGTCTGTGTGGATGTATGTGTAGTTTTTTCAGAATCATTATCAGGGTTGGTCAAAATTCAATCTTGTAGTTCTGCATTCTGCTTGCTACCTTAATACAAATGAATTAGCATTCTAAAGTCAATAGCATATAACCTCACAATATGGCTCCTATTTGTTTTTACCAGCAAGTTGTTTTCTTTTATTCTGCATTGTTTTTTCTATTTTTGTTGTGTCTCCGTCTGTCTCTGTCAGCTGTTACTCGGCATTAACATCACCTTTTCTTCTTCTGTCTGTTTTTATTCCGTCAGGCTAGTTCATGTGTCTCGTGTTGTGCATGCACAAAAAGACTCACACTTTAATGGTTTAAATTAAAGTTTCTTCGTGTCCAGGCTTTAAATTGCCCTTCAGCTGAAGCTACAGTTTTACACAGTTTCAGAAGTCAGTAACCTGCACGACTAAGAAACTAAATAAGCAGTGCATTACTGTGATATACAATTTTGATCATACCGCACAAAAGAAGAGGACGATGGGACAAACGAAATGAAAGTGTGAGTTCTGTGTATTTCCATCAGAAAGATTGCATCCGCTTCATCACTTTCTCATAAACTCTTGGCACAAACCTGAAACTCCACTGAGAAAATGAGAAAGAAACGGCTCCCCTGTCAGCTGCTGTCAGGTTGCCATGGGCACTTACCATCCAATTACCGTGGAGCACACTGACCTTTGACACCAGCTTTCCCTGTTTTTTTCTATCGTAGGTCTGAATGAATGTGCCAATAACAATGGTGGCTGCTCTCACATATGTAAGGACCAGAAGATCGGCTATGAGTGTGAATGCCCCTCGGGATTTAAGCTACAGGACAAGAAGACTTGTGGAGGTAAAGTGTCCTTCAGACGATGTAGGCTTTTTAGTACTATAAAAGTCTTTTTGAAATCAGCACAAGAGGTTTGTGGCTTTTAGTCATGCATGTTGGCTTTAAGGCCGCCTTTACGGTGATGTACAAAAAACCTTTCATTTGTCCCAATCAAAACAAAATGACCTAAAGAAAAATGGCTTGTCAAACTAATTTATGGAGTCTTAAATATAGGGTCAGTCGTGGCCCAGTGGTTAGAGAGTTGGACTCATGACCAGAAGGTTGCTGGTTCGATTCTCAGGGCTGGCGGGTAACGGCTGAGATGCCCTTGAGCAAGGCACCTAACCCCCACTTGCTTACTATACAAAATGTACAAATGTATAGTATAATGCAATGTAAGTCGCTTTGGATAAAAGCGTCTGCCAAATGCATAAATGTAAATGTAAATATGATCTTATTGCTATGGGACCCCATGTTATACGCATTACTCAAGAAGTCTACTGCAGTACCTAGAATACTTGCAAAACCCCCAATGGTGTTTGCAAGGATCATTTATATTGTCTACAAATGTGTATCTCTGCCTTGTCACTAATGCTTTTATGATGGCTGTCTCCAGACATAGACGAATGTGAAAACCCTGATGCCTGCAGTCAAATTTGTATCAACCTCAAAGGCGATTACAAATGTGAGTGTTACGAGGGCTATGAGATGGACCCGGGTACCAAGACCTGCAAAGCAGTGGGTAAGACTTCTTTCTTCTCAACATTGCTTACCAACATTGGTTTGTACATAATCGGTAAAGTTTTAATATGTGTGGAAGCCCGTGTCCGCCAGGGTAGGGGAATATTTTTTTATTTTATAAGTCATTATTGACTTAGTATGTATGAAGTATGAAATTTTGACTTAGTGTCTTAAAATAGTGAAAAACTTTATCATAATAATGATTTAGTAACACATAATAATGACTTAGTAACTTATAATACTGAGAAATATTATTATGAGATACTAAGTCAAAATTTCGACGACTTTTCTCATTATTATGAGTTACGAAGTCAAAATTTCGACGACTTTTCTCATTATTATGAGTTACTAAGTCAAAATTTCGATTTAGTTTCGCATTATTATGAGATAATAATAATGATTTAAACAATAAAATAAAAAATACTCCAACCCTGGCGGAAACAGGCTTCCATAAATATGCTATTTTGTGTTGAATAATTAAAAACATTGTATTATTTGCTATTTTTTAGCTATAAAAGCTATAAAAAGCGTATATAATCTGATTTCGGCGAGTTTTCAGCTGATTTGAAGTTGAATCAAAATTGATTTGTTTCGCTCACATTCCTCATGTGAGAAAGTGAAGCGTGAAACTGTTGCTCTTGCATTGAGATTTTGCTCGCATATATTACTTGAGAGAAAACAAAGTAACTCTTGTTCTTACATTGAAACAAGCAATGCTCATCGTCACTTTGCAGAGAACTTGGTTCTGCTTAGTACTGTTAGAAAAAACCTCCATCAAACTCTTTGCCTCAAAAATATAGGAAACTCTTTCTGTCACTCATTGGAGTGGTAAAATTTTTCTCACATATGCTTGGAATCTGACAAGTGAAGGATAACGGGTGGTAATGTTTGTTTGTTTTATATAAAGGATGAGCTTGGTGTGGTACGCAGGGCTTTGAATTGGAATCGTGAGGGTTTTGTGAACCTAATGAAGCTCATCTTTTTGCAAGACTTTATAGCCCTTCATTTGCCTGACCAACCTGCGTAAAACTTCAGTACGTTCAAGTGCTCCCGATAGGCTGTGCGACAGCTTGAGGAACCGCTGTCATTAAGTGCAGCGTGTAAAGCTGGCCAACAAAGATCTTTCCCTGGGGCCAAACACTGCATTGAAAACAGTGAAGTGATTTCTCACTGTTACTTTCTGCTGCTATTGCGTCTAGGTCACTTAAATCAGTATTGGTCTGTGTGATACATTATAGAAATTACTACATATTTGAGTATAGAGCATGAAAAAAGTACACACATTAAATGGGCAACTCCAGCGTTATGGATGTGACATTTTCAGTCAAAACTTAAAATATACATTTCCAGAGAATGTATTCATTAGCAATAATGTTGAATCATCTGTTTATGTTTTACTAAACCTCTGATGATAGAAAAATATCAGTCTAAGCACAAGGTTTCTATTTTAAAAGAATTTAAAAAATGTATGCATTATGGATGTGACAAAAAAGGATGCACGGTTTTGAGAGACAACATATTTTATGGGATTTCTGTGAATGATAATGTGCAAACCAGAAGAAGTAATACCCAAAAATGGAGAAGGGATTGCTCTTTATAGAATATAAAATAGTTACTATATTATCATTTTCATGTGCCCATTTATCAGGAATATGGACCGTTATGGATGTGACAATTCACCAATCAATCTGTGCCTTTCTGTGATACTGTAGCTTTATGCACGTTACATTTCTGTCTTAATGTGGCTCTTAACGTTGAAATATAAAATGTGTATTTATAATTTCTGTAATGTTTTTGCTCTTTTAAAGTCACAGTTTATTTGGAAGATGTCTGAACTCCTCTGGTATGCAGTTCTGTTGACTAAAATTTCAAGTAGGAATTTCAACTAAGAGATTGTTGACATTTTTCAGACACACTACTATAAATTCTCTTTTAAAGCGAAAGGTTTTACAACACTTCATGATTTTTTTTTTATATTTCCACCCCATTTGGTATGCTCGGAAAAGCTATTAAATCATTTTAATAGCTTGACGCATTTGCCACAGGTATATCTTACAAAATGCAAAATAAATAACTCATCTTTTTTCCTGAGCCCCTTTCATAAGCATATCAGGCCGAGGCACATTACAGATAAGGGCGGGGAGGTGTTTTTGTGTGCGGTGTGCCCAGACTTTAGTTTTCTGGGCATGAAAACCATTTTTCAGACACAATAGTAACTGCAAATATGACCTTTGGGTGCCAATACGAGATATAATGACTCGTGATATGAATATAGAGTATGAGCCTATGGTGACTCTGTTAGTAAACCAGACCGTCATGAGCAGAACAATTTTACTCACATTTTGGTTTGTGTTCTTTAAACACCTGCCAAAACCAGATGCAACAAAAGAGACAATGTCTTTTCATATGAGATATTGACTGGATGATAAGCCTCCCTTGATATGGCATTTAAGATTTCGATTTTATATTCTGCTACATCTTTATAATAAACATACTTGGTTTGTTTTAGTTGAGGAGACAAATAATGCAAATGAAAGACACAATAGACTGAATTTATGTTGCTTGTTCTTTGTACGCAAAGTTTATTTAATTTGTACATTATATTACTAACGTTTGTACATTTTTCATGGCATCAAGTGGATAGTTACTTTTAAATGCTGTCATATTTGATATGATGTTCAGCTAAAATTATACTTCAAAATCATACAAGCTCAATGGTCAAACATTTTTAGGAACTCCGTATATAGCAGGACGGGCGTCATACGCTTCCATCTCTGAGATAGGCCTGTCACGTACTCTCATTAGAGCATGAGGTCACTCTGGCCTGATACAGTATGTAGCCGAGACAACTGTAAGCGAACCTGAGCCATGTAATTCAGCCTTAATGAAAACTCTGGAGAGTGACATGACACAGGGGCTTATAGGAAATGAGCTGCACATGGAGAACCGAAGACATCTTTTCATGTCTGTCTCTTCCTTTTTCCATTGTTACTCGTCAGTCAAGATCTCACATGCACCCGTCATTTGATCGTCTTTGTGCCTTTGCTCCCACCTGTTTTCTCCCTCACATCACTTCCTGTCTGAGACTCCGTGGATAGAAACTGATGAAACTGTTTCGTGCTGTCTCCGCTCCGCACGCTGGGTGTCAGCCAATAATGTGATGCCTGTCTGTTATGTGGAACAGCTTGTGGAGGAAATGTTACGTGTGTTGGGAGCGCGTTGTTTTCGGGAAGTAAGTGTCACATTTATTCCGTACCGGCTGTTGTTGCATAGAGCTGACGGATAGCAGAGGCAACAGTAAAAAAAGAAAAGAGATTTGAATTAAACCTGGCTGGAAGGTTATCAATATTTTCAGGGTTGTTTTTGAAAGAATTACTTTAAGACTGTTTGAATTCTCATTTCCTCCCGCCGTAAAGTACATCTGTTATTTCTGTGGCTGAAATATGAATCACTGATACAGTATGCTTAAGTGAATGGTATATTTAACATCAGTTGTATATGAATTTCAGGAAAAATAAGTCTGTTAATTACATTTAAGAAGTCGACTCTAAAATTATAGAAAACAAATATGAGATGATTACTTACCAAAACTCATACAGAGAACTTACAAGGAAATAAAATTTAAGATGAATTACGGTCGCACCACATGACATTTTTCACATGACAGGCTATACGGCCAATTCATCTAGATGAAAAAACACAAAATTCCTTTAATTTAAAATTTGAATCTGCATTTGTGTGTACACCACATTCTTAATCTTTTGAATAATTGCAATAAATATTTTTTGTATTATTGAATTTTGTAAAATTGGCCTGTTGAAAATCCTTATATATGTTAATGAGTGTTTTTGCTTGTTTTAAGCGTAAGCTTAATTCTCATATTTTCCTTTATAAAACAAGATTCAATTTCTAAGGTCACTTTCCTTATATATATATATATATATATATATATATATATATAGAAATATATATATATATAGAAATATATATAAGACATTAAGAAAGAAATAATTATATATTTTTTAAGATATAAATTATAGCATGGCTTTGCTTCTCAAGTATATTTATCTTGATTTAAGAATTTTTAATACTAGACAAAACGAGACAAAATTACTAAGCAATGTATTTTTTTCCAGTGAATATGTAACACGCACATATGGTCATGTCAAAAAGTGTTGAGGTTGTTACTTTCTGAAAAGATATTGCCATGACACCTAAGACGGTCTGTACTGTATGTTGTTGCCTTATGTAAATGACATGCAGCTCAGCTCAAGCCATAAAAATGACTTTTTTTTACTCCTTTCTGTCTCTTTTTATCCATCTATAGTTGTCTCTCCCTCTCATTCCAAAATTGATAACCACAGACTGATGTGTAGTATGATTGAATCCTGACTCATGTCAAAAATGAAAATATTTGCTGACAATACACAGGTTCATAAGGGCTTTCTGAGTAGGTGACGGAAATGTTTTCCTTCCAACCCAATCTGGACATGCTTTTTATCCACCTGCTCGACTCACAAGCACCTCTCAGAGCTTCAGCGAAAGCAGCATTTGGCTCGATCGAGCGTAAAAGAGTAAGAGATGAATGATGATGGAAGAAGGCAGGAGGAGAATAACACAGACACAGATCCATCTATCAGCTTCACTCATCTTCTCTTCAACACGGCCAAATCTCAGAGCTTTTACTGCACACTCACAGCAACATCTGACCAGACAGCACCTGCTGCTCATTACACTCACACACTTCAATCTCTCTCTCTTTCTGTTTTTCACTTTCGTTCTGTCTGTGGGTGGTGAGAGTCCAGTAATGGACATTTTTTGTTGGGAGGGCTCAGCTCACTGTGACCTCTTCAATGGCACACAAAGATGAATCTGTAATCTATATGATGTTTTGACATGCTACATTATGGCACAGTTTTATTTCGTATGACCTAATGACCACAAAAAAAAAACACAGTTTAGACCTTCTATAAATAAACCATGTAAAAACCAGCTACCTTCAGAATCTGGTTTTAGCTAAATCCCCTTCACCGCGACCCAAATTATTTAAGATGACAAAAACTAGAGAGGCAATTGCATTATATCCTCTAAAATAATACAGACCATGTAATGGCAGGATGGCAGGAGCTTATTTGAGATGAAAAGCTCAACGAAAGAATAATAGAGGGCACGCGAAGGGGACAATTGAGAGTTTAGGGAACTGAATTTTTCACAGGAATTTGGCCATTTTATGTGAATGCGAGACAGGTCGGAAAAGAATTACACCCATATCAATGAGATACGTGAGAGGCAGAGGAGAACCGAGTGACTCGGGCAAAGTGCCCTTGCGGCTATATAGAGGATAAAGTAATGGGGTCAGTGATAGTCTGTGCTGGCATGACTGAGCACTGAAACACAGTGACTAAGCTGCCTGGCACCACACACACACACACACTCGTGTCTACATGTCCAGCCTAGTGCAGGGTAATTACCTGGAAAGACTCTTCCAATACCAGCGAAACCTGAATTACACACACAAACGTTCAGAAGCAAGATTAAGTTTGCATACTGTTTGTCTGGTGTTTAAGATTAAGATAAGATTTTTAATAGCTGGAAGAAAAAAAAATATTGAAAAGTTGCTCTTTCACATCTACGTTCTCAAAATTGATTTAAAGTATTTTAAGCAGTCATTTCTTTAGGAAATGTTTAATGTCTTTTTAAAATCTTTTGATTGCAAAATTTGGTATCTTGGCAGATCGGAAATCAGTTTGTAGCATTGGTGAGAAGCAAGTCTCACTTTAGTCTTACTGTTGTCAAAGAGACACAATGGACATGTTAAAGAGGTCTTATTTTGCACTTGTAAAACGTCTTCTGATGTTCTCAAAAATGTCCGTATATCATTTGTTGATCGGCCTTGCTGACTCATTTGTTATGACTAGCTGAAAGTTACAGAACTGAGCACTCGGCCACTAATGGGACCCTTTTCTGTTTTCTTCATAGGTAAGAGCCCGTACCTCATGTTTACTAACCGCCACGAGATCCGCCGCATTAACCTGGTGAAGAAGGACTACTCTCAGGTAGTGCCGACTCTAAAGAACGCTGTGGCCTTGGATGTTGACGTTACCACCAATAAGATGTATTGGTGTGACCTCTATCATCGCAAGATCTTCAGGTACAGACTTACATCACATTGCCTCCATGCAGCCGTTTAATTATTACTTAAAAATGGTAATTCATAACAAGTGTTAATCATTGGAGTGGGCGGAGACAGTTCATTGCTCAAGACTTCATTTGACACGCTTTCTCCGCCCACTCTCAGCAAGCTGATATTTAAATGCATGAGAACAGCTGCTGTAGACTTACATGAGATTTCCTCACAGCGACTAGCATCATGAGTTGTTTGTTTGCACATTTCCGTAAAGACATGCTCTGGGTTTCCTCTGGGTCTCCTAAACCTGTGTTTAAATATGTGCGATAATTAGTCTGAAAATAGAGATTCTCTTCTTCAGTGCCATTTCTGCCTTTTAATATCTGCTGGTTAGTCAGTAATCAGACCAGCCCTGCATCCCAATTTGCAATTTGCTATTTGAAATTAGAATTAGTATGTCTTAATATGTTATTATGTTATGTTAATTTTATTTATATTTTTTCATAAATCATTACTATTGGTCACCTTTCATGTTTGTCTGTGGGCTTTGCAAATATATAACCACTAAAAAGTATTGAAAACAGCTTGTCAACTTCAATATCAATAATTCAAAATGTGCTTAAATTACATTGTTCAATCATAATCATATAAACATTTTTCAGTCATTTTTCAGTGTATAATTATTATTATAATTTTGGTAACACTTTACAATAAGGTGCTATTAATAACCATTAGTAAATGCATTAGCTAACAATGAACAAGTTCGTTTTTCAGCATGTATTAATCCTTGTTAATGTTAGTTCATGTCAATACTGTTATTCATGTTAGTTCATGGTGCATTAACTAATGTTAACAGTGATAGCGATTGATTTTAATAATGTATTAGTAAATGCTGAAATTAACATTAACTAAATTTTAATAAATGCTGTATTAGTATTGTTCATTCATTTTAGCTAATGCATTAACTAATTGTTAATAAATAGCACCTTATTGTAAAGTGTTACCATCATTTTTTTATTAAATAATAATACCTAATCCCTTTAATCCCCTTTAAAGGAAATTTAAAGACATTACAGGGAGGTGACAAGAAACCAACTTAATTCAAACAAAATGCATTCTATAAATGTTTAATGCTTTAAACTCTAAAACTGAACAAATATCAGTAAATTCCAGCAACATTACAGGGACAGTTCACCCTCTGAGACACAAAATATTATTTTACTGATCATCATTGTGCATTTAAAGATATCCTGATGGCCAAATTTACCATAGCATTGCTTTTAAAGGAGAAAACCATTTTGCTGCCTCACAGTGGCAAAAACATTTTCATGTCCTTGCCAAACTGTTTGATAATGGTGTACTGCAGCATGTCTCACCCTTCTTAGTCTATGACAGACAAAACACTTTGCTCAGGAAAATGAGAAAATTGATGGAAGGACACTCAAAACTGTCTTGCAATCTTGGGAGGTCTTGCAATTTTGAATGACCGCTAATAACCATTTAACAAAGTCATCTTATCAGTCAGACGCCAGCCTTTCACACAGCCTCCCCGTGCTAAAACAGCAGCTGAAAAACTTTACCAATGTTTGTCCTTTATTTCTCCAGAGTATATCTTTCCTGTGAGGCTCAGGTCTCTGACACTCTCTGAGTCACATTAGTTTCTAGAAGCATCTCTAAATCATCTCAGCCACACCATATGCTTTCTATAATTTACCTCCACAATAATGCTTCCCATTTTTCACCCCTCAGGATGACTCGTGTCAAGATGTTGTACGACATCATTATCGCATTATAAACTCCTCAGAAGAGATGCTTTCAAGTTTCTGCAGGGGGTTTAATGTATGTGTGCAGTCCCTGGAGAAGAGCGATGGCAACTTGGGATTGGTGGTTTGTGTGATAGAAAAAGACAGTGTAGATGTCATTCAGCTGAAACCTCCAATGAGGCCTATTGATTCAAACGGCTGAGTGATTTTAGCACATTTCAAAAATCCCTAAAGAAGAATGCTTAAAGCAGCTTTGATCTGTCTGTTTGGAGGGTTATGCGGTTATTGATTTGACTGGTATGAAGTTGTTTACGTAGCGAGTCTTGGTTCACCAGCGTGATTGACTCTTTTTACAGTTTAAAGGCAGGAAGTTAATGTTTTTGCATCAAGTTTGATAGATTAATGTTGTTTGTGTTGCTTTGATTCATTCCCATTAGAATCATGATGCATTAATGTGACGCAAGGTTTCTGATAAGAATCGAAACCCAAATCATTACAGAGACAGTCTTGTTTCTCTTATTTAATAAATACATCATTGTTTGGTCCTGGTGTGAGCACAAATTTTCCTGTGGTTTGGGTTAAGGTGTTTGAATCATTCTGACCGTCCCAGGCGCAGTGTGACAAGCAAAAAATTAAATTATAGTCTGTAATGTTTTGTTGTTTCTTGCGACACAGGTAGCCCCACCCACAGTGAGGTTTCATTAGTCTAATTTGGACTAATTATTCCCCGTAAAGAAAAAAGCACAGATGGGATCTCTTTAATGTATCAGTCTTTCCCATCAACAGCAATAGAGGTGCACATGAGATCTCAAGAGTGTCACAAAACTGCTTAGATTTGCAAGGATTCTTAAGTCAAGATCATTGAAGATTTAAAAGTAGATGTTTCTTATCATATTTATGCAAAACTAGATTATTTTACCTAAATAGTACTTTCCATATTTGAATGCCTTTTGTTTAGTGCTTAACATCACATTTTGTTCATATGTTTTTATTTTTAAGAGCAGACACCTTCCTTCCCTAGCACCTACTCGCACACCTTTTTCTCTAATTTTGTCACATGGTTGAATGAACCTGTTCCTATAAATAGCCATGCTCCCAGTCAAGCCACAAGAGAAACGTTTGCTGGCAGATTCTGCCTCAGTCCTTATGACTCACTTCAGATCACCTCAAAAGAGTTTCACAGCATCTGTCGACGTAAAATAAAACATTATCTGCTTTCTTCATAGTGAACACATTCTTGGTCTTAATTTTTCTAGGTTATTACAAAGAAAGGTTTGTCTTTATAATGTTTAAACAAAATATCTTGTTCCAGCTCTGAAATATATTTTTATTGGGTTTTAAATTTGTTTTTATTATTTTGTATTAAACAACTAACAACTATTTTTATGTGATGTCACCAGGATGTGGAAGCATGAAAATGTGTGATCGGCAAGTCAAAAAATAAATTAGACTAAGGTCATGGTCATCCGAAGGGTATTTGTCAACCTGGTAAAATTAGTTTCAAATGCTGTAAAATATTACACTTAGAGGCTTTGAATTGAACTTATCACCGGCAAAGACCGATAACATCTTTAAGGCTGGAACACACTTTAAGACCTTTGCCCAGATTTTCTGTCTGGACTTGTTGCAGAAAGTTTGCGCCAGTCTGCAGATTTTATCGATAGTGTGTGATGCCCTGTTTTTCTCTGCAAACTTTCAAAAAGTCTGCAGGTGTGTGAGGTCTAGTTCTTTAGAAATCTGTTCCGATTTCAAAAGTCTTGTAGTGTGTTCCAGCCTTTAATGATTTTCGTGAATGCCACATTTTAAGAGTCTGTTATATGCACAACACGTTTCAGCATGCTCCATAGAGCAATCATACCTGCTTTTAATGTTGCTATAGCGTTTGGTTATTAAAATCAGATCAAAATCATAACCATGACATCCTGCGATTGTTCTTTAATAAACATGCAGATTGCTGCCTTCAGTATGTGTATATATAACAACACCTGGGCATCTCAGTTAATTCAAGTTTGCATCTAATATCTGTTTATAAATATATATGTACCATCTGCTTGAACATGGATTGACGTTGTTTGTGTTTTTGCTCTATAGCGCATTCATCAACAAAGCCAGCGATTCATCTGAACAGATCACACTCGTGGATACTGCGCTACATTCCCCAGAGGGCTTAGCAGTTGACTGGATCCATAAGAACATCTACTGGACCGACTCCGGACACAAGACCATATCTGTCGCCACCAGCGACGGCAAAAAAAGGAAGGTGTTGATTGACACAGAGCTTGGGGAGCCACGTGCCATTGCTCTTGACCCAAGACAAGGGTAAGATTTATACGATTAAAAGCGAGCTTTTTTCCAGCGTTCTGTTGCACATGAAAGTAGGGTTAAACACAAAGTTTGATTTAATGTATTCATAATTGTTTTTTTATTTATGCACTCAAAATTTGAAAAGAAAACAGTGGAACAAACCTAGAAATGTGTAGGAATGTGACCTGCAAATAAACACTGTGACAATGAAAAGGAAATAATCCGTTGCTCTGTCACACAATAATGTTTGTAAATGTTGTTCATATTTTTATTTAGAGAGCAATTCGGAGCAAAAATATTTTGAAAAAACACTGCAAGCATACAGTCTTACCAAGAAAAAAATTGTATTCGTAGTCAAAGCAGTCATTCATTATTAACTATTTATTGCCATGTTATATGCATAATGTGCTCTCAAAGCCAAGAAAATAGGTTTATTTCCCTGAGGCAACATACAGTAGTAGAGTATCAATATGGTGACTATGACATTTGGTTTACCCCCAAAAAGTTGGAATTCTTACCAAAATGTAAATGTGATGTGAATATGAAGTATAAGTCATGATCTATGTCGACACACCAAGGTTCTTTAAAGCCCCGTCAGCGGTTCCTTCTCTTCATAACTATCAGTTCGTCTTTGACTGCCGTCAGACGTGATGAGTCGAACCCCTCAGGGCTCTTTTTGCCATATTAAAGAAGTAGAAGAGCATGAAAAACATGCAAATGAGTCTCAAGCTGGTCTGCATACTAGCTAATTGTTGCCTATGGGTAAAATGTCCACTTCACTCTTAGAGTGCCACGCTACAGAGTTATTTAATAAGCATACATTTACCTTATTTCACACAATTTTTTGACATTAGATGCGAGTCAAAGTTAAGGCCATTAGGGTTGTCTTTTTTCACTGCAGCGTTTGCACAAAAAGATGATTCTGCGCTCACAGAAGATTTCTACAAAATTGACATATTTTATTCACAAAACATTACCCCTGCTGTGTTTATTAACTGCTTTGACCATACTGTCACATTTTTATGGACCATATAAATCCTGAAAATCTTGTTTTGACCCCTTTAGGTTCATGTACTGGTCAGACTGGGGAACGCAAGCTAAGATCGAAAAAGCTGGAATGAACGGGGTGGATCGTCAGGTTCTGGTCTCAGAGAGGATCGAGTGGCCCAATGGCATTGCTCTCGGTAAAATGCTATTTGAAAGAGACGGTTTTGTTTAGAAATTCATTTCGTTCACTCACAACAAATGTATTCAAATCTTCAAATGTAATCAAAGTGGAAAAACAGACACAGGAGAATATCTGAAAAGACAACATCAGATAAAAGAGAAACAACTCTGTGTGTATCACACTGAAAAGCAAGACATGAGAAGGTTGCGCTTGCCAAGTTACTTGAACTGATCATTACAAGGAAGAAAGACATGAACTGAAATATAAGAAGAGAATGAAAAAACAATGGGAGAAAGAATAAAAAACGCAGTGGTAATAATGAAAAGCAGTCTCCTGTGGCCAACAGGGCTTTGAATCATTCACTCTCATTGTTCTTCATCAATCACCTGTCAGTTTAAGAAAAACTAAATGGAATTGCTCAAGCAACACTGTCAATATTTTCATCATTTCTATGACTTGCTTAGAATGAAAACCATTTGAAAAAGCCGTTATGGTAGATGGACATAAACAAGTTATTGACACTTGAGAGGAATTGAGGATTGATATATCTGGTAAAAACAAATTGTTTTTTAATGGGAAAAGAACCAATAACCTGCAAAGATATGAGATTTTTGTCATTGTGTTATTTTTTGTCATTGATTGAGCTTTCAATTGTACTGCATAGATTCACACTCATATTACATTGATATATAATTAAAGCACTTTATATATGTTTAATAAAACACTACTTGTATACTATTTTTTATAGACCTGTCTAGTAGACGACTCTACTGGGTAGACTCCAAACTTCATCTTATCTCCAGTGTGGACTTAAATGGAGACAATCGTAGAGTTTTACTGTCATCAATGGATCATCTGGGCCATCCCTTTGCTCTGACTTTGTTTGAGGCAAGTACATTGACCATAAAATATCATGTCATTCCAAACCTGTGTGACTTTCCTTTTTCTGCAGAACACAAAAGAAGAGATTTTGAAGAATGGTGGTGATAGCCAAACAACACTAGCCCCCATTGACTTTTCTCAAAATGTCTACATCAAGTTTTGAATGACTTGAGAGAAAATAAGTGATGTCAGGTTTTTTTAAATTTTGGGTGATCTAAGCGCCAGCATGCATGTCAGCATGTTTTGCTCACAGGTTATATTGGAAGCCAGCAGGCTCACTGTGAGACAGTAGCTCTGCCCAGGCGATAAAAGGCTAAGGATGGCTGACAAGAGCCAAAAACACAAACTAAATTAAAAAGCCTTTATATTTGCCATTTCCTAAGTCACCTGAAGGCAGGACCCGGTACAGACTGTAGCTCACCTATTGCCCTCCATCAAGCCGGTTGATGAGACAGCTCAGTGTGGGGGCACCCAGAGGCCAAGCCTTGGAAAAAGGAAACAATGTGTTTTCATCATTTTGTACCATTGTCATGAGAAATGAAAGGCCACAAAGCTACATTACCCCTGAAGGTGGTTCACAGCTACTGTTAAGTTTTCTACTCGTCTACTGAAGCTTGTGTTTCATTCTCGCGTGTGTGTTGCGGATGTGCCGAAGAAACATGAAGGTGTATTTTAATGAAAAAAGTAGCACAAGCGTGCAATCTTAATGTTTGGTGGGGGAGTACTTTCCAATACTCTCAATATTTTGGTGCATTATTATTTAATTTCTCATAGATCAGATGACATTTATAGTCAAGTGTCTGTGTTTTTAATCAAGCTCACATTTCCTTGTGGGAGCTGATGGAAATTAAAATGACTAGATGAGGGGGTTTTTTTCTGGATTTTTTCATTCGTTAGCTCATATCTGAACCTATGAGTGACCTTTATGTGGCCCTGTCTCATAAAACAGTCTGACGCCTCCGTCCCTGTATAACCTATCCTTCACGCCATTTAATTGGTTAATATCAGAGACAAGTCCCATCCCATAGGGACATTTCCGCAGTCTTGAACGAAGCGAGGATTAAGATTAAACGTTTTAATAAAGATGCCACCTTCACTACTCAGAACTACATATTTCACACATGAATCTTGCTCCCTGTTATAGATCAAAGCAGTTATCTAGATTTGATATTGCGGCCTCATAGCAGGTACTTGGCTACAACGCAGCCAAAATT
Organism: Oreonectes daqikongensis; assembly: GCA_026939265.1. Classification (NCBI taxonomy): domain Eukaryota; kingdom Metazoa; phylum Chordata; class Actinopteri; order Cypriniformes; family Nemacheilidae; genus Oreonectes; species Oreonectes daqikongensis. Next base: position 6,778,500 of record JAOTQM010000022.1, read on the forward strand.
GAAGAGAGTATACCACAGGGTGTAAATTCGTACCGAAAAGCCGCCACCAGCAAAAGCACCCTACGGAGCTCCACAGGGACCCAGCAGTCTGACCTTTCCAAAACGCATAGGTCTGTAAGCATCCCCCAATATTCTGAGCGAAAGAGCCCCACACGGGAATGCTTGGTTCTTTGTGTCCTCTCTCTGTATCCTCTCCTGTTCTTTCTCAAATCTTTTTCTTTTGTTAGCCCGAGACTACCCCCTCACGACCTTCCTCATCCATTTCCGCATCCGTTTCAAAAGGAGATGAATCTTGGGTTGTCATAGTAACAGCGCATCTCTCCGTGCACATTTGCAATATTTCTGTAGCGCCTGATAAGGAGTGATCAGAGGAGGCAGAGCGACAGAAAAGCAAGCTGAATGTTGAAAGCGGCATTGTCAGGAAGCCGAGCGTGCGCTTTCAGGCTCATGTAGGAGGTAGATACAAAAGAGAGATTGTTTAGCAAGCTTTAATTAGTCTGATGAAAAACCTTTAAGATCTAAAACACTGGAGCTTTGTTTTTTTATTTTTTTATATTTCTTTGTCTCTATGGTGTGACAGCAAAAACTCTCTCTTATGCTATTTTATATTATAGATATTAATATAAATATTAATAATTTAAATAAATAACTACATTTTTGCTCTGTCACACCATACGACACATGTGCTGTATATTTGTCAGCTACCCATGTATATATATACTGTATAGGCGGTTTCATCGGGCCCACATACCTGACCCGAGGTTCACTTCCGGTCTTTATTTGTTGATCGGTCTAGCTAGTGGCTAATGATGTAACTATTTATATTTAATTTAATTTATAATATTCATTTTAATTTATGTTTTATTGTATAATAATTTTAATAAATAAACAATTTGTTGAATGGGTCTTGTAACTTTGTCACTGTTTAGCCAAATAACGGTTCTACTAACCAAATTAATACTGGCTAGACATACTTTTAACTTGCTAGCTAATGTAACTTATTTCTTTCGCTTTTTATCAGAAATATTCTGCAAGAACTCTATTCTTTGCAGATGTGTACCTGAAGTTAAGTTTGGGCCACAAAACGTGGTGTTGAGGTGCCTTATACGAATAGTACTTGCTTTATCCACACTTTCATGTGCACAGTAAATTAACTCATGTAAAAGATTTCTACAATACAATTGGTGAAATTGCTTTGTTTTAGTTTTGTGGAACTGGTTGCATGTTATTTTTGCTCATTTGTCTGGAATTTGTCAGAAACCACACTTGTCACCTTTTAAATAAAAAAGGTATCTTGTTTGTCCTCACAGGACCAGGTTTACTGGACGGATTTGGAGGATGAGGCCATCTACAGCGTTAACCGGCTGACAGGACATGATGTGGCTATGCTGGCTCAGCATCTCAACAACCCTCTTGATGTGGTGGTGTTCCACGAGCTCAGGCAGCCCACAGGTTAGACATCACATCTGAAAGTACTTCATTAAGTGTTTTCAAACCAGACTCTTTACATGTTAGCCTCTAAGTTGATTTATTTAGCACAGATCTTGTAAATACTGATCAGTCTTGGTGAATACATGCAAAGAAGCACACTGTTTACTTTTCTACATTTTCATTTATTTGAGTTTCTAATGTGAGTCTAGCTTTTTTATTAACCAATAAATAGTGGTATACGGTGTTCTAGCGTGTACAATTTCCAAACACTAATATTAATTTGTCACTTTATGATCCAGCATCTGTAAATAGAGGAATAGCTGGACTGTTATCATTCAGTCTTCCTAGCTCGAATGATAAGTGTTGTAATGCATTAAAACCCTATATCACATAAGATTTTTCTGCTAATGCCTCTCAGCAGCTCAAAGAAACAGAGCATGAACTGTATCATTTTCATCCTGTCAGTGTCACATTTTACCATTGTTATAATGATTAGAGGCAAATCTGTGCTGACTCTGTTTTTTCCACCCAGAAACGGTGGCTCATCATTAAATAGCAGTTATGATGAATTTCTCATCTAGAGACAGGCTGAGAAAATGAGAACAGAAGTGTGTGTGTGTGTGCGTGCGTGCATCTTTTGTTGCCATTCTTTCATTATAAACAGACCATGTGCAGTGTGCCAGCCGAACCAATTTACAGCCTCTTCACATTAATAAATAAGAAGCGCTGTTTAAATCTAAATCAAAGAATTAAACGTGTTGCTCTGAAAATGCAAACAGAAGCAGGAATACACACTTACGCTTAACAAGGAATGATGAAAATGAAATCCAGATGCTTTTGTATCTCAAGAACACAGAGAGTGTATTAATATTAATGAGCTGTGCATGCCTCAGAAACACATTCATGACCGAAGAATGTTTCCTAAAGTGATGATTCTTACAAAAATGAAAATTCTGTCATTTGCTCACCCAAACCCATATAACTTTCTTGCTTCCGTGGAGCACAAGAGTTTTTTTTTTTTAAAGGGGGGTTACCTTCATATTTATTTCACACAGAGCCATCATCTGGCATCAAAAGGCAAGGAAAGTAATATGAACTACTTTTATGGGGCTATTTAGCAATCTCAGTCTTTATATTAAATGGGAAAAGTGGCCATGATATGCTTTTAAAAAAAATTACATTTTGTTACACGGATGAAAGCAAGTCATACAAGTTGAATGAAATGACGGTGAGTGAATCATGACAGAATTTTCATGTTTGTAGTAGCCTAAAATGAGATGCTATTAAATGAAATGGCAATAGTCATTTGTATTAGAGACGTCTCATTAAAACGTTTTTTTAATACACTGAGTGGAACTTTTTGACTGAACACATGCATTTTATATTCATTAGACACTGTTAGTTAACTACAATGCGGAGAAGTGTTTGCTAGAATACCTGTGACCCCTGTTTAATAAGCCTAACACAAAACTCTTATAATAACTGTGTGTACTTTAAATGATTATAATTATTTTGATAATAATCATGAGTCATCATATGAGTCATTAACAGTGCATTAGTGTATTTTTTCCATCGATAATATGACATCAATGCCAAAAGAGATACATCCATGAGCATATTTCTTGTTCAGTAATGGTTTAGTGCAAATGTAACAATCCCCTATGCCAAGTATGTCATGCTACTGTATGTATATGTTAAATCTAATAAAATAAAAGCTATTCATGAAACTCAAATAGTCCTCAGCTCTTATACCATATACATTTCTCTATTGCAGCCATTTCAGTTATACCTCACTGATTTAAACCTTTTTTCTTTCTCAGCTCCAGACACCTGTAACATTGGCAGTTTGCCCAACGGAGGCTGTGAATATCTGTGCCTCAGAGCCCCTCAAATCACAGACCACTCACCCAAGTACACGTGTGCCTGCCCGGATAACATGGAACTAGGCCCGGACATGCGCCGATGTGTGACAGGTAACAATAAAGACTGCCGCAGGTCAGACGTTGTGTTGTCAAATACATGTGACACTTTATACACATTTCTATGTTCAGGCTGAGCTAAAAATATCAAAATCGTGAATTATAATTGTAATTCATAAAGAGTAGGAGTTTAGGGTTAAATTCTGTCAGTCAGACTACAGAGGTTACAGGAAGTTAATACAGGTGGAAACGTTATAAGAGGAGACAAACCACTTTATATTTTATATAAGTTTATATATAACTGTATGAGAAAGAAAGAGGTTCTTTCTAAATGACACACCATTTTTAAAAATGTTGGTAAACGAAAGCCGTTTGTCTCCATTGACTTGCATTGGTTTTGTGTTTATACAATAGAAGTGAATGGGGACCAACGATTTTCTGTTACCAACATTCTTTAACATATCTTCTCTTGTGTTTTGCAGAAGAAAGATAGTCATACAGGTTTAAAATGTCAAGAGGGATAGTAAATGACAGAAAGTTTGTTTTGGGTGACTCCTCTATTATGAAAGTTGTAAGAAATCCTGCGTTACAGATTAAAAACCCATATTATTTCTTTGCAGTCAAACCCAAGACGGCTACAGCTGTCAGTACAACAACCACTACAACACCAGAACCTTCCACCATCACCACCACAACTACACATTCAACCACCACGACACCCACAACCACCAGTACAACCTTACAAACTACACCAACTGCATCCACAACTACAGTGACAACCACAACCACTCCTGTTCCCATGACAACCACCACCAGCGCAAAAACGAGCACAAACTCAAGCCCACTTCATTCAACCACCACACACCCCACATCCACCACAGCAACCACACATCCCAGCACTACAGCACCATGGAAACAGCCAACTTCTAACCAGACAACGGCAAACTTCAGACAGGCATCTACAACCGTCGCTCACGGCAACAGTATACAAGGGGCCAATGGCAACCTCTCTCACCGTGGTATGTATACATGTGTTGTTATTTACATTTTTACATGATACAATGTGAAATTGTTTTGTCTATCTTTTTGGATTAAGTGCTGCTTTGCTAAATATAAGTACTTCTGAGATGCCATTTGGCCAGTAAGAAGACCGGAACTAACTGTTGTATAAGAGACTTTCGTACTTTTGTACAGTACTCGTACAGTCGTCCTCCGAGCCTTTAAAGTTAATGTGTGGTGGAATTTGCTTGCTGAGCATCACTGGGCCACTTGAGAGTGATAGATGAGCCAGAGGTAGTAGCCCATGGTCCCAGTGTGCATCTCTGTGCTGAATTAAAGCAGCCAGCGAGGAGAGAGGACCAGCCAGCCTTGACTGATGAACATTGCCCTTAGCCTACTTTCTCTAATAACCTACCTTAAACCCCCCACTGTCGCTGTGATACGTGGACACGCTCAGGTACACGGCCACCTGGACGCAGCAGGATAAAGGCATTAGGGACATTAATAATACCATCTATGTCCATGAAATTCCTCTGAAGGAATGTCAGAGGTTGTTGTCGATCAAGATGGAATAGATATTTGATGGTTTTTAGGGTGATCTCATGCGTATTCGCATGTAAAAGGCTTGTACACACCGGAATTATCGCTGACGTTTAACACCTTGTGACTAAACAAAGGGTACCAATGTGAGTGTTTTTTTTAAAATGCCTCAGGCTCGTTTTTTGGGGGGGTTTGACACGCCGTGTTAAAAACTGGTCGACCATTCACGTGCCTGGAGCTGCTGAAGTTGCAGTAAAACAACGAGAAATGTCAGAGGCATAAAGTTGCGCAGTGCCACCTTGTGTATCGGGGTATTTCTGTTTTTCATTAAGTGCCATCTAATGTCAGGGAGTGAATTTTGCCCATTTACTCGGCTCATCGCCAGTGAAAATCGCTTGGGTATGAACGTCGAAAAACGCCTCGATAAACAAGCGTGTTTTATTTTCATCCTGGTGTGCAAAAGGCTTAGTGTGCACTTTTTTTAGAATTTGAAACTTTCCAGTGGACTTTGGAGAGTTTATTGACAAAAAAACATTATTATATATTACATACTATGTTTTGAGAGGTGTATAAAGACCTTACATATTGAAGCTTTTTTTTTTTATTATCTTAGAATGAGCTATTTTTATCTACGTACACCGGGGGTCTCTTTACATGGAATTTGCCATGTTGTATCTACAGTAGCCCTAAACGGACAAACTGCTATACAGAGCGCATTTCGTAAATATGTTATCTCCTTCGGCAAAGAAGCGAAAATGTAACGATATCTTTGTCCTGTGTCAGCCACCATAGTTATTCAAAAAGGAAGGGTGAGCGGTGGAGTGAGCCGTTGGTTTCAGTTCGCAACCTCACTGCTAAAATCTCCACATTGCTCCTTTAAACACAAGGTGTTATACGAAAGTAAACACATGCATGTATAATTTTCCTAATATACATGTGCTAGAATTACATGATATACAGATACTAATGGGATCATGTTCGTTTTTCTATCTCTCTTGATTAAAGTGCCCATCCTGGATTCTAATCACATACAGTAAATGAGTTCTTGAATATTTTATGATGGACAGGATATCACATGGCAGAGGTGCTGAAAAACTCTCCATTAGGTAAAACTTGTAAATTGCTGCTCTATGTGAAGCGTGTGTCATCACCTATCTGTACATTTTGACAAGTTTGGTAAAAACTAAACAGACCATGCATGGATTCAGTGGTGTAAACGAATGGATTACAGTACAGCATGTGTTAGTTAGCACTATATTCTGCTCGTAATAGTTTGTATTACGTTACAGGTGAATTGCCTGTTGAGTGAAAGTTTTCCATCAGAATGAATGGGATAAATTGAGAGCATTTCTAAATTAATAAGGCTGAATAAGTTTGGATACACAGTCCTCTTTTCACAGACATGTATTTGTAGACTTTAGCATGAAGAGAAATTGACATTTTGGAGTGCAATCTTTTCATCTTAAAAGCTTTTGTGGATATTTCTTAATGATTGTATATTGCTAAAACTCACATTCCAGGCTCAAACATGGTTTTATATCTGTCTCGCTTTTGGTGCAATTACTGTTTTCAAGCACTTAACAGCAACACTTGCTGGTTCTTTTGGCAACCAAAATTTAAAGCTGCTTCATTCGAATTGAGTTGAAAATTACCAGAAAGTGCTGCTTGTTTGACAAACATCTGGTTTCCAAAGAATCTTTGAGATTGTAGAAGCTTCTATAAAAATTTCCATTAGGATCAGAACAACTCTTCTTTTTATCAAATAATTTATGACAGTTACTTTGTTATAAGGTGGCCTTAAATGTTGTATACCTTAGAAAAAGGGAATTGATACATTGTACCTATTGTGCACATATGTGTTCTGGGTATGTAAAAAATAAGTAACCTGGCTGCCTTTTGAATTAATTCAACTTAAAAATATTAGTTAACATAATGAGTTTGCATGAAATCCATTAGTTAACTAAGTTGAATGAATTCAAAATTTTAAGGCAGCCAGGTTACTTATGTTTTTTAAGTTAACCCACAAATAATTTTTTACAGTGTAGGGCCAAGATATATGCAGATGTTAGTCCAATTTAACAACAGTAGTTATAATGTTACATTTTTCTTCTATTGTACAGTAGACAGTAGTATAGTATAGTGTAATGTGTATATAAAATGGACATTTACAGATCCTTACCTTAAACAAAGCATCAAAACACTATATAAACACAATTCAAATTTCAATTGAATGCAACAATTAGTTCTGAATTAGCTTTCAATGGAAACTAAACAGATTCCAATGCACACTACACAAAAAAAGATGCTTAAAAATGAACTGTTGCCATAGAAACCTAGATGCAACGGGTGTCACACAAGCACACTGGCATCTGTGTCAAAACATCCTCACTATAGGACTATCCCCCTTATTTATAATTCTTCCATATGGATCATCTGCATTGTTGAGACTGCTATCTTTTGTTCTGTGCAGATTTTACAGCCGATGCCCATTTTCTTGCCCCTCGGGCTGTCTTGTCTGTATCTGTATGCCAGTGATGTACCAACCAGTCCTCTTAATCTCCCGGCTCAGACTCCATTATCAAACACTAATTACTCTGTAGCTAATGGAGGGCCACGTGCTAACTGGGAGATTGAGGTGGGATTTATTTGGTGGAGACAACCACTCTGTAAAAACCTTACTTCGAAGAGTGAAAGCCAAATGAGCAAAACTCGTCGAACTCGTTCATCCGCGCTTATGCGGGTTTGAGTATGCTCAAGAAGCTGTGCGGACGCATCTGTGTGCGAGACGGACACGGATGTGGAAAGTGAAGTATACCCGGGTCTTAAGAAGCAGGAGCTGTTTACAGTAACCATGGGATGTAAACCTCCGAATGGAGCATACAGTAGAATTGTTGTAGGAATATTCCCATATTTGTTAACCATGTTTTCAGAGCATTTGGTGAGCAAGTAAATGACATAACATAAATGTTTGGGTGAACTATCCCTTTAAATGTGAAACCACAATTTATTGGTTGGACAGTGACCATCGCAAAGCCCCTAATTTGATTCAAAATTTGAAGAAGTGCAAGAACATTTTTTTTGTTTTGTTGTTTTAAAGTTTGTGATTATATTAAAGGTTAATATGATTTGTTTTCTTTCTTCCCACCCTCATCTCTCTCTCTCATTCTCTCGCTCTCTTTACCACAGCTGGAAGTGGAAGTGATCACTTTTTCCTTGGTAGCAATATAACTGTTGCTGTTCTGGGTATAGTCATTCCTATAGGTGAGTATTTATGGTTTTGTTAAGTATTCTTTACTGCATTTTAAATTGCTCTTCAGCTTTATGTGCACTACCTGCTTTAGAGATACTTAAGACGATCTTAAATAGCCATTTATAAACTCCTCATTGCAATGGCAGCTTAAAGGAGTATTGAGGGTTAAATTCAACTTTAGTTCAAACATTTCTGCTAATCTTACATAAAGTTATGAAACAGATAGCTCAAACAGTACAGCCATTGCATTTAACAAATGCAAGGCCATGAGACCAAATCTCTGTCTACTATTACAATGCATTGAGCAGAACTACGTTTACATCAAGTTATGTTACTTGTATTTACTTGCTCTAGTAAAAATGCTTTACAAATAATGATGTTCAAATAGTGAGACAGTTTTACGTATAGGCCTATTAAAGTTTGTGTGTGTGGAGCTGTACATTTACCTATAGACTGATTTTTTTAAAACACATTGATTTGTTTGCTCGCAGCTCAAGATATATAAAAAAATGTACAACTGTGAATGGCAAAACCATGTCCAACTTGTGTACACATTTAAGGCTTTATAAATGGTTAATTCTGATCTCTCACAGCACAGTGTCACCCCTGCATTTTGATTTTATGATCATTCTCTTATATGAGTTTTTTTACTTCATCCTTTTAACTGTAATGATCAGCTGCTTAAAAGTATAAATACTATATCTGAGATGCAGAACATATTGAGTTTCCATAGACGTCTGTGTCAAAAGGACTGCATACATTGACATAGGAATGCATTTCATTGATTGTTTGTCGAGTGGCTTAGTGGAACTTAAAGCTCAGATTTACTCACATTCCAACAAAATGAAATATCGTTCCTCTAAATAGCATTTGGTCTGATGTAATTTTATCCCCTCAATAACCACCACTCTTATCCTAAAAATGTAAAATCTAAATTAAAAAGTCTAAATGTATTGAAGTTATGATAAAATAAACATAATTCACAGAAAGAATGCATTCCAAGAGTGTTTAAGTCGAGTGATGGTTGAAATCACATTATGAAATTGTCTCTGGCACTCCTCTGACAAAAGAGCAATTAAGGAGAACTTTCAAGGGGCCAGGGCAAGGGGTTTTCCAGACTTTGCAGCATGGTTATCAATTCCGTCTGAATAATGATATTTCCCCAACCATTGACATGTAGGCGTGTATACGCATACACACAGTTCAATTCTTCTGGTCCCTTTAGACTCCTGCTTTCGAAGCAGTGTGAGAAATACTCCACATAGTCCACTAAGCCACTGTGCGTGCGTGTGTGGATGTGTTTTTTGGCAGACCTAGTTCAAATACTAGCACTTTTTTGTGTTCCTATATTTCTCTTTTCTCGTCTTTTGAATTATGTAAGGAATAATGGCTATGTTGTGAATGGCAGATCAGCATTTCGTAAATTATGCACTTTATACTGCATGTCATTTTTAGAAAATTGCTTAAAATAGTGTTTCACATCACAGAAATAAACAATTTTCATTGATTTTTAACTACATTTTTTAACCTTTTTTTAAAATGACAATTTTTGTCAGTCACTTCAAATGAGTTCAAGAAAGAGGCAGAAGGCTGCACACAATATCATGTACATCCAGCCTACTGCAGACATTACTGCAAAGTGCCTATAAGAAAAATCTCAAGTAAAGATCTCAAGTATTTCTCTCACACATCAATGAGAAATAAATGGAGAGTAAGTGTAAAAAGTAAAAATCCATTTGAGTTTCAGAAGAGATCTCAACAATAAAGTAAATGTAATTGAAGAAAGACTTTAATATGAACTCATCAAATGTACCCAAATCTAGATTATTTCACCTAGACACAATCCACATTATTTACAGCTTCATACTCTTAATGTATTTAACAATGTCTCATTTGTTTTGTTTTTATTTTACACATATGAGACTTGTTGGTGCTCAAATGAAACACATCTGAGAACTCAAACCTCCTGAGCTATGAAAGAACCTCTGAGCAATGCATATTTGATCATCTTAATACGTGGAGCGCTTTGAGAGGAATACTCATTTTATTCACACTACATGTGTGGCCCAGGTCTGCCATGACGCACCTTTAGGTTTGTGCATGAGTGCTTGTGTCTGTGTCATTAAGCGCCGCTCTGTATCCCCTGGCTGTTTTAACGCCCCCGCCATGTGTCGACTGTGTGTTAAACGCATGCAGTTCCTATCCTTGCCACAGTGGTCATCGGCCTGCTGTGTTCCGGAGGATACCTGGTGTGGCGCAACTGGAGGAGGCGGAACACCAAGAGCATGAACTTCGACAACCCCGTCTACCGCAAGACCACGGAGGACGACGACGACGAGATCCACATCGGCCGCAGCGAGCAGATCGGCCACGTCTATCCTGCTGTGAGTGGCAGTGCCAGACAGCCGTACCTAGCACTGCCACTGGGGGGCGGTATCCCCGACCAGGCAGCTCATTGGTACTCGACGACACCTATGCTTTCCAGTGCAAAGTGAACTGAGGGAGACGGTTGATTGGATAGTGGTGAAAAGAGGGCGGGGCTGAGACTAAGCTCATCACAGATGGCTCGTTGTACGATTAGGAGAGAGATTGGCCTTACAGTGTCCCTTCTGTCACCCACTCCGTTTTGCATTATTTTTAGGCTCATAATTCATATTTCCATTCACATGTATGTTTGATAAGTGTAAGGATTGATTTGTTGTCCACTTCCATAGTCTTTTATGTTACGTTTAAAGCTTTAAATCCTTCGAAAGCGTTGCGCTCTCCCATTATCCCGCAGTTATTTCGAATAATTCAGTTTAGGGATGAGCGATGAGCACCTTAAATGGCTGGACAATCTTTTCATATATTTATACATGTCGTCGTTTTGCATTCATTTATTTGGGTGGTTATTTATGCGATTTAGCAACCGTAGGTGTGAAAGATCAAACATGAGGTAGAGTTGTTATGAGCAGTTGGGCAGTATTAGATTTTGGCAGCTCGTGACTAAAGCTGAGGCTTCTGTGCTACAGTCGGCATGTCAGGCACAAGCAGAGATGGAGACATCAGCTGTGCAGCAGAAGTGGGGTGAGCCGCCCCAGTGGCATAACCGGATTCTCTCCAGCGACACACACATCACATCCTTCAAAGTGTGTGTGTGTGAGTGCACGGGGATCTACATAGGCGATAATTCTTAAACCCTGCAGGCTGCAAAAAAGAAAAACTACCTTAAACCAGCCTGAGGTTTTGTGTTGGGTTTAAATTTGTAAAATCCTTAGGCCAGGCTGCAAACTTGACCAGACCAGTTTCAACAGTATCTCTTTCTCCACTGTTGTTTCTTTATATTGTTTTTACACTCCTCTGTTCTTCCATAATTCATATATTATTTCACTTTTCATTCTCTCCTTGTGTCTGTGTGTAACTGTTTTTATCTGCTCTCTGCAGCGCGTGGCGCTCGGTCCGGACGATGACGGATTCCCCTGAGGGCGATTCTCGCTCTCTCATCTTCTCCGTCCCCGAATCCCATCTTTTAGTTCTCAGCTTCTTCTTCCTTCGGTCTCCTGAGGAGACCACACAAATACAGTGAGACACAGGGGGCCAAAAGGACACGAGCAATCGGTGTGCACAGCTGAGTGATACAAACTGGGTTTGTCTTCTCCTCAAGTCCCAAAAGCCCTCAATCGATCTAGCTTGGGCAATAGTCGCTAGTTCTGAAATTAACACTACTTATACTCATTCCTGCTCTGTCGTAGCATTAGTTAGTAGTGCTGTTTAATGATGACTAACCTGGAAGTTCACCTCTCTAGTCGCTAACCCTCAGCGGCTCGTGCCGTAGTTACTTTGATTAGAAATACTTTTATTGCTGGTTAAACTGGTTTGAGTCAGGCTGTGACCATAACAGTTTGCTTTTGTGTAGAAGTGACTGCAAAACTCTGAGGGAATCATGGGTAATTCACTCTGTCAGAATAGGAGATATAAAATAATGAAGTATCATGAAAGGGGGCTGGGGAGGATTTCATATGCACACACTCTACAAAACCTTCCACTATGCATATATATGTGTTTCGCTTCATAATTTGAGGTTATGCACGGAAGTAATCGCACACAACAATACACCACAGAGCTCAGAATTCTTCATATGTAGTCTTTCAGTATACTTCCAGTGTTAAGACTACTGTTCTTCTTTTATATTGAGTCTTCCATACTCACTGAAGTCATACCCTTCACAAAGATCTTCATCTACTGTCTGGATATGAAAGGGTTCACATTCCAATACATATTCATATAATCCTTATATATATATTTATTTCTCCAGCTCTGGGTCTTCCATGTCTCTCGAAATTTTCAGCTCAGAAATTGGACCAACTTAAAAGTATTCCCAACTAGAAAGACTTGTATACCTTAATATGTTAGAGTTGTGTTCTTTTACTAAAACTTCTTATTAGAAATACATAAAATATTTTCATGACTTATCATCATGACAAAAAAATGTAATACTCATTTTAACCTAAGGAGGCGCCATTTTCTTTATCAGAAGTGTTAAAGGGTTGCACACGTTATTTGAATATACAAGATACATGTAGCTATTATCAAAAACACAGCAAAAGCACACACATCAACTTGAAATAGGTGCTCAACCAAAAACAAATTGCACATTTTGTGAAAGGCGATTAAAAATTGTTGAGATTTTTGGAGCTTTGGTGTGCCGACTTTGTATATATTCTACATTTAGCTATTATGAAATGCATTTTATTTAAAATACACTTTTGACCTATTAATGGAGGCTGACAGGTACAGCTAAGGGGAGATGTGTGAATCGAACCAAACCGCAACCATCTTATTAATATGTTTCTCAGTATATTCTCGCAACCTCATCGCTAGATGCCGCTAAAAAATTCCACACAGTACCTTTAAGTGAATATACTGTCACCAACTGTTCCCAATTATTTATATCGCTCATCTTTTATATGTACTGATCTAACATATTTATATCTACTGACAGAAACTATGTTTACCTCGCTGTAGTGTTAAGAGAACAGGTTTGGGTGATGTCAGGTATTTTGATGCAAAACAAAATGGTGGCCTCCAACTGATATTAGTGACGTGTAGGTTTATAAAACTATGACAGTTTTTTTAATTTCACATTTCTATAGTTAATGCCAGTGTTGATCTATTAAGCCATACATGTCTTTGTAGTTGGGATACTCTTTAAATCTTCCTGCCCAGGCACATCTCCATTTCCACGAATTGAACTCAGGACATCAGTTTACAAATATGATCTTTTACTATAGATACGGTAGCCAGGGTTTTAACGGCTAAGAAGCTGTTTCTTTATATCTCAAATCTGTACACTAAAACACACGCTACTCTCACACAAACAAAACACTGTCCTCTCCTCCCCTGTGCTCGTCATGCTTTCGGTAAAACTCTTTAGAATTTAGCATACTGACAACAAGCCACTGCCTGCCATATTGCATATCTTAATGGTGTGATAGAATATAGTCATAGATCAAAGCGTTGCTCTGAATAGTCATCGGTGTGACTGAGTCACAGGAAATGAGGAGAGCCTGAATATATACGCTTTCCTATACATACTCGAGTACATTCTCCACAAGATGACAAATGACTGCTCAGTTATTTCTGTATCACTGACACTAGGTTGGACAGCTGGAACAGGTTTGAGCTACATGAAGATCACTGATAGAAAATAAAGGAAAATAAAAGCAAGTCTGGTCTGGTTTGAAGACCATCAAAGCTGTTTTAATTGGTTTTTAAAGGGATAGTTCACCCAAAAATGTAAATTCTGTTATCATTTACTCACCTCTTGTCATTTCAAACCTGTATGACTTTCTATCATCTGCAGAACACAGAAGAAGATGTTTTGAAGAATGTTGGTAACCGAACAACGGCGGTACACATTCACTTACAATGCTTTTGTGTCCGTACATTAGAAGTGAATGGGCACCGCTGTGGTTCGCTTACCAACAATCTTCAAAATATCTTCTTTTGTGTTCGGCAGAAGAAAGAAAGTCATAGAGGTTTAAAATGACGAGGATAAGTGCAGAATTTTCATTTTTAGATGAACTATCTCTTTACCTTGTGGCGGAGATTAAAGCTTGGTTTTCTGTGTGGAGTTTTACAGGAATAGGATGTTAGGTTTAAGAGCTAGTTTTTGTAAATGTCCCTGTGTGACCACTAAAGGTGGCCAAAAGTTTGTGGGTGATCGTCATGTGGGTGATCTTGCGCTTGGAGCATCTCTGTTCTGTCACCTGTCCGCTATGGTGCTGCATTTCATGTGCACCACTTGCGAAACATTCCTCCACGTAGACTGCTGAGAGATAAAAGATGGTTAAAAGATGGACAGACCTGCTATTGTCATTATCATCTTTTATCATGTCAGACGTTTCAGTGAAACATTTGTGAAAATGTGAAACACTTTAGTTTTTGATTCAAATGAATCTCAGACTAGCAATACAGGGTAAGCACTGCTTCATGTGTTTTTATAGACCGCGGCATGATATCAATTATTCCTGGATCGCTCTCGGTTAAGCTTCCTCTGAGGCGTTATGCACATCTGTTATTTTTCCTGACCTCAACGTCATCGTTGTTATCAGGTGCTGCTCTAGAGTTAGCTCAAGATCTTTCAAACCGTTTTTATGAGAAACTTTGTCCCATTGAGCTCTCTAGCCTTCAAGGTTTCTACAAACACTGATGTTAGCGTGTTGTAAATGATCATTTTGGTCGGTGTGGTCACAGAAGGTTCTAGAACAGGCTTTTAGACCCTTCACAACCAGATCCTCTCTCTGTAGATAATAACCAGAGCATCTTACACTATGCATACGTAACGGCGAGTCCTGCCTTCCTATAGCACTGCAGGGACCCGCCGCGCTGCTCCGCCATCC
The DNA here is from genome assembly GCA_026939265.1 of Oreonectes daqikongensis. Classification (NCBI taxonomy): domain Eukaryota; kingdom Metazoa; phylum Chordata; class Actinopteri; order Cypriniformes; family Nemacheilidae; genus Oreonectes; species Oreonectes daqikongensis. The sequence continues at coordinate 6,793,520 of JAOTQM010000022.1, forward strand.
CATCCACTGTGACTAACATCCGTCATGTTCGTAACCCCTCCTCATCACTTTCTGCCCCATTCCCATCAGCCCAACAAGTAGGACATCGCTTTCCAAAGGGCTAACTTTCTCTCACAACAGACGACACGGTGGATAAATGAGCTGGGACCTCTCCTGAAACACTGGATTTCGGTGTAGAACTGAACCTCTAACGGACGAGTCCGGTCCTCCACATCCCTGCTAACATTCCCTGCTGTAACCTGTGGAAAAGATGACCTCCGTTTGATTTCCCTTCTGAGATCATGTTGACATGATGTTTATTACTTGAACTGTTCGTTTTTTTGTACGGTACGTAGGTTTTACATTTCAGGAGAGGGGAAGGAGTCGTTCGTGTCATACGAGGACGTGGTCATTGTTTAAGTTGTGTCGGAGACATTTTTGTACGCTGTTTGTTGCACAAACTTTTTCCAGAAGCCTTCTGCACTGTGTAAATGGTTACATAGGATGGGGTGACAGTCGCAGTTCAACGAGTCCGAAACAAGATTTGTAAATATGTTTTCATACGGCGAACTTTTGATAAGGTTTTAAACATTTCTTGTAAAAAGAAGATGTGTATATTAGTCTCTTGGATGAAAAGTGTAGACCATACATGGATTTATTTGTACTCGAGAGCACTGGATTTCTTTACTACTTGATTGTAACTAAAATGAATAATCTGCCAAAGTGTTTTCATTTTTTCCTGTTTTAATTTAATGTTTGCTTTTAACATTGCAGAGATAGGCTGTTTAATTTCTATTTGTACATTTATTTAATAGATCAATTAAATTGTAATTCTATTTAATATCTTCCGCTCGGTGTTGAAAGAGAGGGTTACAGTTTAATTTATTGGTGCCTTGTTTGTGTTTATGTATATTTTCCAATAATGTTATGTTTTATTTGTGTCCGTGTCCGCGGGTGGGAGTCTTTGGGAAAAGGGAGGGGGTTTTAACGTTAGCAACACTGTACTTACATGAAATATCTGTACTGTATGCCAAAATGGTCTCACTCACGTTTCTATGAAATTCGAGCTGTTGATAAATATCTATATATTGATATATTAAATTGTTAAAAATATTTTGTTCTCCTGGTCTTATTTCAGTTGGCTGATTTAACACACCCCATGCCCAGCTCTTAATTCTCTTTATTGATCAAATGATTTCGAGATCTTTTGTTCCCTGAATAAATGAACCCAACCCAGATCCCAGCTCACGTATGTTGCCATGGCTGTTCTGTCTGGATCCCCAGAGGAGACAGGGTCTCTGTGTCTGGTAATGGAAAGAGGAACTCCCCCCGCTGTGTCACACTGTGATTTTGCTAATATCTGCAGTGAGTATTAGCCTCCGGGGAGACTTCAATATAATGGGGAAACTCCCAGTGGCTGTGGGCAGATTTGATGGATGTTATTTTTATGAAGTTGCCATGGCATCAAGAGCAGGACGCATCACTATTGGTGCTCTTTGTTGGATATGCGTCCTTGTGGCCTCACCGTGACATTGTGTTATATGACCTGATGATTTTATAGAATGCAGTTGCTTTGTAGAGGATTGACAATATATTTTAGGGCTAGTTCACGTTGTCCCAACTAAATTTGAACGGTTGTCTAGATTTGCTGGATGGTGTATGTGGGGGTCGTGTGAAAATGAGGGTAATGTTTTCTAACATAAATGTAAGTCAACTATAGAACGGGAACTTTAAAATCGTGCAACACCCTGCATCCTGTCTACGATGCCAATCCTGTTTATCATTCTTTTTTTTTGTTCCTTTACCCATTGTGGTAGACTCGAGAAATAATATGAATCCTCAAGCAGAAGTTTTATCTTATCCTTGTAATCTATGATTTTCCCCAATCCTTAATTGCTGCTGTCCCCCAAGACATGAATAGAAGATTTTCACAAGTACAGTTATTTCCTCTTTTTTTAGCTGTATTTTAGCATGGTGGGTGACATTTAGCACTCCCTCCTACTGCGTGAGCATCCAATTATTATGCAGTCGGTCCAACTGTGGCAAAGGGAGCTGGGCGTGCCTGTGTCATCTGTCTTGGTGAAGGGGGGACGGGGCATTTGCTAAAAGCTATTAAGACTTAATTACTGCTAAAAAAAAGTGTTCTTGTATTAGGGAGTGCGATGGTCCAAATAAACAAGGATCCGGAGAAAGGGCACAGAACATTTGCCGCTAATACTGATTAGAATTGGGAAATGAGGAGCCGCATTTGGGATTTAAACTAATTTGTGGTTTGTAATAAAAACGTAATATTCTGTAGCCGAATGTTATCAATATTTTTGCTTATTTATGCTTCGTATAGCACATTTTAGACATGTCTGTTTCTTTCTTACAAATTACACCCATCCATTGTGATTAGAGCAAGGAGCTAGGGGATCTCCAACAAGTGTTCCCTAGAGAGCCTCTAATAGACACGGCTGCAGAGCAAAGCTGCATTGCTTTTGTAAAGGCAAACAGTAAACGTTGCGTTTAGTATTCTAGTAACATCTCAGCAGCGGCCTGTTCTTACAGTGCACTCATGTTCTGCTTCTCTGCTTCTGATGGACAGAGGCCTCTGATCCTTAAAGGGAACCTTCACCCACAAATGAAAATACTCATGTCACTCTAAGACTTTGTGAAGAACACAAAGATATTTTGAAAAACATTGGTAACCAGACAATATCGGCCCCCATTAAAAACACCATTTCTCAGAATATTTTGTCACACAAAAGGGTCATACAAGTTTTAAATGACATGAGGGTGAATTTTTCTTTTTTGGATGATCACTTTAGCAGAGGTATGTACAGTATAAGTTCAACAAGAGCAACAATGTATTCTGGTTAAGCAAGACATTCGAAATATCAAAACAGGGAGCTTTGGGTTAAGTGTAGTCAGAATTAACATATTAAAAACGTAATTCTTACATAATTTTTGCTGTTGCATATCATTTGGAAACATTATGGCACGAGTCTTCCACTTATGACTTTTATCTCTTGATAAGGCAAACTTTACATTCTTTTGTTCACTGTAATGGTTTTCACACACATCTTTTGAACAACAGGCAATATTAGTAGTGTTGTATCCTGTTGTATAAAGAGCAACACTGACACCTGCTGTCCAACCACTGAAGCTCACATAACACATTTAATCTCTCAAAACTCTGTTACTGTCTAGGGTTGGGCATTATTTCCAGTTAAAGTAAAACATTAAGATATCAACCTGTATAGTCATTTAGCCTGCTTATGAGCACTGTTTTGTGTATATATACACATAGCAACCATCTTTTGTCTGATTATTACTATTTGTATTACCATAGCTTAACTACATCATGGTTAAACTGTTGTTAATGTAATGAAACTATGGTCAATTTCGGTTTCCTGTGCTTTATCGCAAGTTAACACATGCGCATTTCTGAAAATATGCAGACAGGAATTGTAGCTCAGTGGTTAGAGCATGGCACTAGCAATGCCAAGGTCATGGGTTTGATCCCAGGGATTACACATACTTAGAAATAAATGTATAGTATATTTCAATGTAAGTCACTTTGGATAAAAGCATCTGCCAAATGCATAAATGTACATTTTTCTTTTCGATTCCGGTCCGATTCCTAACCTTTCGATACCGAATTGGAATTGCTTTTTGATTCCCAACCCTATTGCTGTCAGACCTCAATATATGTTAAAAACTGGTAATCACAAAAACACACTATACTGAGTAGACAGTCTGGGTTTAATGAATTAAAGCTGACATTTTCTACAATTTTATAACACTACATTTAAACTTAATGGAAAGTTTTAATATTTTCCTGAGCCAAGGCTTACAAGGTGGACAAAAACATAGGTCCTTCTTAAAACCGCTATCTTAGGATAATATGACATCCTTAAAGTAAAAAAACAATAAATAGCACCATTCAATTCTGCTTTGTCCTTTTAATTTAACTGTACTTGCTCCATACTACACAAATATACTCTGTATCCTGGCCTCATGCGTCACCAATCTGATAAAAAAAATAAATAGCTATCAAATACAAAAATATGACTATATTTTATATAAAGAGATCTGAAAAAGGTTTTCAGCAAGTGTTAAAGGACTTTCATAAATAACCATTTAACTTTGGTCAAATAGGAAATTCAAATATGAAAAAAATGGAATGCTTAATGTTTTTTTGAATAATCAGAGCCTAAAATTCCTTAAAAATGTACCAGAAATTGTGTATTTTTATAGTAGTCATTTTAAATTTGGAATATTTACAGTATATTTAATTCATGTAAAACCAAAAGGGTTTTCACGGTGTGCAGTTACAGCTAGAACCATGTTGTGCACACACCATGATAAAAGCAACAAAAATAACATTAATCTACATTAATAAATAGTGCTCTAGAGTTTACAGTGGTGAAATGACGGTCTGATATGACGGTTTCAGTCTTTCATAAACATGAGTGGGATATGAACTGACCTGGGTGGCAGTAATATGAGAAGAAAAACATGTACTTCATTTGTATCCCTGAAATTCATTTGCATCTCTCAGCTACCTTCATGCTATAAACAGGGTCTACTTCCCTGGATCAAACCCTCATCCGAAGTTAAGGTTTGATGTCTGCAATTTGACCCTTCAGCCTTTTCTCTGGCTGTTTCCTATTGAGTCAGACAGTTTCTGTTTCACTGTGGGCAACAGCCCCCTCACTGTTGGGGTCTGTCTCAGTCCTAGGCCTTTTCAGAGGTCTTTCTGAGGGTTCTTCCTCTTCTTGCCGTTTCACTGTGATGTCTATGACCTCTGCACTTGGGCTGCTGGTGTCCGGGTCAAGATGGGGGGGGGTGTTTTCAGTAGAAATATCTGGACACGTGGTTGAGCCGTTCGTTTGAGATGTTTCGTCTTTGAAACAGTCAAGTGGCTCTTCTGTGCAGTGGCTTGCTACGCCTGTGAAAGCAACAGATATTTTAACACTTGTATGGTTTCAAATTCCCAGTACATCACTTTTACGCTCTGATAATGTTAAATCAGCTATTTACCCATCGACTAAACAATTTTGAGAATATACATGTGCGTCTATGCTTTAATGAGCCACTAGAGGGCACTGCAGTCTTTTGAATACATTTAACTGCTGTTGTTATTGTAAAGCGTCCTTGAGCTCTGGAAAGGCCCTATATAAATTAAACATTATTATTAATATTATTATTATTATTATAACTGTGGTAAAAATAATGCAGTGCATTATCTCGCTGTTTTATTGCCTAATAAGGATTCATCAGATGTTTGTGTGTGAAAGTCTAATGTGTCTGACCGTTCTGAGTGTTTGTGCCGCTGTCCGTCTCTGACGTGTGTTTGCTGTTGTTGGAAGTGGAGGGAGGAGAAGGAGATCCACTCGACTCAGAGCTCTCCCTCTCATCCAAAAGACGCTCCATATAATCCCTGTAATGCCAAACAAACACGAGGCAGGACGTGACCTTAGACTGCATCTGATCTTATAGACAGAGTTTAATTAAAGGGTTCTGACTGGTGACGGTATTAGAAGACTTACGAGACTCCTGGTCGAAGGCAGTATTTTCTTTTCCCAAGCTTGGTTTGCTGTGCAAAGAAATCATAACGCTCAGATTTCTTCCACATGTAATAAAAGGCCACACAATCCCCTACAGATCTAGTTCTCACCTGAAAAAGTTTCATTAAGTAACAATAATTACCTAAATGAATTAAATAATAACAACAGCAAAGCTGACGAAGTGATTACTTTAAATTAGTTCATCTTTAGTTAGTCAATATCTAGTTAGTTATTCAAACAAATCTGCAAACTGGCAGTCAAATTTCCTCCATTTTTGTTCTAGAACAATGTGTATGACTGTACACTAACCTTACTTGCTTGTACTGAGCTAAAGTCTTTCCCATAAGCTTTGAGTCCGTGCTCAAAACCTCGGCACTCTTCTTCCGTCCAAACTGACATCTCCTCTGAGAGGGAGAGATTTTAGTTAAGGTGACACATTCAGTATCTTGACTGGCATGCTGAGAGCTCCATTATCAGACTTCTGAGCTGGGAGTATGACTCCCAAAAATAACTTTCTGAAAAACAATACTAGACGTCAAGGGATACGAGGAGAACATGCTGTTTTTAGCTTTTGTCATAGAAGTCACACTTTTATAGGTATACAGACACAAACACTCACCTTTGGCAGCCTTTACATTAAATTTCAATCTTCTTAAAGCTTCTTCGGCATTAAAATTGCACTTAACCAATTCATACAGCGCCTGCAATTTGACAAAATGGTTATGTTACAATATTAAACAAAAATTTTTTTGTCAGAAATACAATGTAAACAAACACATCCCTGAGTGTTGACCTAGCTACCTGTTCATTGTCTTTGATATGAGATCCTTCAGGAATGGCATGGACGCCCATCTCTTCTCCGGTGCGTTTAGAAGCCTCTGCTAAAAACTCCACAACCTTCTCCTCTGAAAGTAACTCGGGATTCCACAAAAGCTGATCTTCATTTTCATATACTTCATTCGTAAGACACAAATAAAAAATCTAAGTCACTTCACAAACAGCTTAAATATAAAACTAAATACAGCTAAATATGCATTAAGTCTTGTTCTGGCACCTTTTTCATTGTCCTTATATTTGGACAGGCCCAATGGAGTTTCTGCTTGATACATTGAACCCACCATGATCTCCTGTCAATAACAGCAAAACAAAAACATGGAAACATCTGCATTTCTAAAAAACATCGAGAACATCATCTAGAGTCTACGCCTCAAACGCACTGAACTTTACCTTCTTCCAGTCTTCAGATGGAATATAATCTTCATCTTCAGATTCTTCCTCAACATTTCCTATGAAATATACAGGTTGAGTTTTTACGGCCTTTAAACCGACCTGAATTTAGAATCTACAAGTATGCTACTGTACTTCATGATAAAGTGAATTAGCACAAAATGAAAGTTCTAATAAGTGAAGAATAATATGACGTAAATTAACTTGGGTTTAAATATAATAACTAAGGTCCACATTTCTTTTAGGAATACCTGCTAAATAGTTGGATGGCTGAGAGCTGATGAGTTGAGCTGTACTGTGAGAAATGCTACAGGATGGAGTTTCATCACTGGATGACTGACTGTCTTCATGATCAGAAAGGTCCTGCTTTTCCTCCTCCTGACATCCACAGAGAAAATAAAAGTATCATTTTAATACCACCGCTCATAACATGACCCACTGGAGATGAAAGTGACTTGTTTTTCAGATAGATCTTTACTTTGAGTTTACTGTTGCTGCTGCATGTATTCTCTGAGGAATCTTCTTCTTGAACATCTCCATCCTCTTCCTCGGGAGATTCACCAGTACTGTAGCCATACATTTTGAGAAGCTCGTGGATGGGCATCTCGCCCTCCTACAAGACCAAATGGAGTTACAGTAAATAACATCCCGGCTGCCGAAGCTAATGTTGTGACTATTACAGACCGTGTTAAATGTCATTTATTATAGAAAAGAAGCTAAAGGGCCATACTCGAGTGAGGTCATCAATTTCAGCACTGAAGTTTTTCTCTCCCTCCAGCTTTTCCTCTTCCTCCAGTGTCCGCTCATCATCAAAGTCATGGACAAGCATATCTGCTGAGGGATCAAAGTCCTTGTCCTGGATCACTGGACCATCTCCTGCTTAACACAGTCAGTTTCACAAAATAAGACAAAGTACACAACGTTCTTCCAAATGGACATGATGTCTTCATGATGTCAGATAAACTTCTAATATTAAATATCATATCAAGGATAAAGAATATAAATAGTAATTTAATATAAAAGGGCGGGGTTTAGCATAGAGTTCGGGGGAACCTAAATCAATTGCAGGTAATAACATATTAAATATAAGGAACATAATATAATGAAAAATAACTTAATTCTTTACCTTCAGTGCCTGGACCACTTAAGGGGGGCTGGAAAAATTTAAAAATATTATTAGCCCTAGAATTTAATATGTCAAACTTAAAGAACAATACCAATAAGTTAATATTTAGTAAGCTAATATTATGGTTTGATAATGAATGATATATACAGCCAAAGGCATGCTAATAAAAAAATGTAATTTAAAATAACACGAAAGAGTGGTTAATAGTTTATGATATTAGCATTTCTTTATAAAAAAAAAACCAAGAGAAATAAAGTGGATGTGAGTTTGGCGCTCAGGCAACAAGTTAGCCGCTAGCTGCTAAAACATTCAAATTGGGCGCGCTAAGCTGTTATTCTGGGATGAATGTTAAAAACCATGTCACCGTGAAAACATTTACAATTCATAATGAAAGTTAAAATAAATACAATGTTGATGTGACCGCCCAAATTCGCAATTTGCTGTAATTTGTAATGTTTCTCTTACCTCCGCCATAGTTGCTGTAGATTCTGTGAAGCTGGCGATAAGTGTTTATTCTGTACTATGAAGACTGAAGCAGAGCTTCACTGCTATTACTGTGTACTACAGAATAAAAGTCCTGTCACGACCTATTTACAAGCATATTTAAGACAATAGTTTACTTTGGAATTAAAATTGTATCATTATTTGCTCATTTTTGAGTTGTTCTAAATCTGTATAGATTTCTTTGTTCTGATGAACACAGAGAAAGATATTTGGAAGAATGCTTGTAACCAAACAGTTAGTCCATTGACTACCATAGTAGGAAAAATGACTTTATAATTTTTTGTTCCGTTGAACACAAAATTAGATATTTTGAAGAATGTAGGAAAGGAAAACAGTTCTGGGGCACTTTTTACTACCCTTGTTATTTTCCCTACTATGGTAGTCAATAGACTCCACAAATGTTTGGTTACAAGCATTCATCCAAATATCTTTCTCTGTGTTCAACCAAACAATGACATTTATACAGATTTGGAACAACTAAAAGGTGAATAAATAATAATAACATTTTAATTCTAAAGTGAACTATTCCTTTAACACTCTTTCAATCCGTCTAGCATTTAGAAAACTGAACTATAAACATGAGAAAATCATTTGTTTTTAATTTTGCTTTGTATTAGCCTCCAAAGATTTGCATTCTGTTATTCATACTACATTTAAATAACAATTTTCTAAAAAATATTTTAAAAAAGGTTTTCTAAAAAGAGTCTATCCAATATAGAAATAGCACACAAAAGGAAAATATATTTGAAAAAAGATGACTTTTTATTTATTGTGGTTAACAAATGTATTAGAAAATAAAATTGTGTACACATGGAGTTGAGGTATTTTAAAAGTTTAAAAAACTTGTTTCTTGTTGGTACAGTCACTGAGCTTTTATTTACTTTTTTCATTTTTGCTTAACTTAACTAAATCATGAACAAAATTAATTTTTAAAAAAATTCAAGCAAGATGTACAAAACAAATATCACATTAAATGTTTTACAAGCATCAGTGCCTGAGAAACTAAGCCTTTCAGTGAAATGGGAATTTATAAGCAATAGAAGTTCCATTTTGCAAATTGTTCCAAATTGCCATAAATTAATGCGTAATTTTCTTTAACTTATATATTCACATACAGGCACATTTGACAAAGACGGATCCAAATACTGAAATGTTCTTGTACCTTGTTTTATAATTTCCTTGCAAAACCTAACAAATATAAAATGTGACAACTGATAAAACCTGTAAACTGTTAAAGTGCAATTACTACACCATTTGTTCTTTAACAATAAACAAACCATGTTTCCCCATCAGTACAAAACAATGGAGTTACTGCATACCTCTCTCAATACAAAAAGCAGTTCAGTTTCAGGTAAAATATCCAGCTGAACATCTATAAAGCATGTTATCAATAATTTAAACATGTCAACTTTAGTTGCGACCATACCATTTAACTTACTTTCTCTTTTATCATTCAGGCTGTAAATTAATATTCCTGAAAATTGTAAAGAAAACCTTAAAAGTTTAAGTTGTGTTGTTACAGCATACCAAAACTGTCGCAAAGCCAAACTCTCCCTTTTACAACTAAAAAAAACCAATAAAACTGTCAAAAAGACTGCCATAAAAATAAATAGTTGCTGTACCGACTAATTAAAAGCACGCTTCAAAAGGTAGTAATACAACAGCTGTTTCAACACTGACAACAGTCATTATTCCCAATTCTTACAAAAAGGACACAAAATAGTCCCACAAACAGCATTAATCCTTCATAGGAGTAAAAACATCCAATTCCAGTATGTTCCTGCTGTATCTTTCCTTTAACAAGATGTTCTTCACAGTCGACATCATTTTCATGTCACAAAAAGACCTGCAAGACTTGAGTTCACTGGCTACTCCTTAAACTCACAGACACAGCTCGGTGCATTTAAAAAAAAAAAAAAGTGTCAGAGCACTGCTCATACAGCTACTTTCCCTTTGACCTCCAGTTTGTTGCTATTCTCGTTCTGTTTGGGGGTCTGCTCCTCTGTGAAGGTAATGTACGAGTACACCAGACTGCCAGCAATACTGAGAAAACAAGCAGAGCCATTCAAATCACTAGCTTGAAACTGCATCCATACAACCCATCTGTTTCCTTTTGGGAAAAGTTTACTTCATACCTGATGTTCAGACCAATGAAGTTAGCCCATGAGAAAATGTAATCTCCCCCGAACACCATTCCAATGTATGTCACTAATATATTCTGCAAAGACAAATAAATAACATTAATACAATAAGCAGGCAGTGCTATTCATAGCACTGAAATAAAAAATCTTACTTTTAGGCAGCCGACGATGGTAGTAGTGAGCGCAGAATTATACTGAGTGCAAAGTACCGTGGAGTACATTAAAACAAACCTAAAAAGGTGAAAACATGAGTTAAAAACATATGGCCAATATTTGCACAAGCATAATACATGTAAGTTTGTTTTTATTTAGTAATTTAATTTAAATTTCAACTCACCCCATTATACAAGAAAGGATAAATTGAACTATAAATATCTTGTCGGACCAACCTTCATAATCAAAAGCCTGAAGAGAAAAAAAAAGCAGTCAGGCAAAATGCATTATGGGAAACTGTCACCCAATAATAATTTCAATATGCAATACAATATACCTAACAATAGTAATTACCTTTAACTATTAAATAAACAGTTTATTAACCGGTTATACAGGACCACATTTTTTAAATCACGCAGCACGCACTAAACATTCTTTTGGTATTGTTTGATTGAGCATTTACATAATGGGCAAAAACTCAAACGCACATTAACACTTTTTTGTTTTTTTGGTGTACATAACAAAAGAAAAATAAATACATTTAGTTTTGTTTCATTTAGCATTTACAGTCTCATTCTTAACATTAAACCTAGACATAAGGATAATGTTGCGACGTGATTGGTTATCTTTTATGATGTATATTTTGAGAAGTAACAATTCAAGCTGTTATCTAATTATCTAATAAATCAAATTATAATTATCTGTTTAATTATTAGTTACTGTAATAAGTTGTTGTTATAGCATTGAATTACTAATAAAAAGCTCCATAAAAACAGCACCAGGAATTCTTTCGTTGTACGAAAATCTAATAAACGGTCTTCTAGCATCATCTTATCTTATCAATTTCTGTTTTTGATTTGTTTAGTTGTCTTTGGACTTTGGTTGGTTTTAATCGAACCAAAGTGTGACACGACCTTAAAATATGTAAAGAAGTCACCTAATAAGATTTCCCTTTTATTAAACCATAACTTCATAAGTCACTAAGTTCACTCTGCTAGCTACTGTCTGGTATAATAGCAGCTTTGTGCAAGAGACACACTGGCTCCTGTCCTCACTACTTCCTGGAGCAGCGCCTGCCAAATAAGCCGAGGCCTTGTTGTGAACATACCGAGCTAAATAAAATGAGGCATTCATGGAGCAGGGCCCTGTCATCCTAACCCTCCAAACAACCGAGCCTTATGCTCATGTTGCTTTTACAGAAAGACCAGGATGAGGAGCACATTTTTTCTTCTTAAAGAAATCGCTCTCTTATTTCTTCGGAAAAAAACATTTAGGCAAGAACAGACATGCTGAAATTTATTTCAGGCGGCTATGATTTCGGGAGAATTTATGACAACGTGCGCTGTCATTTCAATGGGCTAATGGGGTGTGTGTGATCTTTGGCAATGCGGGCTCACTGCAGCTGAACAGATGGCGTGTGTCATTGCCAGATCATCTACGGGTATAAGGTCTTGCTGAAAGACACACATCTTAGGACTGACTCGTATCCCAGGGTAATATCAGGTCTGGTGTGTAGAAACATCTCATTTATAACTGCGTGTTACATTACCTGTTCTTGTACTATTCGATTTTACATTTTTTGACATAGATTTGACAGTAACGTCTTAGTCGCATGCCTTATAATAACACTCATGAGTGCTCTGTTTACCAGTTTGCATATTGCGAGTTGTTTTGCATAAAAATACCCTTACCTTATCCATGTCCCCAGTGACATGTGCCAAAAGCAGAGTCGGAAGAATCATAAATAAAGCATTGTAATACAGCAGGCCATACTTGCCCAGCTCCTATAGGGCAGATAAACAAGACGAGACACAAATAAGGTACAAAACGGCCATAACGCTCTCCTACCTCTTTAATAACTGCTCTAAACCAGCTGGCATGCCAACAGCTGTGGGGAGCCAAAGGTCTTGTTTCAGAGATTGTGGGTAAGCTTAAACAGGTTGTCTTCCAGCATACAAGTTGTCTGTTGTTAGATACATTTATGAGGTAGGTTTTAAGTTCACATTCTTAAAAAATAAAGGGAAAGATCATAAAACTACTAAGCTTTATTCTTTATCACGATGCCTCAAATAGTAAACCAGCTGGCATGCCAACAGATTATAGAGTATCTACTAAATATGCCCAAACTAACTAGTAATTAAATGTTTACATTTATTATAATCTGACGTTTTTGGTCATTTTGGTGCTGTTGTGGTGAATCTGGGTGGGTTCAATGCAAAACCAGCTGGGAAGCACTAATGTACAGTTTGAACACAGCTTTTGACAGCAGGTTTTTAGAATATAATTATTCAACATAAAAAAACATATATAGCATATTTTAGCATTACTAAAGCTTAAAAAAAACGTCAGTCAATAGCGGTGCATCATTGGAGCGAGCATAAGAAAACACTTTCTTCAAGTTAATGACTACAGTCAACATCTGCTTGTTAAGAAAGCCCTCAAGGTTAGTTTGAGGAATCTCTGTCCTGCATGTTTGGCTTTCCTTACCTTGGAGTCAAGTTTCTGTTTCACAAACGCCCCATTGGCAGCAGTTAAGACATCGTTCATTAAAATGAACACGTACCCTTGCAGGTCAAAGGCCAAATCAGCACTGAGAAAGAAACATAACAGCACTGATCAAACACACATGGTATTAAATCTATGCAGACATGTTAAAAATATTCTTATGTTTTCCTTGTACAACATTTATGATTAGCTGCTATTGAAACACGGTCTTGGCAAACACAGCGTGCCAGTAAATATTTAAGCGCCTTTTTACTGTCGGGTACACCATACAGTGGACAATACTTTGTAAACAACAGTCTTGAAATAAAGAGAAAGGCATGTTTATTCTGTAATGTCTGTGATATGGTAAAGCTTTATCAGTAAAATGATGAATCATTGTAAACTTGTACACATCTTTACACATTTACAGCAAACATTTACCTTGCAGCGACAAAGGCCCCAAGTATCATAGTAAATACTGTGAGCTGAACCGGACGAGAGAATTTCTTCCTGTAAAAATGAAATGTAAGAGTTATTATTATCATAATAGCATAAATCACTTGGATGTGTGACATCTAGTACAACACAATGGTTAATGATTTGTAAAATTTTACTTACTTCAGCAAAACCCCCTCTGCAAGCATAGTAAATAAAATAGAGAATCTCCTCAATACTGTAAACATTGGCAGGCTAATGGGAGAAAAAAGTAAGCTATTAGATATCAATGTGCAACACCAAATTTAACCTTTTATAATGAAAAGTCTACATGTATTGACCGAGTATGAAAATAAGAGCTATTAATAGATCTTAGTAGTGATAACAGGTAGTGAATCATACTTAAGCCTTTTTGTTCCAAATAGTCCTGTTATTTGATTTCCTACATAAAGAAGAGGTAGAGGAAATGTCTGCAAATAGAAAGTAAAGGAAGTAGTTATTAAGCAACCAAGATCAGTGTCAAGACACAGAATCAATCCCCCAGATGAATTCCATTTACAAGGCACCATTGTTGTCCTGTGGCAATAAAAAGGATAGATTTTTAAAGTTAGATAAGGTGTGCGCCAAATGAACTTCATTCACAACAGAAAAGTAGTATCCATTTGTAATCCAGTGATCTAAAACGTTATTAAAATGTTTTAAATGGACTAGTTTATTGAGTCATAACTTACCTTCCTAGGTATGCTACTATCAAACTCAGGGAAGGTGATCACCCGGAGGGCCTTTCCCACCCGTAACACAACCACTGTTGCCAGCATCTGCACAGGAATGTCAAAAATGTCTCTGTGGTGCTTTGTATATAAGAGAGGAAAACTTTTCTCATAAAATATAAAAGTCTAAAATGTCTTTCAAACACCCACCTGACCAATGCCAACACATATTGAAGAGGGGAACCTGATTGAATAAAAAAAATGCATTTAAGCAATGATCAAGATCTTTTTTAATAGTTAATGTATTGTAACATTTAACTAACATGTACTAACAGTATGTATAAAAAATTAATCGTGAAATGTTGTTGTTGTTATTATTGTAGGTACATTTACTTTAACCTATTTATTTGAATGATCTTCATTCAAACTAAATTAAAACAGTGCCAAATTCTAAATAATACTTTAAAAGTTTAGTCTCAGACTGTCACTACCCTTTATAAAGTACAACAGTACAATAATGGTATCAATGTGTCATACATGACACTCCAAAGGAAACTTTATAAGCACATCATGATATCACACAGATATAAATTATTAATTCCATAACCCCCCCCCCGTGCCACACAAGCCCCCTGAAATCACAGCCCACCCCAACCAGACTGATAATGCCGCAAACTTACTTGGCAACTACCGTTACTCCAAGTATTTACATCTACAAACAGCGGCGCTTTAAGATATCAACTTCAGTGCTCTTACCTGTAATTGGTCAGGACGCTCTTATTCACTACCACTATGAGAAAAGAGCTGATTCCGTAAAAGACTGCGGCCAAAAGCTTTACGAGTACCGTTAGAGATTGGTCCGCCATCCCCTCCTCTTCATCCCCCTCCTCACATTGCTTCATTCTGAGCCCAGCGCCTTTCTTCCTCCACACGTTGACGCCTCTGAACTTCCGCCATGTTTACCAACCTACGTATACTGTGACGACATTCTCATTTGCATGTGAAATAGATGGTGCTCTCTGTCGCCACCCAGTGGCTGTTGCCCGGCACGTCCGCTCTGACTCATAAGCTTAGCGGGATGAGTGGGGCGCTGGGGTCCACTAGATGGCCTCAAGATGACATAAAATTATTTACACAAAAAAAATAACAAGCTTTAAAATAAAAAACAAAAACATTTATTGGGAGCTGGGTGATAAATGTTGAGATCCACACTTCATATAATAAACAGGCCTGTTCAAAAATCTTTAAGAAAGATCGTCCTTTCTATATTTAGGTTGAATTTTAAACAGGATCATTTAATTAAATAAATCATTTTAATTTTAAATTGAAATATTTTAAAATAACATTGAATTATTGCAATGCAATTAATAAAATGAACAGTCGCACAACAGAATCATTTTTATTAGCCTATAGCTCAAATGGTGCATCCTCTTAAACTGATCAGCAAGATAATTTTCACTTGAAATTTCACTTTTACATTTTTATTTACAACTTTCAGCTGTTGGAATGTTAATTGCATGTGACCACTGTACATTATGGTTAGGTTTTGGGGTTTCACTGTCATTTCCAGAGCCCATGGTTTCTGAACAAGTGTTGCTATCATTCATGGAGTGTGAGATATCCAGTGTACTTACTTCTGCTCCATCTTGGAATGTAAGTTTTGCGGAGCTATTTGGTCTGGATATGCTCTCCTCGTTCAATTTAAAATTCTTATCATCTGTCGTCTCATAGTTATGAGATATGTTTGGTATTTCCCTGGGCCAGAATTCCTCATAAAATTGTTGCTTGGCAGCATCAAAGTCATGCTTTGTATTGCTTGTTATATTGCTTTGCAGTGCTTTGGAGATTACTATGAAATCAGTTCCATTCTGTGTGGCTACACTTTTCTGGGATTGTATTGGCATCACATGACTGCAGCGGGATAACTTCCCTGTTGTCATTGTGAGATTGTCTGATGGGTTTCTCTGGGCATCTCGGTTGGGATTAATGCCGTTGACAACCGGACCAACATGAACCTTCTGGGTAAAACTTCTCTGTCTTGGCATGAGAAAATGACTTGGTGGACTTTGCCTTGTGTTGGAAAACACCCCTGGTGAAGGCATATCATGGCGACGGAAGAAAAGAGGATTGTTGTTGAGGTATTTTGTCACATTTCCCTCCGCCGAGAGTACAAGTACACTACGAGCGCTCATTGTTTTATTCCCAATATGAGGGCTGCTCTGTGGATAAAGAATTCCCTTATTTCGCTGATATTTTCTCTGGCTGCGTAACATATACACGTTTTGCATGGGATCTGTGATTCTTATGACGGAATGGGATTTACTGTTCATGACACAATATTTCTGGAGCCGGGGCTTTGGTGTATTTAGAAAGTGGAATCCTGGGCTTTTGAAGGGCTCGTGCTGGTACCGGTCAGTGTTGTATATCAGAGGGTATGTCTCACTGACTATCTGTGAAATCATGAGGAACATTAGACCATTGTGTTGAGGTTGTTACACCCTCATCCACATATGCGTAAAGTATACTGTAGTGTTTACCGGCAGAGCTGTGGGAGGTCTAGCCATGAGAACTTTCACATTCTGTCTCTCCAGCTCATCATCAAAGCAAAGTGGAGCATGCTCAAGAACAAAGTCTTTGTTACTCTTCTTTTCAGTAGGACTGTTTTTGTCTCTGAAAAAAGTCAAAATCACGAACCCACAATTTTAAAAATAACTCAACTCAAAAAACTGTACTGATGTGACCCATTTAACTTAATTTTTGACTGTCTTTTAATAGACCCACCTTTTGTAAGACTCACTAGTGCAAATTCTGAGCGTAATTCCCTGATGTAGCTGCTGAGCGACGGCTTCTCCAGTTGAGCCGGGCAACATAAAGTGCTCATCGCCTTCTAATAACACATACATAAACCATAAAGCAGTGTGACGGTATCATTTAGCTTTAAGTTATTCGAACAGAGCACGTGGATTGAAAACAGATAAGATATGATTTATATACCACAACAAAGAATGTCATTGTTTGATGTTCTCACATTACAGGAAACTGACTCACCTGTAAATGCACAAAGAAGCATGTTTTTATTGTTGTTTGATGAGCTTGAGCACCATTGAGATGTTTTAGTGTTAGAAAAAGCACCGCCCACCAAGGCTGCGCTGCTGGCTTTGTTCATGATATCTAGAGAAGGCATCTTTTCCACCTAAAGATTTTGTGAAAATGTCAAGCATTAATGCTGACCTTTTAACCAGTCACTATCTGTGATTCAATCACATTCTTTTTAATTTTTTGTGATGGTAACCATTAACGACACTGATATACCGCCCCCACTTTTTGCATTTTTATAAATCATTGCAACCATTGATAGCTAACAGCTTCTTGTCTGCTCAAGTTAAGAATACAGTTCTTAAACCGAAGCTAAGTTAATGTATTTAACACTCTCAGAAAACAATAGGCATTTTATTATAGTGAGTTTTCATAAGTAACAAACTGTGGTGTAGATATTTTTAGTGCTAAAATGTTTTCATCAATGTGACTGATCAATGACAGCACTGAAATAAGATCTTATATAGCAAAGATCATTTCTGTTAAGTTGAATCAATGTTAAATTGGTTATTCTTTTATACATTGATGGATTGATGGTCGGTTTTTTTAATGATCCAGGATAAAGATATTATATAATGAGGTCTGTCTGCAAAATACAACACCTCTTTTGACCACTTCATCCTATGTTGGGTGGGTTCATAAGGTCGAAGGGACCGTGGCTTCTTTAAAGTAGTTGTCATGAAACCTACGTTGTCCTTTGTAACTGCAACAAAGGAAATGTAGAAAAAGATAGTAAAAAAAAAACATTTAGTAAAACATTTTTTAAGATTTCATAACAAAGACATTTTAATACGTTTTAATAAAGCTGGCATTTTTAAGCAGCAAATCTTTGGAAAAAGTTGAATAACATTTGTGGCAGCTTTGTACTGTATATTGTATGTAACTTTGTCTATGTATTTCATTATTATTTGGCAATTATACAACTGTAAGTCATTTGGTCTAATGAACTGCAGATATTTGACTAGCAGAAGGAGATCTGATACCATTAGCTGGTCTTGTCCTCTCAGTCAGATCTTCAGCGCTTGTGAAAGGCCGAATGCTGACTTTGCTGCTGATGTCTTTCATGCTGAGAGCAGGAGGAACACTCCTTGGTGTGGTAGCCTAAACGTAGGCTAAAATATCAACATGGTTTAAATTAGATGTAAGACTGTTGTTTTAAAAGATGATTTACTTATAAGACAGCAACAGAGTGTCTGTTCAAAACATTAAAGGATTAGCCTTGTTGTCATCTTTAATCAAATGACAACGAAATCAAACAATGTTTCAAATATAACTAACGTTAGGCCTAATAAGTAGAAAACAAAATTTTACATCGCTGCATTATTTTTATTACTTAGCCTACCTGCCTGCTTGTTATGTTAACACACCGATTCGTCTTCTGTTTAGTGTAGATACTGTAGCAAACCGGACTTTATGACAGTGACCGACCTTCTGAGCTGTCGTTAAACTTAATTTTCTTCTGAGCAGGATAACATTATTTTATATTATGTAGGCTAACTAGCCTACTAACCACTCACAAAACTGCGCTTCAGAAAGCGTCAATGCGTTACTATAGCAACAGTGCACGTTGTTAGATTACGCACCCGTTCATGGTCAAAAAACAAAAGGTGCGTGCCAAATCTACGTATTATTCTACGCATGTTCGCATTTTTGGCCTACATGACACACTCACTGAACCGACAATATGAAATGCAGTGGAAATCTGACTTAGTTCATGTAGCTGATTCAGTTTTGCTAAATATTGTCTTTCTGGCTTTGTGGAAAAAGTAACTTGGTGTTAGCACTTATTGTTATTGCCCCTGTTTATTGCTTCCTAATCTTTCTGTAAATCGCTTTGGATTAAAGTGTCTAAATGTAAATGTCCTCGATTTTAAAAAAATTAAGCATTACGATTTCAGTACAAATGACCACAGGTTGCCTGGTTTTAGTTTATTAAAACATTTATAAAAAATAACCCAATTAAGTAAATAGCCTAGTCTACATTTGAGACGAGCCTTTAGTTAGGCTATTTTAAATGGGATGTAGCCTACAATAGAGTATACAACTATTTTTAAGATAACTTGCAGTTCAGTTACATTACATTTTACGTTTACATTTATGCACAGACGCTTTCATCCAAAGCAGTTATGCAGGTGCCGGCTGTTTTTCTAAATGAAAATCGAGGTCAAAAGACCACACGCTCTAGTTGTGTTGCATAATAAGGACAGGGATACGCTTACATTTTTAAAACTCTTAATAAACTTATTGCTCTTGTATGTTATAGATTCTGAATGTGTATCAACATGTTTGTCATCATTTTGTAAGGTCCTAAAATATTTTTGCTGTGGTCTTTATAATTGAGTTAAAAGATAACAGATAAAAAAGACAAGCTGGATATAAAGTGAAAAGGATATGAGTAATAACTTTCAAAAGTCTGTGAGCAAAACAAGAGTTTGCATTCCTTTAAAAATACCCTAAAATGGACATGTGTAAGTCACATTTCAGTGATAAATTATGCAAATAAATTCCAAAAATTTTAGGTCTTTAGAAAAACATTTCTGGTGCGCATTCTGATTATGTAGATTTACAAAGTTTTATGATTTGATTGCAAAATACTATAAGAATTCAGTTATTTGAAAAGACAGAAAGACGTCAGGGAGACTAAATTATTATAAAAATATCACAGTAATATACTCAAATAAAAGAAAAAAAACTACAACTTTCTCTACAATCTTTATCTGTCTCTCTCTCTCTCTTTCTTTCTTTCTTTCTTTAATTCTTTAAGACTTGAGGTCTGTCTTTTTCTGTGGTCATATGTGCCAGTTTCACCACAGTATTTGTAATTCTTAACCTCATTGTTTTCTGTATTTTTTCAGTTTCTATACTTTTACAGTCAATAAAAGGGTATCTCTTTCCTCAATTTATGTGAAGTTTTATTGTTTTTTATTCTAAAAATGATGTTACTAATAAACTCATAGTACATGTATTACTCTAAATCTTAAGTTTATCTATTACCACAGTGGGGCTTCCCCAGAACTACTTTGAAGATGTAATAAAAAGTGGGGCAAGCAGGAAGACTCTGTTCTGTGATGTGTTCACACGGGCTGAGCATGTGAAGGGGAACATGTGAGGACAGCATGGGTGAGGACAGCATTTTGTGTTGATGTTGACCATTCTTTAAAGATATATCAATTTATTGTTTAAATAACATTTAAAGAGCTTTTCAAGACAGCATCACGTATAGCAAAGATCTTTAATAAAAATTATTTGCATAATTATTGTGTATTATCTTTTTTCTCCACAGGTTTTTGAAAGGGTATAACATGTCTTTTCAAACAAGCTGATGAGGATAAATCATGGCAATAACAAAGGAGTCAAGTCGCTCCAATGAAAAAAGTTGGACAATCGCACCTATAATTACCTTTTTTTATCTTCCCACCTTGGCGATACTTCGATCCACCCAGCTATTCTTCAGACCATGAAGGAGTTCAGCCAAAGAGTCCAAATTAAGTTTGCAGATGTGGCATAGTAAAGGTTTGCATGTTTTTTTTACAACATATCTAGAAAATATCAAATCTAATTCTTTTTGATGTTTACTGTATATTCTTCCAAGTCAAGTATTTATTTACAAGTGCATACATTATTTTTTAGGTTTGGAAGATAAAGGTAATGCTTAGTGCTGAGTAAAAAGGTTGTTTATAAAGTAGGATGTCTAAATGTTACAGATGATTCTCAGAGTTTCATAAATACCACAAATCTAGGTCATTGCCCCTTCAAAAAGCGAGGCATCTCAAATTAAACCAGGTCGACATTTGTTGACGTTATGCTTGCACAGTTAGGGTTAAGCGCTCGTGAGAATGCTGACTATTTTTACAGGTCACAAATATGCATAACGTTTTCTGGTAACGTTTATCACATCTGGGTTGTTTTTTACAGTCTATGATAAACACATATGCAGAAAAACGTGTGACACCATTATGTGACATCTTTAAAGGGGGTTACGGAAAAGTGTGTATAAAGCTAACCCACTTTTTGTTCTGCCTACACAACTTGCATGCGTATGTGAGAATATAGAAGGCAGAAGAAAAAAGAATGCATAAGGAATACAGGCATGAAATATGGAAACAAAAACTTGACATACTATACCTTAATCATAGAGACTCAAGACGACAAAAGCATGAAATGGATTTTATCAATGGAATTTGGCAAGTGGTGTTCCTTTTTCTTGTCAACTGCAAACTATGTGGTGAGTAAATGCAGTGTTGCGTGGTTATTGTGATTTATCTGTGATTGTATTTTTGTTCTACCACCTTTACATATGCTTGTTTATCATCTTATCTTGTAAGCTAATATTTTTGGTTTGGTTTAACTTTCTGCTTAGGATGCTACGGAATTGCTTGTGATGGAAGGATAATAGTAGAATCAAACGTTGTCCGTCTGGGCACAAACTTGACAGTACAATGCCATTCAAACACTGTACGGTGTGGCAGACACTTTGCCATAGACTTCAATGGAAAGACCATTTTCGAAAAAACAAATTGCTCTTTTGTAAAAACTGAGATAGTCGTCAATGAACTCAAATCCAATGTTCACTGCAAGGTGAAGGAGAATGAAAACTGGCACACTGTTTGCGGTCAAGATCTCACAGCTGGCTGTGGGTTGTATCTTTATGCATATTTATGAACGAATTAATACAATTATAATTTACTTAAGTAAATCAACAAAAATACATTGCTTAATAATTGTTTATGATTAACAGATCAGTAGTTGAAATTTAAATATTTGTATATTTATTTAGTATAATTAATATATTTTATATTACAGTATGCTATTGAATGTAATAATGTCACGTTGTTGTTAATAATAGCTTTAGTTTTTTTTGTTTTAGTTACCAATCTTTCAATAAAAAATGGTAGCTGACAAGAACATAATTTTGATGATAAATATCAAGCTATTGCTGAAACTCATTATCATAACTGTTCTGTTTTAGATCCGCCAGCAAAGCCAACAAAATTCAACTGCGTCACACGCAGAAATTCAGTGTATGTGAACTGCTCTATGGTCACAACTGAGACGCATTTATTTACCAGCTACAATGTCAAATTTGAGCAGTAAGTTTGACACGAGATGCTTTTATGAATTGTGAATTTCAGGTGTTCTTGTTGCATATCATGCCAAAATGTCACAGAAAGTAAAAATTCAGTAGTGAATATACCAATCCTGACAACCTTTATGAATAATCTCAGATTAATGAAGACTATTTTTCCATCTCTGATTTGCCATGTCTTTCTCCCAGTAAATGGACTTCTCAATCCCTTCAGTATGAAATGAAGAATGGTCATGTCTCTATTCCAAGATCTGTGTTCAATGAGACCTTAACATATAAAGTGCATGTAAAGGGGAGTAATGCATTAGGAGAGGCTAACTCCACTTTCACCTTCTCAGTTTTGAACAGCGGTAAGAGATAAAATGACATACAGTTACTCATTACTGAAGCACATTGGCACTTTGAGATACGAATACTATCATTTTGACGTTATCATCTCGGTTTTTGCAGTCAGTCTGAATTTTAATGGCATTGATGACATTGTCAATATTGTTTTTGTTTAGTGATTCCAAGCACTCCAGAGATAACAAAAGTTGAGTTTAAAAATGGCTCTTTTTCTCCTACAATACATTGGGAGAGCTCTGACCATTCACTGAAACCAAGCATAAGGTTCAAAAGCGTATGCAATAATCAGGACTGGGTGAGAATCATGTGTTTATTTTTGTCATCCTTTACAAAAGTATAAAAGCTGTAAAAAGTATTTTGTCTGTAGCTGTCACAATGAGTTTTTTGGTTTGAAATGATCAGGTTCTGGGAAATGTGACGGAGCTTAAAGATGGACTCATACTAATGCAGCGAAGCTTAGAACCATTTATGTCCTATGACCTGGAGTTGCGAGTGTGTGTCAACTCCAGAAACTGCAGCATGTGGAGCCACCCCTTCAACATAAGCTGCCCTGGAATAGGTAAATCAAACCAAAGGAAATTACTTAAATCAAGGTGAAATCAAATATGTGACCCTGATTCTTATGTAGCACAAGAACATTTAATAGCCAAAAATAAATTTTATGCGGCAAAATTATCGATTTTTCTTTTATGCCAAAAATCATTAGGATGGTGAGTAACAATATTTTGTCGATTTCCTACCATAAATATATCAAAAAGTTATTTTTGAGAGTTGATGCAGCAAAATCGCTAACAAATTTTGAATTTTCACCCTTTATGTCTCATATGTAAACTGTAAATAAACTGTTAAATAAATTTGGTTTGTGGTTTCATAAGTAGTGTTTTTGACATTTGTATTTAATACTGTGCCCTAGCACCCTCACACAAACTCGACGTGTGGAGAATCGTCAAAAAGAATGATGCCTATGGCCTTCAGGATGTTACAGTGTTGTGGAAGGTAATTCAATTTGAAAACTTTTTTTATTTATATAACATTTTTCAACAAAATGCATTAATAATAATAATACAATGCAGTAATGTTACAATGGATATTATTGTTCATTAAAAATATTCACAAAAGATGACTGCTGAAATCTGCAGTACAGATAAAAGTATTGTATCATATAGGCCTTCCACAAGTCTCAGATGTCACTGCTCATGTAAACTAAGTAAAGAACACTTTTACACCATGATAGTGGTAAATAGACTTTTAGTGACACCTATTGGCAGATGTGCAGAATCACACAAAAGTCTTCGTATAAGTAGAACTGGCTAGTATAAGTTTAGTTTAATACGTTAAAATGACTCTTTATATCTTCATGATTTGCATGATCAAACTTGCTGCATTAACTATTCACTTCTTCTGTATCTGATAGCCCTATGAATCAGAAGATTACACAGGAGATTTGTTACAATACAAGTTGTCATATAAAGAAAATGGCAAAGTCCATGAAGTGAACTGCACAGCTCATGTCACTCGTGACACACTTCAGCTTCCCCTTGAAGTGGCAGAAATTAACGTCAGTGCTGTTACATCCACTGGCTCCTCCCCCTCAGCACCCGTCAGCTTGGTTTATACAGGTAAAGACTTGCTCATTTTAACCAAGGGTTTTCTGAAATTAGGTTTGAATGATTCTTGAATTGACTTATTTTACACATGTTTACATAAACCGAAATATCCTAAATAAATGATCTAAAAGATATTTACATTAGTGTTTGGTGGTTTGGCCCAATCTCAAACTTCCAACAGGCCTTAAGATGACTTAAAATGATTCAATTAAAATAAGCTAACATTTATTCATTTATTTTTTTATGTGCACCACAGGTAAACCGGCACCCATCATAACATATTTAGGTCGGACACCAGGGGGCAGTGTGCGTCTAGATTGGGACTTGTCTCATTACAGAGAGGATGTGGAAATAATTATGGGTTTTGTAGTCCAGTGGCAGCAGAGCCCAGTGCATTTACAATGGAAGAGATTAGCAAAAGACTGCAATTATACATTCCTGGAAGGTAAGAAATATCAAAATCCATTTCTAGATACAGATCTTTAAAGGAATGTGGGTTATATAATGATTTTACTTTATACAATTATGAAACTGTACTTTCAGGTATGCAAGCTGGTGTCCTATGTAACATTTCTTTATATATTGAAGAAGCCAGTGGAGTTTCAGACCCTGCATTTGGTCAAGTTTATTCAAAAGAAGAGAGTAAGTTCATGAAGTTTATGTCTATGGGGACTGGGGCTAGTTGTCACACAAGGGAGCCAATAGCTGTATATATCCTTAATGGTTTAGAATTAGATTAATATTAATTAATCCTGAATTAGATTGAATTAGATTAATATTAAACATGTTTATATATTTTAATAAATATATTAACATAAGGTGTCAGACATAAACAACCAGTGTTCAAAACACTTAACA
Organism: Oreonectes daqikongensis; assembly: GCA_026939265.1. Classification (NCBI taxonomy): domain Eukaryota; kingdom Metazoa; phylum Chordata; class Actinopteri; order Cypriniformes; family Nemacheilidae; genus Oreonectes; species Oreonectes daqikongensis. Next base: position 6,818,826 of record JAOTQM010000022.1, read on the forward strand.
TGTTTCACAACGGTAAGTTTATAATATTTATGTAATAGTTGAGCGCTTAGGTTGGATTTAGCCTAATCAAAATTTGAATACACATAAAGGATGTTATACCTAATTTTATAGTATTTTAAACCTAAACATGGCAAAAGCAAGTTTTAAATTTGGTTCTCCAAATTTCATTCATCATATTTTTAAAAAATAAAGACGTGATTAGTAGGATCCACAATAAGAAAGGGTGATTGTGACTTAAAGGTCAAACTTTGTTTGTTTTATATAAATTCAGGCACCTTGATCTTGGGAAATTTGTCACACATGCATATTTTGTGTAGCAAGATTTCCACAAGAGGGCAGTGAGGGCAGAATTTGTATCGTGTAGAATGTTGTGTTAGTAGAAAAGTGAGTTGATCATTTTAGGTAACACAGCACTAGTTATGTTAGTTAAAGTTTTGTTATTAATTGTTCAGCATTTTATAGGTCAGTAAATGATTCTTTTTTTGTCAGAGCCATTGACTGGTCCAGATGTATCCATAACTCCTGTAGGGGAGAAGCTCATTTTCATCCAATGGGAAGAGTTAGAGCAAGAGAAACGCAGAGGATTTATCACAAAATATACCATTTACTTTCAGAGACACACGGACAAGACACTCATTCAGAACAGTGAGTAATGCACTTGTGTGTTGAGCTTTGTGGTTTGTGTCTATGTGTGTCTGTTCATGACACTGGGGGAAGAGTGTGATGCGGTACATTTACATTTACGCATTAAACTTTTACCCAAAGCCTATTCCATGTACTGTAGCATATACTGTTTTTGATGATTAATGATAATGGTGTTGTAAGCACAATGGTGTACAGTTTTAGTTTCAGTTTGTTATTACAATGCTGTAAAAATGTTTGAACAAGTTTTAGTTTAGATTTTTGTTTGTTTGTTTGGTTTTGCAATCATTCGGGTGTCTTTAAATTGTGATCCAGTGCACCTTCATACTTTTAGCAAATGGAAAAATTCTACCTGTCTTTTAGACTCATCACTGTCACACCCACAGTTTGACGGCAGGGTTTTCCACCATTTACTGAAAACGTTCACATCCTCTTCCAGTAACCCCACTCCTCTACACATGCATTATTTGTCTGAGAATGATGAAGAGAGTGTTTTTTGAGCTTGCACTTTAAAACATTCTGTTTCTGTAAATAAGTTGGTTAAATTGGGATTTATAGTTATGGACACATCTAACATGGGGACTACTTTGATATTGCATCATTGCATGATTTTAAATACCTTAATAATCTATAGTTGCAAACTATAGTTGGTCAAAATAAGTATGTGGGGGGAGTTTTGCTTTGACAGGCTACCAAGCTGACCAGTAAATCCCATAAAAAACGATTGACTTCATTTTTATTAACAGCAGACTTTAGTTGACATCAGTGGCGTAACTTTGTTTTGAAAAGTGGTGAGGACATGCATGCATTTCAAACTGGAGTCGCGGCTCTCTGTCTTCTGCAAATATAACTTACGAGTGCGAGCAACAAGAGATTCTGAGAAAGCGGTGCGTCCTGCATTTTCCACGAGTTTTAGATGTTAACGGCCACTAAACAATACACATCTTCCGCAAGCATTTCTTAATTTCTTCCAAAAAGTGGAGGGGACATGCCCCACCTATCCACCCACAAATTACGCCTATGGTTGACATCATTGTTTTTTATATTGGTATTGAGATATTATTTTATTACTCCAAAACTAAATGTATGGGTGGTGGAAAAAATATATCACATTTAAAGGGACCGGCCCTCATTTCACCTTGAAGTGAAACTGAAAACTCTTCATCGATGGGCTCCACGTTCTAAGGCAGATGAGAGTAACTTTCAATTTCTAAATTTATAAAATACTTGCGGTGAAGCAAAATATTAGAAAGTAAACTGCGGTTTATAAATGAGTGGGTTTGCGTATTGCATTCTACACATTACAACTGTGCTATTATCTAAATGTTTTGTATTAAAACATTAGTTGTGTAGAGGTGGTGAATAATAGAGTGACTTAAACTTCCTTCAGTGTTATTTTGGTGATTTCTTAAAGCTACAGATAAGGCAGGCTTGACAGAGACCCAGCAGCTATTCTTAACATGTGGCTTGAGGCATGACAGGAAGTAGAGGCAGCAGCGGAAGACATGTGGCTATGTGCAAAATGTTTGTGCCTTTTCCAGTGTAAAGCTACTTTAACCAACATTTTGAACAGACGACAGAACTTGGTCAGAAAGTGGCCAGAAAATGTCTGTTTATGTCTTGTGGTGTAAAAACATTGCAGAACAGGCAAAAAAAGCTGTTTTAGGTGTTAAATATTTCCACCCTACGGAGCAGTTACACAAGCGGTTTAGTTTTTAACACTCGTTTAACTGTACCTTAAATCCCTTCAGGCCTTATATGTGGACTTAGTGCTCAAATGTTCACCTTAAAACCATTTAGACTGACTGTCTTTACTAGCATTATTCATATATGAATGTATAATTCAAAAAGAGATGCTTACTGTTAACAAACTAAAGCAGACTTAAAGGCATAGTTCACCCAAAAATGAAAATTCTGTGAATATGAATATCTTCCTGAATATTTCACTCTAGTTGTTCCAAACCTGTATACATTTCTTTGTTTGGTTGAACACAGAGAAAGATATTTGGACGAATGTTTGTAACCAAACAGTTCTTGGACCCCATTGACATAGGAAAAATGACAATGGTAGTCAAAGGTACCCGAGAACTGTTTCTTTAAAATATCTTATTTTGTGTTCAACAAAACAAAATAAATTATAAAGTATTTTTTCCTACTATGGTTGTCATTGGTGTCGCTGGTGTCATAAGCTACATATTGAAGTAGAGGAACAGTCCACACAAACTTTTCTGAAATATTATTCATCTCTATATATTTGTGTTTCATCTCATTATGTTGTGTATTCTTATTGCAGCAACGCTGCCCTACACACTTCCAAGATCTCTAAATTGGAAGCCGCATGATCCGCAGGAAAGTTTCAACGTCCTGGTCTCTGCGTGGAACTCTGCGGGTGAAGGACCCAAAGGAAAAGCCACCACCTGCTATTCTGACAGGAGGTTAACATGTGGGAAGATTATGTCAGGCTACACAACAGGTACCTGATGAGAGAGTGAAGCACACCAAAGTCAAAGCAGAATACCACATAGCGAACAATATAGCGACATGTTTAGATCCAGTGTTTGAAATCCTACAGAAACTTTGTATTCAGGCATTTTGTCTGAGCACTACACTCTCACAAAGGACATGTTAAATAATAACACATTTTTTGTGTGTGGAATCTTAACACTTTTGTGTTGATTTTGTGTTAAATAACTAAAAGGGACAACACAAGGTGTTAGTATGTTAAAAATGTGTTTTCCTTAACTAGACAGACATGTCCAGTTAAGGATAGATTACAACAGATAACACAACAGTTTTAAGAGTGTAATATTGGAAAGTTGTAAAAAATTATTATATCAACTCTTGTGTTTCCAAACATTGCAGATAGAATGGTAACTGGATTTTGCTTGGTGGCTGCTGTTCCTATAGTGATCCTGGCCAATCTGATGTATCTAAAATGCGTGCGGCAAAGGTGATGTGCTGAATGATGGGGTTATGATTTTACTCATTGTCTGCACTATACTGTATTTGTGCACACAGTTTCAGAATGTGGTTAATGTCTGTAGTGTTTCATAATGTTACAGTCACAGTCATTCAGATTTGAGTGTTCAGTATACGGAAAATAATGTCGCGTTCTATTTGACAGATTATCAATTATCACATAGTGATACTGTGCAGACGTTATGTTTGTGTTAAACTCTGTTTTTTGTTTCTTAAACAAATCTTTTAACAGAATGGTGAAGATGTGCATGTCCATGGGAGTCACATGGCTTTTTGAGAATTTACCGAAATTTGATAATAGCAATGCTATACAACTACTAAAGGTAATAGTGTTTACACTTAGCCATTTGGTATGTGAATTGTTTCTGATGGCAATGTTTGTACGAGATTATTGCAAGATAGCCTGTAATGGAAGTGTTTGCTTGGTTTAAAGGAATAGTTCACCCAAAAATGGAAATTCTTTCATCATTAATTCACCCTTATGTCATTTCAAACCTATATGACGTTGTTTCTTCTGCAGAAGAAGATATTTGTTTCAAGACTTAATTTAATAAACAGCCAAGCCATTTCACTACAATAACCATTGACAGCCTATGCTGTATTTATCTTATGTTTGGATGTGAACATTTGTGACCCTACCTGTGAAATCCGGGTTCAAGTTTTATAATGTAATTACGAGATAACAAGCAATAAAGTTTTTAATCATTGATAACCAAGATTTCAATCTTTGACATGGCCTTTACTCAGTCAAGGGAAAAATATCAAGGTTATATTTTCTTTGTACTTTACATGATCCAGAATGAATTTATGTAGAAAACAGCAAGTCACAAAAAACTACTTCTGCTTGGTTTGTACAGGCATGGTCACATTTGTGATTTATCTGCTTTTGTACAAGTTAGTTTTAAACATGAAGAACTTAGATTTACACAGATGACTTAAGCAGTCACAAGGGACCTAGTGAGCCTGTCTGCTCACTGAATAGTTTTTAGGGGATTTGTTTTTAGTTTACATATTCTGATTTAAAGGTATAGTTCACCTAAAAATAATTTACTCATCCTCATGTCATTCCAAACCTGTGAGACTTACTTAGAGATAGATATATCTATAGAAGATATTTTGAAGAACGTTGGTAACCATTGACTTGTTATTTTTGAGTGAACTATCTCTTTAATTGTTGATATATGGGTTAAATAAAGGAAAACACATCAGATGACACTCCATATTGTATTATGTTATGTGTATAATATAATTCCCATCACATGTATGTTTGCGAACCAAATTGCCTAATGCTATTTTGTTTGGTCTTAGGATGAGAGCTACTGTCCATGGGGACCTCTTCCTGGGGACAGTGATCCTCCCTTAACTCCGATTGAAGAAGTTAATCCATCCTGGGAGAGGCAAGACTCTTATCCAACTGTACTTCATGAAGATGTCCCAGAAACACTGGTGGAGAGGCAAAGTTGCATCGAATGTCCCTATAAGCCACAGAGAACTGAAGGAGTCTATGAGATAACAGAAGAAGAGGTTAAAGAAGAGGAGGACCAGTTCCCTTTGTTGATTTCTCCCTTACATCTGCCTTATGACTTTAGTTGGGATATAAGCACCATTCGTGTGATACCAGGATGTCTCAATAGCATCTTACCTATGGATGGAAGTCTCGGATCCCTAAGCGTTCTTGAAAGCTTCATATCAACTCCTTGCTCAGCCTCTGAAAATGATGAAAGAGTAAAAGAGGATGAGAGGAATGTGGAAACACGAAATATAGAGCGGACTTCATTCATAAGCCAAACTATAATTCCTAATGACCTAGAGAGCTGTCTCCTTAATTCTAGTCCTTACTCCCCACAAGGGGGTTGTTTTCACTTTTCAATGCCAGAAGAGGATTAGGAGTGCTTTTGTAAGTGTCCCATGCTAACATCTTTATCTAAAGCTGAAGGGTGCATTTGTCTGAGCATTCAAGGGACGACGTGGAGATATTGAATGCCGCAAACATGCGAAGTGATAACTGTGAACTGTTCCAGTGCTGTTATAAGAAACAGTAGCACTCTTGGAACGCTGAACTAATGCTAGTAATAATGTTGAATGCCACAGATGCCATTCTGTCATAATGCCATTATGTGAATACCACACACAGACTATGTTGCACTTACAATCACTTACACCTTTACCTTAAGCATTACTTTTGGTAACACTTCAGTATAGGGGGCAGTTGTTATTAGCATGCCTATTATTAACAGCATGTTGGCTGTTTATTAGTACTTATAAAGCACATATTCTGCATGACCATACATCCATAATCCCTAAACCTAACAACTACCTTAATAACTATTAATAAACAACAAATTAAGAGTTTATTGGGGGAATATTCGTAGTTAAGGGTTTGTTAATAGCGAGAATTGCCCCCATACTAAAGTGTGACCTTACTTTTTTCATGATTTTACAGAAATGAACCTATATTGGCATTGAGGACTTACTGTACTTCACATCCTTAAATGTATATTAGAGATTAGTCCACTTCCTTACCAAAAGTATACCTAAGTTTATCCCTGCATCCCAATTTGCATACTATCCTTCCTAAATAGTATTCAAAATTAGAGTAGTAAATCATAGTATGTTGAAATGAGTATTAACCGGACGAAATACTCTTTCCAGTGAAAATTCAAACAGCTGATATTACCCACAACTCACCACGAGAGGACGGAGTTTAGTGATGCTACACTGATACATTTAAATAAGAGATTCTGTACTTTGATGTTCGTGGTCGTTCTGGGCAACAACGGCCATTTCCCTTTCACGTTAGCATGTCTCAGTGCGTGCATACTGTTTTGCCACGTGCTAAATGTATATACTATTCCATACCAAAAACTACATACTTTATGTAATATGTATAGTAATATCAAAGTACTGCATCCATTTTCATGTGGTGGAAACGTTACTGTGTATTATTGTTATGTCAATCGGATTCAGTTAAAACCTTGTAAATCTGCATTTGGCATGTCTAAACTTGTTAACCCAGTATGTTATTTATGCCATGTGCAATTAACCAGTGAATCCCAAGAGGTTCATTTCTGTAAACAGTTAAACACCATGATGCCGTGCTGAGACACCTGCACCACAAAACCTTCTTCCTCAGAAAGCTCTCATGTCACTCTTAAGAATACAGTTCAACATCTTAGGAGGTGCCATCAGCTCACACGCAGCACGTGACAAGATCTTTGCACAAATGATATCATAGCAAATTTCCACTTTAGTATTGTGGTGTTGATGACACATGATGAGAGAGTGTGTGGAATGGGGAAAGGGTTGGGGGGTTGCTGCCTTGTACCTTACAAAAGTCTTTGGCTTTTTTCTGATTCTAAACACGACAACAAATGTATTAAATCTTTTAAGACACGTGCATGTTGCGTGAGTTCATGTTAACGTTTATATTGCATTTGTAAGATGTGTAACAGTGTAAGACAGGAAGAAATACTTGTATATGCTGACAGAAGTACCACATCACCACAGCTTGTTAAAACAATCTTTGACCTTTACATATAGAAAATGAAACCCCTGTTCTGTTGCAATGACTTTTTGGAAATTGACTTATTTGTTTTTGATCCCAGAGAGCCCAATGATGTATGTGCAAAACAAAAATAGTTTAAAATACCCTTTAAATTCTGTTCATAATTTCCTCTGACTTACTGTTTTATTGTAATTGGCAGATATTGGTAAAACTCCATCACTTAGAAGGTTAAAAAATGAGTAACTGGTATCTATTAGTAACATTGTTTTCCTTGAGGCGGAATCTTGTTCAACATTAATTCAATAAACGAAGTAAAAACTAATGACTGTATTGCTAGGATATACTCAAGCAATTTAAACGGACTTGCATTCTTTAAGATCCAAACAAAAGATCACTAACATTTGTGCATACAGGTAACTGTATACAAAGTGCAGTAGGATAGACTCATTACTCATTTCACCTTACGTAAATAGTCGTGCCTTCTCACTTCTCAGTTCAAGAGAGGGAGGAGATGCGCTTGAAGCGTTACACTGCCGCTTTAAAACACACCATCAGCACAAATGACCAAACTCAACATTTCTGTCCGAAGGGCAGGGGTAAGTACAAAGTTATGTTTTACCCCATTATGATAACATAGCCTACCTTTCTTGAGTAGTCTCTACTTTAAAAGTCTATAGATAGCGACGCGTCACGCTACATCTCTGCCATTACAAACAGCGCAGCTGAACGTAGGCTAGTGTGCACTCTACAGGCGTTTGTGGTCTTAAATGTAGTTGCTAAGACCGACGTTTCTGGTTTTCCATGCGATTCATTTGTAATAAAAAAAATAAGGAAGGATGTGTTACCAATCCACTAAAAATCTGCTTGCCCGCCCCGCAGAACACGAGGGGTGATGAACTTTCTGAGTTTGTCTGATCTGCAGCACTGAGCCCGATGTCTCCTGAATGTGCCCGCCCGATGCTCGTCGTTTTTACCTTTATCCTGGCTGCAGGTGCACATGGAGGTATGACATTATTATTATTATTCGTCATGGGCACTTCCCAATGTGTTATTGAAACCAGCACGAGCAGCATTGACATAATTATGACATATTAGCTATTTACTTGCATTTAGCCTATATATTTTTATTAGCTTTACTGTAGCTACTGTATCAGGACTTTTTTGTTGATACTATTGTGATCCGTTACAAAAATGAACCTAGTAACCATGCTAAACCATTTATTATTGGTTATGTTTAAAATTATAGTAACCTTAAATTTACCATGGTCACACAGTGGTAATACAAATTGTATTCAATCCATCAAAAAATTACGTCATGGTTACTTGACTATTACTATAACAAACTGTGGATAGATTTTAATGAATTGGACATCCCCTCTGTGCCTTGAGAGATTTGAGTCTATCATGACATTCGTTGTGATGCTTCTGTACTGTATTTATGTCTGTATTTTGTATTTTTGCAGATGCAGTGTGCACGGCCCACTCAAACATAGGCAAAGAAGTCCTTCTAGGTTCCAATTTAACAGTCTCCTGTGTCTTTAACAAGAAATGCCCAAAAATGATTTTTCGGGACAGTGAACAAATTAAGCATGAACAGTCACCCGATTTAAATGTGGTGTCTGTGGATGTAAAGAATTTAACAAAGTTGAGCATCTTCACCTGCAAATGCGACAAAGACCCAGAACCATGTGGAATTGACATCGCTCCAGGATGTAAGCAAAGTCTTTCTAACTTTTTTGTAATGTTTCTTTATTTCTCGGTTTCAAAATGAGTCAAAATGTATGAAAACCTTATTGTTGATGCTATCAAATGTGACTTAAAATAAGGCTTTTACATGCGTCAAATGAAGCCAGTTGAGTTTTAAATGCATAACATCCGTTCCAAAATATGATCTGAGAGGTAAACAAAGTCAAGTTTCATGTCATCTGAAACTAAAACCGTGACAGATGTCATGAAGTTATTCGGACTAGTGGACAAATATGATGAAAATCTGAAATTTACAGTAACTTCTTGCATAACATTCAATGTGATGTAATTTAATCGAATTCCGTGTATGACCCAGTCATGTGAATGTCTTTTTCAGATCCACCAGACGTTCCACAAAACCTTACCTGCATTCGAAAAACAGAATCTGGCAATGTCACATGCACTTGGAAAATAGGAAGGGATACCAAAATCACGACCACATGCCAGTTATGGTTAGTTCGAAAGAGTTGTCAAATTACTATTCCAAGGAAGTCTTTGAGTTTGCAGATCATATGACAAACCAGAGCCTTCAGTCTTTCTCTTATTGAACTGTTGAATGCTACATGATGTATATTTGTCTTTATTAGGGTACTGGGTGGCCCTCCCCATGTCTACAGGAGTGTGATGAATTCATCAGGATTTTGTTTTGCCACATTCCCCATCATTGGTTCAATGGCACAACTCAGTGTGAGGCTCAATGTCTCAAATGGCTTGGGATCCAATAAATCAAGTCCCCACAACTTCACCCTCAGCAACATAGGTAAACAATATTAAGGTTGTATTTGTTAACATTAGTAAATGCATTTACTAACACGAACTAACAATAAACAACAGTTTTCAGCATTTATTTATTCTTATTAGGGCTGTCAAACGATTAATCGCATCCAGAATAAAAGTTTGTGTTTACATAATGTATGTCTGTGTACTGTGCATATTCATTTTGTATTATGAAAACAAACCCATACATGTATATATTTAAGAAAAATATAAACATTAATATATAATAATTTTAAATATTGGTAAATATATACAAATACATCTAAATATTTCCTAAATATATATAGGCCTACATGTGTGTTTGTGTTCATAAATACAAAATGAATATGCACAGTACACAGACATCTATTATGTAAACACAAACTTTTATTAATCGAGATTAATCTTTTGACAGCCCTAATTATTAATAATGTTAGTTAATGTCAATACAATAAGTTCACTGTGCATTAACTAATGTTAACTGTTACAACGTTGGATTTAAAAAATGTATTCGTAAATGCTGAAATTAACATGAACTAAGATTAATAAATGCTGTAGAAATATTGTTAGTTCATGCTAAAACAACCTTATTGTAAAGTGTTACTATGGAATGTATAACGTAAGAGAGTTACTGTATGTTTTGTATCCTGTCAACCTTAAAAATGGTAGTTTTCAACCTTAATACTGAGTTTGCATTACGTCCTAACCAGATGCAGTGATTCTAGCATCAAGCTAATGTCTGTTCATGCTAAGCGAAGCGAAAAATGCTGTTTGACTTCAAATTAAAGCCAAACTCTTTCTTTAAGCACTGTGTAAAGGGTTAAAATTGCTGAGAAAAGTGGGGTTTTTTGGTTTTCCTTTGTAAGGTGTGAAATTTCCACAGTTAAGTTCTCACGTAAATGTTTCATTTGCTGGGCTATGCAGTGGGTTAACCACAGATACTTTAAATCAAAGTACAAGCGAAATGTACTCATATAGGACAAAAACATTAACATCCAATTTACTTATCACTTGTTGTTTTGTTCTTGTTGTTGTTTTGTTACACCTGCTTAGCTGGGGATTTTGTTTAAAAGTAGGCACCTTTACAGAATCGGTTGGGTTTACACAAACTTGAATAACTTTGACTTATTTTTACTGTATATTTTAGCTGTTAAGTACAGTAGAATATAAAAGCTGAACTTCTTTTTTGTTTATTTATTTACAGTAAAACCCTCAAGGCCTAATATCAGTCATGTCGAATGTTTCTCCCGATGGTGCCAACTACATACAGACAATCACAGCATGAACCTGGTTGAAGTCAAATACAGAGCGAAAAATCTGATCTGGGAAAGTCTCCAGGTAACTACAATTTCTGATTCTAAATTTATTTTTATTTTTTATCATGTTCAACCCAGCATTGGGACAAAAAGAGACAAACATAGCAATTGGGTTAAATTAACCCAGAAAATGTTTATATTTAACCCAACAATTGCATTTTTGCATGAAACAACCCTGCATGGTTCATTAACAACCCAACGGTTGGGTTTGTCCCTTTTTGACTTAACATTGGGTCAGAAACTTGTATCCAAAACGACTTGCAATGCATTTAAAACATACAATTTATTAGTATTAGTAAAAGTATCCCTAAGAATTGCAGCCATGCCCTATGCAATGCCAATGTCTTTCAAATAAGCTACAGCAAAATGTCATGTGTAATAAAGCTCGGATGTTCAAAATGTGATTTTGATCGGACAATATTATTGTCAATATAATTTTATCTGCCGATCTATCAGTCATCTGTTTTGGTAAAGTTCGTAACGCAGAGTTGCAGATAGATAGTAAGTTCATCATGACATAGGCAAAACCCACAAAATCTCACAGATTAGTCTGGTTGTCAGACCACAAGCCCTCTATGATGACTCAAAACTGGAACATGAAATGTCAAGAAAGGGGTTTTACATTGCCCTTATCATTAAGAAACTAAACCACTTACTTGGTGCTCTGCTTCCCACAATGTAGCTTATTATTATTCTGTATGAATGAATTTATTTCCGAATGTTTTTCACAGTCTCATTGTTATTAGTATACTGTTACTGTAGGAAACAAAAGGTTTAAAAACAAATGTGCATACAAAATGAAAGAGGTTTTAGATAAATAATGGCAACATTTTGCATAGTTTGCACAGCAGCAAAAAACAACTTTTTTTGAACAGACAGAACATAACAACAATATCATACGAAAGCAATAAATTAAAGTATTTTTTCAAATGGCGAGTTAATAACATATCAATCTGTGTTGTCTTTCTTAACAGACTAACGCTGGCAGGAGCTTGAACATATCATCACTGTACCCATATACCATGTATGAGTTCCAGATCAGAAGAAAAATAAATCATACTGTGGGCCTATGGAGTGACTGGAGTCAAGCAAAGAAAGCAGAAACTAAGGAGGAAGGTAAATAATGACCATAGTGTCAAGATCTGAAAATAGATGATTTCAAAGGCAGTTTGAGTCTGTACTTACCATGTTGTAGGAGGAATCAAATGAATGTAGTGTTCTGGTAAGACTGCTTTAGAAGTATGATGGTGTGAGATAAGTTGGCTGGAATGACGTAGGACTGCAGTGTTTTTTTTGTAATGTCTGCACATTACAGGTGTTTAGAAACTCTTTGAACATGAAAAAGTATATCAGAGATATGTGTGCTGTGGTTTAAGTAAGAAAAGATTTTGTGGAAATTAAAAATACACCCTTATGCATGATTTGCATCAATGGCTCACAAAACATTGATATATTTATGTTAGAGTTTTTTTGCATTTATAATACAACACTCTAAAAATGCTGGGTTGTTCCAACACATGGTTGGGTAAAATATGAACAATTTCAAGGTTAATTTAACCAACGGTTGGTTTGTCCGTTGTTGGTGAAATACCCTGCGTTAGGAATACACGCATAGAAATATATGCTTAACAGACATGCCTTTTAGAAACCCAAATGCTTTATGGTGTTTATTTTGCATCATCCTTCTGTCTTTAGCTCCTGACAAGGCACTAGACATCTGGTACATCCAGGAGCCAAAACCTGGAAAAGCGTGTTTCAGAATATTTTGGAAGGCAAGTAACCAAGTAACACTTCACCAACCAAAATGCATCTCATGTAATGACAATTTTTACATTTATTTTTCAAAGAATAGCTTTGCATGTATTCTATGGCCAGATCACAGCTGTATGGACACCAAACTTCTCTTACTTTTAAAGGTTAACCACCTTCAAGCAATGGCTTGCATGGTGTGAATTGCATCTTCCCAAACATAGTGTTAACCTGAAACCAAAAGATAGCCACTGTTCAAGTTTCAGTTTACAAAAATCGAGCAGGGGCTTAGAGGAAATGATGGATTTGAGAACTAATTCTTTAAGAGGTGTTGCTTTTGTCATGTTATTGACAGTTGCCGTTTGTTTGATGTGAAGGATGTGAAGGAAGCACTGATTCATTAGACATTAAAAAGCTAACATACAGACATTTTTTTGAATATCTGTTAATATGTAGGGGAATTCATGTTTTTTCTGACTTTTTTCTTCAATATGTTAACACTGTCATATTGTCGCTATCTTTCTGAACCCTTGTATGTCAAAATTTGCCCTTTTTCAGGAAATGTAAAAAACACTGTATGATTACATACTGTGTTGTAAAAGTTGACAAGCACTTTTAAATACTTTTTATTGGTTAGATATTTGCAAAATTTAGTGACAAACACAAAGAGTGACAAATAATAATGATTTATGGCAAAACAATTGAAGGACAGCAGCGATATGTAATAACAATGTTTGGTGTCGGGTCAACTAGGTAAAAAGGAATATTAGCAAATATAGCATTCAACTATTATACATAACACAGAATTGGGACCAGAAAATGTTGATGTTAAAAATTGTTGCTCCATTTATTGAATTTTCACTACTGTGCAAAATTATAATTGAAGAGTTTATTTGCAAAAATAGATTTTTTTTGGTTTTTGTTTGTTTATTATGTTGTTTATTATGTATTTAGTTATTATTATTTCAACAAAACAAGTGAAGAATCAGTGCCTTATGATAAAAACTGAATTATTAAGTTATACTTTTTGTTTTAGAAACTGAGCAAATCAGAAGCCAAAGGGAAGGTTCAAGGATATTATATAAGTGTTAAGTTGGATAAGAAGATGAACTCAACCACTGTGGCCTCCAACAATACCAATCGACTCATCTGTTGCCATCCCTGTTCAGTTTCTGTGTCTGCCAATAACTCCAAGGGTCTATCACCTGCTAAATTTATTGAGTTACACTTTCCAGGTAAACATATAATACTTATGGCAAATAAATACTTATGGTTAATAAAGCAAAATTAACCATTGTGCTTTATTTTTGCAGGTTTAGTTTTGCATAATGTGTCACGTATTTTATCCAATAATAGTATTGCCCTCTTCTGGCCGATGCTTGCTATTGCGGGCAATAGAACCGAGTATGTATTGCACTGGTATCCAGTTGGAGCTAAAGAAAAGCTTCGATGGATCAGAGTGGTGGATACCACAGCTAACATTACAGGCAAGTTTAATGTGAATAGTATGAGCTAGAAGACAAAAATGTGCACATTGATCTATGTGAAGAATGTATTTGTTCTGGTGTCTGTGCAGATCTTCAACCTGAAAAATGCTATCAGGTTGCAGTTACAGCTCTGCGCTCATCAGGCCCCATAATGGCATCCATTGAAGGCATTTCCACATGGCAGTCAGGTTGGAGGCTTGCAGCTTTTTACATATACCTGTATATACATATACAAAATACGTGTGTTTAGTCAAAGTCTATTTATAGAAGTCATGACACACTGTGGTATTAGAGCTACTTCAGTCCTTTTTACTTGAATAGGATAAGAATGATATTTCTCAAATCACTGGCATATCAAGAGCATATATCCAACCAACAATTACCCGGTGTACGATATAGAAATGAAATCTCTGAAAATTGCATTGTACCTGTGTTTCTTGACAGTTCCGGAACAGGGTCCTGAGCTCCAACCAGTATTGAAAGAGAGTGAAAGCTTGCAGGTCAAATGGTCTAACATCTCTCAGAGCAAGATCAGAGGCTGTTTGAGAAAGTACAGAATTTACATGGAGGATGATTCGAAAGTTATTAAACATTACAGTAAGAAACATATTATACTCCATATTTCTAGGTGAAATTATTCCTTGATATTAATATGAGCTCTTTGTTGTAGGTGTCGAGTATACTAGGAAACAGTATACCATCAGCGGTCTGTCACCAGGACAGTGTTATAAACTGTGGGTTACTGCCTGGACAGATGCTGGAGAGGGACCCAGAGGAATTTACCTTCCGGTCTGCACACCAACAAACTGTCTGTATTTGTTTGGCTTTTAGCTACATTTTGCAAATATTTTGCAATAATAGTCACAGATTCATAACTCCTAGTTGATGCCTGTTCAATATGAACGTGAAAATGTTTCCTTTGCTTGTGTTTTTCAGCTGAACAACTAATGTCCCTAGTTATTTTAGCCGGAGGAGCCGTTCTTCTCATCTGCCTAATTTTTCTGTGCTTCTGCCAGTTTCCCTCTGTTCAGAGAAGGTCAGCAACAGGAGAATGTTTAGGGGCTATAAAAGACCAGTGTCATTTTTTAAGATACTCCAATGTATGTTTGTATGTTGAGGTTTAATTTTTTTTTCTTCCATAGGTTCTTAAGCTGTTGTCAGTGTCTGCTGCCTACAGTCATTCCCGACCCAGCCAACAGCAAATGTGCAAAGGAGTATGCGACTGACCAGGTAAATGTGTGCAAATGCAGTATTTTATTGACTAGAGAGCTGGTTAGACGGCATGTGTGGGCATCATGTGTTTAGCCAAAGAATTAGGGTTTGGAATGAGTAAATGAAATACATTTTTGTACAGTATGGAACGGAGATACAGGTAACAAGCAAAAGTAAAGATTTGGATAGAATTGTTGTGTAAAATTAGAAACATTATTTAATTCACAATATGTTGTTTGACACCTGTAACCCCTCCACTGACTCCATGTCGAAATGTAGTTCTACCATCACCAGTTTGACTCCAGCATGAGTGAGGAACCAGATATCGTGGAGGTAGAAGAGGCTCCTTATCCCGCTAGCTTCATCTGCACCTACATCAAGAGTTTCTCCCAAGAGTCCGGCTCCTCTGACGGAACCCAGATCACCAGGAGCACAGACATCACAGAGGATTACATCTGCACTCATGGAGCAATAAGTGGAGGGGAGGAAGAGGAGGATGAGGACAGGGTTTTGGACGAATTTGGATTCTTACCATGCACAAGCCCTTTCCTAGAACCGTTGGTTTCATTTGGTGAAAGGCTGACGCTTGATGTAGTGAAAATAAACTGCTGTGAATTTCTGGATTGCACGTGACCCTCTGAGGGCATCAAGATATGACCAGACTGCGAGTATGTAATGGCCTGCACAGGGTCTGAAAAGTAAAAAAAAAAAAAAAAGGAACATTTTGGGGTGTCTGGCTGGAGCAGTCGCAACAACTGTCAAATAAGACACCTGTCCAAGACAAGCCCAGACTCGGCTGTTTTAGGAATCCAGTTTGGGGGTTGAAAGATCTTATGAAGGGCTACAAATAGAAGTTCTCTACACAAATAGGCAGCAGGTTGTAACAAAAACATGTTCAACATGCTTTTAATGTACCTCTTTGTGCCAATACAAACAGCGTGTCAATCTCTTTGACAAACATAACAAATAGATGTAAATAGAGAAGTCATTGTACAGTCAACAATTCATTCCACTACAATACCACTGTAACTTTTTTATGATATAAGGACAACTGCACAAGTATCAAGGCAGATCCAGTACCACATCAAACTTAAGTTTCATTAAAAATAAAGAACAGTGTAAACTATATAGAATACCGTTCCAACTTTAATATGTATGCCACCCTTTCAAGTCTTCTCCCTTTCTTCAGCTTTTGGGTTTATCTAGTCTCCACAATGTCATTATAGTTGGAAGCCAAAAGAAAGCATTTAAACAAACCTCTCTCGTCTTAGCAGCTCCCTGCTACAGAGCCTCTGATAAACAACTTTGAAGGTGATTTTTTGCAATATTCGGATTTTTTTTTGCCCCCTTAGATTCCATAGTCAAACATTGTCCTATCCTAACAAACCATATATCAATAGAAAGCTTATTTATTTAGCTTTCATATGATGTAAAAATCTCAATTTCCTTAAGACTGGTTTTGTTGGTCAGGGTCACAATTATAGTTTTTTATAAGCTATTTTTAATAATGAAGGGTAACCGAAAAACGTTGGCACCCATTGACTTCCAACATTCTTAAAAATATCTTCTTTTGTGTTCTGCAGAAGAAAAGAGTTATACAGGTTTGAAATGACAAGAGGGTGAGTAAATGATGACAGACTTTTGGTTGAACTATCACCTGAAGTACAAAATTAATTTGACAACACACTTTTGTTTCCTGCGAGTAATATATGGAAAATTACCAGTACATCTTTCCTTTTAAGTGTTTTCCTGAAAAACAGCAATGCTCTTTATTTGTATGTATTTATAGGGTAGTCAGTCGACACAATGCAACAACAGCCCTAAACACGTAATGTGTCTTTAGGTGGTTAAGTATGAGCAGTAATAGTGAAACTTGCTTAGCTCGATTGCCGGAACAGTCATGCGCCAAATGACCGTTTTTTCTCAACTTTATCACTGAAAGCACTTTAGCTAACTCTACATGCTATCGGTGATATTATTCAACCTATCAAATGACTCTATGTCATGTCTTTGTCTACATCTAAATTTGCACTAGACTAACAAAACGTTAAAAATCTAGTTAAAAGTCCACACAACTTGGTATGAATCGACCATCTTTTAATTATTGACAGAGGTCTAATAGCAGGGTTGGAATTCACACATCATCATAGCACTCAGTTGTTCCACACTGAACAAGATGGCGTTTCTTTTTAGATCAAATATGCACTAGCACTACTGTAATAAGCAATGGGGCAGAAAGAAAATGTCTTAACAGAATTATCTCTAACCTGGCTCACATGTCAGCAAACAAGAGTATGGTGTGTAAACTTGCTCGTTTAAATGCTAATTCAATGTGTATGATACTATCCTGAGTTACCAGAGTCAATGGCTTTAAAAGCCATGTTAAATGTTACAGTGGTCATTCGATAAGACACTTCTCATGGCGAGTGCAACTGAATCAAATCTTGCCATTAAGGTATAAATCATGAATTGTACACTATTTCAGATTTAATGTTATTTTAAAGCCACTTTAAAGGACAGAGGTCTTTCATTCTATTCAATTTTCCTTTGTGATGTATAACCTTAAAAAATGAGCAAACCTCTACATTTTTCCTGAAAAGGGCTGCCTTGCTTTAAGGCAAAAGCAAGCTAAGGGACACCGTAAGATACTGGTGAGCTTATTCACACCTATTTTTGGAAATGCATATTTTCAAGCAGCAGTACAAAAAAGTATCCATGAACAACGCATAACTTCTGAAAAAAAAGCAAAACAACAAAAGAAACACTGTATGAAAACATCCCTGCTACCTTGTTTCTAAATACAAAACCTCAACCAATAATTTGCTTCAGAATAGCAAGAAGTCCTTTCTTTTCATTTTTTTTATTATTTTTTAAAACGTTTCCTTTTTTTCTAAAACGGTTAAAATTCAGTCCTCAAGGGTAAATGGCATGGATGACAGTCTTCCATCATTTCATCTGCTGAAGGATCCGTTAACATGCAAGCCTCGTAGACAAGGACCCGTGGAGGAGTGACCCTCCTGGGTGAGCTAAGCACCACCGGGGCAGCTTAAGCCAGGGCTGGAAAAGCCTCTGGGTCATCCACATTAGGAACAGATGCTCCGCTTATCTAAAAGCAGCAGATACAGGAAAAACATTTCAGGAATTACATCACACTACACAAGATTAGCCCTGAACTGTAGTTGTAGGTCAGTGCTAGTCTCTAGATTTTTGACATCACAAATTCTCAGGTTAAAAAGTAAGCTACATGTTGAATAATAAACATCAAATATGGTGTGATTCAGCAAAGACAAATCACTTTTACATCTAGCTAAAGTACTTCAATCAACAATAAAGTGACAATCGACAATGAAAAAGTGACATCTTTACATCTGTTTTAAAGATGTACCAACACCTCAAATGGCAAATTGCTATTACCTTGTCTGGCCTGCGTTCACGAGGTGGTCTAGTAGCAGGGGCCCCACGACCTCCTCTGCCACCTCGTGGACCTCCGCGGCCACGCCCTGGGCGGCCGAGGTCACCGAAGTTAATCTCCAGTTGGGATGTGATGTCATTAGCGGGCTTGCGGAAGTGGTGATCTCCAGCGATGTCATCAGCAGACGCCTGCAGAAACAAAGTCAACACACATAAAACATCATTATCATAATTCAGTCTTTTAAAAAAATCATCAGTGAAAACACCAATGTCCTACAAACGTTTTATGCAGAGTTCAGTGTTTCTCAAACTGGGGTCTGCACTCACAAAGAATTTATCATATATTCTGAGTAATAAAACATCAGCCATATGCAACAATTCATTGCATTCTGCATTGTATAAATTAATGTTTAAGGTTTAATGAAAATTCTTAATTTCCTTCTAACCTCATGCTGAAAAACGTTCACAACCACTAGTTTAGTATATTACTACTGCAAATAAAAAAACACACAGCTCATTTTACATACATCTCCAGGCTTAGATTTATGCAGAACGTATCCTTTATTCCAGTCGGCTCCTTCGTTGGCCTTGCGGATGTTGAATTCCACCTTGGCTCGCTCTTTGTCCTGCTGGGCTTTCCATTCATCTAGAGTCATTTCCTTAGGACCTTCCTCTTTAACCTCCTCAGTCTCATTCTCCCTGTGAGAAAACCACAAAAACATGATTTAAGTTAAAGCTATGCGGCTTTCAATTACTCAAGTCAGAAGAAGAAAACATTTTAATTCGACAGAAAGTAAATGGTGAGCACGACCCAGCAGAATCATTGTAATTAAAGGCTGTGTGTACACACTTGTTCTCAGAGTCAGCAGGTGGGTGCTCCTCTCCTTCGGGGGTGTCCTCGGTGACATTTGATTGGTCAAGCTCACTGCAATAAGAAACAAAATGCATCTTCACAAAATTAACACAACAAACCAAGTTTGAACCTTTCGCTGAACAGATCAGAGTAGGTTTGTTAACAAAATTCATCTGTGTTTTTCAAAACTCTAAATAACACTCATGCTGCATGTTATTCCACTGACCTCAACTCATCCTTTACCGTGCCCCAGTTATGAGATCCGCTACCTCCACGTTTCTCTTCTGCTTTCAGGCTGCTGAAACAAAAAACAATTAGCTTTGAGATGTCACAGCCGAGCTTCATTACGTCATTATGAGTGGATACAAATCACTCACGATCGGTCGCTGCCGCTGTGTCTGTCAAATTCACGTTTGCCACGCGAGTCAAAGCCATCCCTGGCGACACCTCTGCCCCGGCCTCCACGCCCTCCTCTGGGACCGCCACGGCCCCGGAACGGCCTCTCACCAACAGCCCTGATGTAGGAAGATTTTTTTTATTGAAGTAATTGAGCGGATCTACATAATTTAAGTAATTTAATACATAATATGAAATAACTTCAATAGAGTGCACCCCAAAATGACAATTCAATCATCATTTACTCACCCTCATGTAATTTCAACCTGTACGTAGAACACAAAAGAAGATATTTTGAATAATGTTGGTAACAGAAAACCATTGGTTCCCATTGGTTGTGTGTCCAAGTGAATGGGGATCAACGGTTCCAACATTCTTCAAAATATCTTCTTTTGTGTTTTACAGAAGAAATCATACAGGTCACACAAGTCATACAGGTTTAAAATAACAAGAGGGTGAGAAAATGATTTTCATTTTGGGGTGAACTATCACTCATTAAAGCAACTTTGATGAAGAGATCCCAAACTATTAAAAAATACTTGGAGACTCAAAGAAATCAAAGCTTACTTCTGGTGCAACAAACAATTCAAGAGTAAATTTGATAACATCAAGCACCAACTTTGTATTACGACATAAGGTCGATTGACTCACTTTTCCACAGAGAATTCTCCACCCTCAGCAGGTTTATCATCAGCGGGTTTGTCAAAGCGTCGTTCACGTGGTGGCCTCCTGTCAGGCCGCCTGTCTGCTGGGGGACGAGCCTCCCCCTGACCCCCCTGCTGCTGGGACCCTGGCTGACCCTGCTGCTCCGGCCTGCGGCCCACTTTTCTCATGCCTTCAAAACACAACAATAGAAAATGGGGGTTATTTCATGCTGTAACAAAAAATGACAAATAATATGACTAAGCCACAAGACAAATGGTGTCTGAGTCATTTTAAATTAGCTTTCATTAATGTTGCCAATTGAGTACAAATAACTGAAGTTAAATAATTAACCTTAATTATGGGCAATACCAAAGTGGTGTAAATGGGAAAAGATTATGTGAATTAAGATAAGGGGGCTTGTTAATTTGGCCAAGCATCAAGCAAACAGCAGTTGTGGGATACTATCTTTAAATACATTTTATACGTTTAAACTGCACACTTTGAGTCTGAATAATAATGGTTTGGACCTCCTGTGACTGACAGATCCCACCCTCCACTTACAGAAATAGACTCCCACCCCAACAGCTGATCGCGCGCCTGATGTCCCGCCTGCCTGCGCGTGCACCTGTTCGATAACCCGCTGCCTGCTCTCATCGTGATTACAGGGCTACGGACACCAGAAAACTTTCTGGCATTTTTGACAACCCTTTCAGCACTTTTAGCATTAGCTACATTCAAGGAAATAGCTACAATGATCTTTAAAGTATTACAAGTACGTAATAAAGCTATAGGTGGGTTTAATTCTGTGGTAAATACAGATAAAGTAAAACTAGAATTAGGTCGCACACCGAGATAAGGTGATTTAATGAGAGTGAAATGTCTGAAACGGACAAGTCCTGTTTCTCCAAACACGAGGTTGGCGCTGTAACTTACTGCACGAGCTCTAGGCAGCGTGCTTTCAGTGTTTTAAACCCTCGTGCTCTTAAAAATCCCCCGATTATGAATTTACACTCTGTCAGTACGCAGTCTTTTAGTACTAAATGCGTGTTTCTAAATCACTTCGAGGATTTAAAAGCATCAACATTGAACAAACCCGTGGTGAGGAAGGATCACAACGCAGTAGGCCTTCACCTCACAAATCTACAAAACAATTAACGTTACGCAGCAACAGGTTCTGCTACGTGCGTAACTTGAATACCACATATGGCGACAATAAAGCCGTTTTGCTCCGAGTTGAGAGATGTTGACATGTCAGGCAGCACGCTAACAATAGTGATGTGCGTGACCTCATGGGCTAGCAGTGCATTTTGCAGACATACTGTGATGAAATAGCGAGTCTAGTGCAAGCACCGTTTACCTTCTTTCTTGAGAGGGGCAGGAGCTGGCGTCTCTTCTTTTTTGTCGGAAGTTTGAATTTTTCTGTCTTTCTGTGTCTCCTTTTTGGGCTGCTTTGTAGCCTGTGAGGCGGTCTTGGCGGCACCAGGAACGGCCGCGTCCTTCTTCTTCAATTCTGCCTGCTTTAACACCTCAAACGGATCCTCTTCATCATCTAATAGCTGGTCGAACCGATTGGTTACGACACAGCCGAAACCTTCTTGCAGATGTCCGGGCATGATGGCGCCCTTTCAGCAGGATTCTCCTCCGATTCTACGGGGCTTGGGCGAGCACTTCGCTGCTAGTTGCCACAAGATGGCTGGAAAAGACTCGCGCTTCTCTTCCGGCGTGATAGACATCCGGGACTCCGGCCGCAAAGTCGTATGGGAGATGTAGTCACACAACATGACAGATTTGCACTTTAACAAAATTTAAAGTGAAATATGTGTCAGGTTACTTATTACTAATCTGCATGTTAAGAGGTATAATGAACGATGTTCTGTTGGGGAAATGATCACCAGTAACAACACAAATAGTGTGTTGTTAGTAGATTCTTATTTTGAAATAATATATAGGCCTAATCAGGCATCTCCTAAGATGACTGATACAGATCTATGTTCTGTTACATACAATAGGTATCTGAATGAAAAAACAATTAGTCTGTCAAAACATTGGATCTGTTAATATGCATATGCAGCAGGCTCAATGGAGTGCCTCAGAGTCAGAGATGACGTATTTTTGTAACCCGGAAGTTAGTGCCATGCTGGTTTCCTCGACCGAAAGCCTATGCCTTTTTCCCATAGACTTTTGTAAGATTGTAAAAAGTACGATCTGTGATTAACAAATGTTCATCATGTTTACACGTTTTGTCTACCAATATAATCTTTACAGATGAATATTTGCTATTTTTGAAGCCTAAATACAATCAGCAGAAGTAAAATGCTGTAGGCCTACACTAGGCTATGAACAGACTACACTGCGGTCGCTCAATATCAAAGTCACCACCACATCAAATAAAATAATCAAGTGCCATCATACTGAAATATGTACACACAGCTCACGTTGACAGGACTATTATTAAATTTAAGTCATAAAGACACTATGCCACAAGAGTTCTAAATCTGAGTGCAGCGTGATTTGCTGATTTTCTCAGTGATTTAAAGCGACATTGGCTAGATTGCTTTTGGAGATTGAACTTTATTTTCTCGTCTGAATAATGCAACTATTTTTTAGAGTAGGCAATGTGCTGCTTGTATAGCAGTATACATTTACTGTCCTCTGTAAATAACGTAACATACAGCCATTATTGTCAAAATAGCTGGCAACAACTGTGAGTACACCCTAAGTGAT
Organism: Oreonectes daqikongensis; assembly: GCA_026939265.1. Classification (NCBI taxonomy): domain Eukaryota; kingdom Metazoa; phylum Chordata; class Actinopteri; order Cypriniformes; family Nemacheilidae; genus Oreonectes; species Oreonectes daqikongensis. Next base: position 6,842,247 of record JAOTQM010000022.1, read on the forward strand.
AACAGCTTTATATTGTTAAACCATGCAAAGCACATGTCCTATTAATCATGCTCATGTTTTTGACTGCTTGACAGGACCTTAAAAATTTGTGTATCTTGTATTAGAGCAGTTAACATTTGGTGCTTTAAGTACAGTTCTCTCAAACTGACCACTAGATGCTCAACATGACACCTCATGGCAAAGAACTCTCTGAGGATTTGAGAATTAGAATTGTTGCTCTTCACAAAGATGGTCTAGGCTATAAGAAGATTGGCAATACCCTGAAACTGAGTTACAGTACAATGGCAAGGGTAATACAGAGGTTTTCCAGGACAGGTCTTGCAAGGGTCGATCAAAGAGGTTTAATCCTCGTGCGTCAGGTGCAGAAAACAAAAAACAAATGTATGGGTGCTGCCAGCATTGCTTTAGAGGTTGCAGAAGTGGAAGGTGAGCTTGTCAGTGCTCAGACCGCCGCACACTGCAACAAGTCGGTTTGCATGGTCGTCATCCCAGAAGGAAGACTCTTCTGAAGCTATAGCTCACAAGAAAGCCTGCAAACAGTTTGCTGAAGACAACCTGTCCAAGAGCATGAATTACTGCATGGAACCATGTCCTGTGGTCTGATGAGACTAATGCCGAGGCCCCTCCAAAAGATAATCGGGCCGATTTCACCCCTTGGCAACACTGCAAAAGACATATGTGAAGCAGCAACAAAACACAGTACATCTATCAGCGGTAGTTTAGTTTAAATTGACGGACAAAAAGAGGCTTTAGCCAAAAAATAGCAAATACCAAACGGGTAATCTGCGGAATGTTAGAATTCATGTCAATCATCACAAATGGGCAGTCGTGGCCCAGTGGTTAGAGAGTTGGACCAGAAGGTTACTGGTTCGAGTCTCAGCACTGGCAGGTAACGGCTGAGGTGCCCTTGAGCAAGGCACCTATAACCCCACTTGCTTACTATACAATATGTACAATGTAATGTAAGTCGCTTTGGATAAAAGCGCCTGCCAAATGCATAAATGTAAGATGTAAATGCAGTTGTTAAAAATTGGGAAAATTCATTTGAGAGAAATACATATGTTTATTATAACTCTCTTATAATTTGTTATGGTTGCAGTGAAGCAATATAATCATAATATAAACAAAATATCATAATAACATAGACACTGACAAAACGAAGAGACCACTCCAGTTTGCCTTTGATAAGCATTTCTGCATGTATTGAATTTCAGAAGAATAAACCTGCCAAAGCGCACAGGTCAACTCGAGGGCTGAAGTAGACGGCTGCGATTATGTGAGGACATTCAGCCCTCTTATCGCTGTAAATTTATTCGCACAGACGCTTGCGTACCGCGCAAAAGAGATGCCGAATGTGGTTACGGAGGCGTTGATCGAGTCTTATGCGCTCATGTTTTTGGTGATGTCAGCGTTTTTTGTGTACTTTTGTGGCATGGTATGGGCATTCTGCAACCCCAAACTCAGTAGCATCGCAGACGGAACAGAGTGCGACAATAACGGCTTCTCACAAGTCCCTCTACAAGAAATATTTGCAGATCATGGAGATATGAACACAACCAATGTGATTTATGCGCCAAATGTAGCCAGCGAGTATCCGGATCAACTGACAGAGAGGTGTTACATCGCTTCGTCCTATATTGTGGATTAATCTATGTTTTTGACAACAGTTTATGTAACAATATCAACAAAGCTCGCATACCAAAAGAATATTTAAGGCAGAGGTAAGTTTGTTATCTGTGCTGCCAAATTATGATTTTAGACCAGCTGGGACCCATATCTGAATCAATTCTTTTGGCAACATTTATTAGTAATAACATTGTTACACCATTCTGTTATGTCTTAAGGACCAAAAACGAATTATTAGAAAAAATTAAAATAGCAAGTTGATTCAAGTTTAAATGTTTCTTTATTAACAGGGGAAGCGGATCTTTTTGATCTTCATCACCACAACAATACATCAGTACCTTCAATCCTCCCTCCTCTATACGTTGCTTTAAAGATTCTCCTCTGGGGAAGATTATTAGATTTGACCAAGTATCTTAATTTAATGCTGTCAGTTCAATAAAAATTTGTTACAGCTACTTTGTATATATTTTGTGACTTTTCTTTGCACTTTGAGTAAAAAGGTTTTTTTATTTGAAAGAAGTCATTCTTACATATCAGTGAATCAACTGAATGACATGGACATGTTTTCGTAATGAGAAGCAACTCTAAACAACTAAAATGTCTAAAATGTTGTAAAACATCACTGAAATATCAATTTAAAACATATGTGACTCTGGACAACAAAACCAGTCTAAAGGGTCAATTTTTCATTCGAAAACTGAATATTGATATTTTGTTACCCATACAATGTAATTTGGGCTATTACTACAAATGTTCTCGGGCTATTTAAGGCTGGTTTTGTAACCCTGGATCATATATACCCAAGTAAATTAAGAATGATAACAGCTACTCACATAATACCACAGCCACTATCATTTGCTGGAACATGATGACAAAGCATATTTAGGGTCCCTTATGACAGCTTATAGTGATTTTGGCCCAGTTCCCTCAGGGGCAAAGAGCACTTCTTACTAAACTTTTAAAACAATAACAGATTACAAAGTTATATATTTATACATAATTATAACTCTCTCTCTCTCTCTCTCTCTATATATATATATATATATGTGTGTGTGTGTGTGTGTGTTTTTACCCTATATAGTATATATACACAGGGTTGGACAAAATAATGTGAAAAACACCATGTGGGGACCTGCTTCTCACTCTTATTATTATAAAGACAGGGTCCTACTTAATGGGCTTGCACGATTTGTCCCCTTCGTAATTCTGACAAGTCACCCATTTCACTTATTTCTTGTACTTAACCTCTGCTAAACACAACTTGTTCTTATACAATTAATATTAACACCTATAACAACGGGTGTTCATATTATTTGGTCCAACCTCTGTATATAAGGGCTTTTGACAATTCAAGCACTTTGAAGTACACAACAGATTTGGGGTTCCATTTCACTCATCAGTGTGCCTCAGCTTTTTGCTTTCATATCAAGATTCTCTTCTTTGAGTTTCCTCCGCACTGTATGTTCAAGTTCTAATAACTTTACATAGAGGGCTTCAGACATGTTGTCATCAATATCCATCTGAAAACACGCAAAAGATTAGATTAAATGTTAAAAAAGACATGTTAAAACCTGTATTTTAGGCTACAATTGAATTTATAAATGTCATTTTGTCTAGAACTACAATTCTGTGAGTAAAAAAGGCTCAAATAAATAGAGGAGAGAGGGAACGCTGTAAGCAATTGTCAGTTCTGACCTTGCGTGGATGGGTGTAATTGTTTCCAAGTCCAGAGGTCAAACTGTGGTATTTAGCCATCGGGTCCAGTGACTCAGGTTTCTGCATGAACAGCCAAAACTGTAATAAAAAACAATGGATGAAAACTGAGACTAGAAGAAAGCTATGATGCTCAGGCAACCGTAAAGCTGAATCATTCCTGCAACCAACACATGGTTTTACAAGGTTTATTCCAAGATACAAAAAATTATGATTGTCAGTTATAGTGGTTCTTTAAAGTGATGCTATGAACATTTTGGGGGGTCCTGGTACGTACCAATGCTTCGGCTCCATTATAAGGCGTGAGGGTAAACGTATTGGTGAATATCCTTATCTGATGAAAAGGGGGGAAAAAAGGGTAGCTAATATTAATTCTAGCCTAGCATGTAGGTGATACTTAAAAACAACAGCAAACTGGTAACATACCAGCCACATTATTGGCATGATGAGAGTCCAGAAGAATGAAGGTAGAATGCCATAAGTGAGGTTAGTCATCACCAGTCCAGGGCATATCACTGATGAAAACACACCCTGTAAAGGGATTACTACTGGTCATTACTAGTTGACTAATGTTTATTAAGTCCGGTAGAAGTCATCTGTTAGTAAAATAATTAATATAATATCTTTATTACCATTTATTAGAGAAAAAAACATAACTGCACAACTGTGCAAATGTCCTTTTCAAGGTACATTTTTTGTAACATTTATCAACAGGTTTTTGTACAATGCTCTTAAAAACTGAAGTCTTACTCACTTGGCTGTTGTAGCGACGGTTTAGTGATAGGCTAAGCAGGTCAGAGGCGTATTTCGAGGAGCTGTAGGGTTCGCGGCCTTTCGTATGCTGGATGTCATCTAGACTAAAGGCTGTGCGTTGAGCATTACTGGAGGATGTCCAGACCACCAGAGAATTGTGGTCTGCCTGGCACAATAAGGGTTCCAGCTCCCTCACCTGTCAGATGGGAAAACAAATTAGAGGAATCAGAAGTTCTGTTTACTTTTTCCCTACAAGAAGCACTAAATGGAAATGCAAAATAATTTTAGTTTACAAATAGATCAGTGAAGACAGCTTTGGACTTATGTAAAAATAACATGCTTACAATAAGTTTTACCATCATTTATAGTCCCATATAACTACATATTTACACACTACACTACTGTTTAAAAAGTGTATAATAAACTCTAAAAACAGTTGTGTTCAAAACAACACATTTTGTGTTAAGTTAAGGGCAACACACAAATATGTTGTCCTTAACTGAACACATCTCTGTGGTTTTTTTCTGGGACAACACATTTTGTGTTACTTTTAACACAACTTGTGTTGCCCCTTTTATTTGTTTAAATTAAAATCAACACAAAAGGTGTTAAAATTAACACATCCTTTTTAAGAGTGTAAGAAGCTTGCGATATGTGTTCACTGCTGTCCTTCTGAAACCTTGTATCTCCATATTTAATGATTTTTATTTTTGTCATAAATCATTATTATTAGTCATCCTTTTTGTTTGTCACTGGGTTTTGTAAATATCTACACTAGCGGTCAAAGGTTTTGGGGGACACTTACTCACTTATTTTAGAATATTAATAAACTCATCAAAAGTATGAAATAAAACAAAGGGAACTACGGGAATTATGTTGTAATTAAAAAAAAAGAAATTAAAACATGTTATATTTTATCGTCTTCAGTGTAGTCACCTTTCGACTAGAAATGTTTTTTCATGTAATTTTATCAAGCAGCTTCTTGAGGTCTCACTCTGAGATGCTTTTTAAACAATATTAAATGAGTTTTTATCTATTCTGTGCTCTTATTGGCTGTTCTTTTTTAATTATTCAGTCAAAATTATCCAAATATAATTTTGGAAAATTATATTTTTTTGTCTACTAAACTAATTTAAAATATTTAAGCAGTTTTTTTTAATAATGAGAAACATTTCGCTCAAGTGCCCCAAAACGTTTGACCGCTAGTGTAACCAAAGTGCTTGTCAACTTTGACACCACAGTATTTAATAATTTAAAAAGTACAGCTGTGTTTTCCATTTCCTGAAAAACAGCTAATTTGGACATATGAGTTTTTAAAAGACAGCAACGATATGCATATGTAATATATTCAAATTAAGTCATAGGCCATTTTGCACAAGTTTACTTTGTGTGTAATTTGATGACTAGAAACACAAGCCCTCACACGCTTCCTCAGTCTGTGCCGTCCCAGCAGAAAATTGATACTTCTTTTCTGGCTTTCGAGGACACGGTCCTCACATCTACTACAACTTTAATGTCAGAGCCACTTGAACCACAATATCTTCACTGTATGAAGGAGCATGTGTAGAGGCAGCTTTCAACACTATAGATTAGATGCCTTACTGCATACAAATGAATGATCTCTTAAATTAGCTAACAAAGGTGCACAGGGTTGCAGAGACGTTTAGATGAATTATTGATCATGGGAAGCTGCCAGAGAACAAGCTGTTGACAACATTGAATTGTGGCATTTATATGAGGATAAAATCAAAGTGAAATTATGACACTGGTGATTTATTTGACAGTGCGTCTCATGGTTAATACAGAAATATTTCAAACAGATAATGTCTTCTACCACAACAATAATTATGGTGTCACAGAAACAATGGTAAGAAGTCTAGATGTGCTAATAAAAAGCTTTTAAGCCTGACATGTTGTGAGAAGCCTGACATGTTGCATCTTACCAGAAGGAAATGACCAAAAAGATTAGTTGCAAACACCTCCTGCAAACCATTGGGTGTGACCTTATCGTCCTGGGTCAGAATCCCCTCCCCCGTGGCAAACATACGAACCACATTTCTGTAGGATAGAAATGTATAAGACAATGTTTTTATCTTCTATCATACAGTGCATTGCTATATACAGTAGAAAGACATGCATAAAATGTACCTGGAGAACAGGCCTTTATAAAAGGCTTTAAAGTCTACACTGGGGTTAGGCATGATTCCGGCATTGAGGTACAGATAATCCAATCTGTTGTATCTGTTCAAATAAACAGTTAAGCAGTTAACAGCACTTGTCACTTTAAAGGTATTGTTGACTGACTACTGATCTATGATAAACTTTGTATAAGTTCCTTTTTGCCATAGACTTTATTAGTCTAAAGGTTTAGCTCTTGCGAGACATCATTTTTATTAGTGATGACATCACTAGGTCCACAGAGGTGGAACCGGAGTAGATCAAGCCCCGCCTACTGGGTCCAGCAAAGGGGACCTACAGCAAGTAGCACTTAAAAGGCTTAAACTTACATTTCACACTACGCTACTACATGGCATCAGACGACTCAAAATATAGTATTTTATAGAATACCTTAAATTTCATTTTATGGTGCTTTTTAGTCATTTAGGAATAAGTTTTGTAAATGATTCTCCAATTATTCTCTTCTAATTCTCCAAGTCCACCCAAAACCAGCAGGATCTGGCAAATGCAGACTGAGATCTCTTACTTAAGCTTGAACTCCTCAGCAGCCCGGAATACTGAGTGCACGTTGCCCACGTCTAAGTGTAGCAGAGAAACGTGAGCTCGAGGATGAGACACGAGAAGAGCCTGTCGGGCGGCTTCAGCTCTCTGCATGTTCCTGCAGGCCAGACAGAGCTGCAGATGCACATCCTGAGTTAACAGACGCTCACACAGGGCAAGACCTATACCACTGAACACATGAACAAACACACACATGCATGCAGGGTTACTATCAGGGCTCGATTTGTGTGGGGGGCAGGGAGGGAGAGGGGATGGCATCCCTCTTGTTGAAGAAAATGACAAAAAGCATCCCCTCTGTAAAACCACCATCCCACTTAATAATTAATATAATATAAATGTTCTAATGCAAATTGTAAAAAATTTAACCACACCATCCCCCCTAATTTTTTTCCTTCCAATTCGACCACTGGTTATTATATAAGTTACAGTGAAAAGTGAATTTAACAGACAACGACAGTTTGCAAGTCGTTACCATTTGTATTACCAAAGTTGATCTACTAATACAAAACTATGATAGTTAAACCATGAAGGTTTTTCAATTAAAATCAATACACAAATACTAAATACTTTCGTTTCGTTTCTTTTTTTATAATTTTATATTATTCACCAAAATGTTTGTGACATCTCTTTTTGATTTTAAAAACACTGTAAAGTTTCCATCAATACAACGTAAAGAGCATGCTTTGTATGCATTAAAGTGATGTAAAATTATTAACAACACGCGACTTCGTTACCTGTTTGCACCGGTTACCAACACTACTTTCTTCATGCTGTCTTTACATCCGTATACAAAATATATGAGGTACTATAGCTGATGATGTACTTTCCCTTTGCAACAGTTTCTAACGCGGTATTACACATGCGTCTGTGTACGGATGGAGTTTGCACCGCCGCCATGGTGTGATTGGAGGTCATGCTTGTATCGACCAATCACCTGCTGCTATTCTGTGACGTGACATCTACTCAGTCCAATCAAGCTTTAGCTCCAGTCTGACGAGCTCAACCAATCGTCGAACAGTATGTGATGGTAGATATTTATGAACCAAATTACTTCGGTCTTAAATTAAGATTTATTTCAATTTTATGAATGCTCAACCAATGCATACAAATTGATCTAACAAGCACAAATTTGAGTAAAATATGGTAAAATTAGCATGTCAGTATTAATTCTGACAGATAATGTATGCATACACAAAAATAAACGCTTTAATATGGCAACTGTTTATATGGCTTTAATACGACTTCTGTGCTTTTATAATTCTTAAATGTACACAACAATTTTAAAGATTCATCAATTTAATACATGTATATATGTACAGTTCCCTAAAATGTACAATACTGGTAAAAGTCAAGGTTGATATAAAAAAAGAGTACAGAACAAAGTTTAATTTAGTCAGCATACAAAGACAGAAACCAATGTCAAAGAAAATTAAGAAATATTTAAACATAGGCGGTCCAGTTTTTTTTCTCATCATTGTGGTAAAACATTGGCAATGTATAGAAAATGACACACTTTTATTTACCTTTTGGGTATTGGAATGTAACCTTGAATATTTGCAGTTTTATGCATATAAGTAAACTTCAAAACTGTACAAGAAAACCAGCTGATGAAACAATTCAACCCCTAAAAAGTGCATAAAAAGAAATAAAGCATATCTATAATGCAACTTAATAAGCCATGTCAAGAATGTTAAAATTTAGCTATACATAGGCTATTGCCAGACATTTTTATACCCACAACAAAATCACTTCTTAAGAATTTGGCAGATATCTCAACTGACAACAAAAGGTGCACAACTGGTCAATATTACAGCCTATACAATGACCTTACAAAAGATTTACAAGTATACAAGTTACTCAATTGCAAATGAGATTTCAGAATGTCCCATTTGCAGCACTTCGCACATGCAAAAACATATCACAACATACTGTAAACCATCATAGTGCATCTGATCAAAACAAATCCAGTATTTATCCAACAACACTTCATTCATCAGCACCACCCTATATGAATATACTCTGATAGAAAAATAAGACAGCTTTAAAATAAGCTCATTTTCATCTTTCATATTTTCAATACATATTAAAAATGAAACTGGTGATAATTAATAATGCTCACTTTGGTCTACCTTGATAATTCTACTACAAATGACATATACTGTAGAACAAAATAATGAAGTAATATTACTACATTGGATTACATTGTATTACCTCCAAGTTCATGCAAATATTGTAACAAAGTAATTTCTGTAAAACAATTACATAAATTCATAGCTTTTTCAAATAAAAATGAGAATGCTAAAATGTCAAAAATTGTTTTAAGCCAATAAAAGAGAAAAGAAACACATATTTCAATATATCAAGTTTTAAATAAACACTATTTTCACAAAAAATAAACAATGGAATTACATAATGCAATATATTTAAATATTAACACAATATATAGGTAGTTGCAAAATGCTAATATTTTACATTTTACAAAATGTAAAAAATTAGGTTTTGACCAATTAAAAAAAATTGCAATTCTGTTTAAAACAGATAAATGTATTTCTGTGATTGTGAACCGACTTGGTTAAAAGTGTTATTTCCAGCTTACTACAGAGAAAAAAGGTAAAAAACAAAAACAAAATATGTTTAGATTTTTTAAAAATGAGATGAACATATACAAATGCTAAGACATCGTGACAAAACCAAAGGTAAATCTGAATGTGAATGAAAAAAACTTTTTATTTACATTCAAGCTGTCTTCGGCCTTTAAATACGGAAAACAACATGGATATCATCACATAAGGCACATCTTCAATTTAAAGTCACCATGAATTCAACACTGTTTTACACAGCAGTGATTATTATGAATGATTTAGCCGTGCACACCATTATTCTTTTTTAAATTAATTTGCACTTGTAATCTTTAATCAGAAACATTAAGCTCCCTTTCCCCTGTCAACAACAACTCTTCACCACATGATGTATAAACAACAAAAAAGGGGTAGGACTATACTGACTGTCCAATGGCCAGGCATTTTTAGCCCTCGGCTCCATCTGCCTCCATTTTGTTAGCAACGCCCAGCTTACAACAAATCAATTAAAAAGGAAAAACCAAAATAAAGCCCCGCCTTACATATTTTTCTCATTTCAGAAGCCGTTTCACTCAGATATACGTCATGATACGGAACTTCCGTTTCATGGTGACTTTAAGATAGATCATTCACATAGGTTAGTGTACTTGGAGAGTGTATAAAAATCCAACTTCTTTAAATTAAAGGTGCCGAAACTCATTGCTGCATTTTTTAGTGCTGCCAATTTATTGCATGCCAACCAAAGCCATCCAGGGAGATAATGTAAAAAAATAACCCTGCATAATTCATTCATTTGTACAATATCAGTTTGCCTTTACACACTGCTACAGAAGAATGAAGGATCCTCATGTTGCTGACTATGATGGGAAGATATAAGTGCCTGGTCAGTTGTGATTGATTGGAGTCCTGTGGGCACACTGAAAGTCTATGGCTTGCACTCCAGTAAGGTGCGATGAATCTCCTGGAAGCATGGACGCTCTTTGGTGTTCCTGTTCCAGCAGCTCAACATGAGCTTGTAGATGGGGTCAGGACACATTGGCGGCTGGGGCAGGTATATCTGACGATAAGAATATACTTACAACTGTTATTTACTGTACTGAAATCGGCTATAAAGGTGTTGTAAATAACTATTCTTGTACCTGTCTCCTTTGATCCCGAAAGAACTCCCCTGTGTTTTCAATGACCTGCTCGTCTGATAGCTGCGAGTATGGCTGCTCTTTGCAGAAGGTCAGCATCTCCCAAAGGGTCACGCCAAAAGCCCATACATCACTAGATGTGGTGAATTTTCCCTGCAGAGAGAAGAATTCATACTGTTAACATATGTAGACATGTGTTTGATTGTCCGTCACACATAAAACAAATCAAAATGAGTCTTTCAAATGATACTGTAAATCCGGTATTTTAAAAGCCACGGTATGAATCGTTGTTTTTCTAGGTTGAGTATGTGTGTCTCACCAGAAGAATGCTCTCCCAGGACATCCAGCGGATGGGCAGTACGGCTCTGCCCTGGATGCGGTAGTAGTCTCCACTATACAGGTTCCTACTCATGCCAAAGTCTGCGATCTTGATCGTGTAATTCTTTCCCACTAGGCAGTTGCGAGTGGCCAAATCCCGATGCACGAAGTTTAGTGAGGAGAGATACTTCATGCCTGAAGCGATTTGTGTGGCCATGTGGTGTAAGTTACTATAGCTGAGAAAGACAGTTCAAACATATTTGTCATATCTTAAAAATCCTGTTTAGCTTGTTGACTGCAATTTTATATCATTTAAATCTATAATAAGAGGATAATATGGTAGTATGATGTCTTGTTTTTAACCTACAAAATTTGAAAATAGCAGCTTTACGTTCTGATTTGAATCACTAGAATGTTGTTTTTATACCAATGTACCCTTTTAGCTTTCATTTACACTTTATTTTATCAAAGTCATAATTACATTAGCACTTACCACAGACCAAAAATATATATTTAATTTATATTAAATTTAGAAAACGTTTATAGTTAAAACTTTGCAATAAGATCTCACATATTAACATTAATTTATGCTAACAATTTTTAGCTAACATGAACTAACAATGAGCATACAGCATTTATTAGTCTTTGTTAATATTAGCTATTGCAATATTAGCTATTGCAAGTACAAGTGAGTTTCATGAGTATGTTAACAGATACAAAATGTACTATATATTAGTAAAATATGCATTAGTTAATGTTCAGCTGTACTGAACATGTTAATACAATACTTTAAAAAAGTATTGTTGCTTGTTAGTTCATATTAGTTATTTCTTTTATGTCGTTGGCAGAATATCTACCTGACTGTGGGAGCATTGCTGAGCAGAGCGATCATGCCCTCAGGCTCATGGCGGGACAGGAACTGATTGAGATCTCCGTTCTCCATGTACTCAGTGATCATACACAGAGGGTCAGAGCTCATACACACCGCCAGGAGCCGGATAATGTTGGGGTCTTTTAACCGTGACATGATCTTTATTTCCTTCAAGAAATCATTCCTGTAAGTCACAAGAGGGGAAAAGTGACAATAAATTGTCTGGGGCTAGATTTATATTATTGTTAAAGAAAAAGTGTACAACTGTGAATGCCCTTTGACTTGCATTTACTGGTGTTTTCTTTAAAAGTGACAATGAGTCTGACATATGCTTGGCAAACCTGGCATTTTTATTAGCATCCGCTCGAAGCATCTTAACAGCTACAAGCACTGTTTGGTTTTCAGTGACGTCAAAGGAGAAGTCCTCATCCATAAAATCTTGCATTCCTTCTGCTTCGCATAAATGCACCTGACAATAAACAAAACCATTTAGTATTTGTAAATACATTTGCTTTGAAATCACTGAAAATATTACATAAAGCCCCTACAAAAAATCTGCCAGGATGTTTTTCATAAGAAAGATTGTTAAAGGGATAGTTCACCCAAAGAATACAAACGTCACCAAATCATTTCGAGAAATGTCTCAGTGGTTGTGTGTTCTTACAATGGAAGTCAATGGGGGTCAATTATGTTTGGTTAAAAACATTCTTCAAAATATCATTTATTGTGTTCTGTAGAAGAATGTACAGTAAGTCATATTGTTCAGAATGACATGATGATAAAAAAAATCCTTTTAATCTTATTAAAGCAGGAATCTCTAAAAATCCAAAGTTTTATTCAAAATAAATATAGAACAGACCTCTCCAAACTGCCCCTCTCCCAACTTTTCTTTGAAGGTAAGCAGTTTCCTTGGAAACTCTTCCACAGCAACATCCTTCCCTGACAGTAGGTCCATGGTAAGGGCAGGAACAGCATATGTGTTACCCCCTGTTACCCCCTGCAGGTTCACAATATCGGCCTCAGCGTAATGCGGGACGCCCTCTTGTGTACTGGCCTGAGGAGTCTTGGAAGCTGTACTGGTCGACGCTGCAGAAGTTAACAAAAAATAGCAATTGGCAAATATATAAAAGTACTGTTACATTCAATTTAATTCATACAGTGCATGGGACTCACCAGCATCCTCTGCTGTTTGGGAGAACTCGGGCAGTTTGCGGACCAGACGTGACGGCTCCTGGTAGTCAGGACCCAGAGGAAAGATGCGCTCATAGGTGGAGTTGGATTCCTGCACACTGGGCACTGAGGAAGTGTTGTTGTTGTTGTTGTTATATGTGAAGGTCTCACTTTGTATTGACAGACTAGCAGTTAGTTCATCGTCCAGCATCCTCCGAGACACCTGGAATGAAGGATGTTTAGTGAAGAAGGCCACAACTAGTCAAATCATATTTAGTCTGCCAACAGTTAGGATTATTCTTCACTGCACTCTTTCTCTCTCTCTGTTTTTTTGTAAAGGATGTGCACCAAGTGGAAAGTTCATATGGGAACATTCAGAGACAGTGACATCATATGGAGTCATATGAAACTGAGGACTTAAGTTATTTCAAGGTCCAGACAAAATCTGGGGACTTTTTTTATAGAATTTTCCATTCTGAGTTTGAGAGAATTCAATGGAATTCTGCAAATCAGATTTGAAATGACGAAACAGGGCTGAGAATAATACTATACCAATCATAAAACAAGAAGTTCATGTAAACTACTCTCACCTTCTCAAGCATCTTTTGCCACACTTGTCTCCATAGAATAATAACAATAATGGCCACTAGGATGAAGATGATGGCCACCAAGCAGCCAATCAGGATCCTGGTGTTGCTGTCATCTACTTTGTGGGTGGGGTTATCCCCTAAGAAGGGGATAGAGAGAAAGGTAGCCTGTTGATGAAATGGTACTCCAGGAGAGATGAAGGGACAGTTTAAAAGTAAATGCAAGAAATGAGTGAATCAGGAACAGTGGGAAATCTCACCTGGTGGTCTGGGAGGGTCAGTCGTAGGTGGAGCCAAGGTTGTGTTGTACATTGCTGTATCTGAAATCACAGGTAAGAATGACTGCGCTGGTGTAAAATCATAGACATGGACAGGGAACTGTTAACCTGAGAACCACCTCAGTGTTAATCAATAAGTAAATGAGCTGAATGTGAACCGGCTGACAAATTTTACTAAGCCATTTATTCACAATCTAGTGATTTTTAATTCATGCTGTACAAGATTTTCAGTAAATGGCATAAATGCTGTAAATAAAATGATTGTGGGTATAAATGTGTTGTGCTGACCTGACTGGAAGGTGATTTCACTGAACATCATCCAGATGTCAGAAAAGAAGTACTGGCACTTAATAGCACTGGCCATGTGATTGTAGAGCGACACGGTGACAAAGCGGGCACTAGGGTTGACATCGTCCATCACGGGACTAAAAGATACAGGTGTGGCCTCCCAATCCGATTCGGAGCGGAAAAAACACAACACCTTCTGAAAGGTCTTCACCCTCCGTGAGAACATGTTGTTGCAGTGTACCTGTTTGGGATTACACAGAATGGAAAATGATGAAAAATTACAAATTCATAAATATTGTTAAAAAAATTATAGATTGCACCTTTTAAAACACACTATATATAATTATATAAGTTTATATTCACTTTTAAGCAACACAACAGTAATATTTGTACGTTTTATCGGAAAAGTACTTTTTTTATGTGATAACCTCTATTTTTATCAGTTTCCATGTGTCTTGTCATGCTGTCAGTCTTTCACATTGCTGTTGGATGACTTTATTTCACTCCTGAGGTTTGATTTTGTTAAAATTTAACAGACACTGGACTGGAATGACCACAATACATCTGGAAATGATGATTAAATGAAAATTTGGAATGGTCTCATATTTTTTCCACGGCTGTATATGTGCACATGCACACAAGTATACAGTACATAAATGAAGAGGATAAAACTAGAAGTGACAGCCACAAAATTTACATACCTTCATGGTGGTGAAATTGCGAATGCGGTCGAACTCAAACATGATCTCAACAAAACCATTGGGAAAACTCTCATTGGTCCAGCCGACGTAGTCATATCCAGGCCATACGTTGTACACATGACTGTGTGTGAAATCATCCAGACCAGACATACCATCTGTCAGTTGTCCAAGACCTTCTGTCATACTGCGGAGGAAAGTAAAGAATGCACTTTTGTTTTACAAATGTTGCTGATATCTGTTGCAGTTTTTATTTAATAAAAAAACGGAATCCCGAATTAACGTTAATGGTTGATGTGATTCATTTTAATAAATTTGACTTTTACACCCAACAGTTCATTAAATGGATAATAAAAATAAAAACGATGGCATCATTTATTTATCCTTATGTCCGTATATGACTTTTTTCTGTGGAACACGAAGTACAATATTTTGAGAAGTGTCTCAATGTGGGTTTGTAGTCAAAAGGGGCCAATGTTGTCTGGTTACCAACATTCTTCAAAATATCTTCTTTTGTGTTCTGCAGAAGAAAGAAAGTCAGGTTTGAAATGACAAGAGAATGAGTAAATTATGAAAGAAGTTTATCCCTAAGGTTTTATAATGTATATTTGCATATGAGAATGTATGCTGCATATCCAAAATCACCACTAGATGGCAGAATTATATTAATAAAACAACATCTATTTTTTGCCAGCAATGACACGTTTTTGTTGTGGTAGTTTAATGACTGTGAATGTGTGAGGTTTTACTTTGTGTACTTTTTCTAGTTCTCACTCTCTCACACACACAAATGTAAACACACTTTGCACTGTGTCATGGAAGGTATTGTTCAGGAAGCAATGAGTCAGCTTCTACCACTGTGACCCTTTCCCATCCAGGAGCGCTGCCGTCATCATAGCAACCAGGCAATAACAAGTCAGCTCTAGTCTGTATGATTGTCTTACATTACTGATCTAGGATCAGATTTTTCCAGTTCTGAAACTGATTGCTCTTAGTGGAAAGAGAGATATGTAAAATGTTTTATGTATATAAAAATGTTTGTCTTAGTTTATATTTAAAATATTTTCACAAAATGTTTGATGGAAATAATGATATTATTTATAGTTAAACTATTATAGCAACACACAGAAAACACAATAATTGGTTTATTGCATCACCATTTCTGGAGTGTGTCTAAACAGGTTGTAAGCACATGTAGTGAATACTAACCTGTAACTCATGGCTCCATCATACACAGAGTCATTGAGGAAAACATTCTGTCCATTAAGAGTCATCTGCTGGCTGAGCGGAGCATTATATGAAACCAAGCCATCTAGAAAGAGCCACAGAAATACATTTTTATCTCATTCAGTTGTTCGGTATAGAATTGCAAGAGAAGACGATATTCTATCACACAGAAGGATATTACAGTTGTCTTTCCTGTCATCTTCATTTTAGAAGCATATCATGTGGTATTGTGTCATTTGTGTCAATCTCACTAAAAATAACTTCATAAGCACACACACACAATATAATTCAGATATCTCACATGACTTCAATTTTCTACTATTTTATAATGCTTGTGTATTGTTGCTATTACAGATCCAGAGCAGCTGTCATATTGACTCTACATGACAAATCACAGTTCAAGAATCACAACTTACTGTTTGTGACTGTGCACATGGTGACAGCGAAAACATTTGACATCATATACTAAGATGTACAAATAAATATTTGAAAAATGTGATTTGAATGAATAAATGAGTTGATTCACTAGATTCATGTGGACTTACCCAGCCACTCACAGCCGTACAGTTCCACACGCATGCAAACGTTCATGGAGTGATCGATGACAGGCATAAAACGGACAAAACGTGCGATGATGGGTGGCTCCAAGTCCTTCAGAACAATGTCATAGGCATTCCTGTTCCCCTCAATCACCTTCAAAACAGAACATCACATACTGTATCTATATACCATGCCTCTTGTCATTTTAAACCTATATTTTCCCTCTGCAGGAAACAAAAGATGATATTTTGAAGAACGTTGGCAGCCAAAATATATTGACCGTCAGTAACTTCCGCTGTAAGTACACAAAACCACATACACATTTCTCAAAATATCTTCTTTTGCATTCACAGAAGAAAGAGACATGGTTTGTAATGAAAAGATGGTAAATAAATAATGAAAGAATTTTTTTAGGGGTGAGCTATCACTAATCATTTAATTCATTATCATTAACCATTCAATTTTAAACTTTCACATAGTTGCTTATATAGTCTTTTCAAGTTAAATTTATTGTTGAGTTGTCTGTTTGGAACAGCGGTACAAACCTCTTTGCCCTGCCTGTTGCGCCATGAGATCCAGCGGCTGCCATCACGGCTGTATTTGATCTTGTACATCTGGGCAAACTCGTTCCCCATGCCTCCTGCGTGACGCCCCTGCGTACCCACAAGAGTGATGAAGTGCAGAGAACGAAGATCTAGCTGCAGGAACTCTTTCAGATTCTCTGGTTCACCGGCTGGTGTCTCGGGACACCAGGCACCATCGCCCTCCTCACCCTCCAATCTAACATGAATGACACAAAGAACATTCAGAGATGTACACAGAGGAGAAAAACACATGAGATTCATTTACAGCAAGGATGGGTCATAAATTAGCCTAAAGCTGTTAATGTTGTGTGAATGAGAAGAGTGTTGATGATGGGAAGTAGATTGAGGGGAAAGGCGGAATCATTTTATAGGGGAAGCATAATTACATCAATCTAGTGAGGCTGGGAAGAGGCCACCCACATCTGCTCAGATGTGGTTTGCTCCCACTAAGACAACCTGCAATGCAACACATGAAAAAACAATGTGTGTCTGTGTGTGTTTAGAGGCATGTGTGCTCATACCTGCCGTATTTTGCTGCGGTGGAGTCGGACCACTGACTGGTAGCTGAGATGTCTTCATCTAAGATCTGTCCTCCGGACATTCCTAATGGGGAGCGGCACACACCTGGAAATAAAAACTGTGTTTAGAAATGACAGTCTTTTGGCTGTAGCAACAGGCAAACAACAGGAACATTATTAATAAAAAAGAATGCAAATAACTGTTGCCTGCAAGGTTTCTCTTTTTTAGTATAGATACACTATATGGAGAAAAGTATGAACAGGTTTGACAACTTTAGTCATTTCCGTAACTACAAATCTTAATGCTATAGCATATAATGATATTCTAGAGAATTGTGTGCTGCTAATTTTATAGCAACAGTTTGGAGCAACAGTTTATGAGGCAAGGATCAGAAAAAAATTATTGATTCAGTCACTGTTGAAGGACTTGACTCGTCAGCATAAAGCCAAGTCCTGAACCCAGCTAAACACATTTGGTTGGACTTTAAATGCAGTCTTCGAGTCAAAAACTTAAAGCACCCTTTTTTCTATATTTTTTTAAAGAAATAAAAAAAAGCTTTTTATTATTATGATTCATTGTTTATTTCAGAGATAAATATGCTAAAAAAATATTCAATGCAGGTGCAAAAATGCAAAGGTTTTGGTTGCAATACAGGATTGGAAGAATAAAAGTCATGCATCAACAAAGTTTACAGAATATTTTATTAAACATATTTATATTTCAAAAAAAGAAAGAGATTTCTTTTGTTTTTAGATGTTTTGCTTAAAATTAAATATAATGTAGGCTATTATTATATCTTTTTTAATCTGTACCATTATATTTACTATTAATATTAAAATATAGAACATGGTGCAAAATGCATTTGTTGAATTAGCCAGAAGCACTTCCTGTTTCAGTTTTTTCCACATATAAAGTAACAGTTCTAAATGTTCTGTTGATTGTATTTTGTTGGAATGTTTGTGTAGTGCTGCTGCCAGATCAGAGTTTTTAATGTCTTGCCAAATGGTATACTATATACTTTGTTAAGTCTTCATTTAAAAAAACCAAAACCCCTTTTTGTAATTCTGTGGGATTGTGTAGTATAGTGGTTGAAGCTCAGGGCTAAGTGAGCAACAGAGAAGCAATAAAATAATGTTGAACATTCCCTTTTCGAAACCTTTGATAAAAATATAACACAAACATGGATGATTAGTCATACATGCTTAAATTTACAGTTAAAGTCAGGTGTGTCTTGAAGAGCTCTTGTTTAAATAGAAGAAAACTGTTTTTTTGACCACTGGCTGAATGGTACAATATATCCTTTTGATCAAACAATAAGAAACATTGGTTTATATTTTGATATAAATATCATAGAATACTGTCACAGTATGAAATGGAATTTAAATAAACTCTCTCTAAATATCTCTCTCTTTGAGTGTCAGTGTGAAGGTCCGGACATGTGAGTTTACAAGGACACTCCTATTCCAAGTGGCCCCTCCATTTCAACAAAATAGCCTTTGTGATGCTGCCAGCAATAGCAAGGATAGTGGTGAAGGACTTTTTGTCTCCCTTTTCATTTTTTCTGTCTCTCCTCCAAATGTTTGCTTAAAAGTCAAGATGGGGGAAACCTCAGAGGATTGGTTTTGGCAATGACGAGCTGATATAATCCAAATCGAGCCGAATCCCCCAACAAAAAGCTCTTCCAGATGTAACATAACAACATCCTCCTCCCCCATCTCTCTGTCTCTCTGGTTCTTTAACACACATTATACGCGAAGACATAGTTGGTGATTTCATATTTGTGAAAACTGTAAAAACAGAAATACATGACTTATAGGTAAAATCAAAGTCCAATGAAGCCCCACCTCTAACAACACCCCCAAAACTAACTGTCAGTTGGGTTTGAAAAGATTGTAGAAAATGTTTATGTTTATTCAGCTTATGTTTATGTTTATGAGCTCACGACTCGTTTCAGAAGGCGGGGCATAGAGGAGACACAATAATGTACAGTATGTGGAAAATAATGTGTTTTTCCCTCCTTAAAGCGTATAAACACATTGTATTACATCAAATACAAACAATAATATTGGTTTTAGCTTGGCCATTTGACTCCTTTAAATATATATATTTTTTTTCAGCGTGATATTTTCTGTTTATTTTCAGATTTAGAAATCGCAGTTATTCAGTGTGGTCTCAAACATTTGAAGCGTATGTGCATGTGTTATCCTAATTTAGTGGAGAGCTGTCAGAGCCTTGTGAATGCAGGCAAAGCAGTGTTACACAATTGACACAAGAGTGCCATATAGATGAAGGAATCACAAGTCTTGCAAATGCCTAGTGCAGTGAAACTGCAGACACAGAGCCAACTGTGTGTTGACATATGGTTTCAAATAGCAGCCAGAGATTTATGTCACTCCTATAAGGTGTTCCTGGTGTTCCTGTAGCTCAACAAAAATTCCAAGGTTGTGGGTTCAATCCTAAGGTGTACTATTAAAGTGTATGGTTTCTTGTCACATCCATAACGCATGTATATTTTCCTCATCTTTCACAGAAAACATGAGTAATACTGGTACTTTTCTTATATCTAGACTATCATCAGGGGTTTAGTATAATACAAAACCGAAATCTTGGTTTTACTGTATTTTATTCTGTTCCTCTTAATATGTATGTATTTAATTTAGCATTTAACTATTAGAACGTGTTAAAAACATCATCATTTTCACATAATCTGTTACAGATTAAATAGTTTTTAAATATATTAAAGTAAAAGACAATTAGTTATTAACAAATCTTTATTATTGTGCCACACTATGTTAAGTTGTGCAGTTCCACAGGGTCTGTATTGCTGTTAATCTTTAAATACATTTATAAAATGCAGAAATCAATTTGTACATTGTGTAAGAAGTATGTGCCATGCACCAATTGATGGTAATGTGAATTTTTTACGTTTTTCCCCACCCTTCATGCATGGACTATTACATCTTCAGTATCAGATAGTGTAAACGTTCAGTTACTGAGTCTATAAATATCCTTCACTTCAGAAAGGTGGAAAAACACTAAACGCTGTGTGAAGAGGGATGGTGGTTAACGGTTCTCTCTCTCTCTCTCTCTCTCTCTCTCTCTCTCTCTCTCTCTCTCTCTCTCTGGCCACTTTAGACTTCTGCAGTAATTCATTGGTCAAACTGATGTTTATTCCCCCCTCACCAAAGCATTTTTTCCATCTGTAATACCTTGTGAAAGGCACGTTTGTTTCTCTGTCTTTTCTGTCTAACCTTACATACATGTACACTAAAATGCGCATACATGTAATTTTGTGTAAACTGTTAGAAGTGGCACTTACAGTCCCTTTCTTTTTTACATTAGAGAAAAAAAGCAGGAGTCTATTACTCAAAGTGGAAAAAAGGAGAGCGTAGGATGGTATAACTAAAGTCTTTGGGAATTTTAAACAGAGGAAAGTTGGCAGTGGGAATCTCACTAAGTTCTGCAACACACTTTTCCAGAAGTAGGAAAAAAGTTTCCAGCGGAAATATAAAGGAGCAAAACTGATATTTACAGGGGTTAAAGCATGTTGCAATCTCTTTCTCCTGAATGAAACGGAAATTCACCACCTTTGGTGAAAATCATTCCAGAAACGTTTTCAACTTTAAATATTTATATTCATTTACATGCAGTTCTATGCTTAGGTCAACCAAAACTGAAACTGTAAATGTGAGAACCTGAAGAAATAAATAACTAAAAAGAAATAATAGCCGATTCAATTGACTTTCCTGTTGTCAAAATGTCTGGTATGTACAAGCCACAGACTCCAGTCTGATTGTTGAATCCATTGTAAACAATCACGCCTGCCCTCCTGCTACATTCAATAATAAACTCAAAGCAAGGTCACATTCTCAGTGATCTCACATGTAGTTCAGTGAGGTCTGACTGATGGATTCTGTCCCATCACTCCTTTTGCATGGTGTTCTTTCTTTATTAACCGCTAGCCTGTAAAACAAGAATGTTGAGTTTCTTTATTTGGGATACCATGATCTATTACTAAGGGAACTCTTTGAAGTAGTCTGGATGTAAGCAAACAGAGAAAAGAAATGTGCACACTGTGAAAAAAGGTACAAAAGCTTTCCCTGGGGCGGTACCCTTTAGAAAACGACAGCTTTTGCACAATTTTTCTGAAAGTTAAAAAATGGCAATGAATGTCATCATATATTGACCGTTTATATATTTGACGATAAACCATATTTTTACATTTCCTTAATTAATTTAATTACACACATTTTCTCTTATGATTAGTCAAATCAAGTATTTCTTATAAAATGTATTATGTTATAAAAATTGTAAAGTATACATATTTTAATGATCAAATATTAAAGCAGTTGACAAAAATAGTTGACAAATGGTAAAACCCTAAGAACATTAAATTATATAATTTTTTTAATGATTAAGATCTACACTCAGATCATGAGCACATTTATTCAGAGTATAAGGATACTATTTTTATACTTTGTATAGTAAAGAAATTACATAAATGCTAACAGTATACAATAAGGTTCCATTAATTAACAATAGCTAATTAGCTAACATGCTAGCTAACAACAACATGAGCAAAATATATTTTATATTTTTTGTTTTTTATATATCTTTATTATCATTACTTTAAACCCATATTAAGTAAATGTTGAAACAAATACTAACTAAAAATAATACATTTTGTAGACATATTGCATTATTTTAGTTCATGTTAACTAATGTAGCTTCGTAATGTTAACCAATTGAACCTTTTTGTATACTGTATCAACCTCTTTCAGAAAGAAATTAAAGCAACATACATACAATGATTAAATTGAGAAGATACTGGCACATTTGTAAAAGATTTTGAAAGACACTGTTCATCATCCATCATCTATAAGACATTCACATTTAGATAAATAAACATAAGCATTGATCCTCTAAGCAAGTGCGCAAGTTTTATGGTCCCTTTTCACACTTGTCTTTCAACTTACAGTTCTAGTAAGTAACAAGAACATTTAGACAGCAGAGGCACAGCTGAGTATGATTCTGTTATTTTGTCTGTACCACAATCCATCTGAAGACTTTTAAACAATTCTACTCCCTGCGCATAAACCACACAAACCGAATCTTTTAACAAAGCATTTTACATATTCTGTGTTGACTTTGTAACAATCCGAACATTACTTTGTAGTTTGACCAAGCAAAGGGACAATTAAATAATATGGATGAACTGGTATCCTGCTCTCGTATACATTAAAGCACAATACTTCTATAAAAGAAACCAGTAAAGAACATTATGAATTCCTTGCTTTATTGCATTGGCGTGCTACTGAACCTCAAACAACACTACAAATCCAGACTTATTTGAAGTTAAACTTTTGCTTAAAGGGACAGTTCACCCCCCAAAAAAACATAAAAATTCAAAATTTTTCACAAACACAAAGGAAGCTATTATGAGAAATGTCTCAGTGTTTTTGGTGTCCATAGTGGAAGTCAATGGAGGTTACCAACATTCCTCAGAATATCTTCTTTTGTGTTCTGCAAAACAGTTTGCCAGTAACTTACTGCAGATTTATATTTATCTAATTTATTGGCAACAGTTTGTTCAAAGATAAATTAAAGATAAATTTAAAGAAAAAAAAACCTATAAAATAACAGCCTCATACAGACCCAAAATCCTCATCAACCCTTTTCTGATTTTTTTTCTGATTTTTGGTTCGCAGAAATGCTTGCATGAGGCTGTTATTTTATAGTTTCTTTTCTTTAAAGATAAAGACTTGTTAATGTTTAATATTCAGTAAGTTACAGGCAAACTGCTGCCAGTAATACTGTAATTTCTACAGAATTTCTTAACAGTGTGCAGAAGTAAATTATCAATTGGACTGATATGACAGTGAATAAATGATGAACTGTTATTTTTGGATGATATGCTCTTAAAGCATCAGCCTAAAGTCCTTGGTTTACCAAAATAAACTAAAGGAAACTGACACACCTTGGATAATCAAACTCATCTGCTTTACAAAGGAATATAAAGACCCATGTAGTACAAAAACACAATGTGGTTTTCATCCTGGGGGATCCCAGATGAAATTGCCTCTGGCCATGGTGGTATTAGCTGCCATCCAGATTTTTGCTTAAGTCTCTACTGTATGACTTCTCACCATGAGCTGGCTTTTGGTTTTCTTGTAAAATATAATTGAACCTCACATTGACATCACACTTTCCTCCCCGCAAACCACCCATGCTAGAGTGAAAAGAGCTTGAGTTGAAAGACACAGATAAAAAAAGCAAGAACCATGAGATCCAGAATGGAATCTGAGTGTCTTCCAAACCTTATTCAGAACTTCTCATGCTGATGTCTCTGAGTTTGAGATGGACTACTAAACTTCTATAAGTGATTAACTTAGTCAAGAATAACAATGCAAACTGCAGCATGCTGACCTTCAGAAAAACACTTTTGAAGAATAAATCTGAGGCTTTACCACAGGCTGGCTGTTAGTGGCAGCACAACAGCAACTGAGTTCCATGGTGACTTGTCTCATATATATTTTCAAACATGGTTTTAACCTCAAAGCTAACTTCTGTCATTGATGTCCCTACGACTCTAAATGTTCTATTAATCTACTGCTATAGACTAAAAGTTAAAGGTGAAAGTTATTTCACCTAAAAATAAAAATTCTGTCATCATTTATTCACCCTCGTGTCAAACCTGTATGCCTTTCTTACATCTGCTGAACACAAAAGAAGATATTTTGAAGAATGCTGCAAACCAAACAACATTGGCTTCTATTGACTTCCATCGTTTAGAAACAAAATCACTGAGACATTTCTCAAAATATCTTCTTTTGTGTTCCATGAAAAAAATACATATACAGGACATGAGAGTAAATAAATTATTACAGAATTTGTATTTTTGGGTGAACTGTCCCTTTAAGGACCTGGGTTGGTAACTGAAATAATAAGTTGTGCTTTATAATGCTTGACAATTTAAAAAAGCAACGTATTTACCTGGATTTACTTGAGATCTAACAGCTCCCAATAGATACAGGAGGATAAGAAGCGGAAAAAGCATCTTCCAAAGCTGCTTCATCTCAAATGGAGACGGGACGTTCACTCCTGGAGAATGAGGAACACAGATAGTATTAGAAAACCTCATTTGAAATTCTTGGAAATCTAAGAATCACTCCAACAGTACCACACAAAATTCCTCTCCAATGTTCCCGAGCACTCCAACGAGAGTTCAGCCCAGGCTCAAGGACAGTGGTCCCGAACTGAGATTTGAATCAACAGTCTTCCTAGTCAAAATATTCATTGTGTTAAGCATTTAAACACATGCCCATGCTGGGCAAAGTACCACCTGTGCCACCCACACCATAGCTAATAATTTTATACTCATCTAATAAGTGGGTCACATGAGAACTGCTTTAAAATGGCTGGCTCTCATAATTATCTTATTTTCTTGTCACGAAAAGGCATTCATGACACAAATTTAATAGGAAAGCATTTTATATTTTGTTTAATGAGTGTGTGGTTTTAACTCTGTCAATAAAGATGCAATAATTGCCTGCAGAGAATAATGGAGTTTCCACCTTGAACTGTTAGTAAAACTTCACAAGGCATTGTGGCTAGAGCTGAAAAAAGTATAAAGTCCATCAGTTCAAAGAAAAAATTCATGCTCTCTGTGTTTTACGTCAAGAACTGACCATCAACAGATTTGTTTATGAAAGTCTCCTTTGAACGTAGAATGTTTTTACACAACAAAACTAGATTCCATTTGTTTTCACTCATCCAGTATGAAGATGATTTTGTTTGAAGCATAGTAAACACAAAACTGGTTTGTATAACAAAAACAGGAAGACTTTAAATATCTTATTCTTAGTTTATTGGTCTGAAAAGTAAATATTGTATAAGTGACCAGTGAATGAAGAGTGTTTGACTGTAAGTGAGACATTACCTCAGATAATGTGTTAGTGCCAGTAAAAATGACCAGCCCAGTCAAGATGTCTCTTCCCTCACAATTGAAATGCTTAGTTATTACACAACCAAGTCAAACAAAACTTCTAACCAGTATGCAAAGTTCCTAGTCAGGTGTCGGTCGCATCCATGCTCCTGCTTCTATAGTATAACTAGGTATTAGTTCATAAGAGTGAATCCTAAGCTGTCAGAAAAAAGGCCCCGATATTTTAACATTTGGTATCAATATGTAACTTTAAGGTATTAATATGGACTCTTTTATACCAATATGTACTCTTAAAGGTGGGGTTAGTATTTTGTCAATAATGCTTTATAGAACTGAGTCAGGCCGAGTACAAAACAAACTTGTAGCCACGGAGGGAAGAGAGCAAGCGGGCATTAGAAAACCTGTAGAAAGAGCGATGTTTTATTTATTACAAAAAAGTAAAGGGTCTGCGGATTGTAAGTATAAAACGTAGGATATCAGTCAGACAGGAGCTAGGACCCGCGTTGTTATTATTATAAAGACTTTGCAGCGGAGACGCTTTAGGATTTGCTGTACTATGGCGAAGGCTTTCCAGCAGAGAGACGTTGGAGAGAAAGATTGTCTAAAAATCATCCCAGAGGACGTGGTTTTGAGTCGGATCAGTATGAGTAACATTGGTTTTGCTGTTTGTCAGAATCAAGATTTGTTGTTGTTGTTGTTGTTGTAATAGTAGCTTTGTAACGGAGCTGTTTTTAGCATCGTTTATCTTCGCAATGCAGGAAAGGACATGTTCCTGTTGCGTAGTAGTGTGTTTTGTTATTGATTTCGAATAACAACAACAGTTTTCAGAAATCGCTTACCCCGCCTTTAAGGTGCAAAATGCACTCTCTGTGGTATGGTAAGTACAAACACTCTATAGTATATATCACTCGAATGATGTCATATACTCAATACGCCAGGATACATTTTACAGAACTCACCAGTACATCCTTGTTTCCATGATTCGAATCCTAATA
The DNA here is from genome assembly GCA_026939265.1 of Oreonectes daqikongensis. Taxonomy (NCBI): domain Eukaryota; kingdom Metazoa; phylum Chordata; class Actinopteri; order Cypriniformes; family Nemacheilidae; genus Oreonectes; species Oreonectes daqikongensis. The sequence goes on from JAOTQM010000022.1 coordinate 6,868,813, forward strand.
TAGATGTTAAAAAGTCTCATAAATGCCTCCACAGCCGACTAAAATGGTTTTAATTATAAAGGGAAAATGAGAGGTTCCTGCTGGATTGTAAACAAGTGCGGGATTACTCACTTGTTTTTAACAGCATATGACTGGTTCCTGCTAAATTTCAACACATGATTCATGATGGGTTATGCAACACGAAGACAGAAAAAAGTGAACAGAGAAAGTGAACAGATTGTATACACTGCTGTTCAAAAGTAGGGTGAATTGTTTCTATTGTAAATGATGTAAAGGCATATGCATATATGTCTGAAATTAGTTATTTTATTACAAAACTACTTTTTGAAATGGATATATTTGACTGAATAATAAAGAAGCAGTCCATAAGATCCCATAGCATATAGGAACTCCTTTAAAAAAGCATCTTAGAGCTTAGGATTTCTACATACTGTATATGCTTCAGGGTGACTACACAATATAAATAAATATTAATTAAATGCAAACTATTTTAATGTAAACTAAACAATACATTGCTTAACTTAAACAACAACATACAAGTTATATAAATCCAGCTTAAAGACTTTAATGCTGGAACAAAAGTGACACTGGATCTCTGTTGGATGCTTTAAGAATCCAGGAAAAGTTTTCATCATCAGCCAAACAAAACTTTCCTCACAGCACTAGAGTAGAGTGTGTTATGAGCATGTAGAGATCAGCATATTTTAGCCCTTTCTGTCTTATCAGTTTGTGCTTTTGAAAGAGACTTTTTGAAAATTCACTATGGAAATAATGCAGAGTAAGACCTCCCTCAGGATACGTACAGTAATAATAAAGAATGATGTGTTATGATTCATCTCATGGGGTGGACTAGTCATTTGCATTTTATGTATATTATGTATATAGAGTGGCCCGAACATGTATTTGAAGACTACAATGATGTTAGGCCTGCCGCCCGGTCTCTGAATCAGCTTCACTTATCTTTGCCATTTTTGCAAAAATATATTTTCAAGAACTAACATATTTCATTGTACCAAAGAAAGGAAGTACTAGTTTGGAAGGGAGTAAATGATGACAGTATTTTTATGTTTAGGTGAACTGTCTAATTTTTTGGGTGGCTCTTATAAACATGCTTTGTCTTTTCAGGCAGGGACAGCCCTGTTTTCTTAAAATGTGTGACTCTGCAAACCTCTGTATGAACTCCAAAGCAAAGGATACAGTACACAGGGGAATGAGCAGTCATGACCTGGGTTACAAGGACCCTGAAATACTCACTGCAGTGCATACTGGGGTTAGAACACAGTGGGGAGAGGATTCTTTGGTGTGTTATTTAGCCAACATTTCCCAAAGACACATTCCTAACTTCCAAACACTGTTTAACACTTCATCAACAGCCCATGAACAGTTCATCTTTTGAGAGACCATTAGTTAAGGTTTGTAAAAGTGTAGTATTGAGGCATATAAACATATAGAACTGGTAGGATTGTATCATCGCTGACACTTTACAGAATAAAACACAGCATTTTTTAAACACAATGTAAGTTGACAAAACCTCTTCACTACTTTTTGGGGTTAAATATTTGCAAAACCCACAGACAACCATGGAGTTGACCAATAGTAATGATTTATATTACCCAAATTTGAGATACGATGCTGTAAGCAACTGTGTGGAATTTAACAAGAATACACCGCAGGGTTTGTAAATTTACATTTCTTTTTTTTGTTAAAGATTGCTCACTATATAAGATATTGGTAATGGTAACACTTTACAATAATGTGGTATTTGTTAACAATTAGTTAATGCTAACATGAACTAACAATGAACAACACTTTTACAGCATATTATTGAACCTTATCTAAAAAAAACTTTTAATGCTTCTAAAACTTTTAATTTATGGGACAACAAAGTGTCTGTATTTGTGGCAAGTAACAAATATTTTCAACAGATAGAGGTTCATTATATAAGTGTCATTATTTAAAGTCAGTGAAATTTAGAGGCTTCTAGTGGTGAGGATTTGAATTGCAACCAATGGCTCACTCCACCGCTCACCCCTCCTTCCTTACGGAGGCTGTCAGAGGACTAAGATGTCGTCATGTTTTCGCTTCTTTGCCGAAGAAGAAAACGTATTTCTAAAACACGTTCTATAGAGCAGTTTGTCCGTTATAGGGATACTGTAGAAACATCGGAGCACAGCATGGCGAATTCCATGTAAGGGGATGTAGATAAAAATAGCTCATTCTAAGACAATAAAACATAATGGTTCATTGTGTAAGGTCTTTATACACCTCTAAAACATAGTTATGTATATTATATTGCATTTCTATCAATGGATCCTCCTTAATCTTATACTGTCATAGCATTCATGGGATCACTTTACTAACAGTGAAAGTTTTATATTAAGAACAGTGTTATTTCCATCTTCTGACAGGTCTATGAATTCTTTTGTTTTTGACCTATAAAACATATTCCAGACAGAGTGTGAACAGAGTACATTACCTAGGTCACATTGAGATTTTAGTAAACATGGAAATACTGGAGTGTTTCCTCTGAGACATTCATATGTGCTCCACACATTTACAGCATACTATATGATTAAAAGGCCTGTGGTGTTTGAAATTGGTACCAGCCCTCTGAGGCCATTCCTCAAAGTCACGTTGTATGGCATTCACACTAAGTGATTTTGCAAAGAGACAGATGAAAATGATTGAGGGGGACACGGGCGACGAGGCACAACGGGGGAAGTAATAAGGGGTTTGTGTCTAAAACCAATGGTGCAAGTGAGTGTGTGTGTACGCTAGTGGTATACTGCATTATGAAGCTGTCATGACCCAGTCAAATAACTTGAGAAGACAATGTAGAGATAATTCAGAAAGTAGGAATTTTCTTTAATTCTATATAATTGCCATCATCACATCAGTTACAGCCTTTCTCTGGACTATGGATCACAGACTGTCAAAAGTTCACAATATTAGTATAGCATAATTTGAACAATTAAATATATATTATATTATACACAAATGTACAGTCGAAGAGCCAGTAATATATTTACAACATGATTCGCCAAAGGCAGAACGTTCTGTACATCACAAGGATATTATAAAGAGCTCTTTGTCACTTTGGTTTGGCATTTCAGTAATACTTTCTCACTTTATACATTGGTATGTAACAGATAATGTATAGCAAATCCAATGACGAATGTATGACTCAAACATATCATGCTTGGCCACTAAAGAAATAACACTAGCAATGTGCAGTTTTATACAAATTCTTTAGGGTGCACGCATACATTTTTTCACATACATAAATATTTTATTTTAGTTACATTAAAATATTAATTCTATAAAAGAAGTTTAAGTATGCCCTTCGTCATCTCGATTAATCCTGGGAACTTTTAGCATAGACATGTATAGACGCCACATCAAGTCGTATGACCCGATGCTGTGCTGTGTCAACAAGACAAAATCAAAATCTTAAACCATTAAAAGCAGTTGATTCCTACTTGAGAAAACTGCTACTTGATCACATAATCCTAACCCTATCCCACACCTAATCTTAAACCTAACCATACTGGGCATAACAATTTCTGCATCGCACAGGTGCATCTTTCAGGCATAGTCCACATAAAATAACCCAGGCTCACATAACAGTAAAGACTTGGCCTGCACAGAAAACAGTTCAACAGAATCAGAACAATCTAAATGAATGAGTTTCTACATTAAATATGTGTAACAACGAGGGAAAAACAGATAGGGAATCAAATCCAAACATGGGGGGACAATGGCAGTGAATTTCGAGGAGGGTCGGAGTTCCACCTCAAAACATAGAGGATGTTCATTTTTATCCATGAACTATCCTCCAAACAGTATGCACATTTTATACATACATAAATTGGCATTTTCTGCACTAATAGTTTAAAAATATACAGAATGTCTCCAATTAGAGTCCCCCCAAGGAATCTTGGCCATTTCCAACACTGCTAATAAGGTTTAAATGTATAATCTATATAATTTTGTATTACAGATCCATACTTATAATGTATTTTAACAATTACATTAATTATATCTGTTTTTATGTCTCATTCTTAAGCAATTTTTGGTGATTCTGAGAACTCCATCAAATCTCCTGAGCTATAGATTTATTTATGAATATATAAATTAATATTAATATAAATTGAATATAAAATAAATTGTTATATTACATGCCACTGGCCAGATCGATCAACAAACACCACAGTTGGGCCAGGCCGCGCGTCGGATGAAGCCATCTGTAAAAGAGTGCCTCCTAACCATAAACAACAAGTCACACTATCATTACTGAGAAACAATTCTGAGAAAATCACTAAAATGTATTTCTTTCTTTTTTTTTAGGAATATGTATAAAAATAAATTAAATAAGCAATAAATGATCTAAAGCAACCTCTCAACACAACACATCACAGTACAGAGGGCCAATGCACAATGAGTCCATGGCCCTCATGAGACCTCATCATGTAAATATATAGGGATTTAAACTGATTCATCACACAACACTGGCTCTTCAGTGCAAACTGGCAAAACGCATCAATTACACATTAAACCGCCTCTTCTGGGCCCTACGGTCAACATGATTCGCGTGCAGTAGGCGAATGATTCTTTTTAAGTAAAACGTGGCCTTGCACAGAGCCTGGTTACTTCATAAACATCATGAGGCCCGTATCAGGAAGGAGGAAATGAATGTCAAAAATAGTGTCAGTGATTCTGCAGTGAGGACACAGTGTGCTCTTTACATTTAGATACATATATAGCCTACAAAGGTCACCTTTCAAGACATCTAAACTTTCGGTTACAGTCTAGATTCTTCCTTAAGCGCTCATTGCATGCGAATGTAAAGACTTTAATCACACAAAAATATGGGAATGGAAATCATGCATCACCAGCATGAGGTAAAGCACGGATGCTTTGCTCGGTCCTGCACAAACTGGACTCCAAAAAGTCAAAGAATGGCACTAACTTTCTCTGAACACTCATGAGCCACGAGAGCTTGTCTTTTTGTTATAGTGGATCATTGGAATAGAGCATTTTATTTGGCAGACTACGTAGTGCTAAAGTTAATGGCTCTTACTCGCCAGACTGATATTCACACGCCTGTAAATTTAGGCATGAAAAGAACATGTGTTTTTTATTTGAAACCTCTTTCGTTCCTCCCGAAAGCAACGGCCATAGCATTGAAGATATTTTACTTTCATGGGAATGCATAAATCCAAATCAAGTGGCAGTTCCAGCAAAATTAGATCCAGGTTATGGCAAAAACAGATGCAAGTGCATTGGAGAGGCAGCACGACACATGTTACAGAATCATGAGGTTGAGATGAGGGATTGTTTTTCAGCTTCTCAGCACAGGTGACTAAAATTTCCAAACGGAATTTTGAACGTTTAACAAAGACGGCCCATTCTACAGTTTACAAAATCTCATAGAGATACTAGTTGATATTGAAAGCACTATAGTTTATATAAAATACTATAGAAAGCAACAAAGACCACAAGGGTTTTAGGTAAAATATATAAAAGACAATTCTTTGCTGTAATAATGAACACTGAAGGAAATGAACCGTTTGAATGTTTTTGCGAGTCAACAGGGCTTTTGGAATCTACACTATTACCATATGTAGGCCTACTTTTAAAGTGATTTAAAATGAAATAAGCTGTCAGTTGTTACATTTCCTGGAACTGAAGGTCACATTGAGATTTTCATACAAAAGTGCTATTGACAGTGTAAAGCTATATGTGTTCAGTTCCAGTGGGTCATGCTTGGAACGCAGCTGTTTTCCGGTTTATCTGTGCACCTGCAAGAAACCGGAATGTCTCCTGAGCTTCAATGCTGAAATGTCGAACTACGTTTCCATTTCCTTTCGAATCATGTACAACTCAATAAAAGTTGTCAATGCTTTCTTACTCAAACATTGTGGGCTAATATACACGTCCAATGCACTAGATTTACTTCTAATCGAGAATGCTGAATTCTGTTCTAAAAATATATTAGCTTAATAATCACAAATGTTTTCTATGTGATTTCAGGAAAAATGTGTTGGTTTAGACAGGGAGAAAAGATATAATATAGCTGCCAGTGAAGAGACTGTGTACTGGTACATACATCATTTACTGTCTCTCAGTACATAAAATGTTAATGCAGAAAAAAGCGAATCTGTCCCAGTGTAATGAAATTAGGTTTTTGGTGATTTCTGGAACTGCTCGGAAACTAAATTATATACCCGGACAAGAGTGTATAACTATTATTTCTTAGGGATTCACTCTTAACCAAAAGACCTGCAGCAACAATTCTTAGTGATAAACACACACTAAATCTTCCACACTTGGCAGTAAGTTAAATTATATATTAAACATAAATGCACTAGTCTAGACATTCAATTGAATTTATTGTATCAGTTAACTGAAAACCTAAATCAAGGGGACATAAAAACTGAAGCGGCACCTCAAGATGCTTTGGCATGTCAGTGTACACAAGAAAAAGAGGGAAGCAGAATACACAAGGTTATTGGGACAGATGTAAACTGACTTTAGACAGTCCAGCTGAGGTCTTTAAAGTCATCGCTGTGAGGTCATGAACCATGTCCTACACAAACACAATAAGATCACAAGTATGGACAGTAAAGACATTGCAATTGCATTAGATTACAAAAGTGGCATCCACAGACAAATCCATATTTGATGGATGTAAAATAGCAGCACACCATTCAACCACATTGCCGTTTTTATGGTCACCATCTGACTATTTTAACGTAAACTAATGTAGAGTGGTGCATGCAATCAGTGAGATTTTGCTACAACAGTATCTTTCATTCATAACAATCCCAAGATATACATTCATTGTACCAATACAAGAATTATTAAATACTAATACAATAAATCTAAATAGAAAAATAAATTAAGCAAAATTGTTAGGTAAAGCTGAACAAGCTAACATGCGCAAACGGCTAGCTTGTTAAAAAGCTCATTGAGCAGCACAGCTGGTTTGCGACAGTTCAATCAGTTCAATCACTGTAAGTTGCTCTGCTATCCGCTATTTTAGCCTGCCATGCAAACAGTTTTAACACAAAGACTACGGCACAGACACATTTTCAAACTATTATTCTTTCATTCGTTATTATCAATCATAGACGTAATGTCTTAAATCAGATATAGATAACGGCGTTTTTTCACTTAAAAAATTTATATAATAAAAAGTATTGTTTCGATAGAAACAATGCAAACTTACGGTTTAGGTTGCCTTTCTAAACCATTTGTCCAGTAAGTTCCTTAGTCCAAGTATCGTAAAAGATTGAGGATAGAAACAAGCCTCTTTCGTTTGCTCCGAAGTTTGTCAGATTCAGGCGCACTAAGCTGATGTAAGACACCTCTGGATGACGGCAAAAAATTGAAGAGAGAGGGAGCGAGCGAGAGAGAGAGAGAGAGAGAGAGAGAGAGAGAGAGAGAGAGAGAGAGAGAGACCGAAAAGCTAATTCTGAGGATTCCTGGGAAGCTGCCAAAGTCCCAGAATTCTTCATACCATACAGAAGGTTTCAATTAAGTCAGACTCCCGTGACCAATCACAGAAGATTTGCTTAAATATTTCTTCTCTTTCTTTTTTCCCTTTTGACAGCCTAACAAAATTTTGTGAAGATGCTGATTTAGAGCTGCAGTAATATGAAAGGAGAATAAACAGTTTATAAAGTTTCTTTGGGTCTATAATCATAGGTGGGAGGAGGGCTACTCAGCCTACTCATTTATTGAAGTAGCAGTGAATTATCTTGTGGCATGTACATTTCTTTACATTTAATATTCTATGGCTTATTTAACACGTTTGTAAGTATAGGAAGTTGAGGCTAGTTATAGATATAAAAGCTATGTTGTTTACATCAATCTAGCTAAATTGTTTGTGAATTGTCAGATTGGCATTTTTTAAAGTCAAAAACCAGACCAATATTAGTTTTTAAAGTTGTTATAATCCACTTGAAGTGTTTGTAGGTTTTTCTTGAGCGACTTGTGTTGCATTTCTCTTTAAATTCTTCCTCCGCCTCTATATAGAGGGAAATCTTTCTGCAAGATAATGAGAAAAGCAGTCCCAAAAATGTTTCCACTTTTTTACTGTCAGCTTTGGCCAGAGACAGAATATTAAATTCTAGTTTATAGATGGAAACCGATATGTAACTAGTTATATGAGAAAACATAAGCAATAAAAAAACAAAAACCTCCTCATTTAAAGTTTATTTGCTAAAATAAATATTCTGCACTTCATTTGAATACCATTAAAAACCTAGCAGTATTTCTTGTATGACCTGTAACCTAGGTTTATGAAACTTGTTTAAGTGCATATTATATATATTGCTAAATCATCTTCTCTTGAACCACAAGCATCCTCTGAACACTTGCATTCAAAAGTCTTGTACAACTTAAATTTTTTTACAATTTATATTTGAACAGATAACTCTCCACATTTTTAATAAGTTTAAATGAACATTCAGTCTTTATTTACTCACCCTCAAGTTGTTCTAAATCTATATAAATTTCTTTACTCTGCTGAACACAAAGGAAGATATTTGGAAGAATGTCAGTAACCAAACAGTTCTTGGCCACCATTTACTGCCATAGTAGGGAAAACTGTCCCTCTAACTATACATGATTTTTTGAAACATCAATGCGGTAAAACATTAAGGTAAACAAAATGACTCCGAATGAATTCTTTTATACAGGAATGTGCACAAATATACTGACATACACCTCAGGAGAATGGATAATCAGAAAGAGATCCTAAAGATTCCAAGAAAGACACAATAAGTGCATAAGAGAGGAAGAGGAGAATATGGGGGAGTCAAAGATCGACACTTTCTATGTCTGATTCAATGTTACTTTCTGGACCTGTCATTGATAGACATGCGTAGAGCAGACAAAACATTTGTACCATAGTTTTTAAATGTTTTCATAGAGCGTATGAAAGGAAGTAGGTAGTACCAAAAATCGTAGCAGTATTCATACATGTAGCTGTTAATTAACTTAACCCAGAAATTGTTTCTCACTTATGTCCCAGTTCTAGAAATAAAAAACGAATCAATGTGCACTGATATAAAAATAAGTCTTCGCAAAATAAATAGATTGATCAAACGGTTTGATTATGACTGGCCGTGTGGCCCCTTCCTTCATTTGTATTGCACAGGAATTTCACAGTTTCCTCCACCCTGACAGGAAGTAAGATGAAGATGACTTCATTTTGGTTTTTAAGTGCAGCAGAGAGCTCCGGGTTTACAGCCCGTTCTTCACAAGCTCGTGGACGCCGTTCTCGTCGATCACCAGAGTGGGTTGGAAAGCACGTCCGTTCACCAAATGTTCCAACCCCTTAGAAATGAGGAATGATAAGGTCAGTTATGTTGAACATACACTATCAACAATCCCTAACACAATATTTGTGCATATACATTGAGGTATTAAAGTATCGTAAACATTCACATTATGCTTCAGAATAATAATTTAATAATAAAAACAGACCTTTTCAGCCATGATTCTTACCTCACCACCATAAGATACAAGAGGGGAGATCTCGCATTTGATTGGCAGGTCTGTTCCGTCCTTGAGGCTGCGATGGACAGAGAACCAAAATGGGTTAATGGGATGTGCATCCACTGTATGGCTGTCCAGATTACTGATATGAAATGATTTTTTGCAATATAGCATTTCATATCCAATAAATCGATACAAAAAATTGTGTACATTCCCTTTTGTTATAAAAATTCACCAGATTAAAGATGAAATGCCATTGATCACAGCATAGAGAGTGCATCTGTTAAATCATATAATGCAAAATGCAATTGAATATTCATTAAAAAACATTCAGCCGTCATCATAACACTTGATTTATTCCATTTATTATTCACTCAGCATGCCCGATGCCCAAATCCCAGCATGCACGCACGTTATTCTGCCTGTTAGTAGTTGCTTTACGAGTCAGAGCCTGTTAAAAGATGCGAACCTTTGCCACGGTCATGTCTCGGATTTGACACCTTCACCCACTGAGCTCTAACAGCTGCGCTAACAGCGAAGCCCCATCACCATGCACTAAATGTACATACGACAGTGAAAATAGTTACTTCAGGCTGACTTCTGGTGTGACTGTCCCTGCTGGTCCATGTCTAGAAATGTATAAGTGAAGAAAACAATGTGAATGTGACAGATTCAGAACCATCTTTGTGAAGTTGACCCCCGGGAAGCAAAGATGATTGGCATTCTTATAGTGTGGATATTTGGTAAAAATATATTTGGTTTTTTTTTGGATCTTGACAAATATTGGTGACTATGAACTGGCAACTCTTCAAAATTTGTGTTTAATAAAAGGAATACCAGCATTTGGATTTACATTGTAATGTGTGGATGCATGTCTCACCTAGGTATAGCAGGTATACAAGTTCCATTCTCATCCACAAAATGACCTCCAGCGTTTAAGATCCAGCGGTGATGCAAGGACATGAGAGCGTGGCGAGCTGTAGTCGGGTTGTCCTTCCCATCCTGACTGTCTGCATTCTTCAAAGGAGAAAACTCATCTTCTCTTAGAACTTCATATACCACAAATGTTCTGAAACATACGCAGACACACACATGTTGTTTTATGGCGACAAATTTATACAGATCTGGAACAACTTGAGGGTGAGTAAATGAATTCTCATTTTTGGGTAAACTGTCCCTTTAATAGTAGTCACTATTCATAATTTGGATTTTATCATGAATTTCCAGTCAGTTTACTAAATTCCATTTTATAATGGCTTTTAAAGCTTTTTAAGAGCTTTTCAGAGCTTTTAAAGACAGCATCCATTATATTCTTTGTTGTCTGGTATGTGATTTGACTTAATAATAGTCTTCAAGAGGCTTGGGAGGCTTGTGCATCTTAGTTTTAGGCAAAATAATCTATTTCTTGCTAAATGAAGAGCAATAGTGAAACTCAATGACTTTAAACTGAAGTAATGACTGTCCTAACTGAGAATACACACAGGATTCATCAATGTGTCCCACTAAAGAAGGCAGAGATGGAATATCAGTATAATTCTCTCATTTAATCACTGTAAATGCATCAGGGTTGTGCTATTTTGCATGGCCTCATACATTTAGTACTACAGAAACTCTGATCCTCTCATTCCAACCAATTTTTAACACTTCACTCGACCCGGTTAAACCAGGAAGACCTTGCTTGCCAATGGCCCATATACTTTAAACAGGGATGGAAAAGTCCCGGCACTAACTTGGCAAACTGGAATATGTCGAAGACAAATTTTTCCATCTTAATCCCATTGGGTTTGTCAGGTTTGATTAGCTGTCCTTGTGTGTTCACATAGGGAATCTTCTTCTGTGCCACATGGTGTTGCAACTGCGGCTCGTGAGTCCTGGAAAACAGATAGAGAGATGAAGGCGGGAGGACGGACGCGCGGGCCGAGACAGACCGAAAAGCGAAGCATGTTCTTTCAGTTAGAATTTCATGAAAATGACAATAAGAGAACACGTCTGGCAAAGCCATCTGTGTTTAAAATACCAGACACTCAAAAACTGCAGATGTTCCTCTCCTGACTTTACCTCATATTCTCAGCGCACATTAAAGTCAGTTTCATCCTGTCTACTATTTACAAGATGGCAAACCTTATTGGAAACAGCTCATAGATGTAGCTGTACTTTGTCTTTTAAAGTTGACTGCCTAGCAACTAAATAAGCTCGAATACCTCAGCTCTGAGTAATTGAAAATGATTTACTCTGCCGAAAATCTGACTGCAAACACTGATTGAATTCAACAGAAAATAACTGTAAGGTTGTAAAGGTTAAAGCACCTCACGATGTTCTGGAGGAACGTGAGGTTGAAGAAGTGATTGGCTATGTTGCCAGCGTTGAACATGAGGCGTCCATCAGGGCTGCGCTTCTCCGCTGTTGGCAAGGTGATCTCGCTGTACTCCACTACTTGATAACGCCCATCTACTTTACAGACCACACCCACTGCTTCTGTCGGATTTGTCTTCTCTACAACCTGCCAATCAGAAGCGGATGCATTTTAATATTAACTGCACACATCCACTAAAAAAGGCAGACATAAAATATAAGCAAATCTTATGATTTTAATATTGGATCATCAAATGAATAATTAATACATTTGATTTGTTTGTGGCATTTATTAAATGTCATAAAGCTTATATCAGACACAGATTTTAAGTTCTTAATAATAAAAAAGATTTTAGATTAGAATAATTTCAAAATGAATTTATTAAAATGTGAACTAAGACAAATGTATCAACACTAAAATGTCACTTCTGTTCCAGTTTTAAACAAGCCCCTGTGTGTTTGAATGGAGAAGACCACACACTCCATCCTGTGCCATGTTTGCCTGAGGTCTGTACTAAATTACAGCACAGGCAAAGGGAGAAAAGCCTTTCCATTCATCTGAGTAACAAATTACAAACGTCTGAGATAATGAAGGCATAGCATTGGGAAAAAAGCCACTTTAAGTGCATGCTTGAGAAATTATGAGTGGGTGGGTTCGGCTTTTCTTAGCTCCGTCCCCCTGTCACGCAGGAACTGTATAAATTGCTAGCAGCTTATAAGAGCATGGCACTCAAACCCAGCTGTTAAGTGTTTTTGTCACGTCACGTGCAAAGAGTTTTATGAATCACATATTAAACATTAATGAAAATGGAGTCATAGGATTCTTCTTTTAAAAAGTTTTTATATTAATAAATCAGAAATACAAAACCAATTTCTCACTTTATATAATTAATTAAAAAAATCTAATTTAGAGAAATTGTAAAAGAAAATTCTTATTTACAGCAAAATAAATATGTCTAAAATAGAATAAGTCAGAAATATGACAATCTTTTAAATAACCAAACAAGTACTTCCTGATTCTATGGAATACTACATAGTTACTGCATTACTCTAACTTGTCAACACAGGAAAAACTGGTCAGTTTACTCTCTTGTTAATAGTTACATGTAAAGGACACACCTAGTGTTATCTCAGTTTTTTTTCATATCCACACAAATATTGAGACATATCATTTATGTCATCATATGTATTGAATGTCTTTGCTTCACTCAATGATGATATCAATGATTTCAACAATTCCAATAATATCAGCAATTCCAATGTATTCCAACTGTAAATAGGTGGCACATTTACGGTAATTTCGGCCATGCAGTTTACTTCAATGTCAGTAGACATCAACAAATAAGTCTAAATATATGCTTTAGACTAAAAAATATAACAGCATCGCTGTGGCTGTCACTACCCCAAATGTTGTCTATTTGGTCCGAGCTAATAGTGTGGTTACTTAGCCGATGTTTCCAGAGCATCATATTAATTTCTTGAATATGTCAAAGGCTGCAAGGCTATGCTGAGAATAATGACTAAATTAATTGGTATTCTGCATTACTAGGCTGGTTATATAAGAGCTTTAAAAGCAATTAGGCTCCTGACAGGAGACTATTTAAATTTCATCCATAACCACTGACTTGTTAAAGTGTTTGCTGTCGAGTACAGAGGCAAAAAAGCAACATGTTACCCGAGACCCCTTATGAAAGTTTACTATGGTTTAACTATACCAGCCATGGGTTTCATCAAGGTAACCACTAATTTACCATTGTCTCACTATGTTAACCATAGTTTACACATACTGTTTATAATCAATCTGTCGAAAACATGGTTACTCCACTTTTACTATAGTAACAGTTATGGTTAATAATTTTATTGCTAATATGTGACCCTGGATCACAAAACCAGTCTTATGAGTCAATTTTTTAAAATTGTTTTTTAAATAAGATAAGCTTTCTATTGATGTATGGTTTGACAGGATAGGACAATATTTGGCCGAGATGCAACTATTTAAATCTCAGGAATCTGAGGTTGCAAAAAATCAAAATATTGAGGAAAATCACCTTTAAAATTATTCAAATGAAGTCCTTAGCATAGCATAATACTCACAAAAATAAAGTTTTGATATATTTACAGTAGGAAATTTACAAAAAAGATATTTGGGAACATGATCTTAACTTCATATCCTAATGGTTTTTGGCATAAAAGAAAAATGCAAATTTTGACCCATACGATGTATTTTTGGCTATTACTACAAATGTTCTCGTGCTACTAAAGCCTGGTTTTGTGATCCAGGGTCACATATTTTATTTCTATAGGATGTGCAGTAGGTATTTTATGTGTTTGTTTATTTGAATATAATCCTATTCCTCTAATTGTCTTTCTTTTCAATAACAGGCAAAAAGGTATGCAGTCATACTTCTTATAAGTGTAATAAAACAAATGCTATACAATGCTTCCAAGGCAACTGCTCCATCTAGTGGACCAACAAAGTAGATTTCACTTTAACATAATGGGAAAGCATTACTGAGCTCCACATTAAAATAATAATCACAACATAAAAATTAATTGTATAGTCATGATACATGAGCTTGAGCAAACACTATGACGACTCAAAGTACCATGAACATATTTGCATAATGGCTTGTGCACTATGTAATGGTGGAACAGGAAATACTTGGGTAGGTTTGGATGTCACTGACCTTTGCACCACAGTCTGCTCCTTTGAGTGAACAGAAGCCAATAAAAGCCGGGTCGGCCACTTTCACAAGGATGTTGTCCACGCAGTAAACATGGATGTAGGATATTCCTCTTTTCTCCATGTCTTCTACAATCTTCTGTGTTCCCAGAGCTCTGTACAGGCCACCATTTCCATCTGAAATACAAAGGTTAAACACGCTATAGCACCATTACAAAATGTAAGGAGTGCCAGCATAACGGTCCGAATAACAAAAAAATGCCATACATGGGTTAAAACTCACCTGGTGCCATTGCTAGTTTGCCTTTGCCCTCTAGAATAATTTTTCCATTGAAGTCCATAGCAGGAAGCATGCCTTGCTGAAAGAATATCACGTTTTCTTCTTTCAAACCAAAGTATTTGTGTCGTGAGAAGAACTCTTTGGTCATGTCCATTGTTCTGCCGCTTGTCATGATGTACCTAAGAAATTAAAACATTAGCCATGTGATAGCAAATTCAGTAGTTTGAAAGAATCCAAGGACAGCCTGTACCTTAAGTCAAGTATAAATATAAAATAGATTTTTTTCTATCTTAAGGAAGTGTTTGAAAAGTCTGAAATATTTTTGAAAATTCCATTTGGTGCTACTAGTGGCACAACGATTTACATAATACATGAAACATGCTGTTTCCTGCATTACAGCAAGGGACAGACACTTCCTCAACATCAAAACAAGTCTGGGAACCCAAGTAATAACATTTAACAATCATTGACCATATTTGACTAACCTTCCCTCTTTATTTATTTTCCACTGCTTTAACTGTAATTGCACAGTAACCAAATCTGCTTCAATTGTGTGTTTGATGAACATCTTACCATGGAATGCAGCACTTCCTCGCGTGTTGCTTCTCAGCAAGCCGTTCTAGTCTACGGATGCGTTCGGACTGGATCTGAAAGAGGGTTTTGTGGGACGGGAGGCTCACGTCGTACATGCCTTTAGGATATGGCACGCCCAACCGTGTCCCCTGACCTCCAGCCAGCAGAAGAACTGCCACTTTGTTCTCTGATATACAGCGCAGGCCTGTGTGTCATGACGGAGGTTAAAAGGTGATAAAAATTATATAAGCAAACATAGGTCATTCTTGCCTAATTATGTGTTATTATATGTTGCTGCGTTGTTGACTGTAAAAATTAAATTTAAATATAGCAAATGAGTTTTTATTGAATTATTTACTGATAAGAAGGATGATTATGAGCCTCACTTTATCTTACATAAATTGCAGTTATGTTCCTTATGACCTTACACAAAGCCTTAAAAAATGCAGCGTGACTTAAGGAGAGCGATTTGCGTCAGACCTTACCAGAACCAGATGTTTCAACTTCTCATTGGAGCATCATTTAGAGAACCGGGGTTAAAATTGTTTTTCAACATTAGTGTGGCTTTGGACTTACTCCGGAGAGGAGTTGTTTTTCATTTGAGTGTCATGATTTAAGCTTCATTCTCTAAGGTCCAGTTGGGTGGGGAGGGGATTATAACACTCATGTTTTGCAATGTTTCCTAGCAACATTTGTTTCCATTTTTTTAAATTCGGATAACATTTTTGTTCAATTAAATAAAACATAACATGTTAAAAAGGCTTCAGATTTCCTCATACCATTGATATTCATAATTGGTCAAACCTTTGTCAGGCTGGAGGACCAGCTAAACCACTTTTACCAATTTAAGATGCATTTTTTCTTTACTCAACTCAAGATAACATGACTAAGATTCCAAAACTCACCTTCTTTTTCCCATTCTTTAAGACACTCGCGATCACGTGTTACGCTGCCCAAAACCTCTCGGGGAACCGGCTCCATCCTATTGTCCACCTTCTCCTGGGAGCTCTGACCAGACATCTTCATGGCATTTTGGAAGAAGTTATTGATCTCAATGAAGTTCATGCTCTCCAGGTCGAGACCCATCTCGGCTTGTTCCTTCGAGTTCAGCTGGTCCCAAAACTGCAGGATGTGAGACTGCCCAGCTTCAGCGAGTCTCTCCGCAAGTTTCCTGGTGTCCATGGTCTCTGTCAGATCTGGAAGAGCAGTGATGGAACAAAGTGGAAGTTTATCTTTAAGTCTTGAGTTATACATTCATACTATCCCACTAATCCCACCCATAAACTGATAACTACTCTGCCTACGTGCTCAGACAAATAGACTCTGGGTGGGAAGAGGCTAAAGTCATCCTAATCTCAATCAAGCAATACATATCTTATTTGTGGTTGGAAGGAACGAGAAGAAGATCATTTCTGGTAATCTATATTGTTCAATAAAGTTTGATAAGAGACGATCTCTTTAGGATCACACCTGTCCTATAAAATTCTGTTGGGGTCTTATACAATGAATTCTGTGCCTTTTTACTGACAGCAGAGTAACAAAGAGCATCATATCCATTTATATATATAAAAACAACTTTTAACGTAATAGCCAGTAATATATTAAAAGGGTTAGCAACATCTGTTTACATATTTTTAGATTAAAGCAGTCATGAGAGCTGCGTGGAGTGCCACTGTCGCCTCCAGTCACCGTTTCACTCTTCCGCTGTCTACATATGAGACTACAAATGTTTTATGAGGGCATATTAAACAATGTTATTATATTCCTACCTTTGGAGCTGCTTCTAATCATTCAGTACTTCCCTCTCACTTTAGCAGAATAGGAGACACGGCTACATCTTCTACGAGAGCAGAGCACCGCCTTCTCCCGGGAGCCTCCCCCTATATCCGTCAGATTGACGTGGCAGAATACAAACCGAAACCCCCCAACCAGTAAAACGAGACGCGCTGTTCTTTTCCCCGCCCACATTCCGACAAGTCCCGCCAGCTGTGGAAGGATTGGCCGAAGAGGGTGCGTGGTTACTTTGAGCAGTCCGTCGATTGGCAGTTGAGATGTCAGTCATAGTGCGAGCAGGTCAGGGGCGGAATAAAAACCCAACAAAATTAAAAAGAGAAAAATGTACAAAAAAAAAAAAATGTACAGCTATGTTTATGAGAATACGTAATAAAAATTATATAATCTACTGATCGTTTTAAATATACAATATAGGACAATTTTTTTACTGAAAGCTTAGCTATAGTGGGAGGCTTTGTAGTTTTGGATAAAAGCGTCTGCCAAATGAATAAATGTAAATGTAGCAGACACGCACGAATAACATCAAAATCAATTGCAAACCCCCCTGAATTTACAAATAAAATGAAAATAAACAAAATAAATACATTAACAAAATAAAAAAATACAACAAAACATTTATCAACAATAAAATCTTAAAGTTACTCATTTACTTCTACTTTAAATGTAATTTACCATAACACCCCGTAAGAATCAAAATAAAAGATAATTATTTGATTAAAAAAATAAATCAAAACCTCTTTAACACTAACCTAGGACTACAACCACTGATCTGTATAATGATCAGTGACTACAACGTGCGACTTTTATTATCGTGACGTATTTTCCGGTATCATGGCCGCCAAAACAGCTGCAAGTATTTGTCAACTTGATCCCAAACTTTTAAGTTTAAGGGATCCGATTTAAGTTTGAGGCGCCGGCTTGGTTTTTCGGATCCATAAAGTCAGAGTCTCCGTGGCGTGTTGCACATATTTGTGCGTCTGCATCAAACTATGACACTTAAATCCACGTTCGTCCGCAGCGGGTAGGTGGATGTAAACTTTGTTTTGCAGACCAGTACTAAGCAAATATCCTATTAGCAAGTTTTTGTAAAGGGCAACACTGCGAAATCGGATCCCGTCCTAACGTTCTGCAGATGGAGCAAACACTACTTATTATTAACCTGATGATATTTGACTCAGATGCTCAGTAATATCATGGCTTGTAGTTCTGGCTCCGGTGCAAAAATGTCCAGTCCAAATGTCAGCACGTCGGCGATGACACCGGGGGCCGTGGATCAGAAGACAAGCCCGGTGTTATTCGAGATTTACGGAGAGATCTGGAACGTGCAGGCTCGTTTGGGTCAGGGCGTCTCGGCCTCAGTGTACCAGGTTAGCTCCGGTCGGGCGAGCACTGCTGCGGTGAAGGAGTTTCAGGCCGACTCGCAGGCTGGAGATTACGGGTTCCTTAAGGAAAGATCTGTGCTGGAAAGCATACAGGGACACAAAAACATCGGTAAACACATGCTCTGTTTAATAAATCATAATAGAAACTACACCCTATGTGAAAAATAACGAATATATACACAATTTTAAACCTCTATGTGTAAGACTAAGTTGGCATTGTGATCATCAGTCATGGAAAACCATGTGCAGTTTTTTTTATGATCTCTCCTGTTTGCCATTCTTTCGCCAGTGACCCTCTATGGTGTGTTCACCAATCACAACCCATTTGGTGTAGCCACGCGTTGTCTGTTACTGGAGCTTTTGGATGTGAGTGTATCAGATCTGCTGGTAAGGGCCAGTAACCAGGGGCACTCCATGTGGTTGATTCAGCACTGTGCCCGTGAGGTTTTGGAGGCCCTCAGCTTCCTGCACAAAGAAGGTTACGTGCACGCCGATCTCAAGCCTCGCAATGTTCTCTGGAGCGCTGATGACGAGTGTTTTAAGCTTATTGATTTCGGCCTAAGCTACAAAGAGGGACAACAGGTCAGGACTTAAGATACTTTGTAGGTTCCTTTCAGAATTAATTGTTACACTGAAGTTTGGATGGACTCAATGCTCTTGTCTGTTTCTTGCAGGATGTGAAGTACATCCAGACAGATGGCTACAGGGCCCCTGAAGCTGAGCTGCAGAACTCATTGGCTCAGGCAGGTCTGGAGGTAGACTCCGGCTGCACGACTGCTGTGGACCTGTGGAGTCTGGGCATCATTCTTCTGGAGATGTTCTCAGGAATCAAACTAAAAGAAACGGTGAAGTCTCAGGAATGGAAGGTCAGAACAAGATTAAGCATGTAAAACAGAAGATAAACCAAAAGTAGTATTATTGTAAACCAGGATGATCAATATATTGAATGATGTGTTTGCAAATACAATGTAGTTGCACAGGAACTAATTTACGCAGAATGGATACAATATAGCAATGTACAGTATAATATATACCTTTATTTTGTTTTTATTGGTGGGTTAGAGTGACAGTTACACTTGACTTTTATACATCATTCATTTATAACAACTTTCAAAATCAATTTTTTTTAATCCCATACCTCATGGCATTTTTGATATTTTCCTCATTTGCTTGCTGATACTCTGGCATTGTGCTTCGTCTCTGTAGGATAACAGTTTTGCAGTAGTTGACCACATCTTTTCGAGCAATGCGTTGGTTTATCCTGCTATTCCTGTCTATCACCTGAGGGATCTCATCAAAAGGTAGGAAACAAACTGAAAAAATCTGATGTGGTAACATCCAGTCAATATCATATCAACTTAATTGAGGTAACATGTGCCTTTCATTCCCAGCATGCTTCACAATGAGCCTAAACTCAGAAGCACAGCGGACATGGCATTAGTCAATCCTTTCTTCAGCATTCCCTTTGGTTTGTATGACTAAACATCTCGGTACATTCTTATACTGGGTTCACAATATGAAAAATAATTAATTAAAATGAATATTAATATAAATAAAGGAAGGTAAACCTTTAGAAAGAACATGTGAAGCAGTAAGAAAACCCCCCCATAAAAACATGTTGCTGCAAGTCACGTGTTTCTAGCTAAACCAATAGGATTAAACCGACATCAATCATAAAAATGACTTTAAAATCATTATATATGGCCTGCTGTTTGTACGAGTAATGTGCTTTGGGTTTCAGCACCTCATATCGAAGATCTGGTTCTTTTGCCTACACCTGTTCTGAGACTACTAAATGTAATAGATGACAGTCACCTGTATAATGAAGATGAATATGAAGGCGAGTTTCTTTTCTTATCATCTCAATGTGCGCAAATGTAGCATTCCTCAGTGAAACCTTTATTTCTTTGCTTTTCTAGACATCATTGAGGACATGAAAGAAGAATGCCAGAAGTACGGTACAGTCGTGTCTTTATTGATTCCTAAAGAGAATCCCGGCAAGGGACAGGTAAGACTCTAATTTGGGACGAGGGCTTTAAAGTTCAGATTTTAATACACAATCCATCACTTATTTTCTGTCGGCAGGTGTTTGTGGAGTATGCAAATGCTGGAGACTCCAAAGAGGCACAGAGACTGCTGACGGGTCGAACGTTTGACGGCAAGTTTGTGGTCGCTACGTTTTACCCACTGAGTGCCTATAAGAGGGGTTATTTATACCAAACTGTGCAGTGAGAAGCTGCGCTCCGTTCTTCACAGTGTAGATAACCTCACAATCACGTATCAATCCATGTAAAAACCTGTTGTTTATGCTTTCTCACTTTTTTTGTTGTTTTATCAGTGGCATTGATGCAGTGCTTTGGTTTACACTGCCTGTAAAACCACAGATCACTTTTTAGAGACTAGGTTTACTTAGTCCTTGAATGTCTACTATTCCGTAATTTGTAGTTCATGCGGCTTGTTTTCGTTTTCCGTCATTATTTTTAGTCATGGTATGTATTTCCAGTAATTCTGCACATATATTTAAGCTTCTGGTGAAATACACTGGCTTGCATGCACTGTGCCGTGGTTAAGCTTTGCATTCGACTTAACCACGAGAGCTGTTGGAACCACATTACGCTAAAGAAATCCAACAGCATCTACTTTAGAGCACAACCTACTACAGAGCGGGTAGCCATGCGTTATGAAAATTCTTAAGCGAATTTTCTGTTTATTCAGGGTTGACTGAAATTGGACTCCATGTCTAACACAAAAGCCACAATTTTTGTCTCATTCTAAATGTGTGTCAGGAGAAACTTGAATTCCAAAGGTACAATATCAGTTTAGCCTAGTTGAGCTTGTCAATCGGACACATTAAAGATTCAGAACTTCTACAACACATTTGTGATGGCTGGAGTGGAAATAGTAATACTATATATATTTCTTTGGCCGATTTAACATTATTACAGAAATATGTCTAGACTACATTTAGACTCTTAGTAGTCAGTTGTATCGGAATTTGGGGAAGTTTAATGTTTATATAATAACATTATTTAAAGGTTGTTCCA
This sequence comes from Oreonectes daqikongensis, assembly GCA_026939265.1. Classification (NCBI taxonomy): domain Eukaryota; kingdom Metazoa; phylum Chordata; class Actinopteri; order Cypriniformes; family Nemacheilidae; genus Oreonectes; species Oreonectes daqikongensis. Next base: position 6,890,428 of record JAOTQM010000022.1, read on the forward strand.
GTTGTGAAAGTTCTAAGCGTTCCTGGTTTTGGTGTGTTTGTGTCTGTGATTCACTTGCACGACATTTTGGATTCTTAAAACTACTACAGTGCTTTTTGACAGATAAACAATTGTTCACAAGAGCTTTCTAAAGTATAGAAGTCTTCCAGTTCCAGTTTTTTTGAGATCCTGTTCTGTGATCTGTCCTACATTCTAGAGTATTTAGTAGTATTCTCAGTTTTAAAGGTTTTGAGCTCTAATATTATAGTAAAATGCGAAAATAGAACAGGCTTCTAAGAACGCAAAAGGAATTTAGTTGGGCTGTTTCATGTTGATTTGATGACACTGTTTTTTTTTACTTGTAAGAAAATGACAATTTCATATAAGTGATATGCATGTTTCGCGTGTGCCATTCCAGTTCTGGGAAATTTACATTGCTAAAATTCTGACTGTGAACCTAAAAGTGTGATTGATCCAGATCAATAGATGCACAAGAAATCTTTTAGTATGCCGACTATGAATCTATTGCTGAAAATTTGTGACGTTTTGGTTTGGAAAATCTATTTATTAGAAGTATTTGTGCTATGCGTTGTTGAAATGTAGTCATCTGGGCATGATGCTACAAATGACAGCTGTTATATGTGGGGATAAACACAGAGAGAGCTTGTTTGAGCTCCAATGAATGATTGAAGATTATGTTTAATAAACACACAAGTAGTCTTGGACTACTGCTAATCCAAGTTGCTGAGATAGCAGTTTACAAAAAGGAGTTTATGTCCATGTCTTTCGTACTTTTATGCCTTCCAGATTGTGAACACTTGTTAAATAATGTTAAATAACAGAAGCAGAATTTCTTATATACAAATAATATTCAGGGTATATAGGGTAATATTAGGGATCGACATTCCCAGGCTTAAAACCTCTAAACAAATCTTTAAATGTCATTAAAACTTGAATATAAATATTACACAGAAACATCTCTGATTTCATCAGCTACAAAGGGCTCTTTGTATGTGCAGTTTCTGTAGGAAAAAGATTCCAGTTTGGCAATTTAATGTAATGTTAATAAAATCCAAAACAAAGGGAAAATGTCATTATAACATAAAGGCATGCAATTTCATCAGAGCTGCTCAAAAATAGTCTTGATGTCTCCTGTAAGACTTCCAAGAATTCAGATCCAAAAAGCACAAATTTTCTTTTAACATTCATATTTCACAAAGTCATGCTATCTAGGAGAGATGGATGGCCTGCCAGGGATCATTTCATACTGCCTTAAGATCAAATACAGTACCGTTCAAAAGTTTAGGGTCACTTGTTCATTTATTTTCTTAAGTAATAGTAACTGTGGAATAACACTTCGTAAAAGACAAGTAGATGCTGTAAGAAAAGTGCCATAAAATATTTCTGATTGTTCAGAGCGTTCTTTTATTCCACCAGCAACCTTGCAGAACTCCCTAAAAGTGCAGGGAAGCCATAAATGTATGTCTCCGAAATGCCTTTATCAAACCGTTTTATCTAGATTTGTTTCTGAAACAGTAGATGAAATGCCAGACATCCTTCGAAGACTAAAAAAACAAAGTGCTGGATTTTGGCTGGCCTGTGTGTTTGTGTAAAGGGTAACAAGCCTCCAAAGATAAAAACAAGGCAAAACAGCTGGGTGTGACAGACAGATATGGGAATTCAGTTCTCATTGTGTATTAATGAGACTTGCAGGGGTAAAGAATACATTTGGCAGCTTGAATAGTGATTTGAAAAAGTAGATGTGCACACGAGATGTGCAGGAAACAAGGAAATTGAGCCAGATGCCTTTTACCCTTGTGGTGGTTAAGAAGATTTATGATCATTTTCTCTGTAACCCTCACAAGAGATCTACAAAAAAAGGTATCGACTGAATTTCCAGATTTATTGGTTTTAATACTGCATGATAGACAGAAAGAAATCACACGTACCAAACCATTTGATAGACTGAATATGACTTCTCAAGGAGAAGCCAGGACATTTTTGTGATGGTGCAATCATTTAATGAAGATGAGTGAATTTATAGAGCCAATAAGGGTACAGATTGCCATAAATGATGCGGATATGAAATATATATGGGTTATAGCCTAAAGACTTTGCTTGGGGTGTTTGCAGATGTAGTGTTTACAGTACATTTGTGGTACATTAATAGGTTACAGTAAGAAAAGCGGATGCTGGGTTTGTAGTATGAAGGTAGTGAAGAGAATTGTGTTTCGTGTTTTACATTTAAATCCCTTTAAAACTTATTTTTTCTTATGTTCATGTAGAGACTGACAGTGATTTTGTTACTGAACATATTGAGAGAAAGCGACATTGCTTTGCAAAATTATTATAAAAACTTAAATTCTGACACATGGAAAAAATGTGCTTTGATAAATTAACTGATCCAAATCAATATGTTGAGGTTAACAACCTCACAGGACTTAAACTAAAATAATACATACATAGTTTTGTATTTTATATTAATATTATATAAATAGTTGTTGTATTTAAATGTTTACGCACATTTGGCATTATTTTCAACCATTATTTTGCTCTACATTAAGACAGTCGTGTGTCCTCTGATGGCCTTCACTGTTTTCTGTTTCTTACCATGCCTGAGGCAAAAATTCAATTGGTTGAAACTTAAGCTAAATCGTTCTGCCTTAAAGTCCAGATATTGTCTGGCTGGGAAAACTATTTGAAACTTGAACATTTCACAAAGTAGAAAAACAATTGCCTGAAAATAGCTTAGCATGAAAAGTGTTTTATGTGTTAGCTAGATTGAGTGGAAAGATGTCTGATGTCAAATGTAAGTTGAGAAGATGTTTGTAAAGCTCATGCCATGACTTCAGAGCTCTGGATGAAAAGGAAGATGTTCATGTTTCTCACAATAAAATGGTAATGTGTGTCTCTCGACCTTGTGTCTTTATTTAACAGTCTTTATGGGAACTTTATTTACTGCATTAAATAAGTTTATTAAGCATCATTATTCAAATGAAAATGTTAATTAAATGCTCGGAAAAATGAACAGACTGCTATTGACCACTAGATGGCAGCACCACCATTGCATCTACTTGTGTGTGTAAGTTCTAAAACTTTTAGCACATTTAAAAAAAAAAAAAAATTTGGTTCTTTAAAGAATCATTTTTGCACTATTATAAAAATGTTTGTGCAACACAAGTTCCGCAGAAGATTTTATAAAAACATACAGCCGAAAAAGTTTATTTTACGGCATCTTTTTAATAAAAGAAAAGTAATAAGACTTTAATTGATATACCTAAAGCTATACTTTTAGAAACATGGTTTGACCCCCGTGCTGGTCCTAAGCTAGGAGCTAGCTGCTTGGGACCAGCACATTACCAGTTCAAACCAGCTCCCTTGCTTCAAAACATACCTAACCAGCATATGCTGTTTTTGTTCAACAGGGCCTGATGAAAATGCTGTGGCTCAGTGGAAACCTTTTCCACCATGTTAGCTTTAATACTACACAATGCACATAAAATGAATGGTTGGTTAAAGAATATTTGTTTTATGTAATGTTATGTCAGTTTCCTGTTTTTTACTCTAGTCCCACATCCATGGCAGTTTTAAGGTACATCAATTTACCACAGGCTAATAAAAGCGGCTCTGTACTCGGGTCTTACTGAGGTAGACCGCTTCCCAACATTGTCAACTGAATGAACAAAAGACGAGCTGTTTTAATGAGGGCTAAGTAATTGTCTAGAATAAAAGGACTTGTTCACATTCAAGTGAGTAATAGGCCTATGAGATGTTTTGACGCTTGTGAATGCTATAGCCTACTGCTGTGCAGACTTACCCTCTTGGAAAATATCCAAACATGACTGCACACTTGTTGAGAATGCACAGTAGAAACGACTGGAATTCAGGGGATGTTATGGTTTAAGATTATTGCCTTCTGGATACCCAACTGCTTATCTGAAAACTGACGTCACACACATGCATTCGGCCCGTGGAGATGACGCTGATGACACCCGCAGCTTATTGCGCAATTATCGCGCTCCCTGGAGTTCTGCGCTGGAACGCACACAAACAAACACGCTTACGCCAACTCGCCATTCTACAACGCGTCCTTGGGAATTAAACTCGGTTTCATATCAACAAGCTGTGTGTTGACAGCAGACGAAAGCTGCATATGACTTGTCTGAATATGCTTAAGAAAGCTTTAGTTTATTAGGAGAAAAGAACTAACAAATGTAAAAATCCGTGGTGCCGGCCTTTGATGCACAACATGGGTCTAAAGTAACCCAGACGGAGTTTTCATTTTGTATACCTTTTCAAGAAATTAATATAATCATTCAGTATTCTAGATATGTCTTTATAAACTTGTTTTTGATCATCACAAACCCTTATTTTAATTTTTCCTTTTTTATAAAAATAGTATTCATTTCCTATATTTCAAACATGACTTAAGTGTTTCTTTGCTGAATCTTTGAATGAAATATATTGAACCATTTATTATTCCAGGTATTCATTAAATATCTTGATTTTCATTTTCACAAATCATTTTTGCTACCTTGGAATGACAAGATTATATTTGCATTCTGGGCAGTTTCAAGATATTGAACCTCAAAGTTTTTGCATTCCATTTGACTATGTATATAAAACCTTTTTGTTTTCTTAAAACAAAGCCTCAAAATGTACACAACATAAAAAACATTACATGATAAGTTGTCACAGCATAAGAATATGTGAATAACTCAGTTTTGACATTAATTTAATGCATTAATGTATTTAAAAGACTTACAGAATTAGGACTGTCACAATATCAGACTTCATTAAGAAGTCTAACAATAAACATATTATCGTGACATCTATGGAAATTATTTTCTGTCAAATAAATCTTTGTTTGTTTTGACCAATGAATCACAAGCAAAAATGAAGGTAGTGATGAAGAGGTAGTGATGGCTCTTAAAGGGACAGTTCACCCAAAATGTAAAAAGAATTTACTCACCCTCATGTCATTCAAAACGACTTTCTTCCCTGTGCAGAACATAAAAGAAAAAATTAAAGAAACTATCATATACAGATTTTGAATGGCATTAGGGTGAAAAAATGATTACAGAATTTTTATTTTTGGGTGAAATGTTCCTTTAAGACGAAATGTTAAATAGGTGCAAAACCACCACCTTCTATGTTGGAGTGTCAAACTTTTTTATATTATTATATGTGTAGTATTAAGACAATAGCAGTAATCAGGGTTAGAAATTCAGCAGCATCTGGTCACAACACCCCAGCAACATATTTTGCACAGCCTGAAAAATGAAAAACCCAGTTTTATAAATATGTTTTGAGGTAGCACTTGTAACCCTTTAAAGTAAATACACGAGCACACAGGGTTAATCTCACCAACTCAAATATATAAAGCCACACATTTAGGGATAGAATCATCTGGAGTGGAGGACAGGGCTGTCTTATACCAGAGACAGCCAGACGAGCCCGTTTACTTTGCTGTCGTTGGCACTGGTGCCCTGCTGATGACAGCCATTTCATTGTGCTGGTGATTAAAAAATAGGCTAAAAATAGACCACATACCCTTTATTCCTTTGGCTCTCTCTCTCTTAGGAATGTGGCAATCCCCATGAGATAAAATGCAAAAACCTAGATCTTTACTGAACATTTAACCTGATCTAAAATGAACACACGCATGTAAGACGGATAAATAAAAATGCAGTCACTGACTCATGCGGTCACATTATTCTCTCTTTGAGCTTAGAGGTCAAGAGATATCATTGATAGAAATCTATGTGTGACCCAAACATCAATAATTGTGATCACACAGATGGGAGGATTGCTGTTATCATCTTTGCTGTCTCAGGACTGTGTATCTACCTGTCAATTTTGGAAACAAGATCCATTCAGTGATGAAGATGTTATTCTCATCACTGGGAATCTAAACCAACTAAGGGTTAAGATGATACACATCGCTTTTAAGCAAGTTGTAATTTTTCCTTACCAAAAACGTTGCATGCGCCACGATTTATTTTGTATGGCTGTAGAAAGACTGCGGTGACCTACAGTCTCCATAGTAACACAATAACAAACGCAAGCCTGTAGTATTAAGTCGCCTCTTTACACAAACAGCAGTGCGAGTCTTCTCTTGGCAGGCGAATGAACAGGAGCTGGAATGTAAATAGAGGATTTGTGAATGCACAGCTTGTCATCTCGTGTAGCACCCTACCGCCGACTTGATTATTTTCCCCATCTCACAATAGAACTCTCTTGGTTAAACACTGGACATCTAGCTGAGCATTGTTATTGAATAAAGAATCATGCAGCCTTGTAAGCGCTGTCGGACATTTGGGAAAACAGGACATGGCGAATTACAATCACAACACAAGTGTCTAATCATACTGTGGCCCCAAAAGGGTGTAAGCAACACTTACAATTGTCTGAAAAAAATCAATGTGGCAGCTGCAAACTAATTTTTGTTTGTCGCTCAAGGCCAATTTCACTGGATGTACATTATAGTGCTTAAAAGTTTTAAAAAACTTGAGTGAAATGTTTCTTATAAAGTTTTGATCTGAAGGTATGCTTGAATGTCTAAAATAGCTTTGTAGACAAAACTAATTGTGCATTACAAGCTAAAATGTTATTTATGAAAAAGTATTTGAAATGGATGCTTTTGACTGAATAATGAAAAAAAAGCAGCCAATGGGAGCACAGAATAGATTTTACGTTTTTTTTTTGTTTAGATTACAATTCCTTGACTAGGAATTAAAACTATTAAAACTATTCTTTAACAAAATTCAACAAAACAAAGAAATGTATACTGAAACAACGTCCTATTAATCTGTATGACTAATATTTTGAAATGTCTTAGTGGTTTTGTATCCATACAATAAAAGTCATTGTGGTGCAGAGTTGTTTGGTTAGCAATGTTCTTCAAAAAAATCTTCTTTTGTGTTCTGCAGAAGAAAGAAAGTCATACAGGTTTGAAATGACATGAGAATAAGTAAATGAGATAATTTTAAGGTGAACTATCCTTTAAAGTAAAAATAGCTTTTTGGCATACAAATATATAATATTTATATAATGTCTATCAGACATAATATTTCAAGGTAGTTTATTTTGTATTACATATGACATTCTATGACATAAGGAATTAATGCTACTTGTGCAAAAAAAGAAAGTACAGAATGAAACATTCATAACGGCATCACTGCCTTCACCCATCTAAACTCTTCTAATCATAAAAGAAAACAATTCACTCACTTTTCAGCGAGGCTGAAATGAACAAACAAACTAAGAAACCAAATGATTGTATTTGTCTTTCTTATGGTAAGTCATAAAATACTTGAACTGTGCTGTGCTTTTGCATTTCTAAGAGATGAAAGCAGTGCAGCATAGACATTTTGAGGACAATTTCTCAAAAGATGCTTCTGTAGTGCTAAAACAAGGACATTCTCATAACCCGGCAATCTGATCACAAAAGACAAAAAGTAAAGTGCTAACATGGGCTAAGTTGGACAAATGAACGCAAATTGCCAAAGATACTTTTCGGTGAACTCAAAGTTTCAAAGCAACCCTGTTGTGTAATACCTCATTGTCACCTTTTTATTATGAAGTATGGCTTTTATAGGCTAAGTGACTCAAGATTGAAAAAAGTGTGATTTATAACCAAAGACAAAAATACACTAGCAATTGTTTTGTGGAAGTTTAGGAGCAAAAAAAGAGACCAAAGATTTGAGCATCTGTCTTTACAGACATGAGAACAGTTGATTTTGACAAAAATGTCTGATAGAACTTTATAATTCCAAGGTGATAAATTGTCTCATTTAATATGAAGACTCAGTTTAGTGTTCCTCAAAAAAAGTATACTGTACAATGCTGAAATGTCCACTGGTAAATATTGTAAACCCAAATAAATCTAACAGAATATTTTGTCAACTTTTAAGTGCATTTTGGTGTCATATTTAAAACAACAGCAACAATGTTTGTTGACCTGGAACATGTGAGAAATGAATAGACACTTGGGGCCATGGTCAACTCTCCAAAACTGTATTGAGATTGAAATGTATCGAGACAACCTTAAGTTGCTCCAATGATACCATTTTGTGCATGGAAAAACTGAGCAAAAGTATTTAGTAGTGACAATCCACTCCTTTCAACAAAATGATCTATTGTTAGCCATGATTCAAGCCTTTACCCAACCCAAATCCTAAATCTGTCATTATGATAAAACCTTACCTACTTTAAAAAGACACCTCAGTCGGTCAGTCTAAACAGGATGTCGAGCTGGCAGTGATCTATGGGGCACAAGGTTGTTTTAGGAATAGATTTGGTAAAACACAGGATGTGCCTACAATAGACAGTGGAATGGAAAATAATAACATCCCACCCACTGCTCTAAATTCAACATTTAAAGGGGTCATATTATGTGGCTAAAACGAACATTATTGTGTGTATTTATTGTAATACAGTTATTATTTTGAAGACACTGTTATAGACAGTATAAAACATATAACCTAACATTAAAATGTAACTACTGGTGCATTTGGTATTATTATTATTACAGTATACAATATATTTTGATTGTGTGGTTAAGGCGAAGAACAGTAGAAACTCTAAAGTAATTTCTGTTTGATATGTTTGATACAGACTGTAGCCCAATAATTAAAAACAAGTGCTGCCAGCGCAAAAGCTTGCATACTCAATCCCATGAGAATTTCTGAAATTACATCGAAGCTTTTTTTGCTGTTATGTGTTTAAGCAGGGCATTGACCCTGTAAATTACATTCAGCAAATTGCTTTCAAAGAAAAATAAATGAAGTTGCATAAAACCATTTATTGAAAATGCAGGCACCAAAGACCCAAACTGTCTCACAAACAGACATAATGTGCATAACGAAAAACCACTTGAAAATAGCCAGCTTGATCATTTGATATTCCTAAATACATTCAGTGCACTCATAAAACCTTCATATACATACGTTTTCCTTCAAAATGCATATTTTCCTTCATATTTTGTAAAACAATGGGACCACTGAACATTGAGAAATGCATAAATCATCATACGGAATAATTAAAATCATCTTATTGTGAATCTTCTCAACCTTTTAAAAGAATAAACTAAAACAATGGCTAAACATAATGCAGGATAAATATCTTTTTTTAACTGTCTTTCCACCACATGTACACATAGTAGGCATCATAGAAGATTCTATTAAATACTTTTCATATCTGTGATCCAGTAGCACAGCATTAGTGGTCCAAGAAATATCTATTTGGCTACATTAATTTCATTTTAGTGTTCATACTATCCCATACAAGAAAAATCATTATGCATTATGCATATTACATAAAAATACATACTGTATAGTAGTGTAACCAAAACACGGAACTAAAAGACAATCATAAAGCGCCTGCATATTCATTAATGTTATGATGCTAATGCATACATCATACACACTAGATGAGTTTTTTTCACATAAACTTGCTCAATACCTTCAATATCCTTTCACACCTTATATGACATAAAATGGCTGTTTGATCGCAGCTTTGCATGATTTGCAGCGTTATGATCAACATGTATATATGTAATATGGCGATATATTTCTATAAATAAAAGAAGTGTAAATAGCTTCATTGTTTGCTGTGGACTTGAATTCTCTCTAGAGAAAACATCGCCCGGGATAAACAGCAGCCCTGAGAGAATGTCGCGGGAGTCGGGCTGTCTGCACAAACAAGAGTGCAAGAATTGAGATTAGTGTTGAGTTATGGCATTCCAGGGAATATCAGAACTCTTCTGCATTCCTTCACGTTGACCCAAACTCATTACTGCCATTCCCCGAGCCATCATCACCTTGACGATTATCGCCATGGAGCTTCTCACAAGGAAAGCTGCTTATATGTTCTGTTGCGACTGTTATCTAGAGGTCACTGTGTCCCTTTAAAGGAGGAATTTCTCATTCAAAACAATAAGGAAGCAGTATGGACTGCTAGCCTTAGGTGCATAAAGCTTCGAGTGAGTTCGTATTGGCAGTGATTCTAAAGTCCAAGCATAATTCTTAACTAAGATGAGATGTGGTCATCAAACATGTAGTAACTAGTGTGTAGTAAACTGTAAGGTAAGCTCTAGTGTCGTGCTTTAAAAAGAATATTAGAATTAAAATGTAAGAGATGAAATGATGCTCGCTTGACTGTATGAAACGGCAAAAAAGTTGACTTAAAAAGAAAACTGCAAAGATGCAGCAGCTTTGGAGGTATTATAGTATAATATTGACTTTGGTCTCTGTTACTTGATTTATCTTGTTTTTTACAGGTCCACAAACACTTTGAGTATTTTACATTGATTATTGTACTACGATTAAAAAAATAGTGATTCATTATTTGTATAATTACAGCTACAAAATCAGTGGTACTTCACTATAAAAGTTATGGTTTTTTTTTTGCAGATATTAAGACACTTTGACCTGTCGGTTCAATGAAATGATTTTGAAAATCAACTTGAATCTAAGATGGCCCCCACTAAATGTTTTAGCGTTTTCAATAGTTTGAGACCATTTGCCCAACCAACTTAAACCAGCCAGGCCATGTCCTTATGATCCAGATCTTATCTTCTAAATAAAAGTAAAGAAAAGTAAATGCCATTGCATTATTCAAAAGAGAGCAGATCAGGGTGGGATTCCTCATTCTCCAAACTGAGGGTCCGGTAATCCACTGCGCCATTCCCCATCAGTTCCTCCCCGACGCTGATCCGGCAACCCCCTTTTCCCGGACACGGAGTGGAAGCCATTCTCATTTCCGAGCCGGCAGCTTTCTGTTTTGTGTCCAGATTGTCCTTATGAATGAGATCTGGAACTGAGAGCAACAGCTGCGACTGATCTCCGTCTTCAGCGCTTTTCTCTCTTAAGTCATTCATCACCACAGGCGCAGGCTCATTATTTAGCTCTGAACTGGGATTCTTTTCCATCTGGTTGGCGATGCGTTCGGCAGGTTCTGAAGGTTTCTCTAGGTTGGACTCATCGGGGCTCAGTTGAGATTTAAGATGTGCTGTATCTTTGGAGATGAGAGGGGTCTTTTCAGGTGAAGAGATGAAGGAGGAGTCTGGGGAGGCCACCACAGGGTCAGAAGATATCATCATGTCCTGGGTGGTTTTCAGGGCACGTGGGAGACGCTTTTTGCCGGTGGGAGGTGGGGGGTCGAGTCGAGGGAAGGAGTCCAAAGAGATGTGACTGTATGTGTGAGAAATAGTTTCAGATGAATGTGTGTTACATTAAAGCTAAAAGACAAAACAAGACAATGTATGATAGAAAAAAATATATATATTTAAAATTAAATGAATGTTTTCTGTAATTCTGTAATCATTTATTCACCCTCATGTCATTCACAACCTGTATATGACTCTTTCTTCTGTGAAATACAAAAGAAGATATTTTGAGAAATGTCTTAATGGTTTTGTGTCCATATAACAGAAGTCAATGGGGTCCCAATGTAGTTAAGTTACCAACATTCTTCAAAATATATTTGTGAAGAAAGAAAGTTATACCGTTTTGAATGACATGAGGTAGACAGATATGATTTAAATATCACAAATCAAGCCTGCAACTTTTATTTTGAATTTTGTCAAAATTCTATTAAAATGTTAACATTTTTGGACAAGATTTAAAAAAGTGTGGAGACATTAGCTTTATAACTCACAATCTGACAGCATTTTGATAAAGAAACATATTGATGGTCTTTAGTAAATAAGAACTCGTGAACAGTAGTTGAATACAACGATGCCACGCTGTCAAGATGCTCACAGTCATTGAGTGCTGATATTGAAAATGTAATGAAGAACTTGATCGACATGATAACCGCAGAATTCCCTCAAGAATGACACATATCTGTCTAATGATAACAGCCATACAAGAAATGACAGAGAGCTGAGCTATTGTAAATGCACACGATTTATTATTTTATGGCAGTGGAATTTGTACTTGGTTCACTGAAGATATGAATTTTGATGAGAGCCATAAAGAAAACCTCTGCTAGGTCAGTTTATCTCTTTCACTTTATCAGCCATGTGAAGAACACAGCTGCTGTGCAAAAGCAGCCGATGCTGGAGTGTTTCGAGTGGTTGTGTACATTACGTTAACACTGAGCACAAATATAATACATCTCATCAAAAGAAAAAAATATTTTTGCTGTGCATGCTTTATGATAACATGAATTGAGGCAATTTGTGCAATATGGTGAATATAGTGATGGCTAAATGGGGCAATGCTGAAGTTCAATATGTAACCAAGTATGAGCAACAGTAACAGTAATGCTGTTGCAAGCACCACCAATTATAAATAACAGGCATTATTATTCATAATATAATAAAAAATGGTACAGTATGTTAGTATAAATGTACAAAATTGGAAGGATTTCAGCCAAATAAACCAAACCTTTGACAGTTTGCCTGATGCAACACACACACACACACACACGGACTCGCACACGTGTACATCCGCTTGAAGGCTTCTGATAATCATGGAGGTTGCTGTGCATGGCTGTCAGAAAAGTTTTTCTCCTCTCAAAGAGATGTCAATCAAATCTGAACAGTTACTCATGGCTTTCACATACGATAAGAGTTCAAAGACATTTCTCTTGTTTTCAAATTCACTGCTGGAGGAGATGATGTGAACTGCCATCTTGAAATATGATTGGCTAGTGTGAGGCAACTTACACAATGAGTGACGACATATGGGGAATTAATAGAATAGATCAATGAATGTGTACCCGATCACCCTAAGGGCTTGTCAAAGACATTCTGAAAATGTAGACATATATGAAATGTGTGTTTGGAAAACAAATAGATGACAGAGGAATTCTCCAGAATAGTATTTGTTCATATATGTGACCCTGGACTCTATGGATAATTTTGACCTTGCAACTTAAAACTGGTTTTGAGATCCAGGGTCACATATTAATTCAAAAGGAAAGTGGAGAAACCAGATTGGGACATGTGTCTTGATGGTTGTGTTTGTGTAAATGTGAAACCTACCTGTTACCTGTTGTACTGAGACCCATCTCAGTCAGGCTGGACCACATTGCCTCCACGTTCTTATTGACCTCCGTCACCCCGATGTCTCCGAGGCTGTTGGGATCTTTTCTGCGCAGCAGGTCGTTCACCTTCGCCCCCATGGCTTTGCCCAAGTTGAGGGCATTTTTAAGGTGCTGGCTTCCCCCTGTTTTTGACGCTGCTAGGGCAGAAGTGTCTGTGGAGCCCGCTGGAGTGATGGCACGAGAATTCTGCTTCGATTGTTCCGCGGTGTTTGAGTTCTCAAACATGCTTTGGTCCACTAAAGCAAAACAAACAAAAAAAAGATGATCAGACAGTGATTCAAAATCAAACAACAGCAACAGGAACTAAACCTCTGTTATAGCTAGAAATGCAATAGCACGTTATCTTATATTCTGTAGTCTCAGTTACATGCAACAAACTGAGCTCACTGTGTCTTCATGCTTAATATGATGGTGGTACAGGTGAAAATTCACTGACTCATTTAACATAATCCTAATACAATCTGGTTTAAAACTAAAAAAATATCAATTACATTTTTGTATATTGGAACTCAACCATTTTATAGATCAAATGATGAACAATGAACATGAACACATGCAAACAAAACAGAAACATCACAATGACACCAACACTGGCAGAAATAAAACCTGAGCACTTCTCTTGAACAGGTCACAGTTACTTACCTCAGAATCATTATTTCATGGGTAGCGTACAAGTGACAAAGAGAACATATTTTATTGTATACATCAACACAAATTCTTAAATATTTCACTCAAAATTTCAAAGCCATGACTTTCTTTATCCGTGGAACACAAAATAAATGAACCCGTGCAATTTCTATGAATGGAAAGTGAAACAACCACAAAAGTGTTTATTACAACTTCAGCTGTTTTTTATTTATTTATTTATTTATTTTTAAGTCTTTTGATACAAAAGCTGAAAAAGTCATTCAGATCATCAATTCAAATCTACCATTTGCCAAAAAAGCTGACTTGAAAGAATTGCAAGAGTCTTTAACTGTTCCTTTTAAATTGTCAAAATATCCAAATATACAGATAAAATAATCTGTAACAGTCAAATAGTAAAATAATCAAACCTAGTAATGTTGATGTATAAATCCAAACTTTTACCGTTTATAAGGAGACTGAAGTGTGAGGCAGAAGGTGAAAAAATAGTCAACCAGACAAAACAATGTCTTTTGTTTCAAAGTTGCTTTCAGTAACAGCTGCACATTAGCCCGTCTCTATTTAAATCTGAACTTAAGAGTGCGTTTGATGTGCCAGTGATTTCTTCCCGAGACAGTTTTAACACTTGCTCACGCAGAGAAAAGAATTTTCATTAGTTTGTAAGTCTCTCCCCTGATGACAAACATATTGTTTGGGCCATAAACGAGACTCGAGAGGCTTTTCAGCACAAACATTTGACAAAGGGAAGTTATTTTAACAGATGAATGAGGCAAATCTATATGCCAGAAACAGCATCTTGTTGTCATGGTAATCAAGAAAAACGGGACAACAAAATACCCGCAACTTACCAATTGCGACTGGTATGCCTTTCTTTTCCAGGCACACCGCTGGGAAACAAGAAAAGCGTTAAGCATTCACAACATTGATCTCAACACATGCGTCATCAGACTAAATGAATATTACTAGAAGCCTTAAACAAGCAGCACTACATACTGATATAGCGAATGCTCATGAGAGAAATGTGAGGGTGGAAAGCTGTCAATTGTATTGAATTCATTATATTGCATCATTGCGCACATTGATCTGTGATAGCATGTTTAAAGATCACTGATGCCCGACCAGCTGTCAAGTATCAAGTAGAGCGTGAAACTTTTTAATGTTTACTGTAACAACACTTCATTGAGTTTGAGCATACAGTACCTTAAAAGGACAGTTCACCCAAAAATAAAATTCAGTCTTCATTAACTCACCCCCAAATCTGTATAAATGTCTTTGTTCTGATGAACACAGAAAAAGATTTTTGGAAAAATGCTTGTAACCAAACAGTTCTTGGCCACCATTGACTACCATAGTAGGAAAAATTGCTTTATGAATGTCTTTGAACACAAAAGAAGATATTTTGAAGAATGCAGGAAAGCAAACAGTTCTGGGGCACTTTTGACTACAATTGTAATTTTTTTCTACTATGGTAGTCAATGGTAGTCAAGAACTGTTTGGTTACAAGCATTCTTCCAAATATCTTTCTCTGTGTTTATCACAACAAAGAAATGTATACAGATTTGGAACAACGTGAGGATGAGTAAATGATGACAGCATTTTCAATTTTGGGATGAACTGTCCCATTTACGCATCATATCTGGAATAAAAATTATTCAATATTGTCGTATCTATCCCAGATGTACCCTCTCCAACACGGCATGTAAAAACAAAATCTAAGACTTTAATCCACAAGTCAAGAGACAAATGAAAAGCAGAGATAGGAGACATTTAGCAAATCATCAAAGTTCCAGTTTTAGCACCGTTCATCAATTCTGGACTTTTTCCACAGGGCTTGGCTTTATCACAGACATATAGCTCCAGGCAGCAGTTTAAAATACCTCACTGAGCCTCCATCACAGTAGCAAACGCAAGCAGGGTATCTGACACGGCGCTATTCCGGGCCGGTTTATGAGCTTCTGCCTGATCCTGATGTCTCCCAGCGAGCAGGAAACCTCCGGACCAAATATTGTTCAGCTAGTACATAGAGAACATGCACACTTGTGCTGTTCAGCATACACCTGAAGGCTGAAATTAGCATTAAACAAAAATCCTGCAAAGTGCACTTGCACACATCATGTCTACAGTCTACAGTAAGACAAGATGTTTAATGCGGATAACCAACAGACGAACCATAAAAACACAATGGAGAGCAATAAATGACACAAGGGAAATAAGTGCAGTGGTGCTGAACATCACATGATATCCTGTTATCCAGCTCTCCTGACAATATAAAAACAAACAGCCTCTTCTATTTACAGGTCAATTATTGTAGCAGCATCATACTCGTAGTGGCGAGTGTGCTTTGCTCTTTCAATTTAACACCTTTAACACTTATCTTGGCTTACATCTTTATAGAGCACACTATTTCTTGGACAACACCAGGTTGTGCAGATTGAACCATTTATCATGTTAAAAACAATGAATGAAGCGTTCACGCAATAGCAGTTTAATCAGGCTCAAAGAAGCACAGTCAGCGCGTAGAGAGAGAGAGTATGGCCTTTGTTAGACTAAACTAGGGATTTAATCCATAGTTGCCTATAGACAGTTTCAAACAAACGTTACTGCGCATGCACGCTTTTTTGTGGCCCAAACTTAACTTCTGGTACACATACACAAAGAATAGAATTTCCAGTAACAAGCAAAAGAAATAACAAGTAAATGACATTAGCTAGCAAGTTAAAAGTATGTCTAGCCAGTATTATTTTGGGTTACCAGTAGAAGAACCCTTGCTTGGCTAAACTTAAATGCGACAAATTGACACAATCTATTCAAGAAACTGTTTATGTAATAAAATGAATATACAATAAAACAATAATATAAATTAATTATATTTTAGTCACTAGCCAGACCGATCAACAAACACAGACCGAAAGTTAACTTCGGGCCAGCCCTGTACTTTCAATGAAACGTCTATAGGGGTGATATTCAACTGCAGTCCATGAACTCACTCCAGGTCATGAAACTACCATAACATTTCCACAAACTAGAGAACACAGTAACAATGAATAAATAAAATGGTCTTAACCCATTATTTGCAATTCGGCTGACCTAGCAGATGTTAGGTCTCCAGAAGATGGGTCAAACATCAATCTTTCATTTGAACCCTCTTTCTGACATTAATGTTTTAAAAACAGGCTGGGGGTGGGGAATAAATGAGGTTAAGTTTGCCCTGGATAACATACAATGAAAGGGTTAAGGTGAAGTGTCTGTAAATCGTAATGCATTTAAACCATGTGACTTCCTTTTATCAACTGAATCACAAATAAGGTGTGGCACCGCTGTCCAGACCAGACTTGAAGTATCTCAATGCTTCGCCCTTTAGTCTCCTAGTACAATGTTTCTCAATAAAAAGGGTGTTGACTATCTGAAACCAGCTCTGCTCTTGCGTACTATAGATTTAGTGCATATAAGGGCAGAAAGAAAATACTTTAACAAAACCCCAAGAGCACACAAGAACAACAGCATCAACCAAAAAATGTGGATGCTATTTGTATGTAGCAGCAGCACTCCAAAAATGGATTTCCAAAAAAAGTTTTTTTTCTTAAAGATGATAAATTGCAATCTTTGTTCCTGTTTGGCCCAACATTCATTGTAAGATTGTATTGACAATGAAAACATGAAATGATGGGAGTTTGGCATTACACAGCCACTGGAGAGAAATATCTTACTTCAAGCAAAGTAAAATTGAAAAAACAGAAGACAATGGGCTGATGTGCCCCAATTTTTAGGCGACTTGACATAAATATTTAATCAAACACTCCACATCAATATCAAGCAGGAACAGGCATGAAATTCAGCCAACTTTGAGTTGACCTCAGATGAAATAAAGGAATTTGTTTCAAGTACATAATGCTATAAGATTATGACAGCTTACCAATAATGTGTATTTGAAGAATTTACTGGAACCTGATAGATTTAATGGTGCATAACAGCATTTCTGCAAATTAATTCAAGTTTGTAGAAGAGGTTTTTTATGTCATTGTGTTGAACCCTTCTGGGACACTGAATCAATGACAAACTATTTGTCTTCATTGAATGGACCCTTTTCACATTTCCTTGAAAATTGTTTGAATTACATTAGTAAATTATTGCAGGACAGACTGAAAATATAGGTTTATGAGAGATCCTAGCAAAAAATAATTTTGCATTTCCATTGTCTCCAATGGAAATCTATGTTTTCATTATCTTCCAAAAGAAAATGAATTATGGTAATTGACAGAAAGACAAATTTACAGGCACTCTTCAGCACTATTAAAGGCATAGTTTACCCAAAAGTAATGTTCTGCCACAATTTTTTCATTCTCATGTCATTCAAAATCTGTATATGACTCTTTCTTCTGCAGAACACAAAAGAAGATATTTTGAGAAAAGTCTTTGTGTCTATACAATGCAAATCAATGGAGACCAATGGTTTTCTGTTACCAACATTATTCGAAATATCTTCTTTTGAGATCTGCAGAAGATAGAAAGCAATTCAGGTTTGAAATGATATGAGGGTAAGAAAATGATGATTTTTGGGTAACCTGTCCATTTGAATCCTATCACAACAGCGTTAACAGTTATAAAATAATAATAATTTTATAGTTTATGAAAATGATCCATTATGCTTATGAAACAATGAAAATACCAATGAATTCACATCTTGTCCCACATCAGTCCTCAATGTCTGCTTTTGTAATCTTAAACATTTACCATCTCTACAACTTCTACAATAGATGGAGTCAGACTCTTAAAATCACCAATTGCCTCAGCAACTTCAGGAGAAAAAATGTTGCCAAAAGCTTCATATTCAAAAGGATCCACTTCCACAGCAAGCGGGTGGGCTTGAGAAAAAGCTTTTAATTCGGAGGCATGCAAGTTTCCCACAGCTTTTGTCAGAAGTGGCGGCTGTACTAAAATGAGATGTTATATTCTTATGCAATTTCAATTACGCTGCAGGCGAAAGCCGTTCGACAGCTGCCTGTTTCTCTGAGCAAGCAGGGATGAGACAGCGACACTCCAGAACATCCTTAAATTTCACAGCGGTTCACGCGGCGATCTCTGTGCTTGCTCTGCGCGGATTTAACCGCTAATTTCTATTTCTTGAAGCAGCCGTGCGAGACGATTGGGGCATGTGACATTTCAAGTGGTTTCGTTTTCTAGCAAGCGAATTTTGGAATCACAGAGGAACAAGCAAACTTATAAAGTTCCATTTATCAAGTTTTGTACAATTACTTGACAACCATTTTTCTTTTATTCTGCTAAAGTGTAGTCACTCAACGTTATATACATGCACACAACCTAACCTAAGTGTACTGTACAGTTATGAGATAAATGCTTGAAACAACAGAAATGCTTCTGCATTTGTTTATCGCTTTAAGATCTTGTAGACCAATGATGCCTGACATTCATCCATCATAAGCGCCCCCCTGGCGTGTAGCAATGACGTCCCAAATGGCCCTCCATTTGCTCTGATAATACAGTCATGTAGTGAGAGAAGTGAATTTCCAACAGCTCTTAAAATGACAAAAAATAAATTTCCTTACAATGAGTCACCTATTAAGGTTTTTCATAAAAAATGTAAGGTATATTGTATTCAAAAGAAGTCTTATGTGGCTCCATAGCATTGCTCTGCGATTGTTAAAGGGATAGTTAACCAAAAATAAAAATGTTATCATCATTTATGCAACCTTTTGTCATTTCAAACCTGTTTGACTTTCTTTCTCCTGCAGAACACAAAAGAAGATATTTGGAAAAATACTGGTAACCGAACAATGGTGGTACCCGTTAATTTCTATTGTATAGACACAAAACCTCAAAAGTCAGTTCGGTTACCAACATTCTTCAAAATGTCGTCTTTTGTGTTTTGCAGAAGAAAGTCATACAGGTTTGACATGAGGGTGAATAAATGACGACAGAATTTTCATTTTGGGGTGAACGATCCCTTTAAGGTGTTATAGAGTGTTTCTTAGAGAGGAATACACATATCATATATTTGAGATATCATTCATGGCACACAAACAAGATGACTAACACACCAACGTATTCATAGTAATGCTTAACAATGTTATGACCTTGAAAGATTTGATTGACTGGTCTTACTGACATCAGACATCAACACATTTGCCAGTGGAGGATTTCGAAACAAAGCTCACAGCTGGGTCCTGGCCTCAAGACCTTTAGCAAGACAACACCACCGGTCTTGAATCCATCATTAGATACAGCGTTAAAAAAACAAACTGGGAAGATTTTTTGCTGTAGGGAGATTTACTTCACTTTACCTTTGTGGAAAGACTGTGACTGCGTGTAAATGGAGAAAATGTTTGATAATGACACCAACACAGAAAGTGCTTTCAACATTCTGTGTGGGAAGATTTACTCACCGCCCTATTATTACTGGTTTAATTGTGGGCACTAAATGACTCTGAGTGCCCGGAGAGCGAGAGGAAAATGGGAAAATAAAAAGGGAGAGTTTAAAGAGTCGAGTAGTTTATCAGAGAGATACAGGACACTGAAATATATCACGTTTCAGAAGCACAGAACAGTGAGAAAGCAAAGTGCCTTGTACAAAAAACACACAAAAGTGAAAAAGTCAAAGAATACATAAAGGATGTGGGCTTCGAAAACCTTGACATGGCAAACTAACCGGAGTCTCTGTTGGTAAATATCTGACTGCTTAGACGCCTTGTTACCCTTAGGGTATAATTAGCTTAGCATCCTCAGTCCAGTCATTCCATTAAGAGTCTGTTCTGCCGCGCATGCTGAAACAGATGCAAGCTGGATCATTTTCTTCAATCGTAGCGCTTGTGATGAAAGTGCACATGATAACCAGTATAAAACCTGTGACCGTTCCACTGATGTGATAAATATAGAATTACAGAACAATGTACAAAATGTCTTGCTCTGATATTCATTTCATACAGATGTACAAATTTTGTTGTTCAAAACAAGGACAGCAACTACTTCATGTACAATACTGGTCAGGATAAGATTAGGATAACTTACTTATTCTTTATATTTATTTCCACATTGAAACTGATCAAAACCAAGAAATAAAACAATTGTAACTGATGGTATTCTGTTGTGACTAAAATATATTATATTTTAGTTTTAAGTATTTATTTAAGATAAATACTTTGTGATAAGTGCTTTGGCTTCACTTTTCAGGATATGTGCGGCATGCTTGTTTGAACACTATTGAAAGACTTTCCATCAATGCTGGACTCTTTCTATCTCAATCCATTTCTAAAGAAAAAAAAAATGTTGGCACAATTATATTTTTCTCTAGTAAAAGTAATTTCAAACATTGAAACAAACCTTCAGATTAAAAGATTTTTTACATCATGAGAAACACTTTGGTGAAGCTTTTGACCGGTAATGTAGATTTTGAAGGGATGTTCACACATACAGCGATTTACAAGCGACTGATGATGATGTGTCTGATGATTTTTTTATATGCAACACACGGTTTGAATAAATATGGAATGGGAAGCGACATGCAACCACAACCAACAGGAATGAAGCACATTGGAGTATGAGTTTTTTTCCTGTAGTCCTATACAAGAACTTCTCTTGTAGGCTACATAAGGAAGTTATAATTTTTAGAAGAAATTGTATTATTGTCTGCCCACTTACAGATATATAATAGAAAAATATGTTTCGGAAAGATAGAAATGTTATTTTTGTGGAATAATTATACACACTGGCGCGCTTTATTTACTCTTTGCCCACAGAATTTTCATTTTTTAGCAGGATTTCTGTTTTTAGAATGACACCATTTTTACCTGCAACACATTGCATTTCATTTGTGTTCACACATTGAAAAGTTGTGGCCAGTTGTACAACCTACCAATAATGGGCAACAGGAACCAAAAACCGCTGTGTTTGTGAAGGTCCCATTTGAGATCAGACAGCGTCAGAACCTGACATCTAATGCGTGTCCTTATTATTCAAAGTTGACATGACATTTACCATGCTTTGGCACAGTTTGTTCTTCAATACGTAATAAATGAAACACCAACTAAATGGTTGAAGTCACTGGTCTCTCAGAATTACCAGCAGGATAAAATAGCGGTATACAGATATCAACGCCGATTGACTTAAACCTTCAAAATAGCACATTAAGCCCAAAAAGCACGGCTAAACAGCAATTTCATCATCCAAGCAGTCAGCGGGTCCGTGCTTGTTTAACACGTTGAGCAGACGCAGAGTGCTCTCGTCTTGTTGTCCCCAGCTTTCATCACTGTCATCTGTGTTCGACTCGTACTCGGACGCGATACCCGACTCGCGGAACCTAAGCAGCTCCAGGCTGCCCAGGAGGTCGTCCCTCGACGAGGGCGAGGCCTCTTGGGACGAAGAATCGGAGCTCTGCTCCTGTTGGGGTGGTCCCGGTAGAAAGCGAAAACACTCAAACTTGACCAAGCACTGGTCCCTACCTATAGGACTGCCCAGCGGGAGGGATAGCTGCGTCCCATCGTTGAGCGGAGGGAGGATGCCGTCCTCTGGTCTTGGGGTGGTGGGGTCACACAGCACTGGGGGCACGTTGGCACGGAAGGTGATTTCCAGGAGACTGTCTTGAGATCCCACTGGTGAGAGAGTGGAAAAGTTTAAGAATGAGGTGGATATAAACCTGGGGCTGGTTGCATTGTTTTAGACTAGTCTCATAAGTTAGTTGTCTACATTTTTCTGATTAGACTAGTGTTTACTTTTCAAGTCAGCTGCATAAAATCTTAGATCGGTCTAATTTAAGAGAAAAAAGTAAGACTGATGGACCCCTGGCTAACTATTTGTTACCTATAAATGTCAAGTTTGTATTGAGCTATAGCAACTTTTTAATTTTTAATTTCTTTTTTATTTTGTTTATACCTTGTATGTAACAAAATTTATGGTTATCTGAAGTCGGCTGATCGCCATGATGAAACTAGATTTTGAGAAAAACAGGTTTAAAGTTGGCGAAGAAAAGTGTTGAAAGTGTTGAAATATATAAAACATACCGTATGAAAACCGCCATTTGAGTCCTTAATACGGTTGTGTTCACACGCAGTTTGGTTATTTACGGGTGTGACAACCGTATTCTATTACCAAAGTCACACCTGTAAATTTTTCGGGACTCACAACCGCATAAAATCCACTGAAAGACTTTCATGAAAATAAAATGCTGGAGAAACGGTTTTCTTCTTTGACTCTTCTTTTGACGGTTTATGAAACAATACATTTGTGAAACATTTACATTACTAATTTTCTCAGTTACTGTAGTCTTGTGTTCATTAATATTTGCACTGTAATCTCTAAATTTGTTCATTTAAATTGATTTGGCAGCATTGAATTCCTCTCATATGCATATATATTTAGCAAAAATAAATTGGGGTAAGTGCCTATTGTCGGCCATTTTGTTTTGTGTCTTACTTTTTCCACAAAGTTGTATGATTTGGGCTGTCTTACTAAAGACAACCATGAGCTTATTATATTATCCCTTAAAACTTCCAACTTTTTATATACTTATATATGTTATTAATTTTTAACCAAAGTAAAGACTTATAAACTACAAATAATCTTGACAGTATCTTAGCTCACAAAACAATTTAGTTTCTAAATTGCTAATACAGCTAATTCAGCAGTACATTTTTAGCACTTGTGCAGTGGAAGCGTAGCTGGAAAGAAACAAACATAAGTTGTTTTCCTTTATAAAATGTAAATCAATAATTGTAAAAACAGTTGTATTTGTATCCACTGTTTAACTAGCTTTTGATGAGAATACCACCTGGCTAGTGCCCCCCGGGTAATTTAAGTTTAAGACCTCTGCTTTACAAGATGACTGAAGTGTGACAATTGAGACTGTCACGGATGAGCATTCTTTATAATAGACTTCATAACCTGAGAGACGTGTACAGGTGCTGTTCTCAGACAAACTGCTTTAAAATGAGCTTGAAATAAACTGAGGTTTGATAGTGAAGTGAAATGATACGTGCCAGAAGAAGGCGGAACAGACAGCGAGGTTTGACAGTGAAAGACAAATGAAAGAGAAATGGTGGAGTTGCAGTATAAGCAATGTTATTAATGTAATGCAGTGAAAGAAAAGGAAGGTGGAGCTGACATTCATCCTAGTGGGAACCAGGGAAATCGTTTTCGCAAATGTATTATTTTTATCAAGTTAGAGTTATGGTGATATTTGAGTTAGCATAAAATAAAAAAGGTAACTGAATCATATAAGTTATATCATAGCGTATATACCATACGGATGATAAATACCAAACCCCCCATATCTCTGAAGAGCTCAGAATGTTCTTTTAAGATACCATCTTGTATTAAGATAGCAACTGTGGAATTGATAGTCTCAGAGAAAATCACAAAAACCAATGTCCTCTACACAGACTGAAAATGAGCTGCTAAGTCCCAAGGGGCCTTATAGGAGTGGAAGCAAAAGATGACATCCAGAGAGAGAAAGGACAGGGGGAAGAAGGTGATATATGGCTAAAGAGAGAGAAAATCACACTCACTTGAGCCGTTTCCAGCCAGTTTGAGCTCCATCTCCTGAACCTGTTTGACCAGAAGAGAAATATGCTGCAGCAGGTCTTTATTCTGCAACAAGAGCTGGTGAACCCGAGCCTGGGCCTCGATCCTCGCAGCGGCCTCTGCGGAAAGCTGATCCTTCAGCAGATGAACCTGTGAGAAATGCACACAAAAAAAAGTATTTTTCATTGGGGTTCATAAAGACTGCAGTAGTAGTTAATGTACGCAACCATTTAAAAATGTAGGGATACTTATTACTTTTAAATTGATCTTTTGTTCAATAGATAACACATCTTTTATCTTTTAAGCTGTTTTTATGATCCTGATGTCAGCAGTCGGCAGATCTGAAGCTAAGAGCAGCAGAAGGACAACTGCATTTGATAGAAAAGCAATTACCAGTTTCTAATCATTAAGAGACATTAGCTGAATATCAGAGCAGACAGCAAGTGAAAACGACTCGGATACACGTACGCACGCTTGTTTGTTTGTTTCATCAAATACATACTCAACTACCTATCACAGCATAATGGCCAAGCAATTAACCTTTGTCAAACTAGATAAAAGAACTAAATACTTATTTTCCAAAAACATGAGTGGCGCTTTGCCCTATAAAACTTGCGACCATAATGTAACAGTGTTTTGGGCTGTACAGTTTAGAGGGTGTTTCTAATAGCAGTACTATTTACACACGCATTAAAGAATCCGATTCCACAGACATTTATGATCGATGTATATTATTAAAAATATGAACATATATTCTGATCCATTTGAGCAAAAGCAAAACTGACCATCAGATTATCAAAAATCAAAAGTGTAAGACCCCAAAACAACACACACACGCGCACAAACACCATAGGCAGTCTGCCACATACTCTATTATGAAATACTCTCGGCTCCGTCCTTAAGGACAAACGACCGGTTACAGGTTTCTTAAACGATTAGGATGTCCTTCTGCATCCTTCACAAGAACTTTAAGATTCTACCCAATGATAGGTGGTTGGACCCATTTCTGCCAGTGGCTTATCCCGAGCACTGTCCGTTTGCTCCTAAAGACACATCGGCCTCGCTCCGAGGGGTCCTGGATGATTTATAACCCAACTTAAACAGTCACGCTGCTTGTCCTTAAGAACAATGCATTCCCCCGACAGAGTCAACGAGCCGTCAAGAACAGGCCAACGAGAAGCGGAGCAACAAATAAATGAAAAAAATTACCATATTGTAAATGTGGACTGAAAGCTTAGTTCAGGTTCAGCTGCTTTCCATCAATTTCTGACTGTACATGTTTGCCTGGGTGTGTGTGTGTGTTTTCTGGCAAAGAGTGATTGTCTTGGGAAAGGAGCTGCCTGCTTATGACAAAAGATGTTGTTTTCAGAAGAATATAGAATGGAAATGTATGTAGGCCTCATATTTCATACTGCCAGTGTTTTATATCTCACTCTTAGTGTGACACATTTATCTGTTTAGCTCAGTAGAATCGAGCCTGAATGATTGGATGATTATTTTCTTTTAATAGCAAAAACTTTTCTAGTCAGGTATATATCATTTATGCCTGTCAGCAAAAACTAAAAGTTTGTAGTAAACAAAAAAGCAATTTAAAAAAGGAACTATTTATAGTCAATACAGTCATTTCAAGTCTACAAAGAGACAATTAAGAGTTCACTGTGCAATTTCATTTGCACAATTAAAAAAAAAAAAAAGATTCAAGATAAGAGTTGTTTGTTTGTAAACTTCTTGATGCCATTGCATTTCTTGCAAGGAAAAAGCACGACAGAGAATGCGCTTGTGGACCTCATCCACCTCCCAAATCTTACATCAAGTCTAGATCAAGGCTAAAGTTTTAGACTGTGAAAGTCTAAATTGAGTTTCAATGTTTTCAAGTGCTTTTAACTGCGAAATGGACAGGTTAAGACATTTTAAAACAATTTAAGCAAGGAAACCAGTGGCCGGATTCTCAAAACTGTTCCTAAAGGACCAGTCAGTGAAATTTAGCATGAGGTTGCGAATTGCAACCAATGGCTCACTCCCATTTTGAAAGCACTACGGATGCTGTCAAAGGACAAGCATGTCTTCACGTTTTCGCTAAAAAAGGAGATAACGTATTTACGAAACGCTCTGTAGAGCAGATTGTCCGTTTAGGATCTTACACATTGGTCCTTTAAGAATTAATAATCGCATTTTATCGGCATTAATAATTGCATGTTAGCTAAAAAAGCAATTAGCCTTGCATTATAATAATATAATACTTTGTTATGTGTAAATAAATGTAAAAGCACTCCATTTTTAATAATTAAAACAGATGAACAGATAGACCATATCAATATATATCATTACAAAAACACGTCACATGTGAAACAACCAAATAGGCTACATGTATAAAAAATCTATAAAAAAAAAAAACAAGAATTAATAAGAAGTTTTTCAGGAATGCAATTTGAATAAATTTGAATTTAAGAAAAAAATATGGCAGTTAAGAAGGATTTTCTTTTTAAGAATGTTTTGTGAATCTGAGGGTGCCAAGAAATCGCCTTTAAAGTGGTCTAAATGAAGCCCTTAGCATAGCATATTACTCAAAATATTTTGTTTTTATATATTTATGGTAGGACTGGTTTTGTGGCCCAGAGTCACATATGTGTCAATTCTCTATAAATTGCCTGTGTGCACAGAAACAATAATTGAATTGCAGCAAACGTAACAAGACTTCAATATGAGAGAAGTCACATTTGAAAGGAGTGTGTGCGCTTCTCTGAATGCATTACTAGATGCCTGTCTGGCCTTAATCACTTATATTCAAAATGCATTTGCCTGACTCGCTCTTATAAAACATCTCACGGATAGAACAAAACTGATGTTCTGAACATCTGACCTGGGCATCATTTTATCTGGACATGGCAGAAACAATGTATTTCTGAACTGATGCTCTGGTCAAAAGATCTGACCTGGTCAGTGTTGCTTGGAAATAGGAGGAACCACATGTGTTGATCTGTTTGAAAAATGAAGTTGCTACAAAAGATTCTTCACAGTGAAGCCAAAGAGGAACCATTGTTTTAAAAATAATTTATTTCTTGTCCATTTATAAACTAAAGAACCTTTTTTCCACTACAAATATTTCAAAATGACTTTTATGATACCATTCTGACAAAATGGTTCTTATATGACACCTTTATTTTTTTTTTAAATAAAAAACCTTTAACATTAGGAACATTTGGCTTTAGGCAACATTTTTACCACTGTCAATAATAATAACAACAACATTATACAGTAACATGATTAAAGAAAACCCTGTCCAAAACCCTAAAGAATTCTTCCAAAAACATCTCACTCTGCCAAACTTGCTAATCCTAACATCTGAAAAGCTTGAATGTTGTTTCATCTTTGCATCATTTTCCCTAAGGAGAAGGGCGACTCCGCAACAAATGCAAAAATAAATTAATAAACAAAGACTGACATGCTTGTGTTGCTTTGATAGCGTTCTTCAAAGCTCCTCTTCCTCCCTGACAGGGGACATCACACAGAAACAAGAGCAAAGCCACGACCCATTTCTCTTTGACTGTGTTGTTTTGCAGATCAGGATCTGTTTTGCGCTGGAAAGCCTCGCTTATCAGGGTACTGACAGATTTGACCCCCCTGACTCTCCCTGATCCGAATTAAAGCGACATGGGGACATGCTCGTCCAACAAGGGATACCCATCAAAATACTTGCCAAAAAACCCCTCACCAGGCTTCATGATACCTGAGAAGAGTGCAGAGTGTACTCCAAACAAAATACTTTAAAAGCCCTCTAGCTGAGCATTATGCTTATATGAAAATTAACAGCTTCCTCCTCTTGCCAAATGTTTGGTGTGTAACTGGCTAAACACGCTAACCGCAGGCTCTTAAAGGCTGAACAAATAAACAAGTCTGCTGCCTAAATGACTGAAAACAGTCAAGATGCACAAAACCTTCGGCTGTTTATGCATTAAGGCACCTTAGTGCGATTATGTGGCTGTTGAGAGATGCGAGGCTGATCCAGAATGAAGAAAGACTTAAATAAGTGCTCAAGGAAAAACTACCTTCACTTACCTGCAGATTACAAGAGTATGAATAAGTGAGCATCTAACTTTTAGAATGTCTTACTAAAATATACCAAAGATTGTATATACTCTATAGCACAATGACCAAACAGCCATGGAAAAAATTAAGAGACCATTCTAATTTTTTTTTATTTAATCAGCATTTCTAGATGTATTGTAGTTATTCCAGTCCTGTCTGTTGAATTTCAACAAAATCAAACCTCAGGAGTGACAAAGTCATCCAACAGCAATGAGAAAGACTGACAACATGAGAAGACACATGAAAATTAAGGTTATCGCATAAAAAAATATATATATATTTATTAAATATACATGTAATATTACTGTTGTATTGCTTAAAAGCGAATATTTTGTTTATAACTACTTAGGGGAAATATTAGTAGTAATTCACAGAATAAAACAAAAATAACACATGCCTATAAATAGTAAATTCCAAAAAACTGAAAATGGTCTGCAAAATGGTCTCTTAATTATTTCCATGGCTGTAACCAAAAATGTGTTCATGCATTTCTTGAACCAGAGGAATATTGTTATGTTTATGCAAAGCAGTCATTTTTTGTTTATTTGAGTAAACAACAATCACTTGAATTCAACTGACCCAAAAATAAAAAATTTGCACAGAGGAAAATGTGCGTCCTCAAAAGCAGCAGAAAAATGTTACCTATCCACAAACACACACTCTGTCTACGCGCCCTTATTTTGTAACCACATGCAATTAAAACTTTGGCCCAGCTAGTGTGACGTCTGCAAGACAATGGATGTCTTATAAACAAACATGCTAACATGGAAAAAGTAACATGGACTTCCGCACAGGTACATTAAATATCCATTCGGAGTGTGACGTGAATCTCTCACCTGGGCCACAGCCACCTGCGTCTGCTGCTGCTGTTGTGTGAGCTGCTGCTGGAGAAGCTGAAGCTGGTGGTGTACAGACAGCGGGGTGCTCGCTGGAAGCTGACTGCCTGAGGGAAGCAGAAGCTTGGGGGAAGACAGCATGATGTTGGGCTCCTCAGAGGGCTGGAGGAGGGAGAGGAAGCGAGCGGTTTAGTCAAGATTTATAAATAATCCACATTTCACATTATACGACTTAGTGTATTCAAGGTATAGATTTTAAGAGTATGCATGTTAGCAAAGAATCAAACCCATGACCTCTTTACTACTAGGGTAGAACTATCAATTCTTTTTCAAACATTTTCACGTATCACTATTTTATCACATTTTCGCATTTGACAGACACTTTTTATACGAAGCGACTTACAGTGTATTCAGGATATGCATTTCTGCTATTACGGTATATGTTAATTGTTTGGTTAAAGGGTTTTTCCTTTCATGAAAAACTAGAAAGCTTGATTGGTTGCAGAACTAATGCACAACACTCTCAAAACATGTACATTCTCCCTGTTAAGCTTGCTGTGAAGTAACCGCATACCAGAACGAACTCTATGGCCTCAGATGTATCTCTGTCTGCTCATACCGAGACTCAGATATTAATTACAGTAGCGTTTGCACTCTGTGTCGCTGTGGTGCAAACAAACACAGCACAGAGGGGTGGGTGGCAGTCAACTGTGACAAATTGATAGTTCTACCCTCGGCCAACTTATTTATATCCCGGCCGGGTCGAAAATATGGTAATGCCAGCTGTCAGATATTGACCTCCCACATAGAGAATTAAGAGAGTATGAAAGCTTCAGCGGCGGCATCCAGAGATAAGACACATTTTGGCTGAGATTGATGTGCTGTGAATGCCTTTTGAAATATTTTGGCATTGCTTGGTACTGAATCACTGAATGAAGAGCAAGGGGCCATTCAGCTGTGGGCATCCTCTGAGATCTGAAAGTTAACCGTTCTGTTATACTTAAAGCCAAGTCAGTCAATTTACAAAGTTGAAGTACAGTACTTTATACAGTATGATTGTAAAGCGCTTTGGGTGTACAGCAATACACAATAAAGCGCTATTTAAATGCCTCATTCATTCACACTTTCCTGTACTTTAATGCACAAAGACAACTACAGTGCAAGTATTTTCACACATTTACTTTAATTTACTAAAGTAAATAATATACTCAGTGGTCAAAAAAAAATCAAGGGGTTGGTGTGGTACAACGTGTGTGTTGTAACTTGTTTAATTTAACCAGACTTTTATTTTGACGGGTGATGACATATTTAAAATGAATCTAAATAACGTTATTCATAGCACAATTTGATTTTATTAGCTGTTCAGCGCTACTGCTTTCTGGTTAAGAAATAATGCATTTGCCAGATTCCGTGCCATTCCGTGTTATACAGCAAATTCCGTTTTTATGCCTGCATCACGGAAATCATAGAGCCCTACTTATCTCACCTTTAATTGTTAAATA
Organism: Oreonectes daqikongensis; assembly: GCA_026939265.1. Lineage (NCBI taxonomy): Eukaryota > Metazoa > Chordata > Actinopteri > Cypriniformes > Nemacheilidae > Oreonectes > Oreonectes daqikongensis. The sequence goes on from JAOTQM010000022.1 coordinate 6,921,062, forward strand.
AAAAATCAAGATCAATTTTGTATAAAATTTCTCAAATTGAATGGTTCCCCAAAACCATACATGCATGCAAGAGGGCTTTTACTTAAGATTAAAATGTGTGAGCTGTGTGTTTGAAAGAAAATGTTTTATTGGCTCACCTCTACGTGTCATATTTTTCATTTTGTACCCTGTTGGGCTGGTTTGGGTCTGATGAGCGCTGCCTTCTGTGCATCTACTGACAGCTGTTTATTTGGGCAGTGCTGCAGAATGCCACATTGTAAACAACACCTGCTCTCACAGATGCCTTACAGAAAACCCACCTCGGCCTCTGACATCAGCTGAATTCATAGCTTTAAAAAAATCAGCATAAAACGTTTGGGGGAAATGTTTTGCGAATTATATTTAATCTCATCCTCGGATGAGAAAGTTCGGTTCAGCACGACGACTCTGATTAAATACTTGCTACCGTTTGCGCTCCGTTAATTCAAGGCCACGACATCAAGGTGATAAATCACAGATAATAGAATTTATGTGATTTATGTAATGAAAAAAGGCACGTATCCCAAAAACAACTGCCACCACACAGAAAGCAATTTGGATGCAGTTAATGAATATTTTCTTAGAGAATTAACATATTGTTAATGAATGATTCATTAATGAATACATTTTAGACATCAAACCATACAGCTGAACAGATTTTCCAGATCTCTGGTGTGTGATATACTGTAGATAGACAAAAAACCTCAGATAACTGGAGTTTGGGTGAAGAAGAAATGCTTTATAGTGCAATATTTCAATGATGGGTTCTTCTGAAATTAAGAACGAAATTTCCTTCTTTGTTTGGGATTTCTTTGTCCAATGTAAAATCACACTCAAGTTCTATTTGATATTAACAAGGATTCCAGTTTAAAGGCTTAATCTTAAAGGAACAGTTTACCCATAAATGAAAATTCAGTCATCATTTACTATCCCTCTTGTCATTTTAAACCTGTATGACTTTCTTTCTACCGCAGAACACAAAAGACATTTTGAAGAATGTTGGTAACAGAAAACTGTTGGTCCCCATTCACTTTTATTGGTTTTGTGTCCATACAATAGAACCCAATGGGAAATGGTTTTTGGTTACCAACATTCTTCAAAATATCTTCTTTTATGTTCTGCATAGGAAAGAAAGCCATACAGGTTTGAAATGACAAGAGGGTGAGTACATTTTTGAGTGAACTATCCATTTAAATATAATTTAGGAAATACTACTTTTGTTTGTTAATACAAAAACTATTTGCTATTTACTTTTTTTTTTTTAATAAACAATATAGTTTTACAGCAAAAATATCAATTACAACAGAGTATAATGCATACTTTGTTTAGCATTATTTGTTACCATTACTGTTATTATTATGAACATAGTATATTTTTATAATTCATATTGGTGCTTTTTCTAAGCCAGCTCTTGTGCCTATGAGAAAATGGCCAATGTATTTGTCATCTTGTGGTGGTGCTCAGCTGGACCACAGCCAGCATTCATCAAGCAGAAGTGGGTGATGGATGGACCGGTGAAGAATGGAGCAATGAAGAAGTTGTTTTAAAAAAAACAAAGATTGACTGCAACATGTCCAGACTTCAAAATGGGTGGTTTGGCCTCTCCTCTATACTGCTGAAAATCACACAATGACGTGTGACTAAAAAGGGAGAAAACTATTGAGAAGCACTCTGAAAGCATAACAGACAGTGTGTTACAGGTCTGTCTGAGGGGGATGCCCCTATGGCCCTAATCCAAACAGAATCTGGTTTGATTCAGTACAACACCCTCTGACAAAGATGTAATAAGGTGGGTATTACGCATTACGCATTGCTTTTTTATTTTGGTGTGTGCAAAGCAGCAAAGAATTTGTATGTACATCATACTTCTAAAAAATATTTCAACTCAAAATAAAAAAGCATAATAAAAACAAAGAAAACTAAGCATATAGGATGACTAAGGGGATTTTTGTCAACAACTGAGTAAAACACATCCATTCATAAAAATAAATCTAATTTTTTGTTATATTATATTTATAATATATACATATTTCTTCTGTGCAGGGAACCATAAAATGTTCGTCCAAGCATTGCATTCAGTCCAAATGCAATAATACTCTAGGAACTGCATGTCCTACCTGCCTGTCAAATGCCTGCCTGGCATTTGCATAACACTGTGCACCCTGCTTGCACATAAACAAGAAACAAATCTGCTAGAAGTTCTAATGATAACCATAAATCACTTGTTTACATTTATTATCATTTATTATTATTGTGATGTTGTAATTGTAAATGAGACATGAGGTCATTGACATGTGGAGAAGTGTGGAGAGAGATCTAAGAGGAGGATGTGATCTTTCCCTCCTTTATGCTATGCAAAATTCAGTCAACAGTATCACCAGAATAGCTGCAGTGATATTTTGGAGTTAAATAATTATGATGATCTGTGGTTTGGATCAAGTGTAAAGCTATGACCGTGTACACTGACATGACTTCCTGCTGCCAGTATTTGCATAGGCTATGCAAGGACACAAACTCTTACCATGTTTCTTCATGCACCAAATACATATTGTCATACAGCAATATGACAAGTTCTAGAGTTTACACCCGAATTTCGTTTCGCTTGTATCTCAGTTCTGACAACACCAATAATAAAAAGGTAAACAAGACTCAACGTCAGGCAATGACAACAGTCTCCAGTGCTCTCACCAGCAGTGTGTCAAAGCAAAAAACAGAAAAAGTGAAATTAAAATTAAAATTCCATAAGGCAAGGATGAGACTCATGAGAGGTGAGGAAGATGACAATGTGGTCACAAAGTGATTTATATTGTAAAGGAAAAGTTTTATAAAGCCATACCTATACCCACAGTGCATGATGCACAAAAATAATAAAGTTATAAAACGCTAGATAATGCAGCATTAATGAATATTCTGCCGTCTTTATTTGATTCATACTGCGTCTCATATTCAGTGCTGAATAAATCTAGATCATGAGGTTTCTGTAAAATTAGGGGTCTGCAGGGGGAGGCTGCACATCATCTCTACATTTGGGAACAGGTCCAGCATTATTTAACAGAACTGGAGACTGTTCTGTCAAGACCTTTGGAGAAATGTGCTGCTTTTGTCTGTATTTCTGTATAAAATGCCTATATAAAAATAATTAAGGTGTCCTCCTGCACTCTATATTCAGTATTTAGAAGCTTCTCATTTATAATTTCACCTTACTGTAACTTATGACCTAAATAAGTAGCTCACAAACTCACATAATGGCATATTTTGAATACAAAATGTTGAATATCATTGAATGGTGAGTAGTCTATTTGGTCAACATTACGTTGCCATTACGGTAATATGGCCATTGTTGTACATCAGTTTGGGATGTAAAAATGACCTGAAAATATAGACACTATAGCTTACAAAATGCAAAAGAAGAGGTGTTTAGCAGATACCATTTTCTAAACAAAATTTTCTTCAACAGCTATTTTTAGATCTGCCTGTTCAACTATTCAGACCTCAAGGTTGAGAATAAGAGATGTAACAGAAAGCACAAGTAGGAGCATGAAGGATTAACCTGAGATTTTGCTCTGGTTTGTAGCCACGGTCAGATGTTATTACACTGGCAACTGGCTACAGAGTCGTTTTCGATCTGTATTGAGGAATGTTAAAGTTCACATGGATTGTGCATGGATGGGCAGAAGTGCCAAATAACTGAAAGAAAGTCAATCGACATTGCTGTTTAGATTCTTTGAGATATATCTCATTCAAACAACAGCTTTGCACAGCCAGACTTTTGACATCCATCTGGACAGCTTTTATGCCCAAGAACCCGACCGGGGTCTAACTGGCTGACATAGCGTAACCAATCACAGCCTTTTAGTTAATGCTATACATTTTTGAATCAACAAAACCACTCAATCGATCACACCTTATATAAAGAACAGATTCAAGGTCGACATAGAAGCGAGCCAACTGGATTTAAAATCCCAATTATTTTTCTTTACAATGTGCATCATACCAATCTGAAACTACTGAGACATCAACTAGTCAAAGTCATCACTGGAAAAAAGCTGCTCTGTGTTTTCAGCGTCTTAAAGTGTATTTCGAATTTATACAGCAAGCACCAGGGAATAAAACGCATGTGTCCTAAACTTCAAAAAACCTCTTATTCAGCATGCAAACATAAGATGAAATGTGCTGAGGTCTCTGACAGTCCGGGATAAATGTGCTGTACTAGAAAGCAATTCTTTCAAAAGTGGATTAGATGTAGCAACATACTAATCCACTGCTGCCCGAGGATGTCTACATACTGAAAACGAAAAAGAAAGTATGCTGAGTAATACACTGCAAGCCTTCCAACAAGCACACAATTTCTCTGCTCTTTGTTTCTGTGTTTTGGGTAATTGACAAGATGATCTGGGGGCCTAACAAGACAACACATTAAATGCACAAGAACAAACTTGAGTAATCTAAATGTGAAATTTGTATAGTTGTATTTTTTGTTATTTTCTGATATTCCAGTGGCAGCAGCACGTGAAATTGAAAAAACTTGGGAGCAGGACATGCTATAACTCAACCTTAAACTGTAGGCTGGACACACAACAATGCCTCTCTCTCAATATGTCTGCTGAAGTGCTGGTTTTACCAGAGCAGAGAAGCCTGGGGTTGAGCAGTGTTCAGCTCACACCTGGCATGGGTGAGATTTGCCAGCGGTCACACAAATATTTTAATGCATTTAGATCAGGGCATTCTACACCACATTCTTCAGATTTTCATTTAATCATCCTTGACAGGATAAGCATATGAAATGTAAAGACATATACAAGGCAGTGGAAAAAAGGAGAACAGGTGGGAGATTAAAATGATCAATAATAAAAATAAAAAAAAGTTTATAAATGAAAAATGAACTTATGCCAAAATATTAAATGTGTGCATTAAAGGTGCAAAATTAAGAAGTATCTATTGACAAGAAATGCAGTATAATATACATAACTACTATATGTCTTCAGAAGTGTATAAAGACCTTACATAATGAAGCCTTATGTATACACTGTGGGTCCCCTTACATTGAATTCGCCATGTTGTTTCTACAGTAGCCCTAAACAGACAAACTGCTCTTCGGAGCGAGTTTTGTAAATACGTTATCTCCTTCAGCAAAGAAGCGAACATCTTTGTCCTGTGTCAACCACCGTAGTGCCCCGAAAGGGTGGGGGAGCCATTCATTGCAATTCGCAACCTCACCGCTAGATTCCGCTAAATTTCGTACACTGGACCTTTAAAAAGACAGTTCACTTAAAAATGAAACTTTTGTCAGAATTCATTCAGCCCTCATGTCATTCAAAACCTCTATATGACTTTCCTCTTTGGAATTTTGAGAAGTGGTTTTGTGTCCATACAATGAAAGTCAATGGGATCCAGTGTTGTTACATTTACATTTACATTTATGCATTTGGCAGACGCTTTTATCCAAAGCGACTTACATTGTATTGTACTATACATTTGTGCATTTTGTATAGTAAGCAAGTGGGGATTAGGTGCCTTGCTCAAGGGCACCTCAGCCGTTACCCGCCAGCCATGAGAATCGAACCAGCAACCTTCATGAGTCCAACTTTCTAACCACTGGGCCACAACTGCCACAACTGTTGTTGGGAAATTAACGTTCTTTAAAATATCTTCTTTTGTGTTTTGCAGAATAAAGTCGAACAGGTTTAGAATGAAGTAAAAAATAAAATACATAAATTTTTGGCTGAACTATACCTTTAAATAAAGGAGTGCAGTTAGGAGCATATGTTTTACCGTGCTATTTAAAATCTATATTAATAATCACAATAATACTTTCACTGGGATATTGCCTACCTTCCTTTTGCTTTTATTTTATGGCGTTTCTCAGAAATTCATTGCATCCTATCATTGTTCACCACACCCACAATAACCCAACCACAAGGGCACAGTTTCCCCATTAACACCCTGCTATAAGCAGCAGCGTAAACAATGAAGGGTCAGACAATAACAAAAGTATAAGAAGTAGAGAGTGCAGGGTGGCTCTTGTGGGATTCCACATTAAGCTTAGTGATGAAATAAAAGCACTTCACTAAACTACCCACTGTAAACTATTCCTGTATAATAGCTTACATGACATGTGGGATCGAAACGCAATGCTAAAAGATCTTAACAGCAATGGCATTTAGCATGTAAGCGAGCACGGTTTCTGTCACTGCAGTGATGGATTCGAGACAATACTGTCTGAAAAGCCACAAGAGAAAAATGACACAAAGACAACGCTCTGTTAGTTATGACACTGAAAGTCGCCTGAGGGTGCCGGCACACCCTGGACGCTTCAAAAAAGCTCAGACAAAAGTAGTGTATCTATTGGAACACCGTCCACATGGATTTCTTCCATTGATGCATCCGGATTCAAAGCGTACAGCACAATGCCCAGAAAGATCAAACAATTCTCAAGTAACTGCATTTTAAAGCAAGGCATTACAGGATCCTTTTTAGCCATTCTGCTACATTCAGCACCTTGTAAAATATAGGTTAGCATTAAATGTCTGGGATAGTCACACACACCATCTAATGAAAAGTCAAAAGAGTCCTGTGCTACGAAAGGGCTTCAGCAACACTAAAGATGATAAAGTGTGACTGTAAACCATCTGGCTGTTTTATTGGCTTCCACACATTCACACTAATGTTAAATGTCATTGTAACCCATTAGCATACGGATGAAACCGAATTAACCGATCGTGCGTTGCATAACCGGGCGTCCCTTTGAAATGCACTTTAAATGTATGACCGAATGAATTACAAAGACAAAAGGGCTTTGTCATAATTTCTGAAAGATCACCGAGAGCGAAATGCCAAAGCTTTATCAGATTTTGACTGCGCATCTGACCGAGGCTAAAGTTAATCGTTTGAAATTCATTTGTAGTTTGCTATATTTAGGCATCAATTGTTACTTGACAAAGATGATTTAATGTCGGGCTCAACGCTTTGCCGCTTTGTTGCAGAAAGAGCAACGGCTGCTGTGTGTCTGAATGGCAAAACAATGATAAAAAGGCATTTATCTTTCTCTCTGTTCATTTCTCTATTTCAATTCTGTGTGGTTGACTGGAGAGAATATTGACAAAACACCTGATATTGGTTTCTCGTTTCAGGTAGTTCAAGGGTAAAGTTCTCTCTAAAACCCTCAAACTCGGACCACTTACTTCATGAAAAAGATGTCAATTCTTTTTTCTTTAGGGCAATTCCAGTGTTATGAATGTGACATTTTCAGTCAAAACTTGAAATGTAAATTCTCAGAGAATGTATTTATTACCAGTATAGTGAATCTTCTGTTTATATTTTACTAAATCTCTGATGACAGAGTCCAGACATCAGAAAAATATCAGTCTATGCACAAGTATTATACTTATAAAGGATTGACAAAAATAGATTTGATAGATTTGACAAAAAAAGAAGGCATGTTTTGGATTGACTACATACATTGTAGGATTTCTGTAAATTAAAATGTGCAAACCAGAAGAAATAATACCCAACAAATAGAGGGATGGTTCTTCATAGACTCTAAAATGGTTATTAAAATTTTTATGTGCCTATTTATGAGGAATATCGACCTGTACACACACACACACACACACACACACACACACACACACACACACACACACACACACACACACACACACACACACACACACACACACACACACACACACACACACACACACACGTATCCATATATTTTGTCACAGGAACTGATATCAGATCCTTAAAATGATATAGGTGTAAAAAACACCCTTGTCATACATTGGCATGCCAGAAATAAAACAATTACATAGGTAAACTCAAACAGCACATTTGTTTTGCTTAAAGCAAGATTACTTTATAAAATGTGTTGTTTAATACTCATCAGTGTAAAGACTTAAAATATAAGGCAGAATATAAATTCAACACATAAAACCTTATGCAACACAAACACTAGAAATCAGAACCAGAATTGTTATTCTGGTTCAGCTATTTGAGCACAGAAGAGGTAAACATCCTAAAGCGTGTAAGCACCAGTCTGGTCCAAATAGCAAATCCGTTGTGCAGGATTTGCTGAAATTGAGCGCTGGGGCAAAATCAAAGCTACACTCCACACGGACAGATGGGATGAACTCAGGTCATCATGAATTACCCAGTGAAACTTCCATTACTTTGAATGACATTTTTGCTTTCGGGCTCCATCTAGCATTTTAGTCCTGAAGGCTTTTGAGAGAGCACCTATGCCCCCCATTCCCCAAAATCCCATCTCCAAACCCTTTTCACATGTAGAGTCTGATCCAGACAGACACCACTGAGAAATAGACTGAAACTGGGAATGATGCGTCTTTAGCTTAAATATAAGCTCTGTCATGTCCAGCTCCGTGGGGGTCTGGCTGATTTTAGAAGCAGAAGTCGTTTTTTCCTAGATAGAGGAGCTGGACGTACCCTATAACTAAAGGGTGGTAGTTTAGGCACAAACTTGGCTGTTTGCCTGGAGGCTACAGGCCGATAATGATCAGAGCTGCACAGTAACTGCACATCTCTATACTTGATATCTGAAACTCCCTCAGCAGTGGGTGAGCTCGGGTCTTGCCGATCGAGGATCTGAAGCAGCCTGACATTAGGTGAAGTTCAACATGGCTCAGCACTTGATACCCTCCCATTAGTTATTCAGTGGCCGTTGTGTGCAGAAACCCACCAAAGCACACTGCAGTCCCTCATAAAATGTGATCCAGCCTTGTATAAAGAGAGTCCTATCTACAAGAGAAGCTTCATTTAAAAGTTATAAAAACTAATGTTTCTTTAATAGAAAACATCTGTCAGTTTGTTGTAAACAATATGGCGGGGTAAACAGATTTGCATTCCAATTTACAGCATGCTGAAAAGACAACACAATAAACATGCTAATGTGTTTTACCAAGCAAGCAAACGCGCAACAGATTTGACATTTTTTAAATGTTATTTAAACGTTGCAATTTTTAAAATGCATTTTTTTATAATATTAAGTTAACGTATGATTCTGATTCTTAATATGCGAAATGTTAGCCAATCACCTGCACACATGGAGCAAACTGACAAGTCATATACTAATATAACACTGCTGTTTTTTTCAATTTCCTGATAAACTGTGAATTTGGACATCCAAGGTTTCGTAAGGACCGCGACAATACATGATATAATCCATCAGCCAATGAGCTTGCAAGCTCTCTATACCTCAACATTCATACAGTGTTCCTTAGATCTGTCTAGATCTGTTCACAAGTTTTCAAGAGCATCAGCAAGTGTTTGTACTTGACGCAAAATCCCAAAATAACTAAATAAATAAAGAGACTGACCACATCAGTATCTGTATGGATTTCTTACCAGCCGGGTCAAATAAATCAGCATTCCACTCACTGACAAATATCTGTATAATACTGTATTGATGAAGACCTAGAGCACATGGCCTCGATACCAACAGCATTTTAGCATCCTATTAAAAACATTTCCTCATATTTGACTTTCTAATCAATTCTACAAATCAATCGGCAAACACGAATCAGCTGAAAGTGCTCTGTAAAGCATGCGATGTCAGCGAATGGAACAGGAGAGAGGTGTGGCCTAAGAATTACTAAGTCCCTGTGAAAAAATGTAATGCTGTAAGTGGTTCTCTTGTAAGACAAATAACATGGGGTCACTTTACTCATCAGACCAAAAAGAAACGTTCTGCTCCACTAGCATATCTGACTGCAGGCTACCTGAAAAACACTTGTACCAGTCATAAAAACAGCTCCTACGCAGCCTGTCCATTTCTGCTTCACAGGTCTTTGCGGATGGCAAGTGTCCTTGTTCAGCAGTGTACAGCAATCTAAAATGAACTGTTCATACTGGTGAAGTCATGTCCAAATGCTAGATTTGTGTTTCTACAAATGCCAACATTTCTACCATATGCCCATAAATTAGTAAATTACGTCTTTAACATCCAGACAAGAGCTGCTCTTCATTGACTCGTTTCCAACCATTTACGACTGAATTAAGTCTGATTCATTCTCTGAATAGGGCGAATACATTAAAACCAAATGTTCAGGAACTATTTCTTTAAAAAGTTGTCCTTGAAAAAACTGATATAACCTTTTCACTTAGTTTTAATTGGATTGGCGATCCAAGATGGCGGCGCGATCACATCGCGAGGCTCAGGGTCTCTCCAGATTCTGCACTGCATTTCGTTGCCTTGTACTTGTACATGTGTAATGACAATAAAGTTGAATCTAATCTAATCTAATCTTTAAACTTTCAGTGTCATGGACCAACAGCACCAACAGTCTTTTTAAAGCAAGTTGCTCAAGGATGCAAGTTTTTAGTTAAATCCTGGAAATATCGTCGTGGCCCTTCTGTTACTTTGTACAGTGTTATGCGAAAGTTTGTGAAAATGTGAGTTATTTTAACAAAATAAGAGGAATCATACAAAATACATGTTTTTTTATTTAGAACTGTCCTGAGTAAGATATTTTACATAAAAAATGTTTACATATAGTCCACAAGACAAAAAAATTGTTTGGGCACCCTTGGTTCTTAATACTGTGTGTGGTTACCTGGATGATCTACTATGTTTTTGTATGCTGTGATGGTTATTCACGAGTCCCTTGTTTGTTCTGAACAGTTAAACTGAGCACTGTTGCTCAGAAAAATCCTCCAGGTCCTGCAGATTCTTCAGTTTTCCAGTATCTTTTGAATATTTGAACCCTTCCAGCAGTGACTGTATGTATGGTTTTGACATCCATCTTTTCACTTAGGACAACTGAGGGACTCAAACACGACTATTAAAAAAGTTTCAAACGTTCACTGATGCTCTAGAAGAAAACATGATGCATTAAGAGCCAGGGGGTGAAAACCTTTTGAATTTGAACATCAAGGTCAATTGTACTTAATTTGTCTTCTGGGAAACATGCAAGTATCTTATATTGCTTCCGAAGGGCAGTACTAAATAAACAATTTATATTTCAACAAAATAAGAAACATGTGTTCAATCTTCATCCTGTTTGAAAGGTTTTCACCCCCCCATGTTCCCTTCTGGAGCATCAGTGAATGTTTGAAACTTTTTTAATTGTTGTGTTTGAGTCTTGTGGACTATATGTAAATATTTTTATGTAAAATATCTTACTCAGGACAGTTCTAAATAAAAAACACATGCATTTTGTATGATGTCTCTTATTTTGTTAAAATATCTCACATTTTCACAGATTCTGCAAGGGGTTCCCAAACTTTCACACAACACTGTATGTCCAAAATCACAGTTTTTCAGGAAATGGAAAAACCAGTTATTTTTAAGTGATTAAATACTGTGTTGTTATAGCTGCAAAGCAATTTTTGTATATGTTTATAAGCAACTGAAAAAGCACAAATGTCAAAGGTGCTTTATGACGCCAGAGAAGAACCTTTTTTGTCTAAATGGTTCCATAACCTTTCTGTCTCACAAAATGTTCTTTGTGGTGCATAAAGGTCCTTCAGATTATAAAAAGTTAAAGAAGAGATGGTTCTTTAAAGAACCTTTGACTGAATCTTTCTGTATGGAACCAAAAATGGTTCTTCTATAACATCGCTGTGAAGAACCCTTTCGGCACTTTAATTTTCACTCCACCGCTCACTGCTCCCTTTCGAAGCACAACGTTGGCTGGCACAGGACAAAGATATTGTCACATTTACACTTTTTTGCCAAAGCAGATAACATATTTACGAGACGCATTCTGTAGAGCAGTTTGTTCGTTTAGGGATACTGTAGAAACAACATGGCGAATTCCATGTAAGGGGACCCGCGGTGTATGTAGATAGAAATAACTCATTCTAATGTAATAAAAACATAACGCTTCATTATGTTAGATCTTTATACACCTCTGATGACATATTTATGCATATTATATTGCATTTCTGTCAACAGATCCTCCTAAATCTTTCAAATTGCACCTGTAAGAGATACCGTCATACAAAAACACTGTCTCATGTCCTTGACTGACTAGGTAAGAAGGCAGTCTAGCAGCTGCTCTAAGTTTTGTAACTCAGTATGCAGTTCCCACTTCTTTCAAGTTGTACTGAAACGCACAAATTTCAATTTGGGTCAAAAACGATTTGAAACCAAACGAAACAAGGACACGGTACCTCCGAGGCTGGCACAAAAGCTTTCTTCGTGGCACCTGGCACAAAGCGAAAGAATTTCTGACTGGCTTATAAATCATGGAACAATCATCTGACACAAGCCAAACATTTCTGACGTTGTAATTTCCTGAGGAGACGAGTGTCTTATCAGTCTCCAACATAATTCCAGCCTCATCACCTCAGACACAGATGCACCATACCCACAATATATCACAATATACTGCCTGAGAGGAAAGATAAACAGCCTTCAGCGAGGAACAGCGCATAAGCTGTGTTTACACTACTGCATGCAGAGACTGAAGGCTTACATTGATTCAACATGCCACATTCTTATAATGCTACAGACTCGCATCTGAAGTCCAGTTCTTTTAGAAGCTGCTGTTGCTTTATTCTTGTCATTTGTAAAACATATCCATAGAGATGAATCCTGGTGGGTTACATTTCATTCTTCTGTCAAACACTGAGCTGTCATTGACACAATCACTCTCTCTAAGAATGTCTCCCTGTTCGAGGTATCATTACATAATCCTCTGCACCACAGTGGTTTTTACACTTTAAGATTATGCTAATGAGTTTATAGCGGAATCTGGACCCCAGGCTGAACGTAACACAACCCTAATCTGCAATACAATGAAAACATGCTAAATAACCTTCCCTCAATTACTGAAGTTAATTGGAAAAAGCAGTGTGCGTGTAACAGCTTGTGTGTAAAACTGATATCCAGCGATTCAATAAACTGCATTCAGAGTTGAAGCGCTGTCAAATCATGGTTAAATATTGATATGGAGTGCATAATGAAGTGGAAAGAAGAGCTCCAGATGATACCTTCTTGTCCTTGGTGAGATCTTCGTCTTTCTTGGCGGCATCCAGGTCGGTGACCCCGCGATTGAACTCATCCATTGTGCTGTCAGGGAGGGGCAGCTCCTCTGCATCAATGTCCGTCTCTTCAGCGGCTGGTTTTTCGGCCCCTGTCAGTTCCCTCCCTTTGGAGAGAAACAAAGCACGTTGCTAAATATAAAATAGTGGATGATCTATTTTCTATGATGTTTTGAACACTGTTGATTTTTATGTCACCCTGGATCACATGGTCTCAAGTAGCACGAGAACATTTATAGTAATAGTCAAAAATACATTGCATGGGTCAAAATGGGATTTTTCTTTTATGACAAAAATCATTAAGATATAAAGTAAAGATCATGTTCCATGAAGATATGTTGTAAATTTACTTCTGTAAATAATATCAAAACATTATTTTGGATGCGGCAAAATCGCTAACAAAAAGGGCCAAACACACGCCTACAAACTTTGCACAATTTGGCTGTTTATAAATACAAAGTAAATATTCACAGTATGCACACATATATTATGTAAACATAAACTTTTATTCTAGAAGCGATTAATCACGATTAATCGTTTAACAGTCCTAGTTAAAAATAATATAATAATTATAATATAGTTATGTGAATATAGAACTGTCAATGAGTTACATCACAGCTTTATGCTGTGTACCTGTTTTGCAAAAATAAATGTTTCATGAAAAATATATTGTTCATATCACATACAAAAATGTGTTATGATACGCTAAATGTATAATTTTGTTTGTGGCTGATAAAAAATGTCAGACTAGCATTTAGCATTCCATGATTCCCTTACTTGGTTTATACAGTAGATCTATATTTCTGGAAACAGCTGGCTGACATCTAATGCCAAGCAGTAAAAATGACATGCTATACATGATTTGACTTTTTTGAACCATCTTTTCAATTTTTGCATTCATTCTGATTAAAAAGCTTACATTGATCAGTACACATATAGGTCCATGTGGGGATGACATCTGTCAACTACTCAAATAGTTAAGGCTGGCAATTTCCTAGTTAAAGGAATGGTTCAAAAAAATTATTCATAATGGTTCATTATTTACTCATACATGTAATATACAGAAATCTCCTTTAGCTTTCCTTGATCTCCAGATCAAAGATGTTACTTTAAGTGTTGTTCTGGTTACAATGGGGGTTGATAGGGACTATCTTATCAAGCTTCCAATGCACACAAAACATTATAAAATAAATTAATGTCAAGTGTCCTAAAGGCTTGCAAACTGTTTTGGCACCACTTTGGTGACCATTTGGTTACGGTCAAGTCAGTTTTTTGGACTCTAACTGGGACACTAACTAGAAAACAACACTTTAAAAAAAAAACGGCGTTTTAGTTCTGAAGATCAAAGAAAGCTATAAGGGGCTTGAATGACACATGGGCAACTAATGATAGAATGAATAGCTTTTGATAAACTATTCCTTTAGGATATTGGCAGCCAATGTAAGCTTCTTCTTTCTTCTTGCACTTAGCATAAATCGCACAGCAATGTGAGACATGTATTTTTAAAAATGTAAATATTTAATCTATTGTAGTCCAACAATTAAATACATATATTTTTTTAAGAATGCCCGTGGAAACATGAAAAAGACACCAATATGTTTGTGCACTCTGTACTGGACCAACTTTTTAATAAATCAAATTGAAGCTAACTTTTTAAGTAAAGTTTAACCCAGATCACAAGCTATTACAATGTTGCATAATGGAACATAACACAATGGTTCAAAACAGGAAGTGAGGTCACAAGCAGTTAGTAATGGGACAAAGATTATCAGTTGAATTGTTTTTCTACCATCACAACCCTAAAATCGACAATGTCCCATTTGACACTATCTCTTACATCCCTATAAGTTAGGTAATGATTGGCTTTCAGTCTCTCTGCACAAACACTGGGCCAGTAATGAAGCTGCTAGTTAAGCCCAGTCAGTCCCATGCATGCGACACAGCTGTGTGCTCCCTGCGTGGATTAGAAGCAGCGCGTGGGCTACAGGGGCTCATCTGCATTTGAAAGGAAAGCTTTTCCAGAGGGAACTAACAGAGTGTGGGAGGACGATCAGGCTGAACCCCGTGGCCCGTGAGATCTGCCCTGCAGACGCTAGCGATCAAGGGCGCTGTTCCACACCGCCTATCAAAGCCCCAGCACACAAAGATTTCCACTAACTCATTGTGCTGGATTGCAGGCAAATGTCTCTAACAACTCCATGGATTTACTCTTTGCTAAATCAAAGCATGTCAGAGATCCGCAGTGACATGACTCATCCGTAATCTCATCGCACCAGTTTAAGGGGGACAAAGAGACAGCAGGCTAGAATATTACATTGCTAAAGAAGAGAGATAATTGATTTCTGTACCTGGTACTTCGGAGTCTGTGCAGGTCTTGTCGCAGTCGCCGTCCTCCTGGCCATCTGCGTTTTGCTGGGTGTGCTGCAGACTGAGTTTGTGACAAACCTCAAAGGCCTGACCCACCGTTCGGACTATCCGCATGGCTTGGCTCTGCAGGGCACAGATCAGTATTCATAATTCAGGATTAATCAAGGGAAGGAATACATGAATATACAGTAGCAACATCAGATGTCTACTAATATGCCTCTATTTTTTTTAAATAAAGCAAAATATATATTAGATGAGCAAGGTTAGGATTTTAGAATATCATTTTTTAGAATATAACAATCTAATAATGGCTTTGGACATCAGTATCATGTTTCAATATCAAGACCACTATTCATAAAAAAAGTACTGAAATCATTATTCTCCAACACATGGATTGGTCTGAATTTTTAAGGTTGTTAAGTATAGAACATTGAAGAGCAAACCCCTGTATTATTAGCACACTCCAGAGATATTCATCGCTTTGTGACATTTAGCTGAGAATGTCAGGTGAGAACCACAGGAAATATGTCAGAAGGACAGAGGACTGTTTAATGGCTCGGGGTGTCTAGAGGAGTTCAGGTTGTTGAGCATCATCTTGCCACTTTCTATTGCACAGTTGTTTTTTGGATAGTTTTCCTGGTTTTAAGCATCCAGAGATTTCTATTGAACATGACTCATGGCTTAAAAAAAAAGAAAAATGAAAGCAAAGTTGCTACTTAAATCAGGTCTTAAATTGAATTGGAGCACTAAAGCAAAGTGTTTTAATAATAAAAAAGAATTTCTTTGATATGCCTCACGTCTGTTTTTTAATTAATCATACATGTCTTTGATTATTTTTCTACTATAATTTCCGATGATATGTTGGTAATAGATAATGCAGAATACAAGGAGGCTTCGAACCATACAAAAGACAAAAAGCTTTCTGATATAAGAACGGAGTACTTCTGAATGTTCACTGATGATGCAAATTTCTTTATTGAAATGATCAATGCTCTGAAGATTAAAAATTGGCCTTGAGAATTTCAAATACCACTTTATACTAAAGAGAAATGTAGCAATGGTAAAATGAAAGAAGTTTGGATCGAAATTAATTGAAAATTATTAAGTTTTCCTATTAATTGTTTCTCACTAAAATGCAATTGAATCATATTGTAAACTAGACCATACAGTATTACAGATAAAACAATGTAAAAAACGATAAATACTTTTATAAATAATCTTTATAAATATAAAATTTGAAACCGTACATAGACGGGTTCTATTAGGTTACCAGTAGAAGAACTGTTACTTAAATGCGACAAAGTTACACAACCCATTCAACAAATTGTTTATTTAATACAATTACTAAACAATAAAATATTAATTTAAATGAATATTAATATATCTAAATAAAGTGTAAATAGTTATTACTAGCTACTAGCCAGACCGATCAACAAACACAGATCGGAAGTTAACTTCGGGCCAGGCGTGTGCATCCGATGAAACAGTCTATTAAAATGTAAATAGATCTGATAAAACAACAACAACAACAACAACAACAAAAAAAAAATATGATAAAATATTTTTTTCTGCTAACATTAATGGAACAAAGTTATTGCAGGGTTTGCGGTTGAGACCATCCATTAAGTGTTTTAATGTCAATCAATGCACATTAAAAACAACATTCACCTGTGGGTACCATTACTAAACAATACAATTCCACAAAAACATACTACAAAATAATGCGAAGAAAAATATATCCATTAATACAGAGGTCTCCAACCCTTTCAACCCAAAGCAGACAAAAATACAGAGCCCTATTCCATGCTGTATGTTGCATTTCAAGCCTGACCTATAGTATGTTTACAGACTAGTACCTTATCGATGTATTTACAAACTTTACTATAATGCATAAATTGCAAAGCTATTAAAATAATCCCTATTGATACACAGACATATACTTGCATATTACATTTTAATTTCTCTTAATTCATTATAATGTGAGAAAGATAATAAAACACTAAACTTTAACTTCTATGCTTTGGATAAAGTTGAACATTTTTCCTTTTGTTCCACAAAAATGACTGTGATCACAATATAATTGACGGATCCCCTGCTGCACCCTCTCGGACCCCCTGGGTTAAACCCACTTAAATACTTTGACGGATGTGCGTGAAAACAAATCAACGACACCATTATTTCGAATAAAATGTTTCGAACCCTGAAGACGGGGAAAGAAAAACGATCAGTACAGATGTGTTCCAGTTTATTGAGGGCACACTTGAGCAATTGTGCCTGAACTGTACAATTACTCTGAGAAGCTCTGAATGACTCTGTCTGTAATGAACAGCGATGCCAGGGAGAAATGGGCCAGACGGTGTATTTTACTCAAATGAGCGACTTCTTTTTAAAGAGTCTTTTGCTTGATTGCCTTTCTCCACTTTCTTCTATATAACCAATAGCCTGTGTGGAAATCTCGAATTGTTCTTGATGAGAGGAATGTGGAGAATATCCAGTTCATGTGTTAAGACTGTCATAATTACTTTCTTCTCGGCTACTTAGCTTCGCATTTGCCACTCAAGAGTGCTAAATCGCTAAATGTAAACCCAGCTCAAGAAAACTGAGCCAAATCCGAAAAACAAAGAATACAACTAAACAAAGTCTGTTTTTGGAGATGACTGTAAAGTCTCAGTCAGCCTAGTTAGTGGTTCTGTCTCTTAGCTTTACTTAAAAGATATTGCTCAACATTGTGCAAACAAAGTGAAACAAGCAAAGCTCAAATGGATAAAAATTATGCTTATTTGAGTTTAGGTCATTATTTTATTATATTCATTATAAGAGTTCCATGGACTCTAACACAAGTGTCCCAAATGACACTATATGCACTTAAACTATGCACTATGCATTGTACCATCTAGTGTATAAATTTAAGAAGAGTACTACTGTCCCAAATTTAATACATAACTGTTTCAAAGCAACAACATAAACAAACATACGTTACTGTGCATGCGTGCTTTTGTGGCCCAAACATAATTTCTGCTACACATCCGCAAATAATAGAGTCCCTGTAGATTATTTCTGATAACAAGAAATAGTAAAATTAATGTAAATGTTATTAGCTATCAAGATAAAAGTATGTCTAGCCAGAATTATTTTGGGTTACCAAAAAAAAAACTGTTACTTTGCAAAACTTGACAAATTTACACAACCCATTGAACAAACTGTTCTTTTATTATAATTATTATATAATAAAATATTAATATAAATGAAATCAATTGTTTGTACAGTCTTGCTCTTGCAGAGCCATCCTGTATGTGTATTTTAACTTGACATCTTATTTGTATACATCTCTAGTACAATTTGTTCCTGATACCCCGAGCACTCCACTATATATTCTTGTATACAAACTCTTCTGATACCGTGATGTGTCAGTGTGACAAATACGGTCTAGTATTTGTCCTTTTCCTCTCTATTTTTAAAGACCTTATTCCACTGTATTTCCCACTCTCTTCTCTCAAAGACTTTTCTAATTTTCCTTCTCCTGATGTTATAGATTAATTGCTAATAGAAAAATGAAACCAGTCGAGTGGGAAAAGATTAGATTCCGATGTCGAATCCTCCTGAGAAATGGTGACAGTCTTCAAACATCTATTTAGCAAATACAAAGTACTTTTAAATGAGGTTCAGATCCAAATTCACACCTGATTCCAGAGTTGAGATTGCCACCCGAAGCTTACAAGCGATGTTTCACATTTCTACGGCTTTAAGGACTGACAGCGTGCTCTGTCTGTATATCATCTACATGCTCGGCAGCTGAATCATTGTACTTTTCTGCATGCTAGACTGCTTGAGAAGAAAAATATAGCAGCATTTTAGTTTAATGGCCGAGGTCTGCTGTTTCCTTTTTGTGATGGGATTTTCAACTACATGCCCGTAGGTACAATAGAAGATGTGTACTTAAAAGGAAGAGAGACACGTCAGTAGCCTTCATTCGCTTAAAAATAGAACTTCAATGACAGGATTATGTTATCCAATGAAACGATCTGCACTCGATGTCCTAAAAGATGAGCTCAGAGTGGCGACCCACCTTTTTCTTTGATTTGAAGACGTTGCATCGGAACACATTGCTCTGGCCGTCTCTTGCTATGTAACTGAAGATCTTCAGATCTTGAGAGTCATGCGATACATAGAATATCCTGTGAATTCAAACAAAAGAGACAAGATTAGACATCTGTTAAAACTGAACTAAAAACTTTATTTCTTCAATGTTCACACGTTTGCAGGTGCTTTTATCTAAAGTGATTTACAGGACATTCAAGTTAATTGTCAATAAAGTGAATACATCTGTCAATATTGTCCCCGAGAAGCAAACCCCCAATGTTGTGTTGCTAAAGTCATCTATTATATGACACGTGTAATAAACTGTAATTTTACAGAATTTTCTTGTATTTTTGAAATGTAAATAGAAATGTTAAATTTACAAAATGTTAAATTACAGAAATAAACTGCAAATGTACAACTATACAAAAATAGAAAGGTTTTATATTGTATATATTGTGTAACATTTAGGAGGATCTATTGACAGAAATGCAATATTATATACATAACTATGTCTTCAGAGGTGTACACCGTTATGTTTTCATCATCTTAGAATAAGTTATTTCTATCTACATACACCGCTGGTCACCTTAAATGGAATTCGCAATGTTATTTCTACAGTATCCCTAAAAAAACAAACTGCTCCACAGAGCGTGTTTCATAAACATGTTATCTGCTTTGGCAAAGAGGCAAAAATGTGATGACATCTTTGTCAGCCACCGTAGTGCTTCGAAAGGGAGGAGTCAGCGGTGGAGTGAGCCGTTGGTTGCAATATGCAACCTCGCAGCTAGATGCCGCTAAAATCTCCATATTGCTCCTTCATCTTTACAATATTATTTCACGTTTTTTCTGGTGCCCAGCTGCCAGAGTATCATCATTTTTTAACAGTGCAGATGTACTTTTTTTTAACCATAAGACCACTTGTTTTAAAGGAAACTTCATGTTAAAAACAACAAAAAATAGACTGTGACACATATATCACAAAGCAACAGAGGGATGAAAGGGGGAATCTTTTATCTTATTATATCTTAGTGCTAACCCTCAAAGCAAACACATTAAGCTGGAATCCATTCATGTGAGCGAATGGCCTTTATTTGTGTTTTGGTAGTGCATCTAAGAATGGTGCTTTATAAAAAGCCAACAGCGTTCAGAATTTAAAGCTTCTATAATTATAAAACGGTGTTATTGCATTTGTGAACAAGCAGCACTGCAGATCAGAGTGTAAAATATAAAATAAACCAACTGATAAATAATTGACATCAAGCAAACACAAATCAATCTGACACTTTGCTGATGTGCCTTTGAGTGAGGCTCTGTAGAAAAGTCCTCCTTTCTTCAAAGACATCAAATAAAAATTCAGATTATTTGGATGGTAATTGTTTCTCATAGGGACGTTTGTAAAAACAAATTTACAAGGCTCCTCTGTTATAAAACTCATGCGTTCAGATTAACATATATTAACGGTGGACGTGTGAGTTTATAGTTCCGCGAACCCGGAAATGCGCTTCTCACATGATCAGTCACATGGTATCTCAACATGGCGATGAGGTAGCGCCACTGAAACGCATGAAGAAACACTTGCATTATATTCTTTGAGTTAACGTTACCACAAATCAAATTACCGTGAAAAGCATCCATACGGTGGCTTTTAGTGATCAAATTGATATTTTAAGGATTTACAAAACGACTTTCGCATTGTTCCCCTTCATAAACGCAGAGTTGTGGATTTGGACGGCAATTCAATTCCCACACGACGTTGGTGTTTGTCAAAAAACGGTAGGTAATTCGGCCAGAGATTTTTCCAAGAACGGTGTGAGAAAAACACAGACATTCTGGATTCGGACAGCAATAAAATCACCATTTACCCCCCGTTATTGTTGAAAAATCGTACGTTCCTATAAGAAACAATTACCGTCCGAATAGGGCTAAAGACATCAGGAAAATCCAAAATGGAAATTAATCTACTGCATGTCACTAAAACACACAATATAAAGAGAAAAAGAGTCACATACTGTAAATGAGACAAGATGACCAGTACTTTTTTGCACACAAAAAAAAAGACTTGTTCTCATTATCCGAGACTTTAGCAAGCAAATACTTTATTGATCACATCACTAAAAACCAACTTTATTTCAACTTTGAGATTTATGAGCAATTCACTACAACTACAGTCTTCTGGGACATTGTGAATCCAAAACTCAGGCAAACACAATCAACTATGTCATGACTCTTACATGTTACATGCTGCTGGTACATGATATCGATATACTCTAGAAATCAAGAGAAAACAATCAAGCGAGTCAACACTGATGGAAGGATGTACCTTGATAACCATCACCTCAACTCTATTAGCCCTCCAGAACGCTCAGGGACGCGTCAAAATGCGCAGCCTTGGACAGACGGTAGAAAAAGCTAGGAGAAACCCAGCTCATTAATTGAATTCTCTTTCCTGTTGACACTTTGGGGAGGTTTGCCGCATCAGCGATTTCACGGATGACACATGCTGTTTAAGAGCTTTTTCCCTGCCACTTTAATTCATCAAGTCTGAAAGCAAAACGAGGAGCTGAAATATCTGCTGAGTGTATTTAACGCACACATCCTAATACAAGAGTGATATTACAGCCAAACCATTACGTTGCTATTAGTTATTTTATAGGGTATTTTGCTTGATGAATGTCTGGTTAAGCATATAATGAGCATATCATGCTTACAAGAAGGCAGTGAGCCCGTGACCAGGCTATATGATACGCCAATGACAAAGTAATGGAACTTATATATTCTAGGCAGGTGCATCCATTTGACACTGGTATGATGGGTTAGACCGCTGATACATTTGCAATATCTCAAAGTATTGATCTAAATTAATAGAAAGAAAAAATGATTAAGGTAACAAAATGTTGAAACCCATAAAGGCTTAGCAAAATTTGACACTTTTTGTGAAAAAAATTCCTACGATCTTATGACATTAGAAGCATAAAAGCAGTTAATACTTAAAATAACATGATGTAATTTTAGTTTGCCTCCGAAATATCCCTTCAACAGATCCTAGGTGTATAAGACTTTTTTCTTTCAGATGTATACAGTCAGAGTTATAAAACCATTTATCCTTTTTCTTCCAAGAGGTAGAATGGAAGTGAATGTTATAGATTTTTTGAAGTTCCAAAAAGTGCATCCATAAATCAAAGAACTGCTTGACACGACTCCGTGGTCTTAACAAAGGTCTTCTGATGCGAATCGATGCGTTTAAGAGAAATATTCATATTGACAACGTTATTAACGGTAATGTCTAACTTCCGTTATCCCTCGGCTGCATGTGTTGTTCCGGCAAATGGCGCAGGCGTGTCATCAGTTCCGGTGACGAATGCAGCATTTTCCGATTTGTTTGGCTGATTCCAGTCATTTGCCGGAACAACACGTGCAGCCGAGGGATAACGGAAGTTAGACATTTAGACAAGTTAGGTACTTTTTGGAGCTTAAAAAATCGTTTACCATTCACTCCCATTCTACCGCTTGGAAGAACAAGGATAAATGGTATTATAACTCTGACTGTATTCTCCTGAAAGAAAAAAAGTCTTATACACCTAAGATGCCTTGAGGGTGAGTAAAACATGGTGTCATTTTAGTTTGCCTCCGAAATATCCCTTTAACAGAGCTGGAGGGTACCAAGAAAAACGATACAACACATAAATATGTGACTCCCAACGTGTAGTCAGGGGAGCACTTTTGCGTTGTTAAGCCTAAAGTTTTTGTTACCCGCACGTCGTAACGTCTCATTAAAATGTGAATAAATGTGTGTATTTTTGGGTCCTTGCAAGCGATTTCATACTCGTTCTATAGTATTTCACCATACGGAGTGAAAATGAAAGTCTGTTAAATGTCCCATCTGGATTTCATCTAAAAATAAATTTGCCGTAAGGTCTTTTCTGAGAAAGTCTATGATTGCCCTCCGGAAATGTCAAAATTTGACAAACAAGCTCAGGAGTTTAATTAAAGAGGGAAAAATCTATTGGCGAGTCTGTTTTTCTCCCACATCATTGATTGTTTTAGTCTGAAAATAAATTAAAGCTTCTAATAATTCTAAATGATATCCGGTAAAAGAAACATGTTTCAGGTATGACGTCATTTACGAAATCTAAAATCTATTTTGATTCAACAATACATTTTAACAGAACTAAAGCAATAATCAGACTTTATTTATAATGTTTTGAATTTTCTTCCTTCCCACATAACTCCCCTATCGCTGTGGCAAATATTTATATGAGTTTCTATAAGAGCAGTACACCTGATATTGTAACACATTGCACAAAAATATGAGTTATTGATGCACCTGTTAATAACAGCAGGCCAGTTTCCACTGCCCATGGTGCCAAGTTTGTGCTCCGGGTGACAATAAACGAACACAAATGTCACTACTGCTTTTCAGACAGGCATTCAGCACTGACTCGATCCCAGTCCCATCATCTTAAGTGTCCCCATCCACACAAGAATCAGTCACTTCAGCTTGCAATCAAACTTTCTTGCAGAAGCTATGAAATGCCTCCTGGGGTAGATGTTCCTCATTTAGCTGAAAATGAAGATCACTTAACTGTGTTCAAGTAATTATACTCTCAAAATTCATCTTCAGATGATATTACCACCGAAACTATTCGGGATGTGAGAACTAGTCTAAACCAAAACTCGTTTTGGATCTGTCCCTCTCATGTCCAACAAGTCAAATGAATGGTGTTTTCAGATTAAACGCCTCCATTCGAGAGGAAAGTGTGCCAATGGGCACAATCATTTGCTGGCCTCATTCCTGCCACACAAAAATAAATATTGCCTTGACATGTCATCCTGCTCATCCAGTGAGTCAGGGGATTGTATGGGCATGTTGTCAGATTCGAGCGGCATATTTCAGTGACGATGATGAATGTGTTTTGATTAGACTTGTGGAGGGACTGAAAAAGCAAAGGACATGGAAGATCGAGCTAAACAAAGTGGATTTATATCTTTAGAACGTAACAACTGTTCAAACACACGTACTGCACCAGCTCAATAGATGCTGTACTGATTTCCATAGAAAATTTGCATTTCCTCCAGGAAAACATTTCATCAGCTTCATTTTCCCAACAATCAACTGGGTGATAGTCTATTATCATAAATGTGCCCTTGAATCATACCCCGACCTACCCGCTGGCCTTTTAAACAGTCAATTATACGGCCTCCAAACTTTTATATTTGCGTTTTTTTCCCATGTGAAGCCAAATACTTTCTATTATCTCTTCATGAAAATGTCACAGTGTTCATGCAAATACAAAGTGCATGTTGGGTCTACTGCTTAATTCCACAAAAAAGCTCATGAATAAAAAATTGCTCACTTTAGCATGATTGTAGTGTATTGGAATATTTAGAGATCAAGAGGGGGCTTTTTTTTTACATTTCTACTACGATTATTCAATAAGCTGCATGTTGCGATGATATATGAATTATATGATTATCATACATTTTTCTGAAATTGTCTTTTTATTAAAAAACAACCTTTTTAGTATATAAACTACAAAAAAGCTTCATGCTGTTAATAACAATATAAGTTGAAGCACCTGTACATACTCCAATGGACAGGAAAATAAATGTCACACCTGCCGCATAAACAAAACTGTGTGACAACAGCCACTGTTATATTTTAAGACCAAACTTCACCCAAATCCAAAATCATTCTGTTATTTCCTCTCCAGTTGAGTTAACTAGGGCCCTATGACATTTTTTTCTCAAACTCCCTTTTTTCTGTTAAAATGTTTCTGGTTTCTGTGTTTTCCGTATTTTACTATATAATAGTAATATATTTGACCACATGAAAAAATTCTTTAGTATACTATAGTCTTCACTTACAAAATTACTGGGAAAACATAACTGTAAATCATGTACCTGCTCAACATTATTTGGAATACATATGTTAAAGAGCACATGACGTATATATTTTTTGGAAAATTCTGTGAGGCGCTCGCCACTGTTAGATCCACTGGAAAGAATAAAAAGATATAATGTTGGCAAACTCAAAGAGGGTGAGCTAATAAAAAGGGGATATCATGTCAAATCTGATTGGTAAGCAATGTGAAAAACAACCTGAGAATTCGGTATAGAGTAAGAAGTCAGACGCTGTAATATCAGATGTTCTTAGCACATCTCACTTTGTTGGCTCGAGCTTATAAAGTTTTGACTCCTAGAACTGACTCGAGATTTCTTTCTACTTGGAAGGTCAATTTTCCACAACAGACGTGGATGCTAAAAGTTCCAGGAGCATCACGCATGCAGTACCGTATCACTCTTTCACTCTTATGCTGTGTTCACACCAAACACAAATTAAGTGATTTGCGCAAGTAAATTACATACAAAGTCAATGCAAAGACGCAAACAGATTTGAACTCGCAGCAGGCAATGCAAAGACGCGAACTTGTAGCAGGCGACACGAATGACGCGAATCAGGTGGTGCGATTGCCACGAATGCACCTCAAGTTGAAACATTTCAACTCGAGTGAGAAATTTGTGCGAAGAGTTCATTGAAACCTATTGTTTGACGGGTCCGGACGCATTAAGACAACATGTCGCGTGATGGTTTTCATGCCATTCACGCAAAAATAACAAACTTTTCCCATGTGGAACTCGATTGTTCGCATTTGGTGTAAACACACAGCATTAGACATGCAAAACAAGCAGATTAAGTTACATATTTAAACTGCATCTGAATATTTCTAATGTAATACATTTGCCAGATTCTGTGCCATTCCGCGTTATTCAGCAAATTCCCAAATGTTTTTTTCCACATTGTGGAAATCATAGCGCCTTAGTTAGCACAGTCTTTTTTTAACAGCCTTAAGTGTGTGCCTAAGAAAGCACGATTCAAGCCAGGTTTTTAAAATGTAACACAAACCTGACACAAACCCAATAATACACATCCAAAAAAAAGAGGAAAACTCACCCGATCAAACTGAAAACCAAACCGATGCTGTCAAAACTATTACGACTAAACTGCTCTACTTTACAGGGACACAAGAGAAGGTAAATAGAGAAAGAGACGTTCTGTAGACAGCATAGGAGGAAAGAGGACTTCCGCTGACAAAGCCATTTCAACTTTTCATTAGCAAAGCATAACAATGCCACAAGCCATAAAAACAGCTGGCTTTCCTTTTAACCCCAGCACCACTCCAGCGCACAGCCTTAATAACACTAGCTGAACTGTTTTGTGGCATGTCATTTCAAACCTATATGACTTTCTTTCTTCAGCAGAACACAAAAGAAGACATTTTGAAAACCGCTGGCAACCAAACAACATTGGCCCCCACTGACTTCCATTGAATGGACACAAAACCACTGAGACATTTAATTCTTGTGCTCCTAAGAAGAGTCATATACAGGTATTTAACAGCATGAGGGTGAACAAATGATGACAATTTTTAAGTTTTGTATGAACAAACTGCTTAGCAGTTTGTTTCTTTGTGATCAATGCTCATGACATAGATCAGGACTTCCAGATCACTCTTCCCCTTTTTGTGACATTTTTTGTTCTCATTTCTCTATTGTCGCTTTATATTTCTTTGATTTTCTGCAAGATAGACAATAAGAAAATGCTGTTTGTAACGCAAATTTTCCTTATTACTGTAATCATTAAAACCGTACTGTAACGTTTGACTCTCTATCGCCACCTCTGTTTGAAACATGAAATTGCAGGTATCTTACAATTCAAAACTGAGAGCTCAACCTTTTAAATCAATGTTATATGCTAACCGTTATGCGTGCACACACACAAAACAAATTCCCTTTTTTTAAGAAAAGATGCATGTGTACAGTAATGACTTTTGTCTTTCTTTCAGCTGCTCTGAATGAATGTGTCTGGTACACAGCGACAGGGCAGTAAAGAGCGAGGAAGACGAGAGGAATCTTAATCTCCGTGTCGGAAGCTGCCAGGCAGGTCAATAATTAAGAGTCATCCGTCCACTCCTCCGAGCCCCCACCAACACATCTAATGAGACCTCTATCTGCTGTCTCCTTCTCTGGAAATCTGCAAGCGCACACAACTGTCTCCACCATAAGACAGATGGTGTCACCTATTTCAAACGTCACTAAAGACATATGCATATAAAATAATGTTTTCCGGAATAATAAAGGTTTACCGAAATGTGAAGGAAAACAAGTCAACCACTGTTTAGCATGCACAAAACCTTAAGTACTGTAGTGTTTTATTTATTTATATAGTACATTCAATGTATATAGTTATCAGTGTCCTGGGGACTGAACCCGTGACCTTGTGGCATTGCTAGCGTCATGCTTTGCCAGTTGAGCTACAGGAATGTCGTTCCAGATTAATATCTCATTAATCTGGTGATACTCGGTGCGCATACTGTACGGTGCTGTGATCTTGTGTCGTTGCATAATTTTGATAACTAAAATACTGAAAA
Organism: Oreonectes daqikongensis; assembly: GCA_026939265.1. NCBI lineage: Eukaryota > Metazoa > Chordata > Actinopteri > Cypriniformes > Nemacheilidae > Oreonectes > Oreonectes daqikongensis. The sequence goes on from JAOTQM010000022.1 coordinate 6,948,961, forward strand.
AGAATTATATATCTCTAAACTAAATTGTATGCTTATTGTGAAAAACAAAGTCAACTATATTGCAATTAAATCGTTGCATTATGTGAACTGTTCATATTTTCAACTAATGTAAATATGCATATAAACAGACCTCACCCTTACAACATTCAATGTGCACTTTACACCTAATAGAGGCTTACACGACTATTAAAAAGATGTTATATAAAGATAACCAGTTTCATTGCAGAGGGACTGTTAATAGAGCTCAGAAGATAAGCTACCAAAATGATGAGGTATATGAGTCACTGGAGCTGTAGTAATGAAGTATAAGCCTCCCAGGCTCAGGAGGAATGAAAAAAGTTCCTTGTCACCTTTACAAGTTCACTCTTAACCCAAGTCTGAAATGACACAAAGCAGATGTCAGTGCAGTCTTAAATATACGCATGAATTTAAATTATACCACTTGAATGTATACTACCATGATGCTGGCACTACTATACAATTTTTTGCTTTAGACTAATATGTACCAATTAACTATGACAAGTTCAAAGAAAGATTAACAACATGTATAAAGAAAGTTCATAGGCTTAAGATTAATATTAAAGGTACAGTTACCCAAAAATAAAAGGTCTGTCATAAACTTATGTAGTTCTAAACTCACATTACCTTCTTTTTTTAAAGAAATCATTCAAAGCGGCAATGCATATCTATTTTGGTTAAAAATAAGTGAAAATCAGTTATTGAACGTGCATATGTTGAAAACACTCGGTACCTTACCATGATTCACAATGGTCACAACGGTAATTTTTAATAATGATTTATAATTTATAAAACTCTACCGAAACTATGAAACGCGTGCTGTTTATGTGCATAGTGTGAATGCCGTAACCCATTAACACGGCTGCTGAAATAAATAAGCACTGTATAATATGCGCTGTGTGAAAAAGGTGCAGCTCATATCAAGCTTGTGCGTGAGGTTTAGATGGATCAGAATGTGTGATGTTTTTTGAGAATACCTTTTCACATATGTTCTGGAGGTGAGATGTTGGGATGAGAACACCATCTCATCTAAAGTGACTTATGAATTTCTAAGCCTCCTGTAATAAAGCTTAACACTAAACGAAAAAAGACAGTCAATCCTCGAGCTTCGCAGTAAACGCTGCCGAGGGAAAATACGCCTCTGCTTTTTCTTTATCAACAACCGTTCAGAGTTCTGACTGCAATCGTTCCCAGGCAGGAAACATGCTCGACAGAATTCATTAGCCACACCTCACGCCATCCGCATGGCCTCCAGTGGTTCATTTAGAAGACCAATGTGGTGGCCCTTTTATGTATTCATGGAATATCGGATGCAACGCTACAAGCTAAATGTGCTCTGTAATGAGGTTTTGGCAAATGGGAGCACAGGTTCAGTGCTACAGAACTCAGGTATCCATCTGGCAGATAAATTGATGCCGTTCATCTGTGACTTTCCACAAGGAAGGCTTACAAAAACAAAGGTTCAGTCTTTAGTAGGCAGTGTAACATTTCCAAGAGGTTTTTGCATATTGAAAGACGTGTCATTAATCACAAAACCATATGATGCTAAAACACATGTCAAATAGAAAAGAACCTCTTTTACATACTAAGTGAATAGAGATTTATAATGCAAACGACTAAAAATAATTCATAAAAAATAACAGTAGTACATATGACTTGGATGCTATACACTCTAAAGTTTAACTGATTTATTTAATTCTTTGGTAACACATTTACACATTTTTTAAAGCTGTGAAATCAATAAAATTGATTTAAATTGAGTAAATGTAAATAAAAAATAAGTAAATCCGAGAAACTCAAATATTTCTATTAGAATTCACCAAAAATATGAAGGCTTTTTAAAAAAATATATATTTTTAATTAAATACTTAAAAACTTACATACTTTAAACTTAAATAATATGTGTACATTTTAGACAATTTTTCTTTTTTATATGTCCCACTCAAATGAATGAATTAATGATTTTATTAAGTTAATGTAGCTTTATATTTTTGTGATATTTACTAAGCCACTGGATTATTTTTATAGTGTATTCAAGGTCTTTTAAAGTCATAGTTGACAACAGATTAAAACAGATTACAAAAAAACCTATGGACTACAAAAGTGTTTTTGGTTCTTCTGTGTCTTGTGACCAAAACAGCACTAAAGGTTTATATTTGAATGCAGAGATTTGAAGATTTAAATAAGCCCATCATAAAGATTTATAAGACTTATGATACAACCATGGTACATGATACACCTTTTTCATTTTGGAGCTCCCAGTTGTAAATCACTATCCACTTTCATTGTATAGAAAATAACAGGTCACACACCTCCCTAAAATGTCATTTTGTGTTTCAGGAAAGTAATAAAACAGGACTGAAACAATATGAGGGTGACATTTTTGGGTGAACTATTCCCTTAAATATTTTGTAACAACAGATTTATACATTGGTCTATCTACAGATGAATGGTTATATTATTTCAGTCCTCCAGTTTATGTTTTCTTGTTGGACTTTTATCGCCCACAGCACTGATGAATCTGTCTTCGAAATACGATTAGTGTTTGTAAAGAGAACCAAGGTCATCTGACTGACGTCGACAACTTCAGATTAAAGCTATATTTGTCAAATATAGTCTTCTACTAAATGACAAAAGCTTTCGAGTAACACACTTGCCACAAAATGATCTCAAGGGGTCTCTTTACACAGCGATGGAAGATAAAAGCCTGATTCACTTCTGTATTGAAGCTCTGCGTGAATGACGTGCAGCATTGAGCTTTGCCGTTGTCATGACAATCAGCACGTTTTGCTTGCTTCAATAAAAATACTCAAAACACTTGAAAACAAGATACATTAACTTGAAATTAAATCATAAAAGATAACTTATTTTATTGGATCTTGAATTAGGTTTAATTTTCTTACCCCACTCATATTTTTTTAAACGTTTTTTCCTTATTGTGACAAATTTGCAGTTTTGTTTTCATTGTGGCTAACATAAAAACACATAGCTGACTGCTTTAAAAAAAAAAAAAAACTTTTATATAAATGAAACACGAAATCTAAAGCTTCGATAAACAAATGCACATATAAAATGAAAAATAAAGAGTATCTAAAATGTGTCATAAAGAGTATATTTGTAGCAATAGCCAACAATAGATGGTATGGGTCAAAATGATCTATTTCTTTCCATTTTAAATTCTTTTATGCAAAAAATCATTATGATAATTTTTCCTACCGTAAATATATAAAAACTGAATTTTGTCCGGAAACATGCCTAAAAAACTTAGCTTGCTGCTGTCGCTCTTTGAGAATTACCCACTCAAGTTTGGTATCTATGTGAAGCTCTTAGGTTCATCTATTCTCCACAATGTCATTACAGCGGTAAGCCAATAGAGAGTGTTAGAACAAACCTGTTTCTTCTTAGCAACGGCCTGCTACAGCGCCTCTAATGGACAACTTTAAAAGCGTTTTCTTAATATTAAAATTTTTTGCACCCTCAGATTCCAGAGTTTCAGATAGTTGTCTCTCTGCCAAATATTGTCATATCCTAACAAACAATATATTAATGGAAAGATTATACATTCAGCTTTCAGATTATATATAAATCTCAATGTCAGAAAATTGACCCTTGTGAATGGTTTTGTGGTCCAGGGTCACAAAGCATACAGTAACGAAACATTATTTAAAAAGAAAACATCTATACTTTATGTAATAGTAAAAAATCCGAAATCACTGAAGGGAATGATTAAATGCTCAACTTTCAGATGAAAATGACACAGAGCTTTAATAAGACACAGCGCCAACTAGACCTCCTTATGCCACTAGAGCATAGAAAAGATTTCCCATAAGCACTAACAATCTTTCTTGTACACTAAACTGCTAAAATGTATCAGAATGTAGAAAGTCTGAGTAAAGAGAGCTTATAAAAACAATAAATAAAAGCTTACAGGAAATTCTGCACTGCTGACTGTATTTCATGACTGTATGCAGACTTAAGCTTTGAAGTACAAAGCTGCCACAGTTTATGCAAGACTGCAGACCCTCTGTTTTCGGAAATATGTACACTCCCTGTTTACACATCTACATCTATCTTGCCATCAAAACAAGATTACTAGATGTCAGTCTAGGCAGAGCTATTAAAATGCCACTGGTTCACTGCAACTCATTACAAACATCAGTTTGAAGCTTGTTGTGTGATGCTAGTTTACTGCTTTTTATAATAAGCAGTGCTAATAATAATAATCAATAATGAAATTAGTTGGTCTGTGGCGTCACATGCGAGTGACTGCTGTTTTAAAGTCAATCCAATCTCTCCGTGCATTTTACTCTACTCTGTGCAGTTTTAAAGTCAAACCTGTCTCTCTCTCTCTGTGCAGCACTAGGAGCGCAGTTTTAAAGCCAGTTGCGTATCTCTGTGTTATAATGTAGATACATCTCATCCGTCTTATTTATTAGAACCGCAAACATAACATTAACAATCAAAAGTGTATTAGATTATTTATATTTGGGGCATTTAAAGAAGCTTTAGTGTTGTTTACTTAAATGTTTTTGTTTAAAATGACAGAATTATTATATTAGTAAAACCCAATTTGTGGCATTTGCACTTTGCAAAGTACATAATAAATACCCTGGTTTGGGAGTTTATGTAGTTATTATAAGCAAAAGCTCTAATTAAACTTTTTATCTGAATAATCGATTGATCGAAAAAAAACAATCGTCCGACTAATCGATTATCAAAATAATCGTTAGTTGCAGCCTTAATAATAAGTTAATGTTTAATGAATGCATAAATAAATAAGATCCACAACAAACAATACAAAAAATAATTCTGTAAGCATAACCCACTGGCACATGCGATCACATCTTAGTCTTAGTTTTCAAAGTTTTTACTGAGCGTACAATGTAGGAAACAGAAGAAGTCTAACTACACAGAAGAAAGTGACATAAATATCTCTCAAGAACTGCATTTACACCAACAGCCAAGATTTACCAGCAATACCCTACAGTTTTTGTCAGAAAGGTTAATCGTCTGTTCGGCACAGTGAAAACAGACATATTTCACTGGATTACTTGTGGGCCATTTTAGGCTGCAAAACACACATACAGGTGTAAACGTGGTCCAAAATGGTTTGTGATCCGATCACTCAAACCACATTTAAAGATGGTAATTAGGAATTAAATTGTTGTCTAAATGCTAATCTGACCTCTGCGACTAGGACAACTTACAGTTTCGCACCAGGCGTGCACATTCTGTATTGCATGAGCTCAAGTTCATTGTCCACTCCTGATGCAAGACGGGCCAGTTTTAACGGATTCTATCAACAGGTGGTTTTTGAGCATTACATAATAAATACAATTTTTTAGGTAACAACATTAAAGTTAGTAGCTTAAGTTACATGCAGTAACAAAGTATAAACAAAGTCTTTACAGAAGTCGTGACATTAGGCGGCCATCTTTCAATCCTTGGGGCAGCTACTTTAGTCATAGCAAGACCAAAGATATTTGGACGAATGCTTGTAACAAAACAATTCTTGGACCTTATTGACTACCATAGTAGGAAAAATGACAAAGGTAGTCAAAAGTGCCCCAGAACATATACACAAAATATCTTATTTACTAACTTATATAACTGGCGATATATTTTTTCTTTGCATCCCATATTTAACGGTTTCATTTATGGGTTACATTCAAGCTATTTTAGAGCACTTCTCGGGTTAAAAAAAAACATTAAAATGTGTCATTTTATTATCAACGCCAGTGGGACTTTAAAGATTTTGCATGGCGCTGTGCGTCTCGTCGGGTGTGCAGCCTCCTATGAGTCAACATTAAAAGAAGTGCGTACTCACTTATCAATTAAATAAAAAGTTTAAGCTTTACATGTGGCTCTAAAACATTTATACAAAAGACTTCTACCATGTGAAGTAGAACAAGAAAACTTAAGCAACAAGTTGGGAAAATGAATCAAAACCCAGTAAAACTGTAGTACTACAGAAACATTCATTGGTGAACAGATTAATCTTCGCTTCATAACAAAAAAGCAGTCAAGCAGTAAAGGTTTGGCTTCCACGATAAGATTTTCTCTCACACCCATGCAATTACAGTCCACGACTCCAGAATGCAAAAGAGAAGCTAATAAAGCAGGTATTATCAAAGCATGAATAAGTAAACAAGCATTTTCAAATGAGCTTTGAGCTCTTACAATAGTCAGTTTTAGCTGAGACTGCAGAAGAGAGAAGCTGAGGAATAAGCTTCTTTGGTGGTCCACATTCTGAAATTGCTCCCTTAAAGTATGTGATGCCAGCAAAAGGCTCAATGGAGTGTAAATTTAGAAGCAAGATTTCTGGCTGGGTTTAAATTTTGGGGCCATGGGGGTTGTTCTGTATGGCTGTTTGTGAAAGTAAGTGTGGGGAGTATTGGACTGCTCCCAAGTTCTACAACATAAAAAAGGGAAAAAATAGGAAGTAAAAATTCCTAGTCACAACATGAGTGGTAAGTGGAGGTAATATTTACTCAATGGCTTACATTCTGTGAGCTGTGTTTCTTTTATTGTTGTTGTACTGTATGTACTGTACAGTGTGGATGCCAGATGGAAAGCTTTGGCTTATGAATCTGATAGTTTTGTGCATTTCGTGGCTAAGTTGATTATATTTTATCATTAAGTCATATTTGTTATGTATTTCAGTTAACTGATTCAATAAAAATTACTACTATTTTGATGTATTTGTCAAATTAAAATCATGCAAATTAATGTCTACAGTAATAAGTAATGGCCAACTTTTAATGGCCATGATTGCTTTTTGTTCAAATATATTATCAAAGATGTATTTATGTATTTATGTTTGCATAGTTTGTCACCTTGGAATTATGAGGTTCTTTCTTAAATGTTTGTTAAAATTGAGTTATTCACTTATTATGTGACAATTTATTTACATGTGTTTTTCTCTACATTGTGTATATTGTGGGACTTTTTTATAGAAATCAAAATGGTTTTATATACAAAGTCAAAATGGAATGCGAAAACTTTAAAGCTTGTTATCTCAAAACTGCTCAGAATGCAGTAAGAACCTTATAATTCCAAGTTGTACTTGGGCTATAAACTGAAGTTCAGTTTTGAGAATATAGGAATTTACTAAATGAGACAATCAACAAATATTAAAAACAGATAAAACTGTAGTGCAAAGTATACTGTAGCCTGCTTGTAGTTTTCTATATCAAATTAATATCATTTAAGTTTAGCATTTTGTTCATTTTGCACCAAAGACCTCATATTTTATTCAAATCTGAGGGAGCAACAACAACAAATATTGTACAAATACCATGGTAATCACTTTTGGCCACTACTGTACAGTACACGACAAAACGCCTTTAAACAGGCAGCTCTAACCCGTAAAAATCAATTCCAGGGGGGAAATATTGCCCCTTAAAGAAAAAAGCAACTGCATCAGAATTACCGCACCAATAAACTCTCTTCCTTTTCAATTCTGTTCTTCTCTGTCTATCTGTTTATAACACAAGAGTGCATCTAGTGTGAACGGCCCCACACATTTCAACTAGACGGGATATATAAAAGCTAATAATCCAGGTTTCCATTTGTCGTATCCTACGATTGAAAGCTGATTAAACTTTAACAACATGCCATTTTTCCATTGAATCACAAACGCTTGCTGCACCAGCACCAAAACCTAAAGGTCGCAGCCTTTAACTTCCTATCATTTGTACGGAGGTAGGCTGAAAGTTACTTTGATTCAGTGCCGCTCCCCAGAGGACCAGCGAATGTTAAAACCCGCCATTGAGCTGTCAGCTGTCCATGCAGCCCTGCAATGTTTGCAGCACAAACAGCAAATGTAGTCCCTGAATGTGTTTTCCCGATCAGCTACATTCAAGACATATTAACAATCAGGCCGAGTGAGCTGATTTATATTCCGGTCTCTCAGATGGCAATCAGCCACACGTACCTTATGGATTAGGTGTGAATTTCAAGGCGGCGGACACAAACACATTGATCAGAGCTTGTTGGTGCAAAAAAAACCACACGGTCATTATTTATTATCTTGGAATTATGCGTAATGCATTTCGCATTTTGCGATTGGTGGCGTTATGTTTATTTTTTTAATCACAGGACAAAAGCATCTACACATCCAAATCTGGTAAAATTCACAATTATTGGCTGTACATGGTAGACACTCTTGTTCTAATGGAACTGTATTCATAAAACAACACTTGTGTTCTGTGCGTCACTGCAAGCAAACCAACGCAAACATGCACACGTGATCAAACGCACACATCCTTGAGCAAGGACGACCTAGAAAGCTTTCATATTCTAATGGGGATGCTGGGCTCACATGTTGCCTGGGAGATGCGTTCTTTTGCGGCAGTGCTGATGTAGATGTTGGATAATGCTTTGGACCAGTTCCAACACTGTGATCCTGGGATGATGGTGTTGATGAATAAAATAATCGCATGATTTTTCATTTCAGGCAGATTTTGGATATATGCTTAGTAGGACTGCAAGGTATATCAAATTGAAAATCTGAATGATTTTAATATTTCGAAACGTTTTGTATATTCAAAGTTTTAGGTGTTGAAATCAGATGTTTTTTACATTCTCAGATTTGTTTTGATGTGCTTCAACAGTAAAACATGGCTATTCACTTCCAAAAGTTGTAGTCATGCCATCTTTTCCAGAAAGATTGTGAAATGTGTGTTGGTTAAAAGATCAAGTTTTTAAAATGTATTTTTATGTATTTTCAATTGATTTGACAAACTTTTCATTCCTTTTATAAATTTGAGATCTCATCATTTGATCTGAAGGTGTATGCTTAAATGTATGAAATTGGTTTTGTAGATAAAAGCATAACGTTTATTTGTTATAAAACTAACATTTTATTTAACAACAAATGTTTTTGAAATGGATGACTTTGACTGACTAATGAAAAAGGAACAGCCAATAAGAGCTCATAATAGATGGAAACTTCTTGAATAATAAGTTGCTTGATAAAATGACAAGAAAACATTTCTGCAAATTCTAGGCAATATGTAACTACACCAAATGTTCTAAAATATTAAAAAAATAAATATTTTTAATTGCAACATAATTCCAATGTAGTTGCAATATACTAATACTATAATAATTTACTATTATTCCAAATACAAATAAGTAAATAAGTTAACATTCCAAAACTTTTGACTGGTAGTGTACATTAACCACGATTTAAACTTAATACAATTCTACAATTTATGGTATACTTGCAACTGGAATTTTTATGATCAGACTTTAAAATCAGACTACTTTTTAGGTGTCCCTCTGCCACCAGACTGCACTTGCCGAATGCCCTTGAGATCTTATTGCAGGTGAGCTGTGATATTGTGGATACAAACAAGAGACTGTATCTCAGACATCTGGTTACAGGCTCCAACAAATCAGACTTGATGACTTTGTGCAGTCTTGTGATCACACTTGAAGGAGATTTAGACAACACAGTTGTTCCTTGCCAGTTCTGGATCACCCGGCAGCCATCAGGACTTCAGCGTGAGCAGAGATTAATACTGATGACAGTGCACTAGTCACCTCATTTTTTATTAAATCTGTCAGCGACCGGTATATTGGGTGCCGCATCACCCTCCACAAAGCACAGAGGACGAAGGCTGTGTGTAAATGAAGGGTTGAAGGCAGGAAAAAAGTTAGGCGACAATTACCTTCCCTGCAGTCTCGGAATCTTGACATTGATGTCTGTAACCACCAAACCCTGCTACTTTCTTCTGACTAATCCAGACATTTAGACTCCAACCACAACCTTTTATTATCCAAGGTTAAAGTACATAGCGGGCAGACGGTAAATGCTGATCCGCTCCGCCAAGATTCTCCTTGGGATTCAGAGAATGATTGTAAGGCTGCATGTAAAACAATGAGTAGATGTTAGTGGTGCAACGGATCACAAAACTCACGGTTCGGATCATTTTACGGATATTAAGTCACGGATCGGATCATTTTTCGGATCTGCTCATTTAAATGCTCATTGTTTTATCATTATATATCACTATAATAATAACTATAATAACGCTTGTATAGAGGGTTAAAGAATTTTGGTGCGTCAAAATTGCTGAAGTGGTGAACGTTTGTGGCGCGTCATTTGCGCTTTGATTCAATGCTGCATTTTAAGTGAAGATATACACGAAAATGTGCTTTACTATTGAATTCGTCCAGATACTGGAGATAGAGCGAGTTAGCGCTAAAACTGAAGAGAGAGCGCTAAAACCATCTTTTACAACCACGATCCATTTCACCACTAGTAGATGTACATGTTCATCGATGTGCACATTGATCTTTCCAATCTGCAGAACAGATTGCATCATTTGCATAATCAAAAGAGAACTAATGCCAGTATTAATTGTGTTTCTCACTGCCTAATGACTTCAATGAATACAAAGCCTAATTAAATCTCTCAATGTAATTTATTCAATTGTTCTGGCAAGTAACTGGAAAATTCTTCACTACTCTATGAATGCTGTATGTTGTTTCAATTGTGCGTGTCAACTGGTCATCTGTAATCATCTAAAACAAAGAACATTAACTGAGGTTAAGCAAAGGTGAATATTGACAACCACTCACAGAAAGCCGCATTTCGTGACGCTGTACCCACATTAAACACAGACCCTGAGAAGGATGCATGTAGGGTTTGTAATGTGCCATTAGCTGCTGCTATCCAACTTGTAGTCTAATGTTAAACGGAGAATTAGGGATTCCAGCAAAGCAAGCTGATGAGCAACCCACAGAGGCACAATACAGATGTCAGTCTTGTTTGGAGTGCTAAATAGTTTCTGTCCACACGGCTTAGAAAGAAAGTGACAACAGTGACAACTGACAAACAAAAGGGACTACAAGGTTCTGTGCTGCTTGTACAAACTTTTTTTGTATTATATTTTACAATATAAAACGCTTAGTTCTGGTCCTTGATTCTGCGTTCGAAGCCGTTGTAAAATTTCCAGCTTGCATCATTCGCATCACCTGGAGCAAATTTGTGTTTATTCACATCTTTAACTTTGTATGTAAAAAAGTTAAATTTGCTTCTGGTGTGTACATGGCGTTAGTCGCTTTGCGTTGTGCCCAACAATGCACCATGGCTGTTATAAAATCACTGTAAACCATAGCATCTTGGGGCTTATTGCTTTAGTATGAGCACTTACAGTATACTTTACAGACAAAATACAGGTAACTTTAGTACATGTACTTACAGGGCCACGCTCTAACCACTGAGCCACCATTGTGATTCTGAAGGTGAAACATTTAGATGCACATTTCTGTGGCTGATGCCATGATCTTTTTATTCTTCTCTCCTGCCATGATTTTGCTCACTTAAGTCTTTGGAATGACAGCTACATTAGTCAAGTGCTGGATGAAGCTGAAATGAAAGAGATATTGTATGAAGCCCTGCACCTGTAAATTGGGTCCTGCATCACCATCATCTTGCTTTCATCCCAGGTCCATTCTTTTTTCTGCAAGAAATGAAAGTGATTATGTTAGTATACCACACACAGTTTTTTAATGTATGATATTATAACGGAGGCAGGAGCTTGCTCTATCAATGTTCTAGTTTTAGTTCTCGCTCTAAATTAAGTCAAGAGATAAAGCACCTGTGTAAATCAATAACTTCTGTTGAAATTATGATCATAAGGCAACATATGAAGCAGAAATTGCTTCTTGGCTTTAAAACGGTTCCAAAAAGCACTTAAAGGCACTTTAAAATCATCTTATCAAAAGGGTGAACACAGCAGCAGAGTACTGTGATCGATGTTACCCTCCAGTTGCCTTCTCCTTCTTGCCTTAAAGGGACAGTTCACCCCAAAAATGACATTTTTTTCATTTACTCGCCCTCTTGTCATTTCAAACCTGTATGACTTTCTTTCTTCTGCAGAACATAAAAGAAGATATCCTGAAAAATGTTGGTAACCAAACAAAGGCAGTACCCATTTACTTCTATTGTGTGGACACAAAACCAGTGAAAGTTAATTGGTACTGCCATTGTTTGTTTACCAACATTCCTCAAAATATCTTCTTTTGTGTTTATTGTTTCATTCTTAACGCCATTCCAGCATCTAAGGCTATATTCATGGCGAGAACTAGTCACTCTATACACACAAGTCGATACTATACACAAGTCTTTTCTATACATGTGTCGGGGGGGGGGACAATTTGGATTCCTCCATTAACCTATCCTGCATGTCTTTGGGCCGTGGGAGGAAACCAGAGTACCCGGAGTAAACCCACGCTGACACAAGGAGGACATGCAAACTCCACACAGAAAGACCTCCTGTCCCAGCCGGGGCTTGAACCGGAGACCTTCTTGCTGTGAGGCAGTAGTGCTAACCACCGAGCCACTGTGGGTGAGTAAATGAAAGAATTGTCATTTTTGGGATAAAACATTTACCTTAACAAGGTAACGACATTGTTCGGATACCAACATTCTCAAAATATCTTCTTTTGTATTCCAAAATCATATAGGTTTTCAACCACATGAGGGGCAATAAATGATTACAGCATTTTTATTTTTCGGTGAACTGTATAATTTACATAAAAAATATTCTTACGTTTCTTAAACTATAGTTAGTTTCCACATATATTGCATGTACATTGATAACTCAAAATATAACAATACACATTAAAACCAATGAAAGCAACACAATTGTGTTGGTTTTAAACAAAACACATACGTCGGAAATCAAGACGGTCACCTTTTTCTTTTTCCGAAGCGCTATTTTAACTCCGTCCACAGACACAATGATGTTCACTTTCTTCTTTTTGATATTCTTCACCTTAAATTCATACTGTAAGAAAGCAGAGGAGAGAGAAAATTGGAAATTACATCATTACACAGCAGTCATTTCACCATTTCAGAGAACCTTAGAATACCTCTATTAATTACATTAAATCTAAGAAGCTGCTAAAACAGAAACCGAGTTGTTTTCCCTCAGCAATCATCAATAAAGTCGCCCTTATTTATATTGGCATACGCGTCCTCGTAGAGAACAAGCTCGAATGTGCAATTTACACTTTGACAATTGAAATGCAGGACTGCAACTTTTAATAGAGCCTTGAGTGTTGGATGGAACAGGGAACGGAATAGTTCAGCCTTTTAAGTACATCAGGGTGGAATCTCCAGGAAAGGGGTTGTCTATACAGTTGATCCTCAGGGCTAAGGTCACTTTATAATGAGAGCATCAGACTGGCATTAGGCTGTTCAGAGATGTATAGATGTGGGTGTCTGTACAAGCGACTCTGTCTGCGAGCAAACATTCTTACACAAGTAAACAAGCATCTCCGCAGGGAAAGCATGAGGAGCAGCGTGCCCTCATTTCTCATTCCTACAGGTTCATATAGATCGATGTTAGTGGACTGAGGTGCCCATGTGACCACATCAGTATGCTCCATGTTAGCTGCCTAATTTTAAATGAGGTGATTTTTATGTGACCTCCAGATTTAAGTCATATATAAGATATAAGATATATAGGGGTTCACATAGATAGGACCAATTTTGAGACAAAATTGAATTTTTTTTATCCACATAGATACCTTTTCAATATAACAGTATTACAGTATAACATAAAACAAAACCAAGACAAGCAGACAATTAAAAGTAAAGGTTGTCTGTTCCAGAGCCTTCTTTTTCGATCTCCCTTGCTTTAAGACCCTCAATATTCAATGTTTGACCAGTCAATATTCATTATAATCTAACGTCCTGCATGGCAAAGTCAAGACATGAGCACCTAGGCTCTAATACTAACCAGGTGATGGCTTATGTTTACCCTTCTTTCCATTTCCACCCCCTCTCTGCAGTAATGCATTCCTGTTTTTCTCCATTCTAATTGAGTTTCTTTCAGCCACCTGCACCCCATTTCTTGTCTCTCAGCAGGTGATGAGTGAAATTTCATCTGGTACTGACTCACAGGGGTCACGGAAGATACAGACGCCGCTGTCTGTGAGAGACGTATGAATTAAGGATTATAGTAAAAGACGGACCACTTCACAAGGTCCTTGAAAAAAAAAACTCGTGTTTTTCTTGTACAGCTGTTTTTAGAGAACTATAAAAATACTACAAGATACTACAACAACTTAAGAAATCTGTTTAAAACATCTTAAAACACCATTGGCTTGAAATTGATTTAAATGTACTACATGGTAATTAACAATACACACAGACGGAGAGCATCATGGGATATGTTCTCAGCTTGGCAAGTCTGAGCTCAAGATTCCATTTGTGATGTATTAGAGGCCTGACCAAACTCTACACCAGTGCTGACAAATGAACAGAGTAGAGACCTGCACACTCTCGAGTCAAACAATGAGCAGCATTGAGCTTATCTTGAATTCCTTTCTGAGCTGAACCTGCAAGGTCACAGCAGAGTTCAAACATCTTCCCGTTTCCAAGAACAAAACTCGCCAGAAAATTACGAGCAACAGGGGTTTTGGATTCAATTGAGATGAAATGCACCTTGAGAAAAAACGTTTGTACATGATTTAAATGCATTTAAATAAAGAAATAAAGACATTTTCAATAAAAGTTAGTTAAATGTGTCAAACTGAAAAAGTGCAAAAATGATCTGACAAATACATCAGGGTTTTCCTGCATTGAAAATTTAACGCCAGCTGCCCAGTCTAAATTTAAAGTTTTATTATTTTATGTGCATTTGAGATTTATAGGTTTTTTAAATTCTTTAACCAGATGTTCTTACATCAGCTTTAGTTTGTAAAAAAGAGTGCTTTTGAATTATGCTATAGTTTTTAAAGGTCCAATGTATGAAATGGTGAAACCAACAGCTCACTTCACCGCTCAGCCCTCCCTTTAGAGGCACTATGGTGGCTGACACAAGACTAACATGTCGCCACGTTTTCACTTCTTTGCCAAAAGAGATAACGTATTTACAAAACTTGCTCTGAAGAGCAGTTTGTGTGTGTGGGGAGACTGAAGAAACAAAATGCCGAATTCCATGTAAGGGGACCTGTGGTGTATGTAGAAATAGCTCATTCTAAGGTAATAAAAACATAACGCTTCATTATGTGTGGTCTTCATATACCTCTGAAGACATAGTTATGTATATTATATTGCATTTCTAGCAATAGATTCTCTTTAATCTTCCACATTGCACTTTTAAAATTAACAACATTTAAAAGTTTTGAAAAAATTGTGAATTGTTAGCCTGACCTCCCAAAATGTTTTAACTATTTTCAAGCGACTGTACAATTCATATCTAATTCATATCAATTCGTACAATATAAATCATCCGAAAACGTATGATTATTAGAAAACGCCATACTGACGCCCCTCCCCTAACCCCACCCCTAAACCTAATTCATATCAATTCGTACAATAAAAATCATCCGAAAACGTATGATTATTAGAAAACGGCATACTGACGCCCCTCCCCTAACCCCACCCCTAAACCTAATGTCACTGGCACGAAAGAAAATCGTACTAAAACGTACAATTATACGAATTAGCCACATCGTAAAATAGTTGCGAACTGCTGTCAGACTGTGTTACAATTGTTTAGCATTTAAAAAAAAGGGTCCGCCAGACCTACATAAAATACTGTCAATTAATACTCAAGACAACTTTTATTGTTTTCTCCTTGCTGACTTTTCACAAAAACAAAAGTGAAAAATAGAATCCAATTTAATGGTGTGGTGTTTATGATAAATGATAGAGCATGATGATTTCTATGCCAAGGCCAGGGTATCAATTCCATACAGAGAAAATTTATACAACGCTGTATATCAAATGCCTTAATGTAAATGATGTGTTTTAATGAGTCAAACCAAATTGCAAATTCGGGTGAGACCAACACATGAATCTGCCGTCTGAAGCAGACTTCGAATTGCAGACTCACTACACCAGTCTTCCGACACATGGCTACCGCTGCAATAAACAAAATCCTGTAGGAAACACTATAATTTAGCACCATCTTTTGGTCATAATATTATGCCTATAGAACTTGTAGCCAATGTTCAATATAGTTTATAGCGTTAGCCACAGGTGGCATGAATGCAGCTCTTCTAGCATCCTATGTTATATTCCAAAAGTCATGTTGATTCTACTTCATGAATTAGATGATTACTTATTTATACTATTATAAACCTAACAATACAATCTAATGAACCTCACAGCCAGTGGGGAAGCACTCCTTTAGAAATAGAAATAACAATCATTTATTATCTATATGTGAACCATGCTGTGATTATGCCCAAGAAAGAGCACAGAAGCCTTTCGTTTTATCTACACCTTCAAAATGTCAAGCTCATTTGGCTCATTACAATACCAGCCACAGTATCCAACACGGGTCACCTTTGAAAAATGGCATCTTTCTACAGAGTGACATTCACACGCAGAGATCAGGAATTAAAGTAACCCTCCAGGGTTTAAGAGCTCCAGTTGGGTACACTGATTTATGCCAGGGATCCACAAATCAAATCCTGGTTCCCTCACGACAGTTACATGCACAAACACAGTCAAACAAAATGACTTCCTTCTATAAAACTACACTTGATAGTTTTAACGTGTAAGAAAAGGGGTGCATTATTGAACCAGCCCAAAATGTAAGGTGATCCATCATAATGACATCCGCCATAAATGGTAGCATTTTTAAACAGCATTACTTGCACAGAGGATTTGATAGTCCGGGCATGCATGGGAGTAGGTTTGAAAGCCAAAGAGGGTTTTTTTTGGTAGGTGTTTGACATTTAACATATTAGGGCCCGGGGTCACACGTTTGGGGGCTAGTTGACACTTGACTGAACTGTCTCTTGCCTTATTGAGTCAGTGCTGCATTGTCATGATGTCTTTTATGCCACTATAAATAATTTAGGAAACCAGTGAATCGCACCGCACATGTCTGTCGGACAACACCGAGCTGAAGATTTTAAAATTTGAAACAATTGCTTTCTATGAATTTATGCATACCAGCATTTCCCAGCCATGACGTTATGACTTCACAATTTTGGGTTGCCGGAACTTGCCACTGAGTGTCACAAATTACATTATATTTATCCAAGATTGTTATCAAAACACTATACTGTACTGACTTTTCTACATCCTAGAAGATGCACTGTGTATAAACAACTTTCCCAAAGAAAATTATTTTTGTAGTTTGACAACTTCATTAAAGTCTGGGCTACATCCAGATAAATTGCAAAATAGATGTCGCTGTCCAATCATTCATTTTTTGCTGTTGCAGCACTTTTAAACACCAAACTTCATCTGCACGAAGAACAAATTTAGTGTTTTGGACTGACTTGCCCATTCTTAATCAAAACAATCCACCATTCACTAGCTATGTTTACATGGACACATCGGATTAAATTTATTCAGATGCAATCCGAATGTAGTGTTTACATGAAAGGTGATCCGATTGATGTGCGTGTTTATATGTGACAAGCTTCAAATCCGATTTAATCTGCTGACATGCGCACACTGCACAAATTCACTTAAATGCACTAAAACAAATGGCATTAAAAGAAATGTACAGTTTATAAAGGCAGAGTTATGTTATGCTAATGAAGCATGAGCACATCTGATGAGGTTTTACCACGGTAAAACCATGACAAAACTACCAAGACCATCTGCAGACAAGCAATAATTAGAATAAATTACGTATGTACGACCCAGCGACGTCTTTGCACATGCGCAAAACGTCCTACTTCGGTTTTCAATCTGAACAAGTGCTTACATGTCCTATCAAGCGGATTACAAACGGCATAAACCACCCCTTACAATCCGACTGAAATTTCAATCGGTTTGGCCATTTTTAATCTGATTGACGTGTTTATATGGAGCATTTTCATTCGGATTGGATTTTTAATCGGATTACAATGGTCCATGTAAACGCAGCTACTGAGTGCAGCTGTAATGCGTCAGAGGAAAACTGGCACTTCCGGCTGACACTGGTTTCTCCCAAAGGTTTTTTCTGCTGATATTAGATTAACTTCTACAAACTCCATGAACATTGCTTTTATTAGAATGATCCTATCTCTTTGTACTCTTTACACTAATTTTATTCTTTTGCGTTTTCTTTATCATGTTAAGCTGCTTCGAAACAATGCAACATTGTAAAAAGCGCTACATAAATAAATGCTTAAAAATGCGTAAACATAAATGCGATTGACAATACTTTGTATTGGTTAGATATTTGCAAAACGCAGTGACATAGAAAGTGACTAACAATAAAGTGATTTATGGCAATAAATAAAAATCACAAAATATGAACATACAAAGTATGTAAGGACAGCAACGATATATTACACTTGAACTAAGCAATTCTGTCAAATCAGACCAAATTTCCAAGTTTTTGGTAGCAAGGAACAGTCATAAAAATGGAATTTGCTGTATAACACGGAATGGCACGGAATCTGGCAAATGCAATACTCAATACTTCAATACGTCTCAATACTTCAGCACATCTCTTTTCATAGAGTTTTGTATTTAAGGCGGCGAGTGAGTCACAGGGCTGGCCGTATCTACAGCTCTGGAGCAGCACAATGGGACAGACAATGTGTCAGGATTAATCATCAAGCACTGTGGATCTTGGTGATAGCTACTGCTGCTTATCAAAAAGTTGCATCTCCCGAAAAGAAAGGAAGGTTTCCGACCAGACAGAACATCTGACTGTGGAATGGCACATCTGTCTTATAAGCTTATGTAGACAACAGAATACAGACATCTGATCAATATCCAGATGATATATGATGTCTACCTTTCACTGTCAAGGCTGGGAGAAAACTTGACTTTTTGGGAACAAGCCTTTTCAAAAAATAGATTTGTTCAGTGTCCATGGCTACAGAAGATACTATCAAGGACAGCGTTTCCATGGCAACCAATAAAGATATCTTCAAGGTGTCCAGGAAGATGGCATACTGTGAAAATAAATTGACGAGTTGAGTTGATTTCAGCAGCTTAAATGACTGACAAATAATTCGGAAAAGTTATTGCAGTGTAACCAACCTTCAGTTTATCAGTTAAGAAGCAAACAAACTGAGTTTATTTAATCTGTTTTGAGCACACCCAGTTACATGACTTTGACAAACAAAACTCTGAGAGTCACTGAGAGGGTTTAAATGAGATAAACCTGCATTTGATTTTAAAAGTAATAAAACAGAATTCAATATCATAGTGAACAAGCATTAGCAATAAAGCAAAACTGTAAAAAATGTCACCCTGGACCACAAAACATGAGTCAATTTTTTTTAATTGAGATTTAGACATCATCTGAAAGCTGAATATAATATAAGCTTTCTATTGATGTATGGTTGCTATTTGCTACAAATATACTCATGCTACTTATGTTTCGTGGTCCAGGGTCACAAGTATTGCAGTAGTGTAAAGAATATTGGATTTTTATATAAATGTCTGTTTGGGTTACTTTCTAGACAGTCATTTTAATATCTGAAAATGTTATTATTAAAAATGTCTAGGGTAAAAAATTGACAAACCCAACTGTTATAAATTAACCCATGCTGGGTTGTTTCATCTCAAAATCCTCGGCCGGGTTACCATTGTTGGATCGAATATACAAACCATTTGCTTGGTTAATTTAACCCAACATATTTCAGAGTGTAAGTATATCAAGACAAAATGTACAATGAGAAATGGAATAACATACTTCTACATATACAAGATATATTACATATGATAGCCTTAACCGTATTTGAAAAGGTAATGGAGTATCTTCTTTTCCCTGAAAACAAGGAAAGAAGTCTCTCCAAAGACACAATGACTCTGAACATTATAATTTGGCTGCATGGTGAAGAGCCTCTCAGCACAAAAGCACAGTGGGGACAGCAACTTCTCCTCATTCATGCTTTCCACTTTTCCTCCCTCTCTCCAGGTCTGACTGAGAGAAAAGATGATGACGGTCTGATGGAAATATAGCAGCTCCTTAGGGTGAGTTCCTGCTCTGTACTTGTAAGTTATAGGTAAGAGGAGCGTGTTTCATAACAGAAGCACCTCCAGGCTGATCTAGAGACATAATTCGACCTCACTCTTCTCTCTTCTGTGTTGCCTACATCATCACTTTCAAAAAAATGCAACATAATCTTGAAATAATTCAGGATTAAGCTGTGAGATGAGTGGCAAAAGTAATCAAAGAAATACATTTGGCCATTAAACAATAACGCATGATATGTAAAAATCCTTCTTGACGCACAAAGGGAAATGCACCTTTTCACTTAAAGGGATAGGTCAACAAAAAAGATATATTCTGTCATCATTCTCATTTCATGTTATTCAAAACCTGTATGACTTTCTTCTGTGAAACAAAAAAGAATATATTTTGAGAAATGTCTCCGTGGTTTTGTATCCATACAATGGAAGACAATATATTGTTTTGTTCCCAACGTCCTTCAAAATATCTTCTTTTGTGTTCTGCCGAAGTCAGACAGGTTTGGAATAACATGGGGGTGAGTTAATGATTTTTCATCTCTTTAGTCCTTGAATCATGCATCTGTAGGCATTTGTAAATCAACTTTATTAGAAGAAAAACAGACATCACAAACAGCGAGCGCATGTTTGCATGGTGGGGTTGTTATTATTGAGGATAAACAAGTCTTTTAATTATCTCGGGTTGAAAGCAAACAGTATCTGTCAGTCTGCTGCACATACACAAATATTTTGGCTTGGTGAGGATTTTGCAATTACTTCAACAAGCAGAAAATGCACAGGAGCCTCGTTTTCACAATTCCCAAAAGCATGTGTAAATAAACAAAATCGGAGCGCTACTATGTAAAGGGATAGCTTGGCAACAAACCACAATTCTGTTATTATTTGCTCACCCTCATGATGTTCCAAACCAAAAGCATTTAAGACTATGTAAACAGATTTCCTTTGGGATAAAGTTTGCACGTGCATTTTAAAGTACGCGTCTAGACCTCTCTGTATGTTAATGGTGATTGCTGTCATCACAGAATATACAAGAGCTGGTGAGCCTCTCAAATCGTTGTTTTAATAGGCTTACATAAAGTAAATCTACAACTATGAAACTAAAACATCACATCAAATATACGTAGCCTAATAAACCGCAAAAAGTCTTCAAATGTGTTCCTTTCTAAGGAAACTCAATGGAACTAGTTAAGACGGCCCCTGACAGCTACGCAGGCACGATATTTAGTGTGCATCACTTCTTCAGCGAAAAAAAAAAAAGATGAGTCTCACAAACCCACAGGAAACTGAAAAAACTGTATAATGAGGTATAACTGAGTCAAGTTCCCTATGAAAACATACCTCTGAATATGACAAATCTCAGACACAAGACAAGGTTCTTGAAATAAGTAAACAGTGAAGTCATCAAGTCCTTTAGTTCAATAAGACAATTGTTTTAGAAGCAAGAAGCAAGGAACAGTTACGATGCTTAGAATTTCTGGTCCTTCCCATGTAAACTAGGCTTGTGGGTTTTTTAAGGTTTTGCTTAAATTTTTAGGATGTACAGTGGGGTTTTAAGTCTGTTTCTAATGTAGTTATGATATTATGGATGGTTGCTTACTGACCCAATTTAAAATGCCCACCTCCAAGTCTCTGTGATGTTCTGGACCCTATTTATGACTTCGGTCCATGATTTCATGTGAAATTATGGGATTATACCTGCCAGAAAAACCTCACATCATCTTTTCTGAGCTTTTAAAAAAGGACAACGTATAGCACGATGCTTACTTTAGCTTTATGTTTTAAATCAGTGGCCCTTACCTTATAGTGTTGTGGGTGGCTAATTCTGAGCCTAATGTAATTCCACACATATTCAGAAGCGGCATGCAAAGACTGATCATTTATTTCCATTTCGCATAATTCCCATCCTGGATAATATCCCTCTTATAAATGACTCCCATCCAATAAAGCTTATATAGGCGCTGGATCAGCATATCAGGCCTCCACTGCTTATCTAATTAAAAACTGCTTGTGAACTGGAGGGATTTCTCCTTGTGTGGGTGTTTTACGGCACACTAGATTTTTACCAGGGTTGCACAAGTACCGACCTGTTTTAAGCCTAATGTATTTTAATGCTTTCCCCTTAAGCAAATGAAATCTTTCAATTTTCCTTTGACCTTGCTCCTATGTTTATCTACTCAACTGATGGTCCTCTCATACAAATTCTCATTTTGAGCCACTACGATAATAAAGCGGCCTTCTTTTCTTCTGTATGGCAAATAAATAATTTTTTGGGGGACAAAACACATAAGGTTACTGGATTGATATTTAATGTGGAAGATAACATCACTCCATTAAGGTGCCACATCTAGCTTTATATTGCACATCCATCATTTCCTGCAAAATGTTATTTTCTTCCTATTTTCATAGTGGTTCATGATCAAAATTGATAACGATTTATTGATCAAATAAACAAGTTTCCAAAGCTCAGTCATGTTGTAAAAAGCTTATGCAACCTAGATGCCAACCAATACACAAAGCCATATATACACACATTTGAAATAAACTGAACAGCAGCCTACCGTAAATTATTTTTATTTAAAACAATCAATTGGGTGATTCTCACAAAATCTACTTTTACCGACTGTTTAACACAACTGTCAATCTCATAGCGTGTTTATGACATTAATGAATTATATTTTCATAGAATATTAGGCTATGCATGTAGAATTTCATTAAATGTGGAAAACGACCTGTATCGGTAAAAGTTTTTAAGTGGAAAAATATCAAGTAATTTGTTAACTTGTTAGCCATTTAAAAAGTACTAGTAGATGTGTTTCTTTACATAAAATCAAACTTAATGTAAATATATTTGTGTGTGTTTTAACGGTCTTTAAAAAAACGTTATGGAGGATGAGAATATCAGTCATGGACACTTCTTTCCTCCACTATTTCTTCATTTTTATTATACATGAATATTCAATCTTTTTTGGTAATGTTTTGTAATTTGAGAACATCTAGTAGGACATCCAATAGATTTTTTCACAATATTTACATTGTACTCGTAAATGACAACATATAATGCACTTAGACAAATCAGGACGCATTACGGTTATGAGAATTTCAGCAGAAAAAGCAATAAAATACATAAATAATAATTTTTTTGTCAAAATTATTTTAGTCCATGGTAAAGAACAGAATTATCTTTATTATGATAATTTTTAATGTTATCAAACTGTATGTTTTATATTTCAAATCTTTACTGCCATGATGTTTCAGAGGTTTCATGAGAATCACCCATTTATGTTCAATTCTGTACATTGTGCCCATATATCAATATATCTACATCAAACAATAGCAAAATTTTTCAGCTCAAATGGGAAATCATTATTATAAGCTTACCGTTGCGATCGAAGATAAGGAGACAGTACTGAACATTGATTTTTATGTACTTGCACAATAACTTTTTTTTTTTTTAACCAAAAATGTTTTTTATAGCATTTTCTTATGCCAACATGGCCAATGAACGATAAAAGACAAACAAATCTGTCCTTCAGCACAAGAGTTGTAATGTGCAGCCATTATTAGTTTGGAGTCTGGATGGCTACTGGCAATCTGCTTGCTTCAAATCATAGCATTAGCAAGCTCTTCATTTCTGCTGCGAAATGAAATCCAACGCTTAAAACCACAAAAACCACAGGGAACTGCTGTGGGAACCGAAATGATGACCACAGCGTTCCCCATGTCCCTCTGGGATCAGAGAAACTGGCGTTTTAATTATTGAGGTTGAACGGACTCGCCAGCGAGCTTATCTGTCATTGATATTGAGAAAGTGCTTCAGAAAAAACCGAATGAAAGCGAGTCAAAACCCCAGCTGAATTCTCTTTTTTGTTAAAGCATTTGCAGTTAAGTATCTAAATAATGCCTGGGTCAAACAGACATCCAAAACAAGCAATGAGCTGTAATACATATAAACACTACTGCATGCACAGAATGTTCAGGGATTTCCTATTTTAAGCCGTTTTAAAATATGTGTGAATACCAGAGAAAGATAGAAAGATGGATCCACTATGTGTCATGCATACAATGTATGAGGTGCTTAGCAACTGCTCTCTCTTTTCTAAAGTGTGTGTGAACTGGGCATCGAGTTTTATCTAATGATGGAGGTTTGTTCAGGTTTGCTTGTGTGGTAACACTTTACAATAAGGTGCTATTTGTTAACAGTAGTGATAACAATAAACAATTTAGTTTTTCAGCATTTATTAATCCTTGTTAATGTTAGTTAATGTCAATACAGTTATTCATGTTAGTTTAGGGTGCATTAACTAATGTTAACAAACATAATGTTTGATTTTAAAAATGCTTCAGTGAATGCTAAAATTAATATGAATTAATAAAAGCTGTATTAGTATTGTTCATTGTTAGTTCATATTAGCTAATGCATCAACTACTTGTTAACAAATAGCACCTTATTGTAAAGTGTTACCATTTTGACTTATTTATATATAAATAATTACAATAGAAAATCTAATAGGGAAAAATAATAGTGAAAAAAAAAACACCACAGAGCCGCTTGAAAGATTAAAAAACACATTATAATTAATTATAAATCAATAATGGAATAAAAAGAAAGTAAAAGTCAAATCGCATTACTTTCCTCTCTTGACACCGACATATTAAATATTTGGTCAAATGTTATTAAACTTTCCTTTGAAGAGTTAGAATAGCACAGCGCTCTCCTGGCTCTTTGAATTTACATCAAAAGGTGTCATTCAGAATAGACGGGGAGTGATTTTTGATAAAGTGCCTTGTTAAATATTTCAGTGCAGAGACGGCTGCTGTCAAGAAGGGTATTGAGAGGTTTTGCTTTAATATGAAAATACACAGACACCGGTATGAATGAGAGTCTCATATTCAGGGCTCCATGACAGTGTGCTATGACAATGTATCTGACTGTAATATTACTAAATTAATAAAGATGATGTTTTCTTTGCATATACAATTGCACAAGTACACACTCCAAATAGATTTCACAGGTGCAATGTGGAAAAATTATTTCAGATTCGACTTTAATCCTAATTCATTTTTCAACACATGTACATTCTATACATATATATTCTATTTGGATCGAATTTTTATTTAGACTGCTATTGTTCTTCTGAAAGCTATATAATCTTTCCATTGATGTATGATTTGTTAGAAAAAGACAATATTCGGCCAAAATATAACTATTTGAAAATCTGGAATCTGAGGGTGCAAGAAATTCTAAATATTGAGAAAATCGTCTTTAAAGTTGTCCATCAGAGGTGCTGAAGCAGTGTAGTTGACCAGACCTACATTTCATTAAAAGTTGTATTATGCGTATAACTGTGTATGTGACAAATAAACAAACTTAAACGTAATTATGACCTTCATGAGACTAGGAATGTCAATGACATGGGTTTGATTCTCATGGAATACCCATACTGATAAAAAGTTGCTTTGGATAAAATGTCTGCCAATTGCATAAATGTAAATCTCCAACTTGTTACAGAGCACCAGAATTGACATAAACACCTCTCTTCTGATGGCAAGCCTCCAAAACCTGTTAACTCATGGAGAAGTTACAGTTTGACACCTTCATCCAGTTCTCCTCATGTCCCGCTTCCACCTCTCTCCCTAAGCAGCCTGACGCTGCACAACAGACGAAGCACGATGATAGCTACGCAAGCCTTTGAATGGAACCCGTGTAATTGGAGCGGTTTTCAAAGACCCTGTATCTGCGAGTGAGCAATGCATCAAAGAAGTCAGCAGGCAGGATTTACACTGCTGTGAACGCATGAAGCAGATCCTGACACTGAGCCGCTGTTGGAATGCACAGATATATATGTTATATAAAATATAAGTACATTTTCAATAAGCCTCACTTGGCGTTTTTTTTTTTTAAAGGTCAGTAATACATTTACATTTACATTTATTCATTTGGCAGACGCTTTTATCCAAAGCGACTTACAATTGAGGAAAACAGCAAGACACATTACATAATAGACACATTCATAAAAGATTGAAAACCTTCGGTTAAATAAGCAAAGTTACACATACATTTTATATTACATTATATTACAGTAGTTATACTAGTGGCTGGTTAGTTTATGTATTTTTTGCTATTAGTTAAACTAATAATGAACAACATTTTATAACAGCATATAGGCAGTTGACAAATAAACCGTATATTTATATTTTAACATATTTGCTGTCACACAAAAGGACACATTTACAGTTTATTTGTCACCTATCAATTTACCGACCGTGACCCTGGACCACAATAGCACAGGCATATTTGTAGCTACAGCCAACAATACATCGTATGGGTCAAAATTATTTTTCTTTTATGCCAAAAATCATTAGAAGTAAAGTTCTTGTTCCATGAAGATATTTTATAAATTTTCTACCTTAAATATATCATATTTATTTTTGTGAGTAGATGCAGCAAAATCGTGAAGAAATGGCCAGAAACACACAAACTTCGCTTGCTGCTGTCCGCTCTTTGGGATACACACTCTAGTTTGGTATCTATGTAAAGCTAAGAATTTCAGCTTTCGGGTTTATCTACTTTCCACAGCGTTAAAACAAACCTGTTTCTTCTTAGCCACGGCCTGCTACAGCACCTCTGATGGACAATTATTTTTGCAATATTTAGATTTTTTGCACCCTCAGATAAAAGATTTTCAAGTAGTTGTATCTTGCCTTAAGATGATGTAAAAATCTCAATTAAAAAATGACCCTTGTGACTTTTTTTTTGTTGTCAAGGGTCACAAATGTTTGTTAATGGTTGTTAAAAAGTAAATTATTAAAAGTAAAAATCATCACAATTACATTTCATGCAGTTTAATGTTGCCGTGTTTGAAAGTAAGCAGTCTGCAAAGTTATAAATCCGAAGGTGAACAAAAAACAAAGTTATTGTGTTGGAAAAAAAGGGAGTTGACTCTGAATCACGAGTCATGATCTAGTCCCGATTCTCTAACCTTCGTGTATCAACGGCACTAGAAATAGTCCCCGTCTGCCCGCGAAAGCTTGAACACACGCGCTAAACCATCACAGCAGACTAGACCATCTGACCAATCAGATCAGACTAGGCTAGCGGAAAAAGGGAGATTAGACAGATGAATCGCAGAACGAATCATTTGAGAGTCAGTCAAGAAGGTAATAAAAACGGCTTATTATTACAAAATAATAGTGTTTTTACACCATGTATAAACCTGTTGTCAGACACTCCATAAACCAAAGTAGACCCTTAAAAATCAGAAGCTATTTACTCTTTAATACAAACGTTAGTTCATTGTGCATGAACTAATTTTAACAGACCTGCAGCACTGCAGCATTAATTGTTGGGTTAACATGTGGGTAGTTGACAAATAAACCATACCATGTGTCCTATAATGTGACAGAAAAAATGTTAAAATTGTACGTTTTTTCTAAATTTTCGCTGTCACACCATAGAACACATGTACTAACATTTCTAAATGGTGCAGATGTTTTGTTCATTGTTGGTTCATAGAAACTTGTATATAATTGATATCTATATTAACAATTGGAACCCTATTGTAAAGTATTACCTTTCATTTTTAATGTGGCATCATTTACATGTAATAAAAATATATTCATAGTGTAGTTAAATAAAGAAAAACCCTACAGATGGAAGATGGAGGCATGATGTGAGAGTTAATCAAAAGAGGTTTGAGTTCTTTCACACAATTCTCCATAACTCCTGTTATTTTACAGACTTTTGAAAGGTTTCCATGGTTACTCCCTATTATAATCATCGAGATTTCAATTACTTTCTGAACCCTGTGTTCACAAAATAATATACCATAATTAACAAAAATACACATGCAGGTAGTTTTTATTTCGTTCAAAAGAATGCCTTTACAGCAAGAGAAAAAAGAGAACAGTGACTATAAGGGGGCAGTTGTGGCCTAATGGTTAGAGAGTCGGACTCGTAACCAGAAGGTTGCCGGTTCGATTCTCAGTACCGGCAGGTAACAACTGATGTGCCCTTGAGCAAGGCACCTTACCCCCGCTTGCTCCCCGGGCGCTGCAGTGTTAGCTGCCCACTGCTCCTGGTGTATGTGTGTTCACGACTTGAAGTGTGTGTGTTCACTATTCACTGGTTGGGTTAAATGCAGAGGTCACATTTCGGGTATGGGTCACCATATCTGACAAATAGGTCACTTTCACTTTCATAATGTTATGATGCAATGGTTAAATTGAAAACTGAACAGATTTGCAGAAATAGTATTTTATTGCCTGTGCATCAAATGTGTAGTTATATAACAAACAGTGAATGAACGTGACCTCTATAAACAGATTATTACTAATATAAAATGAGTTATAAACATTCCAATATAAAGTTACTGCTCACTGGTTTACAGCATAGACAGAAAAGTGCATCAAAGGCATAAGTGACTGACTAAAACCCTTTGGGCAGCAAACATTTGGTCACAAATTCTACAGAAGCTCAGCAGGGGTTGGAAATCAACTAGTAAAATGGCTCGAGTTCAAAAACAGTCCAAGCAATGCTGTCTTTGAAACTGAACAATGAGGCTGAATGATAACAGAAACAATGCAGCATTGTGCTATATGTGTCTTATTAGAAATACCAAACTCATACATACTGTATCACAAGATTCATTTACTGTGGATACATCATGTTCTTCATTTCGATTCACTTTGACAAGATAAAACGTTTCAGAATGTGGTTCTATGTGCAGAAGTGTTTCTACAAAATGACTTAATTCCAACAGAAGGAAAGTTTAAAGCTTTGTTAAGCTTATCTGTTAAATTCTTCAGAAAGCTACATTTCCCACAGCTTCTCCCAAAATGTGCATGTTAATGCTACAATAAAATATTTAAAAAATAAAATAAAACCTTTTACAAAATAAATGTCTTTCTACAAGACACAAAGAATATCTCTGTTTTCCCAAAGTAGAAATACTGTCAATTTCATTAATACATTTGATTCATCTCTGGTTACATAGTTTTGAGATCTGGTTAGAGAGAAAGTCCTTTCTTATAAACATAACATCAGTGCATTTATACACTCATCTCATGCTGTGGTTGACTAATTTTACTACCGTTTCCAGTCCAGCACAAGGAAATGCTAAATAATTCACATTCATATTCTCCACTTTTAACTACAGAAACGTAATAAACTTCATATGTTAAATGCCAAGCCGTTATTGCTGTAATAATTATGGCCTCACCAAGAACCTACACCCAGAGGTTCTTGGGGATACCAGGAGGCATGTGTAGGGCTGCATCTGCCATGGCCATAAAAAGCCTATGAAGCGTGTGCTCATTGCTTGCAAAAACTGCCTTCCCTGCTCGCTTATTTGAAGGAAGTGAGAGGGAGTCATAAAAGTCAATAAGAACATATAACGCACAAGAATGGTCCCTTATTTTTATTTTATTTTGAAATGATGCTTGATGATGCTGTGAAGAAGTGTGAAATGATGGGAGTTTTTGTCTTTATCTCTAATGCCAATGGAGGGACTTACAAATCATGTTTATGGATATTTTACAATAGTTATGTTATAATGTAAGCCAATAAAATGGCTCTGTCAGTGGTGTGCTATATGCTACTACCTCCGCATGTTTCATCAAAACTCACTGTTTTGTCATGAGGTGTGTTTGACTGCATGGAAATTGTTAAATAAAGTCATTATTTTGTTAATGATTAATGATTAAAATAATTCTCAAGAAAGTTGAACCTATGTAGTCACATGGACTATTTTATTGATGCCTTAACTTACTGCGCCTTCAAGGTGGTAGTTGTGTTGCTGTCTATGTGGGGTCTGAAAGCATTTGGACTTCACCTTAATGTGTGTTTATGAAAATGAACAAAGCTCTTACGGTTGTGGAATGACATGAGGGTGAGTAATTAATGAAAGAAATGTTATTCTTCGGTGAATGACCGCTTTGAAAGATCGCTTTTCAATATTTACCCAAAATGAGTTAAAAACAACTCGGCACTTTTTAGAGTGTTGTTGGAAACATTTGGGAATATTGAAGTACAAAATGTAACACTGTTCTTGCACATTCTGGATATTTTGATGCAAAAACATATTTAAGAGTTTACCCAAAGATGGCAGTGACCTATAGTATATACTGAATTATTCATATGCAATATTTAAATGACACACCTACAGTGCTATTATAATCTTTTAATCCACTTAAACTGTATGAACAAAACAGCTCAAACATTCTGCCTACATCTACTTTCAATTTTCACTAAAGTAAGAAAACAACATCGAAACAACTTTTTTTAGGTGAATTATTCCTTAAAAGTTTTGCCAATGACACCAATTACTGGCCAACAGGTTGTGATATTTCTAAAGGTAGCAAAAGAGCATGTAATTTCCTTGACTGCTGAGATGTTTAAATGTTGACACATGCCCTGAGGGGTCAGCAAGGCTGCCTACCTTCCTACATGACATGCAATAAGTTCTGGCAGGGCAGTAATCCCTCATTTCAACCAATTACTCAGAGAGGCCAAATTGTTTCGAGATCAGTGAATGCTGCACTATTTGCTACCATCTCAGTTCATTACAGAAGAAAAAAAAATTTCAGACGTTTCTGCAATGTAAACTATGGAAAAAAACTAAAAAGTGGTTCAAATAACCACAAGTAATTCAAATTATATAATGTAATGCAATAATTACATATGGTTACAACCCATAATACAATTATCGAATTTACCACATAAACCACTTCCTTGGTCCTGGTATAGGTGACATAGGTGTGGTCATCACTACGGTACACAGTACAAACACAACCATTGTTGCTGTATCCAAGCAAAACGTGAACCAGGCAAACTTTTGTGAAGCCGTCTATCCGCTTCCTTCCTTCCTGGCAGGCCTGATGTTTCAGTCAAAGCGCTGATAACCATCTGGGCCACCGCTTTACGTACATGTACACCCCATCCCTCAGGCTAAGCACGATTTGTCTCATTGTTCTTTAGCTTCCTTTGCCCTGTCAAGCTTTCCTGCTATGCCTCAAACAGTGCTGCATGAGCATATGGTCTGGAGGCTGGGCGGTGTGTTTGCCCCCAGTATAAGCTAAATCACAGAGCATCTGCCAATCATTACCTCTTCATGATACTGGCTTAAACAATGTTATTATTAATAACCAATTAAGGTGATGGACACAATATGTCAAACACATCTCTTTAATGTCAATTTGGCTCAGACAACTATTATTTCTATGTTATACAAAAGTAGCTGCAGAAGTAAAAAAAATCTACTTTTGTGGCATGCTACACTTGTAGTTGACAGTAACTACAAATGAAACAACTATAGAGCTATATTGACAAAACAGCATAGACTGTTGAAAAAACAATCTTCAAACTCTTGAACGGTAATGTAGGATATTGTCTCTTATGATTAAAAAAGACGGCACTGTAACATAGGCCTGCACAACTCTGACAGATCAACTCTTTTATTTGTTACTATAAATCAATTAAATAAAATTACAGCTGTGTGCCATATTCATTACGTATGCTACACATCCATCATAAGCTGAGAACAATTCATCTAAATTCATTTATTTATGTTTTACACATCAGTATAATCGAGACAGTGCTTGCATGGCCAACTGCACATTAGCTGTCTGAGCAGAAAGAAAAATAACATTGTTATTCAACTTTTAAATGGATTATACGCAGAATGTGAACAATGCAATAATATGACAATGCTCATTATACTTTATTGAAGTGCTGACTGTGAATTTTTGAGCCCTGAGGTTCAGCACAAGCTAACTGATGACTTGTAGAGTATAAAGCTAATAATTTCAAGGTCATGGGTTTGATTCTTAGAAAACATATGAACTGATAAATATGTAAAAAACAAAAATGTACCGCAAGTCGTATTGGGGCAAAGTGTGTAAAATGTAAACATATGTAAATAGTATTTACATGGTGTCATATAGACCTTCCAGATTATAAGGTGTGTTGTAGGTTGGTTGCAGGAAGGTGAGGTGCCAGATGCTGCACATAGATGGTGTGTGTTATAGAAAAATTGAGAAAGATATACACACAGATCAAGAGATAATTTATACACGTGCGATTCTCCAATGTGGACATTTCCATGTTTGGTTAAAAGCCAAACGCTACAATGAGAGTAGATTCAACACTTTCATAAATAGTTAAACACAGCAGCCATAATCGTAATTATTTTACAGATAATTGTGTGATCCTTCTATAACAGATGTCGGCTCCTTTCAAGGTAAAATTAAGCTGAAAGAAATTTGCTCAAAGCAAAACTGGCATGAATAATGCAAACCAGCAGCTAACATTAAAGACCATAACTTCAGTCCAGAATAAGCTGTGTGCCAATCACAGCACTGCATAATGCCACGATCACCCATTAAACCATAATAGCTATTATAACTCAGCTGCTGATCAACCATCAAATCTACTGCATCAATTTAACCATTGTGAATTCAAAGCTTCATTCTTCGCACATAAAGCCAGCACAACGAGCACATGAATCAATGCTATAAAGAGGGGATGAAGACAGTAGTTCCTCTCCTCTCACTCGGATTGGATAGTAGATACTTTGAGGGCCGAGAAGGCTTTCAAGGATTTCAAGGATTTTAGAAGCTGATGTTCTTTGATAGTGTCTGTAAATCACTAAGTGTGATATAGTGATAACTCAACTTGTGAAGAACTGGTCAGCTTAAGCTTTAAAAAGCCACTTAAGAACAGGACAGGAAATATATTAATCTATTACAGATGCCTCCATAGCTTTTGAGAACTTTAAAACTGTAAATTTACAAGCCTTGAGAGAAAAGCAGTTTGATATGACAGGTGTGGAAAGACTTTAGACAGTAGACAATGAGTGCTGTGATTATGGTTATATATTCCCCTGTATCTCATTACTGTGATAACATATAACACTGTCCCGTGGCAGTACTGTACTTAGGGCAGACACTAATGAATACTTAATCTGAGTGTGTCTCATTAACATACATCATACATCATGTACCACCATATGTATATAATAATAAAATATTAATCTATAAGTCTATTTGTCTTTAACAAATATGTCATGTTTTCAGCCAAACTTAACAATTTTATTACAACCTATAATAATGGCCTGAACTGCCCTATAAAACAGGACTCTTAAAAACTGTTAAAAAAGTAAAAAAATGTCCTATTATAAAAAGCAGCTTTGATGAACTAATGAATTAATGTTATTGTAAACAGAGGTATTTGTAACTGCTGGCCCACTTATCATTTACAGCAATGAGTTTGTTATGACATGCCCATTCGCTTTCACACAGCAAAACTTGGCAAAATGATTTTGGACACCAACATGAGATTTCCTTTCACCCAATCCAACAGCAGAAATCAATGCCAAAATAAATCACATGTATAAATGATAACTGTAACAGCCAGAAAGCAGAAACAATACAATGAACGTTGAAGCGACTGACAATGTTAGAACATGTTAAAACTTTTGCCTCTCTATTGATATCTCTGTTCAACAGTTAAACAATAATTCTTATCTGGGGGGGCCGTGGCCCACATGGGGAGCACTAGCTGACTTCCAAGGGGGCCTCAAGATGACTAATATAAGATGAGCATTGAAATGCATTAAAAAACGATATATTTATTATTATTTGGCCATTTTTATAATCAATACATGTTTTCCTGTTCATGTCAAGCTCGAAAATATTTTTATTTGGTAGAAATTTTGAGTTTTTGTGAATGGGAGGAGGGGCTTTGAATATTGTTGTACACATTGGGGGGCCTTGGACTCAAGAAGGTTGAGAACACCGTTGTGAATCAGTGAAAAGTAAAACATTGCTGTTGTCCTTCTGAAACCTTGTATCTCCATATTTCATATTTCATATTTAGTTTTTTTGGGGGGTTTTTGGCCAAAAAATATGATTTTTGTCACTGGGTTTTGCAAATATCTTACCAATTAAAATGATTCAAAAGTGCTTGTCAACTTTGATCATTTTAAAAGTACAGTGTTTTTTCCATTTTCTGAAAAACAGTGAATTTGGACATACAAGGTTTCAGAAGGACAGCGACAATAGACTGATTTGTCATATGCTTGCTCCATAACTGATTTCACAGCGTTAAGACAAAAACAGAATATACGTTAGTAAATAGTAATAGACCACATGGGTAAATGTACATTCAAATTAATGTTATATAGTATTCCTACCTTTAAAAATACATAAAAACTGAAAAAGGAGAACAAAGTTCCATTACAATATTACTTCTTAAAATGTTTTCCATACATCTTAAAATGTCAGTTCTAATGCCCTGATGACCAAACCCATTTCTTTACTCTGAAAACAAAGACGAGGCCAGAGCTAATAAAGATTCAACCGAACACAACGAGACAGTGAATCACCCCAGGCCATGAAGTGGGCTGAAAGCTAACACTAGAAGGAGAGCTATAAAGGGAGAGGGTGAGAAAAGAAGACCATGTCACAGCACTAAATCACGGTCCAAAGACATTTACATCGACTGAACTATTTCAGAAGAAAGCTCCTCATTATATAGCACCTACTGCGTGCTGAAAAACTACCTGCATTCTAAAACTAAGGACAGTTAATACAAAAACATTACTATACTCTAAATTAAATAAGCCACAAATCAATCAAAAGATGTGAAACCTACTGACAAGTTAGAGAGCACTGAGCTGCAACTATTAAACTCGAATACATTGCATCATGTGGATCTGTTGTCTTATACATTTAGAATTTATTACATTTTTATTCATCAAGTGGTTATTTGGCTTCAAACACATTATTAAGCACGACCGTCCTTGGTACATTCAACACGCATCCAAGTCTGATATCTGGATTTATCTATGAGGTGTTTAATAAGTCCCTTTACCCTCGGAAGAAAGAAACAATAAGAGATGGGAGTTAAACCTTTGTGCCACTGCAGTCGTTCATTAAAACGTGGATCAACTTAGGCCAGACTCTTCATTTGTTAAAGTTCTTGCGACGGATGATGTGTCGAAAAAGAAACAAAAACGCCCTTAAAGGTGAAATCTGGCTGTGTGGTTGCAAGGCAAAGACACTCGAGGGGAAAGAAAGAGAGTTATGAGTCAATTTACTGTTCACGGTTACTATGGTAAAACAGGGGATGGCTCGAGTATCCTCCGGCTTTGTTGTTCACCCGCCGGTCGGTGCAACATAGGAGATGTTCAGTAGGGGAAGGGAGGATGAAGAGACCTTTTTGAAATCTCAAAGAGCCCCTTTGGAGGCAAAATGAAGTAAACCAACAGAACGGATCCTGGTCAACAGTCATTCAAGGGCTTGATCTCAAGAGGCCTTGCTAAAGTGAAGTCATCCAACAAATAAGCCAGACAAACAACATGGAATATTATTTACCAGTTCTGTTGTCAAGGCAGAAAGGGGAATGGGTAAATATTTGTCTATTATAACTCTAGAAGTATAGTTAGACAACAGACAACTTTGTTTTTTGATAGCTCAGCCTGAGGCAAACATACAAAGTTACACATCAACCTGCGGGCACAGTTAAATAAGCTAAAGGAGGGACAGAGAGAGAATCAATAAAAAGGTTATTAACATGCCGTTCTCGACCTTTCTGCTTTCGTATGCTAAAGGAGAACCTCTAAAGGAGAACAATGAAAATAATATAATGATTCTGACACAATTGAAAGCGATTTGAAAGCATGTTGCCATACTGGTAGCTTTCTGGTTTAAACCCTGCTCTGGAAAAGGAGCTAAACTTTCCTGTAACTCAGTGGTTGGAGCATGGCTAGTAGCGCCAAGATCATGGGTCCCAGGGATTGCACATAAGAAACCAAATGTATAGTATAATGCAAAGTAAGTTGCTTTGGATAAAATGTGAATGTAAATGTAAATTTGTCCCCTACAAAAGGCGTTTCTGAACTAAAATTCACAACAAAAAACGAGTACTTCCGGAATCCCACAAATTGGCCTAGTTCCGGAACAACAAAATCATTCCTGCAGTGCGAAAAGCCATTTACAGTACATACATTCAATACCGACAAATTCCAGTGAATCCCAATCTTGGCATAATGCAACCCATGCGACAGCAGTTGTTTTTGCAGGTTTTGCGACCTGTTTTCATTACTATACGGATATTGACTGTATATACGGAGTGTTCGCCGTTACTTCACACAGTATGTGCCATTGATCCGGCCATTCACAGAGAACGCGGCGCTAGTTTTCCACGCGTCCAGTGTAGTAAATGCAAGTTCTCATTACAAAATACATTCACGAGCAAACCTCTTCAAACAGCGATTGTGTTTCCCTCACATATGTTCAATATAAGAATATAACATGGTGTTTATGTAGTTTTAACTTTCTCTGTATGAGAAATAAGGGTTCAGTCAGTGATGAAAGGATGATTGACAGCTTAATACGATCACTTTCCTCTCACATATCTAATTTAAGCGTGTTTGTTGTTTTAAGAATAAAAATAAGATTTCTGGGAAATCATAATGGTTTGTTTTAATGGTAAAATTGTTACTATTTTGTATTCTAGTATTCAGACAGACCATGGTATTCTTCATTTTTGGGTGGGTGCTCCTACATTTTTGATGGTGCTCCTAACTCTTTGAAGTTGGAAGCACTAGTGCTACCAAGTAAAAAAGTTTATTTTGAGCCCTGGATAGATTTACAATCATCCAGGTAGAAGCGGCACTTATTTCCAAGTACGCTGATGAAAGATTCCAGCCACAAACTATTCATTTATAACATCACATAACCAATCAATTAATTAAGGTCAATTTCTAAGTGCAAGAAGTCATCATTCCTGCAAGAAGTGCGCTTTGACCACCTTAAGGCTAACAATATATGTTGCAATGAATTTGAGGCACGGCAATAAGAGCAAAGTGCACCGGGCTATGCAAACGAGTCTAAAAGCTTTTACGGAAGGGCCTGCATGGCCATAAATTCTCCTTTCCAAATGTGACAGCAACATCTACTTAATGCTAATCATCTCCACGTAGATAATGTTGTTATTAGGTATTTGGTTACGAGGCGTCTGCTAGGTATCTCATAAATGTGATTCAAGTCGAGTAAGCGATTAGTTAGGGCTATAATTTTAACCTTACTAAATGCACTTGTCACACTTGAGTGTTAAAACGGCTTCTTAACTGAATCTCCATAGGTACTGCTAGACAAAAGAATTACAAGGGAGGACTTAAAAAGTTATGGAGAGCTTGAGGCTCAAGCTGGACAGATTTTCTGCCATCAGCATCATTCTTAGGCTCTGTGAAAATGAAATGCAGCTAGGAAACGTCCGACATTTGGCTGACAACATTATTAAGCACTATAAAACTTGAGACTAAAGAGTTCAGGCAGCTCGAGACACGTGGTAAGGCTGTAATAGGAAATCTAAATGTAGGCAAATCTTTATTATTAAATATTAACAAACATTCCACATGAACCACATAACAACACTGCTATAAACATTTTCAACTCTTGCTCATTATACTGGTAAATAGAATCTGGGTGTGGTGAAACCATAATTGTTGGCTTCAAACTTTTTAATGCCCCAATGGAACCTAAATCACCCCTTCCTGCACAGCCAAGTAGAAGTAGTTTTCAGAACTAGTGGCCAGAATGTCTATTAAGGCACCTGATCTCACCACAATACATGATATGTAGGACTTCTACTGTAGCTCAATAAGTAGAGCATGACATGTCAGAGTTGGGTTAGATTCACTAATTCACTAATAAATATAATCAGTTTTAAGTTTAACCAAGTTTATTCACAAATCACTGGAGTTCTTCGTTTCAACTTTTAGACTTTCTACAAACTCTTCAATCCATGTACTTTTATCATGGTGATGGGTATTATGATCAAAAGGTAGAACTGAAATTACTTCCTACAGCCATTGAAAGGCTCTTATGATTCTACAATGTGAAATACCTACAGAACATGGTGTACTGAAAAAAAGGAACTGAAATTGAATTCAGCACTGCAATGAAACTAACAGCCAGCTTTAAACAATGCAGTATTTACTATTATTTATATTTATGCTTTTGCATAACATGTCCAAAACTTTGAAACTGTACACTAATTCAATAAAATTACTGTAAAGATGGTGCATAATGTCATAGATTTATGTTATAATATAACATTTTAGACAGTACAGAAAAGCGGTTTACTAAATTGCTTGGCAAATAAATCATGGTAAATGGGACCAAACAAGGATCTCTTATCCTGACAACAGGACATTACTCAAGGTGCAAACCCACAATATTCACATAAGAAACAGAAATAATATACATTTAATAAACAAAACGCTATTACAATATAATAAACAGCATGTTTAACTGTGTCATCGCACAAACTTGAAGGGGAAAAAAGCTACAGCACAATACGTTTTCTGTGTGTAACGTTCATGTGTTTGAGCTTTAAACCAATAGTTCCCTGTTTAAATGTGTGCATGGCTGTCCCTTCTCCAGCAGCCGTTGGCAAACTATTGCAGGGGGTCCACGGTCCAGCAAACTGAAAAGGTTAATAGGTTCATTTGCACCTGGTGAGTGATGCCATGCTGGAAACCAGGATGTTGCAAAAACAAACTTTTTTAACCGTTACATTGAAACAGCACCCTTGCGCTTTCTGAAAAACATTTTAACTTCTAAGGCTGAGTCAAACAATGCGAAACTTCCTAACCAATAGCCAATGAAAGTAGACACCTATTAATTGCACCAGTAAAATAAACCTCCCTGTAAACAATAAAGATGACAAGTTAAATGACTTGTCATTAATACAGCTAACCAATAATATCAGCCCGGCACACACAGACCTGAAGAACCAGTCAGGGAGAGGAAATGAAATAACACCATATTTAAGGAAAACCATCACATGTTGCACAAGTGGAACATGTTGAACTGTGGGCAGTCGTGGTCCAGTGGTTAGAGAGTTGGACTCATGATCAGAAGGTTGTTGGTTCGATTCTCAGGTCTGGCGGGTAACGGCTGAGGTGCCCTTGAGCAAGACACCTAACCCCCACTTGCTTACTATACAAAAATGTACAAATGTATAGTACAATGTAATGTAAGTCGCTTTGGATAAAAGCGTCTGCCAAATGCATAAATGTAAATGTAAATGTAAGTGGAAAGGAAGCATATAACCCATTTTTATGTTATCAAATGTACATTTATACTTTTGTCAGGTGCATTACATACATTTCATCAGTATGTGTGTTCCCTGGGGTTCAAACCCATGAATATTTGGCTGCCAATGCAGTGCTGGAGCAGCTATACAGGAACACTACAATAAAAGAGTAAAACTACAACACAAAGGGCAACACTCACACGTTTGTGAAAAGTTGTGATCAACCAGTTCATTTACATGGCTGTAATATTTTATTCAAGGCACATTTTAAGCATCTAAAGGGTTAAAAAGGAAACAATGCCAGAAAACGCAAGGGGGATGTAGCTCCATAGGAAGCCAATGCATTCGCATTCACATCCCGCATGACTGGTGAGCGCCAAAATGGGCCCTTTAAGTGCTTTACACACGGGACCCCCACTTCAAAGAGCCCTTCTCTGTTTACACACATGAAATGCACAAATGCCAAAGGCGACGTGAATTACAGGGCTTGCATATAAGTATGAAACAAACGCTGACAGGGTTTTCGATATTCCACCTTTCATTTTGTAAGCAATTTGTTGCTTGATCCGTCCCGCTTTTGTGTTTTGATTGTCGCTCGAGGCTCAAAGACCACCCGTGTGGAATACTGGGGGCTTAACGGCGTCGTAACTTCCCAATATATCAAGATTTGCAAACATTTCTGAACATACATTAGCTGAAACTGAAACTTTGGCTATACTCAATTTCAGGAAGCGCTAAAGTAAACAGGTAACGTTACAATAAAACTCACCCTTATCCGCCTCATGGCAGCAACAATTTCCACACGGCTGTTAGGACGAGCCACATCCAGACTACCGATGTACTGGAAATAAAAGGCAACAAATTACATTCATTACATCCCTCGTCTACAAGTTAATACAACAAGCACTATATGGCAATAACACGGAATGTAAACAAGTGGCAAAACAACTTTAAACGCGCCATGTGATTGGACACGTAATGTGTACAGTAACATAGCAGCGGGATTTGATCGCGTAACGTTAGCTAAATGTCATAACATTGTGTCTAATAAAGATATCGTGGAATTTTACCTTTGCCTCGAAGTTAATCCCATGCTGGAATGCTTCCTCGTTGTGTAAAGGAATCCGCAAATCGTGTCCATCATCGACCAAATTATACTTTGTTTTGGCAGGCATGATTACTCTTTTCGACGCCTCTTTCACCTCAGTTAAAAACAAAAAACAGCTCAAGGGGGCAAGTCGACAGATCGAGGGGTGTCAGGACTCGATCTAACTCATGCCTGTTTTTAGCCCGAGGTCACTCTTATTTCTCATACGTGCAGAGCAACTTTTTGTAAAAGATCACAATCTTAAATCCGCCGTCGCTGAAGTGTCTTCTTTCGGTGTATTTCCCCGTCGGAGAGGTGCATGTGTTACCCAAATATGACTCATCTACTGACTTGTTCCCACTCGAGCTGATGGTTCTAACCTTTAGCTGGTGTAGTAGTGTTAAAATCCTGCTTCCTGGGCTTGCCCGTTTCCAACAACTTCACAGCAGCGCCATCGCCTAGCCCACACATCCTTCCCGAAAGGATCGCGGCGAGGACAGAGCGCCATTGGTTGAATGGGGGAATTCCACCTGCTCTCATTGGAAAACTGCTTTATCGCAGGTTTTGGAGGAGGAGGAAAAACACCTCGCTTCAAACGCGACTCCACACGGCGATGTGTGAATAGTGAGCGGCGAATGTCATCTAGTGGCAGGAGTCGGCATGGTAAGGATAGATGTGGAATCATTTCATTTAGCTTCTTCTATTATCACTGGTAGTGTGCAACAGAATTGGCTTCCTGTGTTTATTGTGGGAAGATACTATACAATGGCCTTCGAGGGTCACTTAAACATTTATGAGGTTGTTTTTATTGACTATATAACCACAAATGTATGGTCTCACCACAATAGCCATTGTTTGTAGTTGTAAAACACTATAAGAACTATGGTAACACAAATGGTAATCTGTCAAAAACATGATTTTTCCTATAATAAAAGCATGCTTCATTTTATTAAGGGTTTCCAAATATCGTCCGATATATTGGCCATGGCAATATATCTGTCTATCACTAATTTTAATTACATAGATTACAACCTGTATTAACATCTGAGTTTATGTATTTTCTATTTTTCTGCAATTTCCTCTCATAGAGACATACATCAACTTGTTTGTTTTTTATGCCATCCCGTTCTAATATATCATTGAAAATAGCTACAGCACAACTTTCAATAAATTCCCCTTCACAATGGTCTTTTTATGAAAAAATTGAACCTTTACTTTAGTAAGTCATTCCATCAATAGGTGGACCGGCAGGTTGACAGGTAATATACCCTTTAGACAGCCACACTGTATCAACTCTGAACATTGAAAAACTACAAACAGATGGGCAGACATAGAAAGCAAAGAGTAAATCATGTCAATGCTCTTCCACCCAGGTCCAAGGACTATAAATGTTAAAACAAAGATCATCAATTACTCCATGTATGTTGTGTGCACAAGTCACATTCAAACTTTAAATAAATAATTTTTTACAACTGGCCTAATTCAATTGATAAAATGACATGGGAGGCTGTGATAATGTTGTGAAGGCTTGGCACAATGTATAGGCAGCCGAATAAACATATTTAATAATGTTTAATTACACTAAGTCATGTTGATTGTTTTCTGTTATTTATTAATATTTTATTTATTTATTAATAGGGTTTTATTATGTTCTTAGAGGTTCTGATCTATCTGGATCTTAATGGGAATCACTGTAATGTGTTGCTTAACATTGGTTGAAGACTCCTTTTCCAGGAACCATAGCCAACATAAGCATTGGAATTCCAGTCTTTGCATATATATTCCTCTCCAACACAGTATATATAGAACACATATACAGTACAGTATATACAGTAAGAAACATAAATGACTAAAATTCTTTAGGCTGAATATTTTAAATGCTGACATATAAATATAAATATATGATATACATATGAGTCAAAATCTGCTAACTGGTAATAATTGGACACTTTTAAAAGGTGTTTTTTTCTACTAGTATTAATAACAGGATCTGCTTATTCAGATTCTAGTTCAAATAAAAGATTTTTTGTAAGAAACAGTCAAAATAACTGCTTCAAAACCACTCTATTTAATAGAAATCAATTTGCTAAATGTAAGATTTCTGCCAGTTATTTCAAATTATTACCCAAAAAAACAAGCATAATTCACCCCTGTTATCATCATAAACTTGACTAGCTGGACTAGCTAGTTGGAATATTAAAACTAAAAAACCGTGACAAACACACTCATGGGCATCATTCACTTTACTGAATACTTGATCAATACACGATCAATTTGAATATCATGACATTGATGTCTATCAAAAAAAATACTGTACACAATAGATGAAAGTATTCACAATTAGTATGTACATGCACTTCTTAGAACATCTTTCTAATTTGAAGTTGCATACAATGTTTCATTTGATAAAAAAACATATATTTTGAACCTGATTTGTTACATTTAATTTTGCCTTATTGATTTGACTTGTATACAAAGGATGTAAAGATCAGCTATGCAGAAAGAGCAGAAAAGCAACAAATTGCTACCTGATTGTTCAAGTTCTTCAAAGTCTCATCGTAAACTTTCATTAACAGCTTAGCTACTTGCAGGTAACCTTAATTCATGATGAAGGTTTCTCAGGAACATCAGGCATGGGAGCTGACAAAAGTTGATATGAATTTTTTGATGCATATTAGCCATCATGTTTTCATTGTGTTGTGACCTGTCCATATATATATATAAAGTCAGATACAAAAATAATGCTATTAGAACAATCCAAAAGCAGTAATGCATTAAGATTAATAAAATATTAAAATCATCAAATTGTCAGTATTTATTTTCTCTCAGTAATATGAAATGCAGAGCTTTATCTGTAAAATAAGCCACAGTGTGGCACTGCACTTCAATGTATGATGAACGACAATTTGTTTCTTATTTCTTTCACACTGTTGTCAACATATTTTAACCATCTATAGCTGATTATGTCTTAAATCTAAAAAAAATTTGGTACATTAAACCTGGTACGGTAACCATAGTTTAACCATATTTTGCAGTAAAACTGGGATTGTACACTGTAAAAACAAATCCCGTAAAAAATAGAAAAACAGAAAATAAACTAATAAAAAATAAACCATAAATTAGAAATAA
The DNA here is from genome assembly GCA_026939265.1 of Oreonectes daqikongensis. NCBI lineage: Eukaryota > Metazoa > Chordata > Actinopteri > Cypriniformes > Nemacheilidae > Oreonectes > Oreonectes daqikongensis. Next base: position 6,992,203 of record JAOTQM010000022.1, read on the forward strand.
ACCATAAAATTACAGTTTTTCTTCTAAAATTAACATTTTCCATGTTCTTCTTGTAAAAAATCTTTTTCTGTAATTTTACGGTTTATAACGGTATTTTCAGAAATAAACTGTAAAAAAAATCCTGTAAAAAATTACGTTTCCTGGCAGCTTTTTGACCTATTTTAAAATGACATTACAAATCTGTAAAAAAAAACCAGTACAATTCAGTTAAATTACAGTTTTTTTTTACATAATACGTGGAAAATCTGTAAAAAAAAAAAAAAGACTATCGGACTATGGTATTTGTATTGCAGTGGGGGTCAGCAGAATACTGTATTTTATAACAAGGCAAAAATAAAATCGTAATTCTTCGGTCAGACATATCAAGGTTAATTTGGCTTGTAAACTATCATCAAGTCTCCTAATAGCTTTTTTCTTTAAAGCCGAAAATGCATTCAAGGCAATGACATCCTTACTGTAGATGGCTTATCAACTTGACCTTGATAAAACATGTTTTTTTCAGAGACAAGGCTAAATGTCTTCGAGATTTACAAACCTTTTATAGGTTGTGTGTTAAAATAGCGAACTGCGAGTGGTACAACAAGGCTGCATGGGTCTGCTTTGCCACAGGGTGTCACTAATGACTTTATTTAGGATTTTGGAAAGCGCCTGCAGGATCAACTGAACCTAAATGTAGTTGCACAGTCATAATAGGGGCAATTGTGGCCTAATGGTTAGAGAGTCGGCCTCGTAACCAGAAGGTTGCCGGTTCGATTCCAAATACCGGCAGGTAACAACTGACGTGCCCTTGAGCAAGGCACCTTACCCCCATTTGCTCCCCGGGCGCTGCAGTGATAGCTGCCCACTGCTCCTGCTGTATGTGTGTTCACGACTTGAAGTGTGAGTGTGTTTACTATTCACTGGATGGGTTAAATGCAGAGGTCACATTTCGGTTATACCTGACACTTTCTTGCATTTCATAACATTGCCAAAAAGGAGTTAAAAGAATATAATCGTAACAGAAACTATGGTGTTGAGGTGGAGTACCAAGGACATTAGGTAATGGCATCATTTCCACAATAAACTGTCAACACTTCTTAGAAAAAGAATGTTGGAGGCTCACGTCTATTTACATAAATACAGATGATGCAGAAACAAAGAAGCTACTTGAGTCATGGCCAGTTAAGTTATTCAGTTTTGTGTCGACTGTATTGTTATTTCACCCACATGATGGTCCCTATAGCCGCAATTCATCTACAGGCATTACCAGCATATCCGTCAATCACCATCAGACCCAGCCGAGGTGACCTACAGTAGATGTGCAACATTCATTCAACATTAGGTTTAACATGTAATCATACTGAACTAATGTCTAATCAGCACCATTCTGACAACATCATGCCAGCATCAAGATATATGTGGTGTGAACCTGGACTAGTTAAAACACACGGGCCTATGACCTGAGGCTGTTGTGTGTTTGACATTTAGAGGCGGATCTTGGTGTCATCTATACGTTATTCATGATGTGAGTAAGCACGTTCCATCCTGACGCTTCTTTTTGCATCCAAAAAGCTTTCCTCAGGCAACTTCTGATTGGTCGATTAGAACCCAAAGACTGCTATGGGTGAGGGATCCCGATGTCAAATACTTCTGTTCCACATGGAAAATATGACACGTAATGGCAATGATGATATCGTCAATGTCCTTCTGAAACCTTGGATGTCCAAATTTGTTTTTAGGGAGTGGAAACACTGTAGTGCTTTTATATGGTTAAATACTGTCAAAGTTGATAAGCACTTTTTAATACTTTTTATTGCTTAGATATTTGATTTGAAAAACCCAGTGACAAACATAAAGGGTGACTCATAATAATGATTTATGACAAAAATCACAAAATATGGAGATATAAGAAGGTCAGTAGCGATTATATTTGTTTATGTTATGCTCATTTATGTTACATTTAAAGATAATCGACATTTTCCGAATTTACAGATTAAATTATTAAACACAAATACAACAATAAATGCATTACACTACTTGCATTCCAGATGTTTATTTGTGGGAATGGGAAATATTTCCATATTAGAGGATAATAATGTCTACAGGAAAATATTAATGTCTCAAGTGGCCCATAAAGGGTTGAAAACCAACCGCACATCCACTTTTCATCTTTAGGGAACTGGTTTGTTTGTACTCCGAGATGACAAGGGCACAGCATGTCTGACATTTTACCCTTCTAAAAACATCAGTGTATGTTGTTGTTTCGACGGTGGTCCACAGCATAGGATCATGATCTGGTGGTATGCCGGTCAGCTAGACTTACACCAAACCAGAATAAACGAACAAAACCTAGATTGAATCTTGGATCTCTTCAACAAAAAACACACATAGACTTTCCAAAAAAAGTAAGATCATTGCTGACCAACTGCATGTACAAAATAAGGAGACACAAAATAAAATCAGATTTGTACAAACGGGGGTCCTCGTCCATCACAATATAATTCATTTTTTATGCACTTATTGCCATTTCATTTCGCTTTGCTAATAGCACAGACGAGAACTGGCATGAAAGGACCACATTACCATGAACAGGAGACAGCTGCTGCCATGAGACTGAAAGATGATGCACTAAATTACATAACACAAAAACAAAGCATCTCTGATCCTTTCAAAGCCAAAAACTAATTGCCACAATTGTAACCTTTGGAAATGGATTGAATTCAATGGCCGCTCATTAAAATAAAGGCCTATACCTGTAAATATCTTGCCAGTTTAGGTTTTTGCCAAACAGATTTCTTCCTTCATAAAAAATAGAAGTAATTACAGACATTTATGATTTGCTGCATGTCTGCTGAGGAAAACCATATAGACTTTTTAACCATCAAGCCATGTGATGGCGTAACACTGAGGTTAAAGTTTAGTCTGTCAACAGCTCTAATCAGCTCTGTTTTAGCACTTCTTACATCTAATGGCCGGATGTAATGGGGACCTGGGGTTGGGAATTGCCCCTCTTATAAATGTCTAGCCAACCATTACCATTAAAAAACATACTGAGCAAATAGAAAAGAATTGGTGATACGATTACCAAAATCATTTTTTATGTTTCTGGTTAATCCCCCAGTATGTGTAAGCCACAGTAGTATTTCTAATGATTAAATATAATTATTGTTGTTAGCCATGAATTTCATAATTTATTGTTTACAAGAAGGGCAAAAAAATTGTAAACTACTTTATTCGTTTTTAAACAACTGCCCAGTTACAGTTACTTGTAGTAGCCTACCTAATGCAAAAATATGTTTTACTGGTTGAATGTTACAATTGATTCATTTCTGACTTCTGAAGTTGAATGTGCAGCCTCAAATTTGGGTTTAGAAATGTGAATAGGCAGGGCAAGGCAAGTTTATTTATATAGCACATTTCATACATTTCAAGGTAATTCAAAGTGCTTTACATAAAATGACAAATAGAATACATAACAAACTGCACAAGACATCTTTAAAAAGCAAATGATTTAAAATCACAAATATAACTTTAGAATTTTAAAGATTGAAAATGTGTGTAGCCTATAAAAATAATAAAATCAAAAGAAAAAAGCAATTAAGAATATTTATTAGACTAATTAATAATATTACACTACCAGGCAAAGTTTGGAAACACTTGATGATCTTAAAAATCTTTTAATCTTCAAGTGTGGTTAAATGTTTAAAAACTTTTGAGTTTACTGTTGTTCTAAAAGGTGGATAGAATATAAATAAATAATGAGTAAGTGTTTCCAAACTTTTGTATATATATATATATATATATATATATATATATGCATTGGTAGTATACATTTAATAATGATCTATTAAATAAATAAACCTCAATCAAGTCGCAGTAATACAAAGAAAATGATGAACTTTGGTTAATTATTGATAGTTCAAGGATAAAAAAAACAAAGCAAACAAACAAAAAACACCAATATGCAATATGCTTTGGAGAACTCTGAAGATGTGAGGGAACATTCTGCATCTTACTGGAACTTCTCGCTTTTTCAGTACAAGACACAGGGATAAAGCACGACTTACAAACATACACACAGAGTCCAGGTCTAAGATAAAAGGCGGCAATGGGCCCTTCAGCACCATCTGGCCAAATATCTACCTCACTCTGTGTGCTGCCTGGCACGTAGCAGAGCATTTATTTATGTTACAGCTAACAGACATGGCCACATTAATTCCTCACACATGCTCCCTCTGGTTAAAGAACTTCTCGCTCTCTTGGACAGTTGGGGACAGAAAGCTTTGTTTGTTTGCCATTATTTAAATGCCTCAGGAAGCAACTGTCGGTACTTGCTGGAATAGCTAAACTACATCATACATTCACACCAACAGTATTAAAGAACTTACATTAAAATAACTTGATTTATTAATTTAAGAGGAAATTTCTTTAATCTGCCTTTTAAACCATTTTAAATAAGCTTCATTTGATCTATACAGTATCTAAATGCAGGTCATCTTTGATATACCAGTCATTTTTCATTCAGACAGAAGGTTGTAAACATTACACAGTCAGATATGATACAGAGAGCTTAGTTTGCTGTCTCATGTCTTATTTTACAATACATTATCTTTTCTCTTAAGTTAAATCATCTCTGTAATACAACAGATAAACGACAGTTGAACTTTAGACTCCAATATACTTTATATGAGATGTCTGGGATTTTTTATCAGTTGCACGTTACACCAGGTAACTCTTATCTAAAGAAATATCATGTCACAATGAAATCCTTCATGCTGCTGTAGTATTAACAACTTTTTATTTTCATCAAAACAAAGAGGAATGACTGTTTTCCATTATGCTGAGCTCGCGGCGCACAAATACAGTGACGTCCCTTCTTTTGTTTGCGTGCATGATCCTAAGCATATTATCATCTGACAAACATGAGTAAAATGTCTTGTATATCACCGAGCAGTTACTTTTGGAACAGTCAGTTCTAATCCCTCTCTAGCCAAACACGTAGCTCACACACACAACGTAAATACAAAACATTGTCATCCGCGCATGACAACATGTTGTCTCACTGCAACGCTTCATAGACCTTCCATACAGTCTGCGCATTGACAATTGAAGTCTGTTATTTACTTGTCGGGTCGTTTTATTGAACGTCTTCAGTCAGATGCTGACTGTTGAACACTCTGCTTTTCTGTCTCAGGAACAGAAAGTTTATCTGGGGTGTGATAAGACTAAAGCCCCGAATAGCACCTGTCTCTCATTCAGGCAGATATGTATACACAAGGTGGTATATAAAAGCAGCGATGATGGGTTAACTTTGACATAACAAAGGAGGACGTGGTTTACTGGATGTATTGCCTTGAGGGCAGGGATGCAAAAATAAATTGTGGTTACTTGTTTTAGCACCTGAACGCAGAGGAAAACACAGCAAATACAATTACATGTTTGATTCTGAATGGTCAGTATACCACCACCAGAACACATTTTTATCCGAGGGTCCAGCTTTCACAAAGTTAAAGATGGTAACCACAATAGAAATGTTCGTTTAAAGCTGCAATCTGTAACTTTTTGTTTGGTTTAAAATAAATGAAAATAATTTATTGAGCAAAGAACATAAAAACAGAGGTGTTTTTGAGTTTTTAACTTTGAAAAATCATATACATAAAAAATCTATTACTTAATTACTTTTACAAAACACAAAAAATGTATTTATCAAATGAAGTAGAGTAAAAAGTATAATATATGCTTTATGCTAGAAAGTAAAAACTTAAAGTAGCCTAAAAAACAAAGTAAAAACATTAAGTAGTACTTGAAAAAAGTTCTTAATAGAGTAAAAATAATCAAGTATTGCACACCTCTGATAAAAAAAATCTCAATTCCAAGAGTTGCACAGGTAAGCTTATGATAATGATTGTATTTTGTTAAAAATGTCAGATTGATGTAATATGATTTTAACACAAATAAAGACAAATATGTAAAGTAATATACAATTTTATATTTCAAACAGCAATAAAATATCAAATGAAAATAAAGAGGATTTAAAGATGCAATCTGTAACTTTTTGTGGTTCAAAATAAACAAAAAGTAGTTTCCTATTTTTGACCCTGGACTTAAGTAGGACAGAAACATTTTTGGTAAAAGCCAAAAATACATTGTATGTGTCAAAATTATCGATTTTTTTATTCCAAAAATCATTAGGATATGAAGTAAAGATCATGTTCCATGAAGATATTTTGTAAATGTTATACCTTAACTAAATCAAAACTTTATTTTTTAAAGGTAATTTTCTCAATATTTTTTTATTTTTTGCACCCTCAGATTTCAGATTTTCAGCATACTTACTGTATTCAGCTTTCAGATCATGTAAAAATCTCAATTAAAAAATTGACCCTTAACCCTTGTTGTCCAGGCTCACATTTACACCAAATAACAGTGGAAAGCTTAAAATCACGATTTATAAACTGAACTGTCAGTCGAATTCTGCAGGAAATTTCATTTTTGCATCATTTTACTTCAGCCCACATAAAGGTACACAAAGTAAACTGTCATAGAGAGATGGCGACAAAGAGGCAAAAGTTACAGATTGCAGATTTAAAGAGGCATGACAAACCTTTACATAAGCACATATTAACCTGGATTGTGGGTGGTTAATGTATAAAGTACAGCAAATGTGAAACAGCTGTGAAAACGCAGTGTGTTACGTTGCATAAATATTCACAAATGATTAGAATCACCTTGATGTAAGAATTACGGTATACCATTGAAAATATTTTTTGACCAGTCGCACTTCTCAGTCGACTTAATGAGCCATGAACCTCAATTTATGAACCATTACATGTTAAAAAATAACCTGGACCGGCTGAGGTCAGCATGACACTATTTCATGTACAAGTAAAATAGATTGATTTGATATGACATTACTCTGAGGTGAACCGTTTTGGGGTTTTCATCCCCGTGATTTGATAAAGATATGGAGCGACATACAGCCAGTGGAGCCAAAAGTGGTGATCTCACCTCAATGGCTTGCTTCTCATCAGGATTCTGGTTCTTTGATCAATTCGCCAAGTCTGCATCAAGTGAGGTGCAAGGGAGGGTTTGTAAGGTCATGTACAACATATTGAGCTCGAACGAGTCTAGTTCCTTCATGTGAAATGATCCTATCCAGACCGCTTGATATGACCTGAAGCCTCCTTTTAAATGGAGTGTAAACATCGCTCACAATATGTATTGAACGCTTGTTCACTTAAGGCAGGTCTGCACGACCGATCTAGCAAAAACAGTCAATATAGGTCGACGTTGGTTTCTAAGAGCAGTTAGGTGTCTGCGTTAGCATTTAATAAGACTTGGTTAGCAATCTGAGGTGTGAACATTACCATCAGGCAGCCATTTTCAAAAACTGCTGTTTTCCTTCTTTTACGTTGTGTACTAGGCATATATCCAGCTCTTAAATGTCTGCATGTGCATGCTAAAAACACTCAGTGGTATGTAACAGCTGTTTTTATCCAACATTTTAATCAAAGGCAGAGCACTTCAGTCTGGTTTTTGGCAGGCGGTAAGAAGGAAATGTCAAAACTAGCAATAAATAAATAATAGATTTATTTTGCGTATGTGCGTGTGTCTAGCCTCATTTGTGGGGTCAGATATCCCCACAACATCACGGACCATCCAGCAGTAAATGATGCTTATTTGAAAATGTTAGTATAATCAAAAACATCAAGAAACATTATCTGAGAAAAGAAAACCATTTCAGGAAGCTAGTTAAAACATAATAGACCTACATGACCCGCATGGTCTGAGTCACATCCCCTCATCTGGAACCTATAATGACCTCCAGCCTTATGATAAGAAGAAAAACGTGAGGTACATGTGGGAGGTGATTTCTTGCTTATCACAATCTGGCTTTATCTGAACTTTTCGTGCACACCTTACTATGCCATGGATAAGGCTGACACGGCTGAAGGATCTGGAATTGATTGGCTGACTTCTGGCTTTCTAGGTCTGTTGTCACAGAGGCGATAGTTTGGTTTAGATCTCTGCAGGCTGCTGATTTACCAGCTGTCAAAAGCTGTTTAAAGTCCTGTCATATATGATTTTCATTGTGCCATATATTAATATAAATTTAATGATATGTAATATTATGGTAGAATTTTATTTCATTCAAGAAATAATTGTATTTCAATGCAATTATGATGAATTAATAAAGTACATTTGACTATTTATTGTGCCATATATTAATATAAATTTAATGATATGTAGTATTAACTTAGAATTTTATTTCATTCAAGAAATCATTTTATTTCAATGCAATTATGATGAATTAATAAAGTACATTTGACTATTTATAATACCAATGTGAGCTTATTTGATACTTTTAGAACTAACCTGATCTGATCGCTGCTGTCCTTCTGAAACCTCCATATTTCATGATTTAGCCCAAAAATAATAATTATTAATCATTCTTTATGTTTGTCATTTGGTTTTGCAAATATCTAACCAATACAATTTTTTTATAGGTTTCTGAAGGACAGTGACCATATGATTATTTTGATTGTACGCTTTTAAAAATAAATGTGCTTAAAAGGTTCTTCACAGTGATGCCATAAAAGAACCAGTTTCCACAAAGAACCATTCAGTCAAATTTTCTTTAAAGGTTCTTTTTATAATCTGAAGAACCTTTTTACACCTTTTGGGAGACAGAAAGGTTCTTCGGATGTGAAAAGGTCTTTATGGAACCATTAAGACAAAGAGGTTCTTCTATGTAATGCACCCTTGAATTGTAACTCCTGCATCCAGATCAATAAAGAATTTGACTTTTGACCCTATGGTTAAATTCTTTTCTCATTGATTAGATTGTCATGGGTGAATTGATCAGTTTCAAATAATAATGGACATTTAAAACAAAGGGAAGTATTTCTTTAAAACTAGAGATTTCTCAGCTGAACAAACATTTTTGTTGCCACGAGCGCAGATATCTTTTCAGTTGGAGCAGCTGTAATGCATAAAATGTATGCCTCGACACAGGTTCATTTCTTTAGGGCATGTGGGGGGACAAACAAATTAAACGGAGCACAGAGGGACCAGAGAATGTTGCTTCATCTGACCTCAGAGGCAACATGTGATTGTGGAGGTTAATAACAGAGATGATACAGTAGATAATATTTTGTGTGATGTTTGTTTTGAGCACTTTGGGAATAGTCATGGAAATATTTAGACAAATAGAAAACATGAGGCAGTTTGCAGACTGAAAGATTTATATGTTATTATTATTATTATTAATCAGGTGTAACAGATAAATGTTAAGTGTATTACAAAATGTAAAACCTGTATATTTTTGCATACTGTACATAAATATGTAAAAAGAAAACCCGCAAATGCAAAAATGCAATAGAAATTAGCATGGAAAGTACATACGTACTAAATGTTGTTTTGTGTTATCTCTTTTGTGATTGGCTGGCTCTTGTGTTGTGAGCGCTGCAGTATAAAAGGAGAGCTGGAGGAGGAGACTGCATTGACATTGTGAGGATCAGCTTTGTGGCACACAAACTCCTTTTCTCTTGCTGTTGGATCTGTATTACTCACCAGCACAATGTGTAAAGGGCTCGCTGCCCTTCCTGCGACATGCTTGAAAAGGTATGAACTGCACTTTTATTGGAAATATTCTGTACTGGTTCATTGATCAACTAAATATTTGATACTTTGGAGTGGAGTGAGTGCAAAGTCTGACTGTGGGGATGAAAAATTGAAAATCGTTTTGAGAGCAATATAAACACAAAATATGTTTATGCTTGTGAATAATAAGGATCAGTCATAAGATATACATTTAAAGGGAATTATTATATTTATTTATAACTTAATATGTTTATTTAACATGTAAAAATGTTTCTTTTTAAACATAAGGAACTATGTATTTTTTCTAACAGCGCCAAAGACATAAAGCATAAGATTGGGTTTCTGCTTCAAAAAACAGAGCCACCACAAGAACAGAAGCCTTTGAAGGAGAAACCAAAGGCAACAGAGAACAGGTAATCTGGACAAATATCACTTATATTACTTATAATATTATAAGTGGAAATATTAGATTTTAATAATAATACATAAAGCAAGAAATATTTATGTATAAATATATAGCCTATTAAAATAAAGAAACATTTAAATAAAATAATAGAATTATAAATACATATTTTGTTTTACTTTTATTTACCATGGTTAGGACAGTGTTTAAATATGTATATAATAAAATAAAATAGACAAAAAAATCATTCGAATTTTTATTCTTCCCCTAATATTAGAGTCTCTCCTGTTGAAACCGAGAAATGGAAAACATCATTTAACAACCTTATCCAAAATGAAGGTGAGTCTAAAAATGATCTTATTCTTAAATAAAGTAAATTCTGTTCATACATTGTATGTACAAGTTAGTGGGGATGAGACTGGATAACGCGTGGCACACTAATACTTCTGACTTCTGTGCTGACCCCTTATGATGTGGCCTTCAAGTCACTGTCAAAGAGCCCATGGCCCATGTTATAGGAGACAATGTTTATGTCATTCTGACAAACCATGGTCATGTTTTCTCACGCCCCAGAGCGTGCGCTACGTGTCGGCAAACTGCACTGTGTGGCCCCTGAAGAGCCCGAGTCTTCTGCTCTGGTGGGCTATAGGAGGTCATCAGCCACAAGGACAGCAGTCCTCAGAGAAATCTCTACAGACTCAAAATCTTGACCCCTTCATTCCAAAAGCATCCTTAGCATCTGCATCCCCCATAATGCGTCTATATGAATGATTACGAATATATAGATTGAAGTATTGTATATATAGCAAATACATATTCGATTATTGAACTGAAGTCAATCTTTTTTATTTCAGTTGGTCAAAAGGCTTTTGCGTCATTCTTGCAGTCCGAGTACAGCCAGGAGAACATTGAATTCTGGGAGGCTTGCGAGGAATTTAAGCAAACGGCGGTGGACAAAATGAATTTAAAAGCCAGGCAGATATTCGAGCAGTACGTCGAAGCTGATTCTCCCAATGAGGTGAGAGACACACGTTCATGTGAATGAAAGAAACAGACCCATTTATGAAATGTTCTCATGTGTTCATTTCATCTTTTAGGTGAATTTGGATTCTGCCACAAGGGAGAACACTAGAAAAAATCTGGAAAACTGTGAAGCGTCCTGTTTTGATGAAGCGCAAAGTAAGATCTTCACCCTCATGGAAAAGGACTCTTACCGCCGCTTCCTGAAATCCAAACTGTTCCTGGAAATGTGTCAACCACCTTCGGACAACAAACCCTGTAGCTTAGAGAAGAGAGGAAAGCGGCACATTTCCGAGCACAGTCAGTGTGTGCCTAGTTATGCCTAGTCGAACCCATCTTGATGAACAAAGTCAATGACAAACTTCGCCATAATCTGACTGTCGTAATCTTGGCTTCGGTTTGTAAAGCTTGTTCATGTCTAAGAGCTTAAAGATGGCCGAGATTAGCCTTCATAGCAATGATGCAAAACTGTTGTCCAGCAATTGTGATTGTAAACCATTTTCCTCGTAGTGAAGACCCAAAGGGGCAGTATGTGTCACATGACTTTTGGCTTTGCAAAACTGTTACTGAAGTGTCTAAGTAATCATTGCAAGCATGACGGTCATCTTCCGAAACGATTGTGCGCCGGAAATGTTATCATTCAAAACAAGGAAAAACCACAATTATTCAACCCTGAAATTGCATTAAATTGGCATCTGGAAAACAGAACACCGATGACGTGGTTTACAACTAAATGACTGTTACAGGTTAAAAAAAGAAAAGATAAAAAACGGAGCTATGGTGGAAATAAAACGATTCACTAATAACATCATTAATAATAGCCAAGTATATTCTCTTTATGTATTCACATTATTTTGTGTAGAAGCTCTCTCATCCGTATTACAGGTGATTTCGATTCTGTTGTCTTGGATTCTTTAACTGTGAACCTTTAAGATGTTTTCTTATCTCTTGGCCTTCATAAATTTGACAAGCTATGGAATACAGAAGACAAGTGAATGTACATGTGCAATGTATTTCCTGTCACTGCCAATGATCTACATTCTGTTGTGTAGTGAAACTGTCTCGGCTGTATGGCAGACATCACATAGCATGCTTCTGTAGAATAAATGGCCAAATGTGAGTTGTTTACATATTTGTTTACTGATGCCATATTTATTTTGTCATATTTGTGAATAAAATAACATAATACAATTCAAATGGTCTCTCAAATGCTTGCAGATCAAACAGACAATTGCTACTTTAAAAACAAATTGTAAGTGTATAATGACATGTATAATAATTAATATAATATTGTATTTATAAACACAAAAATGTATGAATAAAACTGCAGAATCTCGAAAGCATCCAACAAATTGTTGTTAAAATGGTCTCAGGTCAGTGACCATTATTTCTCAAAACACATGATAACAAGCACCAGTGTGACATGAGCATGACGTCATGAAGGATTGTTATACGATGTATGCAGATGTTTATAACATTGAGTGAATAGAACAGGAAGTTCAGATATCTCAAAACTTTAAGTATACTCATGGGTATATTTTAGCAGAATTTAAAACTAGGACATTATTTGAAAAACTATGTACCAAGTCTCTGAAACTACTGTATTAATGTTTTATTAAAAAACACCTTTACTTTAAATTTTGGGGTTCTTTTTTCTAAGATTGATAATGAGTTACTTACAGAACTAACAATGAACTTTATTACAGTTTATTAATTTGTGATTTTTTAAAAACCAAATGTTCTCTGATAACATTGGTTAATGCACAATGAACATGAACAAACAGTTGCATTTATATAAATGAACATTAATAATGATTAATAAGTGATGTCTTTTCTAATAGTAATAAAAAAATAGAAATCGTTTAGGTACTTTAAAATAATATCACCCCAAAAGAAAAAATCTGTCATCATTTACTCATCCTCTTGTCATTCCAAACCTGTATGGCTTTCTTTTTTCTGCAGAACACAAAAGATATTTTAAAGAATTTTAGTAAACAATGGTGGTACCAGTTCACTTCGATCATACAAACACAAAACCAATGCACGTAAATGCGTACCGCTGTTTTTCACTTACCAGCATTCTTGAAAATCTCTTCTTTTGTGTTCAGCAGAAGAAAGAAAGTCATACAGGTTTGAAATGACAAGAGGTTGAGTAAATGATGACAACATTTGTATTTTTGGGTGAACTATCCCTTTAACAACTGAAACAGTAATGAAGTTAAATATTGTCCTTTCAGTCAGAACGTGCTGACGTGACTCAGCGCACACACAAACACGTGCCTGTAATCAAAAGTATTGTTTAGATATTGATGAAATGTATAATACAGTACAGTACTGACAGTCATTTGTCCATTAATTTTCTCCCTTTCTTTTCTCTTCTCTTTTTACCAAACGGGATGAGAGATTTATAACCAATCAAAATGCACAAAGAAGCTGCGCTACATGGAGTGTGCTCTGCAAGGATGGGAACATTTCGTTCTGAACCCCTTGCGCTTCCGTTCCGAAGTGGGAAGCGGAGAAAATCTACAAATCTGAGCAAGTGATGTGAAACGTAAAGATTTGTTACACTTCGAACAAGTGAATATTGAATGAAAATAAGTGTCTCACAGAGAGCTGGTTGCTTTTCTCAAAATTGTAGTCATTGTGGGGAAAACAACTTTATGCAAACGTGATGTACAGTACGTACAGTTTAAAACAAATGATTAAACAAATGTTCAGGCATCAGTTTGGTATACAGTATAAATGATCAAAAGTCAATGGCCGTCATTGACATTGAACTGACATTCGTTGCCTTTGCCTGCAGATGCAGAGATCAGTAAATGAGGATCTGGTGGAACAAAGGCCAGGCTGTTTTTCTGGAGCGGTTGTGTTCTGTTTGGTGGCTGGATGTTGCTGCAGGACAGCAGGCTTCTCATTATGGTTTAGCACAGGGCTTGATGTAATTACACTCAGCTCTGGCGCTTCAGGTGCTGCAGTGTCTGTTTGATCATCCTTATTGGAGTGGGCAGCTTTTGAAATGCTGGACTACAACACACATACACACACTCAAATCCACACAGAACAGCAATGAACTCGTCTGAACCAAATGACAACGGGCCATTTTGTTGTCAGCCTGATCGGAAAATTTGTTTCGAGGTAAAATTACTAAACAGTCCACTTTTGCGCCAGCATATCTCAATCCAGGCACTATTGCTACCCAACATTTTTAAAATACTATAGACTATCATCGGATACACACCTGGTTTGAAGTTGACTTCCGGTCTGTGTTTGTTGATCGGTCTGGTTAGTTAATACTGTAATTTATATTAATAATAATATCTTATTATATATTATTTGTATTATTTGAATGGATCGTGTAACTTTGTCACATTTAAGTTTAGCCAAGTAACTGTTTTTCAACCCAATAATACTGAGACATACTATTATCTTGCTAATGTCATTTACTTATTATTTCTTTTGCTTGTTATCAGAAATATACGTGACTGGAAATAAGAATGATATCAGAATTGGAAATAATGGGCTACCCGTCACTGTATAGTTCTACAAATATATGAATTATACATAAAGTCCATAGGAAAATTGTTTTTGTAACATTCTCCATAGCAGGCTATTGTTTGGTTTACGAAGCTACTGTGTTATTTTTCGACTTGAACGTTTTACATGTCATCATAATGAAGGCCCAATGGTACGAGTTTTCCAGGTGCTTTTGAAAGCAGCAGTGGTCATCCCAAACATTACGGTTTAGAGAGTGCAGGTTGTTTAAAGTAATAATAATAAATGAAGAATCCTCTGCTGATTGTTGTTTTGAAACATTTAGTGGGTGTTAGCACGTTTCTGCTGTCTAATGTTTGTTTTGGCATAAGCAGTGAATACAAAACGTACTAACCTGCGGGTCTTTACGTTTCGTGTCGCTATGGTTACACTCTGATGTCAATCATCACAAATGTAGGAGTTACTTCTGTTCCATACATGGAATAGTCATTTAGGGAATGAAAATGCACTTGTCTTTGCAGTGTGCGTGTGGCCATTGATAAAGATATAGATTTGTAACTTAACTCTTAGGTCTTAATAAGATGCTTGCATAAATAACCTATGAAGTTTTGTCTTTGGGGAGGATAGGCTCTGAAATCGACATTCTTTGTGCATTACCAGCATCATGACAGCGATGATTTAATGTTGATTAAATGACGGATGGGGGCATTATAGTGCAAAATTGCATTCAGCACTCATTTTGGGCGTTCTGATAAAACAAAGCAGACAGCAGATAAACAATGCCATCACAGCGGGTACAATTCACTTGCAGGTGCATGAGTCCTGCGACTGAATGTTTAGCATGAAGAGCTTCCCCATACCAATACAATATAAAATACAAATAAATACGCCAATGGTACGGTTACATCCGTTTACAAACAAAATTTGAATGAGAGGCCAAGAGTGGATGTCTGAACTGCCTTAAAGGGATAGTTCATCAAAAATAAAAAACACTTTGTTCTGTTGAACACAAAGAAGATATTACAAGCTGAATTGATCTGTGATATGGATTCCTCCCATTTATAAGCTCTGTCTACATTTTTGTTATTCCAAACACAGCAAGTTCATTGCATAACCTACTTTCCCTTTAAAGAGAGGCCTCTGGTTTTGCTACACAAATGAACGTATGAAGTGAGTATTGGCAGAGCGTTATCTGGCTTTTCATCTGAGCCCGGTCATTATCTGGTTTCTGGCTTTGTTTATGTGTGTTCGAGCCACATTAGTTTCTATTTGTGGGCTCTAAGGCCACACTTGCCCACACACATAGGCACAAATAAAAATACAAATTCTTTCATCATTTACTCACCCTCATATCAATTTAAACCTGTATGACTTTCTTTCTTCTGCAGAACACAAAAGAAGATATTTTGAAGAATGCTTGCGACCAAAGAACATTGGACCTCATTGACGTCCATAGACACAAAACCACTTTTCATTTCTCAAAATACCTTCTGTTGTTCCACATAAGAAAGAATCATATACAGGTTTTAAAAGACATGAGGGTGAATAAATGATGACAAAAAGTTTATTTTTGGGTGAACTATCCCTTTTAATGCCTGGATTAGGCTTTAAGTTTATTCCTGCAATGTATAATATATGTAAATCCTCAAAGATCTTATAAACCAATTCCTTGTGTGTATGCGCATACACGGACAATAAAGATTGATTTTAATCTCGATTCTAAACACCACATCCATATGTTTACAGAACATTTAAAACCACAGGCATTAGTCGATCCTTCACTGGTATAACAGCTTTCAGTATTCTGGGAAGGTTTTCCACTAGATGTTGGAACATGGCTGCAGGGATTTGCACTTACTCAAACACAAGAGCATCATTGAGGTCAGATGATGTTGATGGGTGACGGGGCAGATTCCAGAAATATGATACAGGGCAATACAAAAACATCTGTTATTTTTTCATCTTAATGGTGTTTAATGGAGTGCAGGTCTGATCTATGTAGGCCACAACAAAAATTGTGAATGAATGTTGCCTGTATTATAGCCATATTTTTATGTTAATAATTTCTTAACACGTTTTCATTTTTCCCTTAATGTTAAAAGGGCATTATTATACAGAAATTACCCTAATCTTTTCATTCATTGTTTAAATGAATTCGATTTAGCAGCGACCAAATGTTATGTACAAACAAAACTGTAATGAAGGTCAGCTCAGCATTGACAAAGAAGTATAAAGATGCTCTTTGTCTGGCATTTAAGAAAAGGTGCTGCGTGTAGCACGTCTCAGTAACAGACCTAAGAATGTCTTTTCAGTTTTGTCAGCACAACAAGGTTCTTGACCCCCGGTGTCAAGTCATACGTCTATTTCTAAGAATTGAGAGTGGTGATGAATGTGAACATCTTTGCCTCCGACATGTTTATTTTGGCAGCGTCCCATTGCCCATCTGCTTCATTTCATTTCATCCCTCTCTCCTGCCATTTCTCTGTCCCTCTGTATCTTTTCTTCTTATGTTTTTTTACTTGTTATTCTCTGCACTGAGCTCCTCTTGGATGTGTGAATAAAACACTCTGGTCGAGTGGCTAAATGAAAGCGCTGTGGATTAAAAGAGCCCGCGGCACACGAAGGCAGGAAGCGGCCGCGTTATGATTCATTCAAATCTGGCATTTGAAAGATTCAGACAAATGTTCACAGAGGAATACAAATGCTTGTCAGAATGTGGTACCATACAGCAACTGTAAAACAATACCATACGTTTTTCATATTAAGAAGAAAAGGACGGTACCTGCTTTGGTAAAAATAAATTGACAAATTCAGACCGCAGAGTTTTCTTTTTTATAAATGTTTCTATGTTTTAACGTGTGGATCAAACAATCAGACAAACAATTAAATTCATGTTGTATGTACAGTACATATGAAAAATAAATAAATCTTCAGAACTTTAATGTGATTATGGCTTTTATGTGATCAACTACAAACATACATGCATATAGTATTATGCAGATCTTTTTTGTAAAAGTGAGGTACCCCTTTAGTCCTTACTGACAATTTTCCATCAATTCATATTTCAACCACTTCAGTTTTAAGGTTACAAGTTTGGCCAAAAAATAGAAACATCCATCACAGCTCTTGATTTTAAAAATTTTAATTTATTGTCAAATGATTTTTATCTGATTTATTTTATTTGTGCCATATTAGTCGATAATTGCCATATCTTCTGCCCTGCAGTGCACTACAACAATTGTTTTCAGTAAGGACCGCTGGAGGCACCTACAACTGCTCATATATGAATAATACTTATGTTTAGTCATACAGACAGTATAATATATATGTAAGAAACATGCAAGGCTATTTGTGATAAATCTATTAAAACATGCAAAATGATATACTGAATCACACTGAGTTACAGGTTTGTTATATCTTTCAGGTTGTCACAACTTCTCAAAACGTACAGTATGACTGCATTCTAATAGCTGCACATGCTAAGGGCAACATAATAGATGTTAACTGCAATAACACATCACATTAAGTACATCACTGGTGTCTAGACTATAGGTAATAGCACTTATGTGTGTATACTTTGATATTATTCTGGTAAAATGCAAACAAAAATGTTTAGGAGTTTTGGGTTTCCATGACCTTATATTTATGTTCTGCTTTTAAACAGGCATGGGAATAAACATTTAGAATAGATACTAGATATTGTGCCCAGTGCTTTAAAGCCATTCCCTCCTACTTGATCTTCCCATCTTAGCAACTTTCAATAGCAGTAACCAAACCACAAGTTTCCAGAGACATGTCACATGTTTGCTCTAACATTGACATATAGTGGAGCGTTCTTTTTCTTTTTCTCAAGTTGTTTCTGCTTCTGTTTACAACGTGGGCATTTTAATGTTAACAGATATTTCCAAGAAAAAGCCCACACTATTATTATCCCATCCCCTCTCCCTGCATTTAAGAGGAACAACATATTTAAATGTTTATCCTAAGAGGACGAAAACTACAAAAATGAGGTTGGATCATCCTCATTGAAAGTGCTCAAGCCACTTGTGCACTTTCCAGAAAAGCCATGAATTACAAGTGGGGATTAGCCTGTAAGTTTTATTTAGGGGTCAAAAAAAGAAGACATATTTTTGAATACACAATTTTGAAGAGGTCTTCAAATTATAGGCATTATGTGCTTATCATTTTTTAAAACTAAACACAAATGTCATACAGTAAACCATGTTATGAAGAGTGATATATTTTTGACTTTTAATACCCAATCAATAATTGATTTGATTGAATTTTGCTTTGACATTCGGAGCACTGGGCAATTTATATTGACATCTTTTCATGTAGCAAAGATCTGTGTCAGCTGCAGGAAGGCTTTGGGACAATTTCATGTTTTTCAATTTCAACAAATAAATAGTTACTTTGTCAGGTTTGGAAAATTGCCTGTTGTTAAAAAACACTTTATTTCTTGAACGAATTAAGCAAATATTTGCATGTGTGTGTTTGGGCTTCTGTTTCTCTTGTGACTCCCTGCAGCTGGTGGGTCAGTTTACTTGATAAGTTCCTGATACTGTTCAGACCTCAGGAACCGGCCGAAGGAGTCTTTCTCCATCAGGGTAAAGATGCGGCTCTGAGCCAGCTCGAAGGCAGCAGGAGAAAGATCAATCAAGTTCCTCAAAGTCACATCTTTGGTGAAGTGGTCGATGTTCACCTGAAAATGATTTTAACAAGAAATAACATAAGCTTTCTTTCTTTCTTAGAAGGGCGACACGAACTGACTTCCAATGCGCACATTAAAAGTGTGCTGGATGTTACAAATTGAACACCAAGCTTAATAAGAAAGAAACACGTATGACTGAAGACTGTGGGGAGTCTGTGGAGAAGTCAATCTTCAAGACTACCTGGTGCTGCAATGTGCATGAATTTGAGCGATGAAGCCAATTATACAGATGCCCCATAGACAGTAAGTTCTACTGTAAGGTATCTACTGTGTATACTGTACCGTACAACAAGGCATACGGTTTAAGACGTTTATTCATATCTTTTGTTTAGCAGTAGGAAATCATTACGGATTTGCCATTCACTGAAATAATCAGGTTCGATTCTTAGAGTCCTGCAACAGATGCTATTGTCCAGAGATCTTGCCAAAAACAAAGACAGCCTTCATCCTGGAAACTACATTAGCATGAAAGGTTTTTAATGCTGTAAGGATGTTTTCACTAATAATGTCATGAATAGATTTTTATTATATATGTGGGACTCTCTATTAACCTTCCATTATGATCTGAAGGTCAATGTGTTTTAATCAAAGTTCATTTTCCTTAAAACCTCACAGATATTCCATCACTGTAAAGCCTTTTAATAGCCCCTCTGGGACCTTTAGAAGGGAGAACATGGGCCTCTGCGTTTATACACTCATCTAAACAAACCTTATTAAACATATTTTCACAGAACATGAGTAAGAGGTTTGAGTAACAACGCTTTCCCTCTACCTCTGAAACATTATGCATCAATTGACTTCCAGAACCGTGTTTTGGGGAATATGAGTATGAAAAAAGCAAACAAACCTCTTTAGGCCCACCGGTCTGAATGAAGCCCTCATAAATCTTCTTAGCTTTGGTGGCCATTTTCAGGGGGGATTTGGTCTTTTTGAAATCCTCGCAAGCCTCCCAGAACTCAATATTTTCATCGCTGAACTCAGATCTCAGGAAGCTCTTGAAGGTGGCCAGGCCATCTACGGAATAAAAAGTGTGGAAAAGCCATTAGAGGGAATGTGTGTGTGACATGCTTCCGCTGTCGACCCCGTCCCACCGGCCCTTAAAATCCTTATCCAAACATTAATGCTGTGCATGCCTGGGGCACACAGCCCATAATGCAATCTCTCCTGGGTCCACATTGTGTAAGATCATGTAGCTTTCAAGTGACACCTGATTCAGCTTTGTGTATCGCACGGATCGATTTGTGTAATTACTGACTATTCAATGCTGACTTATTTCAAACACTGGCTGCAATTATTTGTGTGAAAATGATTTTTAACAAGCCATACTCACAGAGAAATGCACAATGTGTCAATGTATTCCAAACAAAGCACATAATGAACCGTAGCACATAATGACCTATAGCAGTTATGAGGGACGTTTTAGCATTAAATCAACAGAGAGCTGTTATATTTGAACATGTACTGATAAACTGCAAACATTTCCCTTTAAAATAAAATAAATAAAATTACTAAACATAACAGACTGGATCTTAAAACTTCTAATTGAATAAATATCTTTTGTTTTTTGTGGAAAAACAAAATTCCCTTCTGTGTAAAGCATTTTTAAACCATTTTGTATGTTCATATATTTGCTTTTTTCAGATGTTTAAAAAGAACCATCAAGAAATATGTGTGAAAGGTCTTTCAATGATAAATAAAAAGCATTTGTTAGTGTCAAACGGATGTTGTAAAAGGTTTTATAAATCAAGGCAGACGAGGTCATTTAATTTATTTCACCACAGCTGCTGCTGTGACATTCTTCATTGAAATACTTCAAAACTTCAAAAACTACAGATGTTTCATCTTTTGTATTTGGAGAAATCAAACGTGACTTCCATTTGATTTTAAACATCCACCAACAGCCCTAGATTCCGCCTCCAGGAATGCACTTTAAATTCAATTAGTTCAATAAATAATTTCAATAAATCAATGAGATTTTAAGACACTTAGGTGAATGTGTGTTTATATCGTTATATAAACGGAACCGTGCACTCTTAAAAATGAAGGTGGTTAAAAAGGTTTTTGTCACAATATCACAGAAGAACCATTTCTGGTTCCACAAAGAACCATTCAGTCAAAGGTTCTTTAAAGAACCATCTCTTTCTTACCTTTCCATAATCTGAAGAACCCTTATTCACCACAAAAAACCTTTTGTGAGAGAAAGGTTCTTCAATGTTAGAGGTACTTTATGGAACCATTTGGACAAAAAAAGTTCTTTTATGGCATCATGAAGCACCTTTACTTTAGCGTGTGGTGTGTGTACTATGGCCATCACGATATTAGAATTTCCCTAGACGATAGTCCTGGACAGAAGAATTCACAATACAAATACTATTGCGATATCTACTGAAATGTAAAAACAACAAAATCATCTTTTTTGTGTGTGTGTACACTGGGCAGTCGTGGCCCAGTGGTTAGAGAGTTGGACTCATGACCAGAAGGTTGCTGGTTCGATTCTCAGCGCTGGCAGGTAACGGCTGAGGTGCCCTTGAGCAAGGCACCTATAACCCCACTTGCTTACTATACAATATGTACAATGTAATGTAAGTCGCTTTGGATAAAAAAAGCGTCTGCCAAATGCATAAATATAAATATAAATATACTTTGTGTCAAAATATAAGACGGCGGAGAGAGAGTCCGTGCAACAATGCAGAAAAAAGCCATACTAAAGCCACTCCCCTAACCCCACCCCTAAACCTAACGTCATTGGTGCGAAACAAATCATACAAAACAAATAAGATTTGTACAAATTCTTACAAATAAGCCACATTATAAAATAGTAGGGGTGTGCAGCTTGATCTCACGGGAATTCGTAACTATTTTACGAGGTGGCAAATTCGTATGAATTCGTACAATGTCATTCGTTTTAGTATGATTTGCTTTCTTGCCAGTGACAGTTAGGGGTCAGGTAAGGGGAGGGTCTTCACTATGGCGTATCTGTATGTCTGTGTCCAGATTTGGATTTACAGTAGTTGTGAGGGTCAGAAGTTATAAATAGTAAAAACAATTCAACACAATTTGAAAGACGTATACATTTTTTCATTTTATGTGAAATATTTACTAATGGTTTTTGTGCATGTTAGGTTTGAGGTATGGTATAGTAAATATCATTATCTTATCTTGTCTCTACAAGGTTGTCACTAATATAGTTTGCAAAGTTTGTTTGTGTCTGTGTGCACTGCAATGTGCGTTTCAGTGCTAAACTTGTAAAACAGATCAATTTCTTTTTATGGATCTAAACTACTGTTAGGAACATTCTGTCAAATATGCAACATCTAAAGGTTAATTTGCCTTCGGAAGCACAAGCAGTTTACACATACCAAATCAAGTACATCAGTGTAGCTTCATAGATTTCTGTGAGGTTCCCGGCCAACGGATATAAACAAAGTATTAAATGTGTTTTTACAACCGGCTGATAAACGAAACCTTCCAATCAGCGGTCATGCCTAAAAGAACATTTGAGACACAAAATGCAACCAAATGGTCATTAAGATAAACATGGTACTCACAGCTGCTGGAGAGGACCTTATCGAGGGACTCGCGCCATTGAGCTGCTACTTCAGGTGTGGGTCTGATCAAAACAAGCAGAGTTCTCAGTTTAGTTTTCTTCCTTTCTAAGGCATCAGAGCCCAGTTGTTTCCATGAACAATCTACGCTGTTAATTTAGGTCTATTTCGAGTTCGGTGATGTCATAGCTGAGAAGGTAAATTCAGGTGTTGTTTTCAAATACAAAAGGCCTGGTTTAGCCTTTGAGCATCATCCAGCAATGTAAGGTGGAAGTCTTTACCTTAAACACCAGCTTGTACTGTTTTTTTTTGTACTGTTTTTTTTACAAGAAAAATTACGCATGATTACACAAAACCAAAGGAAACAGAGCTGTTAAGATGTTTTTCATTGTGCATTCAGAGCAATTGTGTCACCTTTACGCCTATACATTCTTTCAGAATAGACCAAATATAAATAAACTGACAAAGACAATGTTAAGTTTCTGTTATTCAATTGGTAGAGCATTGTGCTTGCAACGCCAAGTTTGTGGGTTCAACTCCCAGGCCTACACACACTGCTAAAATGTATAGCTTGAATGCACTGCAAGTCACTTCAGAAAAAAGCATTTGCCAAATGCATTCATGTCAACTTGATTACTGAAGTAAATTCGATCTATTTTGTTTTTAATTTAAAATGTCTTACTGTTTGAATAGGCCCTTTAATGTACATGCTCAGATTCTGCTGTTAAAAGACTCTTGCATAAGATATTACCTAAGCTAAAGGGAGCTGAAATGGTGTGCAAATGTTTTTCACAGTCAGTTTGGACACAGTTTTCATTATAAACACTCTCTTTGCATTTTTCGATCGCCGAATGTACTAACAATATCTTTCTTAATTCATATCAATTATCTCACTTGTTCTCCATCATTCATATAAAGCGTTTTTCCTTATCTGCCAATGGCGGGTGAATAGAATTTAATGGCCATATATATATATATATATATATATATATATGTCCTATCAGAAAATAAAATATATGCCAATGGAAATTGTTTACTATTCTTGCATTTTTGTGACAAACAGATTTATCATGATGAGATTTCATATCTTGGTAAAGGCACAATAGAATTTTGCTGCTCATATTTTCATTTTGATAGATTCATTTAATGCATGTGTTTCCACATGTATCAGGCATACTAGATTATTTTGTGATAATAATTTCCTTTAAATCTTGCATGTCAGTGCAATACATCAACTCATTCTTTTGAATGGAATTAGCAAATTTTACACTGTCTGATGAATTTGTAAACAAAAAAAGAATGCCTTTAAAGGTTGAAACTTCAAAAGTAATATTTTGATATCCGCTACTCTTTGAGTCTTGGGTATGAAAGGCACGTGCAGATCTGGAGTGGTCATCAGAGAGAGAGAGAGAGAATGTGTGTGTGTGTGAGAAAGACAAAGATGAGGAAAGAATGAAAAAACAAGGAGTCAGAGCAAAAGCGAAGGAAGCCAAGAGGAACTTACTTCTGAAGCTTCTCTGGTTTCTTCTCAGGCTTTTCTTGGTAGGGGATGATAAGGTCGATGGAATTCTCTGGCTTCTGTAGCAGTGTTCCCAATTTAGTTTTGATCTCTTTAGCCCTGAAGATGACATAAGCAATTACTAATGAACAATTATGATACATTTCACATCTTTACATTTTAGCCTACAGTAGTTTTATCAATAGTCTGAGACAATATATTAAATGACCATTTAATCTGTATACTCCTTAATGAGTGTTTTGTTGTGGATTCTATTAAACGTCTATTGACTTTTGTTATCATCATAACTGGATTTATGATTATTTTAACTAATGATTAGGTCAAAAAGGTACAAACCCAACCATTGAAAATTCATATTTGAATTCATAATTCATATTTGACCTAACCATGGACTAAACCAGCTCTGCATAGTTAAAATCATAACGCATGGATTGAAAATAACCCAAAACCTTTTTAGACTGTATTACGGTTTGGCAAATGACACAGTAAAATAACATTTTATCTTCCAGTGTAAATTAAATAAGATATTCAGATGACCTTCTAACTACAGTACATAACTCTGATCTTGGCACAGTTCCATCCTATGTTGGGTATTGAGAGAAAAACACAAATCCCCACCAGATGACCAGTGCATTCAATGACATCAGAAAAACTTTTTGATTTGTTGGGGTGTACAGTTCATCCTGCTGACACATAACAGATCTATTGCTCAAAATCTGCAGCAAAACAACTGATGTCAATTTGCTCACTGAAATGAGAGTTTAACTGAAGCGATATATGATGTTGGCTGTTTGTATAGTGAAGTAGCCAGCAGCATCAAACCTTTGATAACAAAACAAGCAATGTCCTCATTGCTTAAAATGTGTTAACAGCAATTCTGATCCAAATCTTGTTGAACAATGAGGTAAACAACGCTTTAAGTGAATTGTTTTTTGGAAAACCTACAGACCTATTATTTGATTTTTCAGTGACAAAACTTGTAAAAAACTTGGAATAGGACATTTTAAACCGCTGTTCATTAACCTGTTACGCTGAATGTGATCTATGAAATAGCAAGAAAGAAAAATTAATTTGGGGTGGCAAAAACCCTTTTGTGTCCCAAAATAAACAAAGCGTTCTCTAACCACCCTCCATAAAATAAATAAAGTTCCTGTTTGACACAATACAACAACAATATCTGTCATTAGATATTATCTGTTATAATACATAACCCCTAAGAAACAAGAGGTGAAAAGGCATACCAAAAATAACCTCATATGTATAATCAACTATATAGTATTTGTATTTTTTCCCCATGTTCTGCATAACACATGCATGCATTGAATCCTAAAGGAGCATGACTCAAAAAATAATCATCTGACAAGAGTAAATATATTGTAAATCTGATGTACACATATAATCCATGATGTTAACTTTCAAAGTGCTTACCTTTCCAGACATGTCTGGGGCAGGGCAGCTAATCCTTTACACATGTTCTGAGCGGTTCAGTTTGGGTTTGCAGAGTTAGTCCACTAGTATGAGTTGTTTCCTTCTCTCTCTTTTAGAATTTGTCTTCTCGCACCCCTCTGTTATAGGGAGGAAGCCCACTGGCCCAAAGCCAACAAGTCAAGAGCCAATCAACTTCTTCCTTGCAATTATAATGGAAGTCGAGAGAGCTCTGGAGATGATCAACACCAGATAGTACATTTGAAACCTGCCAAAACATCAGTGCACAGTGCCTTAGATCCATATCTATTCATATTAACAGGAAAACTGTTTTGTAAATCAAATTTCTGCAAATGTGAGTTTTTGGTCAACTTTGTGATGAGTGTGATAAGAATACTCATTGAAGCTTGACATCTACAGTATGAGATACACTGACACTTTTTGTGAACCTATGAAGAACATTTAAAAACTTTATGATCTGTTGCAGTTTAAACAAATGGAGGTATTTCCATATAGTATAAAAGAAGAATAATTATCAAGAATACCAAAAACATGCAGTAAAATAAAATGATCAACTAATATATTAATAAGGAATGCCCAATTTATTATCGGCCATATTGGTAAATTTTTATATTTTAAATATCGGCCCTATAAAATCAGGCTGATTTATTAAAGCTAATAAATTATAAATCGTTTCCTCTGGTCCTGAGACCTGTTAGACTTGCTGTGTCAAAATGATTTCCCACTGGGATTTTATTTTTAAAGTGTTTTATAAAAAACACTGTAAGAATATGTGTGTATTGATAAGTCCACCAATTCCATTAAGTATAAAAATTACATCTTTGTGTGAGGAATGTTTCTTGCTGAGCGCCAAACAAATAATGATAACAAGCATGGAAAATGTAGACACAGTATTGTATTTTTTTTGGAGACAACAAGCAAACTTTCAATTGCATAAATCTCCTAGAACATTCTTTACACAATAAGAACTGTAATAATAAATACAAGATGCAGGGAACGGAAAGTGAAGTAGAGCTACAGACTTACTGTTAATTGGTCTTTGATGGAAAGTTTGATGTTGTGTTTTATCACAGTATTATAAAACTACATAACTTTTATAATAATATATAATAAATAAATAATATTTAATAGTTATAAAATTCATTTCACTCTGGGGAAATGTGTGGGTAATGAGATGGTAGCAGCTGGTAACACTATTCTGTGACATTGAGCAACTGCACTAGAGAAAGGGTTTGTATGCTTAAGGCACACATGTTAAGGAAAGAACTTGGTCTTATTATACCATTACAGGTGTTGACAACATTTTCCACTGGCTGAGTGCATTGGACTCAGAAAATGAGAGTGTTTTCTATTCTGTCAGGCACTGGAGCAGGCAAATGAGCTCTCTTGTCAGAAACCAAACTTCAGCTTTGTAGTGATAAACATGCTGGGCAATGTGACTTTCCTACCAAAAATGATACTTCCGAATAATAATGGGACAGAAGAAAATCAGAATTAAGAAAAGAAAAATTAATCTAAACATATGTAGGACATTGTTCAATTAGAACCTAATGCTTGAAGATCTTAAATTTCAGGAAAGTGAGCAGCATATGTTACAGTACAGTACATACGTACAATGTAAAGTTCATTGAGTACAGTGTGATTAAAAACACATTGATACAGTTATTTTGGCTGTTCGGTGCTATCTGAAACATCTGGGGATTTCACAAAAAAAATGTCTCTTTTTGGGTAATCATTTTACTGATCAAATCGCCATATACGGGCTGTCCAAAACCCAAATCAAAACCTCAACGTGCCGTGTATCATGTTCGGATACCATTTATGTCCAATGATTGGGCATGTTTACAACAATTGCACTCAATTACTCTCGCCTTCAGCAGAAAAAAAACTGTTTTAAACTAATATAAACGCTTGCCAAAAAGGAAGGCAAGCAAAGTTTGTCTGTTGACCCAGGCTGAATGCAAACCATATTATTTCCCAATCATAGGTATTTGGCCAAGTGTAGCCATTTTGTTTGGACTTACAGCTAATGCTTTGACAAGTTATTTCCTTAAAAATCAACCAGCGGAAGAGACTTTTGATAAATTTTCCTCATTGTTTTAGGAACTAGTGTTTAATGGATTCGTGAGTGTGACAATAGAGTTGAACTACCCACTGCTGTTACACAATGACCATACAATGGCCAAAAGGTGCTTTCCGACTGGATAAGTTCAGGAACAAAGTTCCGGAATGAGTAAAGAGGGCTGTTGTTCGTGAACTAAGTTTTCTCTAAAACAGATAAACAGCTTATTCAACTTTCAGTAATCTAAACTTCTTTTCCAATAAAAAAAGATTACTAATTTAAATTATCCTCAGAAACAACTTTCTAATGGCCCAATTCAATAAATGACCATGTTTACACATCAATTACTCTTATTCTGTGTTCAGAAACTTGGCCTGTCCAGTGCTGAGGTAATAAGGATACAGAAATGACAGTATAAGAGTATGAGAGTATGATATATATACCGTTGCTGTAAACACTAGATAACTAATGATAAGAGCAAAGTGTGGGAAAGTCTGCCAAACTTTGTGCTGTTTCTGGCTGTGTCACATCTGCATATCCTTCCAAAGAATCTTGGTGTTAGGAAGACGCAGATAAAGTTGATTTTTAACAATGTCTCTCCTCATTTTAGCCTTAAAGGAATTGTTTTGTTGAAACCAAACATCTCTCATCATTGACTCATCTTTACGCCACCCCAGATATCCTCAGCTGCATGACAGCTGTAAGAAAAATACAAGCATTTTAAACATATTTGGTGAAAATCTTGACCTTAGCTGAAATCAAATCAAGAGATGCTTCATGGAACCATCAAGTCACAAGACATGCAACCACCGATAGGATGTGACGTTACTGACATGCCATATTTGATTTTGTTTGTGTTCATAGAAGTCATACACATCTGAGATGACATGAAGATAAGGAAATGAGGATAAATGTTCATTTTTGGGTGAACAGTCCCTTTAAATTTCAGCCTGAACTGTTAACATGTCTGTATATTTTCTTTTAAATTCTGTCATCATTTATCTACCCTCATATCATTGAAAACCCACAAGACTTTCTTCTGTGAACACAAAAAAATACAAAAGATATTTTGAGAAATGTCTCAGTGTTTTATGTCCATACAATAGACGTCAATAAGTGCCAATGTTGTTTAGCAACATTCTTCAAAATATCTTCTTTTGTGTTCTACAGAAGAAAGAAAGTCATACAAGTTTGGAATGACATGTGAGCGACTAAATGATGATTTTTCATTTTTGGGTGAACTATCCCGTTTAAGAGTGCTTTTCACATTAATATAAGCAAACGCCAGGGAACCCACATTTATAATAAATCTATGATATGAAAATTGTAGCGCACTACCCCCAACTTTAGCCCTGAATTCTCTAAGGCAGCATAACCATGACAACTTTAAATAAACAGTGTAAACTAGTTTAGATGTTTCACAATAGCCCACATCCATGTCAGCTCATACTCTGTGGTGCTATAACAAATGAACAGGATGCTGTGAAACAAGGCCGGGTAATGAAGCCACATTTGTCACGCTGCTAGCTAAGATCATAGGTGTTGAGTGTACCATGAAAGCTTTATAGTGCTAAAACATCACAGAGGCAGGTGTCACATTTTAAATGGCTCACATGAATGCAGGTTGTTATGTACTAGAAAGATGTTGGGTAAGCCACATCACATTATCCATGGAGAAACAGGGGAAAAAATCTTGAAAAATCATAAATAAAACAAATGGGTTACCGTCATGCATTTGGCATACATTTTTATGCAAAAGTAATGCAGGTATATATAATTAAAAGTTCAATGGGAAACAAACCCAAAAATCTATATATAAGCCAACTAATTCTAACTTGTTTGTTACAAGTTATAGATTTATTAAACAGGTTATGCACTGGTTAATAAATGTAAAGACGGCAAATAAAAAAATGATTTCCATTTAATCACAAATGACAGTACAATATTGGCCTACTTGGTAACATTTAGAAAAAAAGGTGGCATTGCCTAACATTACTGGTGTATATCCTGAATGGAAAACGGAACACGTTTACAGTTCGCTATGATCTTTATGATAGGTTTTATCTTCATAAATTTGACAGGGTGCGGGGCACAGACTGCGACTGGACGCCTCTGGGAGCTCTTCTCCACACAGCATGAGCACACAAGCACGATTCACTGGAGAGGAAATTAAAATAATGTTCCCACAGCAGCATAAATTGATGAAGTTAAGTCGTTTATTTGCAAAAGCTTTTCCGGAGGACCCTAGCTTAATAAAAGAAGAATTCTCTGCATAAATTATTTGCTTTGAAAGAACAAGGGCCATTACATAATTGCATATTGAGTGGAAAAAAGACAAATAACGTGGCCCTCGACCCTATCGGCCTTTCTTAGAAAACAACTGTGAAAAGTACTAGCGTAGAGAAGTCAACATAACATGTAATTCATGGAGGCAACGTGCCGCACATGGCTATTGTTTTGTGTTGTGGTCACCATGTAACCATTTATTGAAAATAAATGATATGTCTGGATTTCCAGCAATTTAATTGAGATTAGAAAACAATGTGAATTTTGTTTGTTCCTAGCTGATAGGTATTTGAATAAACGCTTCTTCAGCACTTTTGACATAATAATAACGTGATAACGTGCAATAGGGAAAAATAACAAATGTGCAGTCAAAAGCCTTAAATTTGCAGGATAAAGAAATGCCAAACTAAACTTGACGTTGAAGTTCATCCATCATGGAAAATCTGTGCTGTCTGGTTTAACACTCCTTAGATCATCAAGTGATAGCCAGCAAACGGAAGGGATATTTGCACAACAACCTCATTGTGGGAACCATGAATATCTCCCACTCTACAAACCTTCGTAATCTATAATCTTTGGCTGGAATTGGAAGGAAATGGGAAATAGACTGGGCAACTTTCTATTCGCATAATAGCATTTATGGTAATTATATACATTACAACCTGTGATTAATGTTAAGAAAAACATGTACTGTAAATAAATTATAAATAAATATATAAGAACGGTACATTTATTTCAAATCTGTCAATTTCATTTAATGAAAAAATCAAAGATAAAGTATGCCAATTTTAAAATGCTGTATGAATAAAAAATATATGGAGATATAATGGAAAATATAATGCACTAGCACAGCAGAAATTACAAACAACACCTTTGAAAAAAAAAACTGTTCTTGTTAAATGTCATGCTTTCTTGTTGCTTTGCGTCCTCAATTATAATCCTGCAGATTGATGTCTGGAGCATAACAGAAATTGCATTTGTGAGTTTTCACCCTAAGGTTTTACAGCTCAACTTAAAAACACTCAAGCTCTTCATGCTACTATTATAATGATGAAGCGTATCTTTAAAGCTGTTGTTTTTCAAACAGCATGTGTTCTCAATTACGCTGCCTGAGGCCAAAACAGGTTGAACATTCCTCGTCGTCAAAATGTTGTGATGAGCACATCAGCAAACTCTTTCAGCTCCAATATGGTTTGATCAAGGCTGTGTGACCAAGAGGGTATTTTTTATATTTTGGGGGGGCAAGAACATAGTTAAAGGGATAGTTCACCCCCAAAAAATAAAAAATGGCATAATTTACTCACCTGTACATCATTCCAATCATGTATGACTTACTGTCTTCTGCAGAACACAAAAGAAATATTTCAAAGAATGTTGGTGCCCCTAAAACACTAGCCCCCATTGACTTCCATTGCACAGACACAAAACCATTAACACATTTCTCAAAATATCTTATTTTGTGTTACACAGAAGAAAGAGTACTTAGGTTTTGAATAACTCATGACTAACACATTTTTGGGTGAACTATCCTTTCAGGCCTATAAAAACTACAGTGCAACAGTGGCAAAAGGAAGCACAGAATATATTATATTCACAGTACATGCAACATATTAGATTGCTTTCTGCTAAAATTACCACACACACAACTGCACCCCACGAGTCTGCTACCAACATCTTGAATGCATCTGTATTGTTCTCCCCAAGTCTTTTTACTGCCTTTGGGCACAATTTTCAAAGGCAGCATGAAATCAATCTCTACATAGAGTTGTGGATGGAAAAGGACTATTTATCAATGTACTGTTCCCTGCTGTGTCTATGAAACGCACTACCCTGCTGAAAAGACTCATCTTAAGCCAGCATGAATATCCATGCTGGGTCAGTTTGGCTTTGGTGAAAGTCTAGCTGAACCACCCTAACTTAGGTGTTTACCAGCAAAACTGGTTTCTTTCAGTACCTATCCTAATATTTGTGGAAAAAAAAGAAACTGAAAATTAACAATTTGAAATATTTTTTTCCTGCTGCTTTAAATTATATCATTTAGGTTTTCATATAAGTTGAAAATATCTGAAATTTCCAAGGCAACAGTGAACACCGCCAATAGTGACATAATAGAATTGAGAAATGTAAGCTGATGTGCAGGGCTGACTGTGAAAGCTCTAATTCACAGGAGATGGAAGCTCCAAAGCCCAGAGGAACAAGGTCACTGGACAGAACAGTGTTTCCTTTTCACAGGGGACCAGCAGTGAGCCTTTTCCCACGCTTGGAGTGGAAAGAATAGAGGACTGTCCCTTAAATATTAGCTTAATTATTATACACTTTATTATAAATACATTTGAATGCAACAAATAAAGGGCTTACAAGCCTTCCTGCCATGCAGTCCTTTTGCAAAAACAGCCTGGACATTACTGACGGTATGCGAGTCATGAGGGGAAACAGATGACTCAGAACCAGTGGCTGGATGTCACAGAAAATTTGTCATAAACAAAAGTGACTTGATGGGACAGACAGTGCCTGATTTGTAAAGTATTCCTGGAATACTCATTTTTAACAGCGTCAGGGGAATGTGTTTCTCATTGCGTTTAGAACGTCCCTCGACCTGTATATCCTGCTCACAGAGGGTCAAATGAGGCTGTATCAAAAGACACACAAATTGTTTCATGTCTTCGGTTCATGAGAAGTATTAAGAAAATGCAACAAGTGAAAGGAAGCCTAAATCATAAATGACAATATATTATTTTCTGATAGCCTATATTTAATAGCTGATTATGCACTTACTAAACAGCCCAGCCAGCTCATGTTTGAAGGACGACTGCCCCCGGCCCGAAACAGTGGCCGTTTGCTGTGGTGACTTCTTTGTTTGAAATGTGCTGCCCTCTGCTGACGCAAACAATGCAAATACAAAACAAAGTCTTATTACAGTACATAACGTCTAACTCACATGCATGTAATAAATATCCTACACTTTCATCCTTGCGGCACTCTAAGTTTATACCTTTTATTAGATTGATGTAAACATCGTCAAAGTATAGGTCAGTCAGGTAGGCTAGGCCTACTTCGCAAATTAATGATTGCTTACAGGTAGCCTATCTAAAATATATGTTTAATAGTTGTCTCTTTAAAATTTAAACTTAAAAGCACTTATAGCATACTTTTCACTGTAACACTTTACATCATATAACATGACAAACCAAACATGAGCCCGGAAACTTCGACTGTCCCGACAAAACTGCCAAAGCAAAAAAGGCTGCACACAAAGCTGTTGATTGTAACCTGAGAGCGCATGCACTGCGCATGCGTTAATCAGACTGCATTAAAAGGGTAAACTGCGCCACCTAGAGACACATGCGTGCCGTAGAGTTGTGTATAATTGTTGGGGCGTTGGTTGAAGTGTAATCTTAAAAATGGCACACACAAGAAAATGTGTTTTAAAATAGATGAGAAATCCATTAGCATTCCCCTCTTAACATTAACCATTAATGCTTCATTCTCAGATGTTGAAAATTGTTTATCATTTGAGTTATTTTCTCTTTGTCCTATGGTTATTTATTTGTAAGGGAAGTGTTTTCGTATTATTTATGTACTTTTTACATAGCCTACATTAGCGGTCAAATGTTTTGGGACACTTGAGCGAAAATTTTCTCATTATAAAAAAACCTTTTTGCTTAAGTTTAAATATCTGAAATTAGTTTAGTAGACAAAAATGAATAATTCTGACTGAATAATTAAGAAAGAACAGCCAATTAGAGCACAGAATAGATTGAAAACTCCTTTAATATTGTTTAAAAACATCTCAGGGTGAGACCTCAAGAAACTGCTTGATAAAATGACATGAAAACATTTCTGCAAATTCTAGTCGAAATGTGAGACGATAATATAACATGTTTTAATTTATTTTTCTTTTTTTTATTAGCTACAATAATAATTTCACAAACATAATTCGCATATAATATAATAATTCTTCATAATTTTAATGAGTTTTTCTTATTCTAAAATGTGTAAAAAATATCACCGTAAGTGAGTAAGTGTCCCAAAACTTTTGACCGCTAGTGTAATAAAAAAAAATTATGTTGTGTTGTTGCTAATCTCCCACTAGTAGGCAATATTGCATAAAAAGTCTGACAAGGTAGTGCAATAAAACGTTCAATATAAACACACAATATTAATAGACTATATGGACACAGCTACTTTTATTAAATCATTTAAAATGAATATATTTAGCCTATATATTTTAATTAAATGCTAACTTTAATGTCTACAATGGTGTGTTGACTATGTGCCTTTGTAAGAAAATGTCGCGTTTAAATGCATGCATGTGAAAAAGCAACATCAAGGTGAAATTTACTGTCACATACGCATCTTGTGCGTCAGTTCTTTTATAAAAGCCTATGATTGCGGAATCGCTGTGTATCACTGCAGCGCACTGGGTGTGGGCGAGGCACGACCTTGATGCTACTGTATGACTCATCAAGCGCACTGTTTTATTGAAGATTTCTAAAGACGTGGGCCATCAGACATGACCCAAGTCTGTGAATAGGCTGTTAAGCAAGGTGGTTGATGTATCAATTACAGACACGTGTATAGGCCTATTTGTTCGGTGCTATGCTTGGCTCTTGCGTTTTCAGATCCGACTATCACACAGCAATGTTTGCAAAAGACAAAACGACGAAGTACTGCTAAAAACCCAGAGGAAATTGCCACGTCTGAATGAATTGACTCAAGATTAAAGTAAACAGTTTCTGCCATAAAATGATTTATAAGCTTGTCAAAGCGGTTGAGTGTTGAGCATATAGGCGCTGCATAATTATTTATTAAATAATATATATTAAAAAATACATTATTATTTAAATGTTGCTGTAAATTTATTATAAGTAGGCTATGTGTTATATGTATGGGGTGTCTAATATGCAACAATGTTTACCATAATATATATTTAATGTATTATATGTATAATATATATGTATTATATAGGTATAATGTATCATTTTAAGTCAAACAAACAACAAAAATACATATACTGTATTATATTCATAAAAATCAATGAATTCCCTATTATATTGTATTATGTTATATCATAATTCATCATATTATATTAGCCTACATGGTATAATATTCCTTACTTGATGGATCCTTGGAAAGTGTAATCCCTATAGACAGTTTCATAGCAACAACATAAACAAATGTTAATGCACATGCATGCTTTTGTGGTCCAATTTACTTCCGGTACATATCCGCAAGGAATAGAGTCCCTGCACATTATTTCTGATAACCAGCAAAAGAAATAACAAGTAAATGACATTAACTAGCAACTTAAAAGTATGTCTAGACAGTTTTATTTTGGGTTACCATGTAGAAGAACCGTTACTTGGCTAAACTTAAATGTGACAAAGTTACACAACCCATTTAAGAAATTGTTTATTTTTTAAAATTAATTTACAATAAAATTCAACAAATTGTTAATGTAATACAATTATTATACAATAAATATATTATTAGCCATAGCCAGAGCGATCTACAAACACAGACCAGAGGATAACTTTGGGCCACACTCTTAAAAAAAAACTGCTTCAAAAGGTTTTTTGATACCATAGAAGAACATTTTGGTTCCACAAAGAATCTTTAACATCTTAAGAACCGTTCTGTTTCACAAAAGGTTCTTTGTGGCGAAAAAAGGTTCTTCAGATTATAGAAAAGTAAGAAAGAGATGGCTCTTTAAAGAATTTTTCACTGAATGGTTCTTTGTGGAACTAAAAATGGTTCTGCTAAGCACCTTTATTTTTAAGAGTGCAGGCGCGTGCATCCGATGTAACTTTAGTCCATGCTTTTAATCTTCCAATAATCAAGTTATTATCTGATATTTAATAAGCTCAATTAAATGTAGCCTACTCTTTAATAAACAAGAGCATCTGAACTTCAGTCATGAAATGGATAAAATAGTCGTAATACACTAAATAAAATCCAAAGGCCTTGTTCTTATGATGAGCTGGGCTGACTATAGTCTACTGTATGGTGTATATCTAATAGACCATCTTCTAGCTCCTGTTTAGCTAATGAAATTAAAATATTTACCCACTGTGAATGTACTAATCTAGAATTTCATCCACAAATTATGATTGCTTTTGTGGATTAATAATGATATTCATGCGATTACTGTCTAGAGGGGGACATAGTTCAGTTGTACGTGGCCATGACATGATTTACAAATCCAAACCGTGACGTCTTATCAAATATCATATCACGCCCTCATACAATTCAAGCTAAATGTCACGCTTATTTATTCCATGTGTAAGCAAACACACATACAAAGACGTAAACACGTTATCAAATGTAGTTCCTCTTTTCTGTAGTATTTCATTTTCCGATTGGGTGATGAACAGTCAGCAGTAAATATAGCTTGAGCTTAGAGAATCATGTGAACCACTTTGGAAACTGGGCCCAAACGGTTGCCTTGGCGACTGTGTAAACCTACACTTCGGGCTGCTTGTTGCTTGTGGGCATTGATGGTTAAATATGAAACACAAGCTCACTTAAGTCTGGCCTGTCATGTGCATAATAGGCATGTTTACCTCATGGCGAAGTGTCTGTAATTCAATCTTTGCTTAAAACAGAAAAAGCATTTAGCAAGAACAAATATGCCATTTAGAGTTGTTTTGAATATGACCCATGACTGTATCAATCTGTTTTTAATGTTGTTTTTCTGATAGACAAAACAAGATGTCAAAGCATATTACTTTAATGAAAAAGTTTTATTCACATTCAATTTAATAATAATAAATAGTTACACACAAACGTTGA
Source organism: Oreonectes daqikongensis (assembly GCA_026939265.1). Lineage (NCBI taxonomy): Eukaryota > Metazoa > Chordata > Actinopteri > Cypriniformes > Nemacheilidae > Oreonectes > Oreonectes daqikongensis. Next base: position 7,029,061 of record JAOTQM010000022.1, read on the forward strand.
ACATTCTAAAATAATGGCTTATAGCAGTACAGATTGTCACTTAGAAAAAAACATTGTACTACAAATGTTTTTTTATATGGTACCATAGGTACCATAGTAAATCATATTTACATTTACATGATGACAATATCATGGTTTTCTTTGAAATACTTTGGAGGACCAAGTAAATAACATGGTATTTTAATACCATGGTACTGGCACAGCTCTGTTTTGTAAATTGGTATTTTTTTTCACAAAAAAAGAATAAATTAAATAAGTTAACACATTAATACTCAAACACGTCATTCATTTAACATCACAACATACTGTAGGTTTTTCAGATTGAAGTATGCTATGCTCAATGCATACTTTAGTAAAGTTAATGTGCTGATGATACAGTTCCTGTCATTCCCTCTATTCGACTAGGGGGTTCTTTTTGACTAAAGGGGTCTTGGAATGCAGCGATAACCTGCACTTCCTTTATGCCATTCATAAATGACACCCAGGGCTCATCTCAGGGCTCTCCGACTGCCACAAACAGCCTTCTTAGGATCCACACTGGTCCCTTCTCGTCTGAGCTTCCATCCTTTGTAGAACAACTTCATCTGAATCTGGTTTTATTTCATTTTGGTTTATCTTCCTCACGAGGCGTTCGTTTTTTCGGGGCCTTTTTGCTTTTCGCCTTGGCGCTCTTCGCTGTGAGTTGGCTGACCAGGTTGCGGTATGCGGCAGATCGGAGGAATCGTGGGTAACAATCCTTTTCCATGAGAATGTAGATGCGGTACTGAGCCATATCGAAGCAGGACGTGGTGGGGCTGGTCAGATTGGCTTGAGTGATGTCTCGAGTCTCATAGTCGATGTTGACCTGAAAGTAAACAGGAAGTGAATTTAAACATCCACAATTGTACGTAACAGTGAAATTTAAAAGTGAAATAAAGTAAATAATTTCTTTACCTCTCTAAGGGCTTCACTTCCGATAAACTCCTCGTATATCCTTGTGGCTTTGGATGGCAACTTGACTGTTGACTTTGTGTTTTTGTATTCTTCGCAGGCCAAGTAAAAGGCTAGGTTCTCCTCGCTAAATTCAGATTTTAGGAATGCTCTAAAAGCATACAGTCCATCTATAATAGAGAGAGAGAAAATGGGGTTAGAGAGAAAGGATTAGTTGTATAACGTGTCTCATCAGATTAAAGTACCCCACACAGATCAGACGGCTGGGACACATCTGTGCACTTCACTCCCTGTTCCATCAGCTAAATTTAACCCAGGATGCTCTTTTTTGGCACCTTTAGCTCTAATGTCATTACTAAAGCATGCTTTTTACCTGATTGCATCTTTCATTAAGGATTTTCAGGATGGTATAATCTGGTCATTTTATTCGCACACAATTTGCTTTACACTGTAGCCCATGACACCAACGTGATATAACTGAACTGCTGTGTTCTTTATACTTACTTTTATTTGATAGGAGCTTCGCAAGAGATTCTTTCCACGTCAGACATTCCTCCAAGGTCAACCTGCAAAGATGTCAGGCAGAAACACGTTAGCGATGTTCATCGCGCAACAAAATAAAAACGTGTTATGAAACAATGCAGGTAAATACTGACCTTGGTTTTCTATATTTGTAGCAATAGCATAGAATGTTCCAGTCCTGCCTCTGCAGAACGCCACCCACGCATGCCTTTATCCTTTTTGCCCTGATGTTAACAAAACATTTCTTTAGTTCACAGTACAGTATACAGTATATACATTCATAATAATATATACATTGCATTTCAATTAATAATCATATTCACTAATATGATTCAATGCTGTCATTATGTTAAGCTATTTAAATAACATACTCAATTTCATAATAAAGACAATACAAGGAAATCTTAACGGCAATGTGAACATCATACCTTTCCAGGCAGGTGTTTGACAGCTCTGCTATTCCTCGACACATTTTAAAACCAGCAGGGAAGTAAATATCCATTACGCAGTGTGGTCTCTAGGAAAAATATATCAGCAGTCTGTCTGCAAAATGGGAACGGTGAGTTTATATAGAGGAGGAGGCACAGCGTCATGCCTTGCCTTAGCCAATCATCATGCTGTTCACTCTCCAGTCAAATAAACTGTACATTTATGTGATTGTGAAAAGAGACACATGAGAGTTTATTGGTCAAACTAAATGAAATTTTATTTTGGTGTTCCAGTTCCCATCATTTCTCTACTACAAACATAGTTATTGCTATGAAATGCATAAATAAATATCTCAAAGATGTCGATCAGATGAGGAGAAGAGCTACTGTAGCACAGTACAGTTCAATATAAAGAAGAAGTGTTGGTTGGTTATATAAAACTACATTGTTCAACATTCAACTCTAAATCAAAAAGAACTTTACATATGAAGCTTGTATGAGAATTGAGATACAAAAACTATAGAGTACAAAATCCAGAGGAACAAGATCCGTTTTGACGTGGTTTTGTTTTGTTAGTTTTAGTTTGGGATGTTTGACAGCGACACAAAGGACTAAACATATTACCATTTCTTGGAGGTGTTTGTGCATTGAGTGTGCAAAATATATATACTTTATATAATGTACAGTGGGGTCCAAATGTCTGTGACTACATTCAAAATACAAGATTTAATTTTTTTTATTTTGAAGATAAAATATTTCAGATTCTGTACTTTTCTAGGTCACTATTTAAATTTAAACTAATTTGTGACACAGCCATGTTAACTTTCCATTGAAGCACACAATATGCTCTTTCATTCTTAAGTCATGCTTGTAAACCATGAATAATATGGTTTTGCCCTTTTTAGTCATCTAAGTTTTTTCAAACTTTTTTATTGTACGTCCCCCTTTGTGTAGATTGACTTATAATCTTAAACTTATATACAATGCTGGAACATCAATTCTTTTGGTTGGTGGTCTTATTTTTCTTATGTTTGATTGCATAAAATGTCTATATTTCATAAAATGCCATCAAATCTGTGACCCCGTTGGATCCATCTTGGTCCCCCCCAGTTTGAGAACCACTGATTTAAACAATTGTGAAATTCATATTCATATTTACACTGTTTTGCTGATGTTACCATTTTAATAAACTTGTGTAATACATTTAGTCTCAGGATTATATATTAAGCTTCAAATTGTTTGTTGTTTAAGAACTCGACTTTCATCAAGTCTGGCGAGGTTAAACATTACACTTCATTGAATCACAGACAGGACAGGCGTACCTAACTTAATCAAGCATTAATATACCGGAATGATAGTACCTGAGGGAAATCCCACCTTGAGGCCCTAACAAATGCTATCACCCGAGAGAAAAGGCCCTCCTCGCCCATCATGATTTGCAGTGTATTGACTTAAAAGCATGAAACCTGCTTGTGTAAGGACGAGGGAACTTCCGCAGCAGTTGGCCTTGAGATCCTTGCGTCTGTGCTCTGATGTAAGGCATTCACTGCCACCCTGCTGCCTGGAAGCCATTTATTAGAGATGAGGAAGACATGCGGAGGGGAAAATAAGCTTTTTGTTCTGTTCATCCACAGCTTTTGCCTTCTTACAGATAATATGCCTCAATAAAGGCAATTACACCACCGCAGAGAAGTCCATTTGGGTGGAGCAGGCTGGAATCCTTTTTCCGACTTCTTTATAGAGATGGCAGTGGGAGCAGCATTGATGCCTCCTGAGAGCAGGAAATGGGAATGGATCAGGGGCTTACTGAAAGCACCTTCTATGACACTGCTACTCATTCTTACCTTAGGGCACCTTTACTGAGTTTAATGTTGAATGAATCAAGGAGTTTGCATATTACACAATATTCTAACTACATTTTTTACTTTTATATATTGATTTTACATTATGGATTTTCAGGATATTTTCTGTGGGAAACATCTCCTTTTTTGTACCACAATTAATCATCAGAACATTACTGTCAGAAATAAGGTACATAAAGCTTTTGCTGGGAAGGTCCTAATATGTACCATTTAAGTACAAATATGTATACTTTTGGTACCAACATGTACCTTTGAGCTACAAAGATGCACTCTATTGGTGACAAGTGACAGCTTTTGTATTTTTTGTATTTTTTCTGACAGTGTTGTCACCCGTAGCTGTAATTTTTTTCTTTTGCAAGCTTTTTTCTTTAGACCGTGAGTTCTGTGCCCTTCAAACGACAGAATTCTGTTGATAAGAATGATTAATTTTGCACACTAACCTTGAACAAAGGATAATTGCATTTTTGGTCTAGTTTTTCCATAATTCATGGCCGTATTGTGTCTAAGGTGATTCTTTGGGTTTTATAGCAGTTGACCCACATCTTATAGTATAGAAGTATAAATACAAAATGCAAATGAAGCTCATTATGAAAAAAGGCTTAAAGGGATAGTTGACCCAAAAATAAAAATAATTTCAATATTTGCTTGCCCTTATGTCATTCCAAAACTGTATGACGTTCTTCTGCAGAACACAAAATACAACACTGCATGGACCCTATTTACTTCCATTGTGTGGACAAAAACTGAGACATTTCTCAAAATGTCGTCCTTTGTATTCTACCGAATAAAGAATTATATACAGTTTTTGAGTGACATGGGGTGAATAAATGTGAAAAATTCAGCTAAATTCATTTAGTGATTTACTGTTTTCTATATAAAATCAAGAAATTCAAAGACATACATAAAATTGATGTCTTTAATATTAATTGAGTAAAGCCATGTCAAAAATTAAAATCAATCTTTAGGAAGCCAACTTTCAGTATTTTTTGTGCAAAATAATAAAACGGGTCAATATAAAAATCATTTTTAGTATTTAAAATCACTCATTTCAGTGAGTGAAAGTTCAACATCTTGAAGTCTATCATATAATCTATCATTTACAATAAACACACATACCTATTTTCGTGATTTTATTATATGATTATTAAATGCTCATAATCTTGTAATGACATTTTTAGCCTGAACTTCACAAACAGGCAAAAATATAAAAGTATTTATTTTTAAATATTAAAATATTCTTATAAAAGAATTTGTATTTTTGGGGAAACTATTCCTTTAAATAGCATTAATCATAATAAGAAATGAGCAGTCCACATAGAGCCATGCATTTAATACAGTAAGTAAAAATATAATACAACATACAAATATTATGTGTTACACCAAATACAAATTTGAGGACATTTTGTAAACCCATTAACATAAATGATCAATCCCCAAACACCGGAAAACCCCTCACTAAGGTTTCCAGCTTGTTTCCTAGTTTCCTGGCAATATGCGAAAGAAAAAAGACTACGCACATTGACAGCAGAGTGCAAATCTCCTGCTCGAGGTTGATGTCAGCTCTAATGGTCATGAAGTGCTGTGAATTAACCCTGAAACTCAATGACTGTGGGTTTGTACGGGAATACAACATCAGCTTATTATTGGTAAAGGGCAGGACTGTGATGATTCCTGACACTACTGTTTAGAGAACCTTAAGTATTGGCTATTATTTAGAAAAAGATTGTAGTATACATATTGGCATATTTTAAAAAACTGTGTAAAAAATACATCATAGATTCATGATGACTGTTGGTAACCCATTATTATCAAAAAAATTAATTTCTAGTAAAATAACAACAAGGTGAAGGGAAAAACACTGTTTTTTAAAATTTAGGTATACAGTAGTGGCTAAAATTGATGTCTAGTGGGCATACTTGTATGATTATTGCACTTAATGCCCCCTTCAGGTTAGATTAACCATCAAAATATTTGACCCTGGACAACAAAACTTAAGGGTCAATTATTTGATTTTGACATCGTGTGAAAGCTGAATTATTACGCGTTCTATTGATATAGCTTATGGTTTGTTAGGATGTGACAAAATGTGGTCAAAATGTGGTCGAGTTTAAAAACAACTATTTAAAACGCAAAACATTGAGAAAATCGCCTTTAATGTTGTTAATCGGAGGCGTTGTTTTAACGCTATCTTTTGTTTTACCGCTGTAATGATGTTGTGGAGAAAAGATGAACCCGAAAGCTAAAACTCTAAGCTTTACATAGATACCAAACAAAATTCTTTAAGAAAGAAAAGATCTGTAATTAACCTAAGCTTCTACCTGAATGATTTTCCTCATGGTTACAGTGTCTGCACATAGCTTTGATAGGAGGGCATGTGTCTGTGATTCTATTTGCTGTACCTCCAGGGAGGACTTTGCCCCTGGCACACAGATGTTCTCTCTAACTTAAACTGTGCTCGGGGAGCACTGATCCACACGGCTGGAAGATCAAATTATTCCGTCTGGGCTATTGCCCTCGGAGGAAATAAAATGAACCACAGGCTCCACATCTGTGTGTGGTGAAGAGATGAATCTGAATAAAACGTTTGTAATGTGTCTTTGGTCATTGTGTAACTAGTATTTGCCACATAATTGTTACAATATAAAATACTGGATTCGAGATTCTTTAGAGTTTTCATTTATCACCTGTGTGTTTTTGCCAATCATGCCCTGAACCTGGCATTGCTAACTCTATACTCTAGAAGCAGAGATACCGAATACACATTATTTTAAATGTTATCATTGTACTTGTATTCTTAGCTCCTTCAGAGCTTTATAATATTGTCAGTATGCATGTGTTTAATATGCATATTTGTAATAATATAATCAATAATATTATCTTCAGTTACTGCAGAACAAGTGAAAAGCTATTTTGTTATGAAAGAAGTAGAGATGGGTTAATATTGCAGTGTCTGCTAGAAAGATTAGTGACCCATATTTGGCTGGTACATTTATTACAAATATTATGTCGCTTGAAATGCAAGATCTGGACCACGGTTTGTATTCTGGGCCAAAAACCAGACAATGCAAGGCTGTGTGACAGAATTGACATGCTTTACTTGATTTAGTATTAACCACTGCCAAACATATCATTGTAAACCATGAGAACATCAACGTATACTGTTAAAGAATCAAATTAAATACATTTAATAAACGACAAAACAAACAAACAAAATTACATGATACCATACTCAAAAAAATATATATTTCCCCACGATTTTCTTTTCAGATGTATTGTGTGTGTGTCCTGGTAAACCCACAGTGTGGGGACATTGGTAATACGAGTAATGTTTGACTTTGTGGGAGCATTTTTCTTGGTCCCCATGAGGTAAACAGTTTATAAATGAAACTAAATTATATTTATTTGAAATTGTAAAATTGCAGAAAGGTTTTTGTTAGGTTTAGGGGATAGCATACTGCATACCTGTATACAAATCTGTATTTCTACATTTCTATGAAAGTCCCCATAAAACATTTAGATTGAAATTGTGTAACCAGCCTTGATACAACATCACTGACGTAATGCAACACAATCACGAATCTCAGCCAATCAGATCCATGTGTTGACTGTGTGTGTAAGCCAAGGCAGCATGCAGTAACACAGTAGGCATGTCTTGGGTTGACAGTCATAAAACTCCACAATCCAGTATAAATATGTATACAAGTTACATCCAAGATATGAAAAATAAATTATTCTCTACTATAACATATCCATGTAGAGACTGAATTTGCATTTACATGCGTTACAAGCATTCAAACATTGACCATTCTATCACAATTAAAAGGGAGAGAATATAGTCACTGTTACGAATAAAACTAGGCACAGTACAGGGTCATGTTTAGATGCACCAACTAGCAATGAACTAGTCTGTTTTTCTGAATACTCATACAGTATCTAATTATATTGTAAATGCCCAGACTATGCTATATATTACAATTAAAGTCTGTTGTTTTGTGTCAATATCATTTAACCCTGCAAGCAAAACACTCTTTATTTAAAGACTTTTAAACAGACTTTCTCTGACAGTGCATCTGTGTTCTGTTCAGTAAGTCCTGATAGATCTTTGACCGAATAAAGCGAGGATAGGAGTCTTTCTCCATGAGGCTGTATACTTTTGTTTGGACTTCATTCAGACTGTTAGATGTTGGCTCCAGAAGCTTCTGTTTGGTTTCCTCTCTGGTCCTGTGGTCTATGTTAACCTGCAACATTTATAAGAGTTTAAAGATTCAATTTTATGAGGTGGTTTATTCGTACAATGTGAATTGTACAAAAACATACAATTGTTAGAAAAAGCACTACTGAAACCCCTAAACTTATCATCACTGGTGAGAAAGCAAATCGTAGTAAACGTGCGAATAAGATCGGACGATTTCATATGGATTAGCCACCTTCTGAAATTGTTACAAATTCCCAAGAGATTGTGTTGAGAGAATACAGTATAATTCTCAAAAGCGAACATTTATGTAAATGCTTGTATCCAAAGTGACTTACAATGTATTCATGTGGTACATTTCATGAATATATTCACTTCCTGGGAATCAAACCCACAATTTTGGTATTAGCTATAGAAACGATTGTTAAAACCAATACCGCACGAGTCTGAAAAATGTTTATGCTAAGTCAACGTATCTACTAGGGCTGTCGTGCACGACTATCGTGACCAGAAGAATTCACAATAACCATATTATCACGATAACTATTCAATATTTTTGCTGTCATTTAAATGTTTATTTGATTTTGTTTTTTTATCTTTTATTGTCTATGACTCACAAAATACAAATGTAGGGGGCAGAGAGAGAGAGAGGGAGAGTTTGTAACCATTTGTTGCTCTTAAAGCAACACTTTAAACAGATGCTGAATTATTTATGATACTGTGGTAGAACTAACAATATATTGATAATTGCATTTTTTATGTCACAGTTATTGTCAATACTGGTATAATGTGCACAGTCTCATAGGAATCTGTGACATAGCCATGAAATTGAATCTATTGATTCATATTCATTGACACAAATTTCCCCTTGTGTCACTCAGTAGGATTTTTAATCTTATGGAAGATACTTTGTACTAAATGCTTTTGCTCCTGTGATTTTAGGGTTTGGGTGATTGTCACAAACTGCCGTGAGACTGGGTTGTATTGTGACGATCTGTACCCTCATAAAACCAAATGACTGTCTGTCAATACTTACACCGTAAATAATTAAAAAAGACAAAAGTGATCGAGGAGGCTTTGTTAAATGTCTTGAGCAAGCCTAGCAGTTAAGCCAAAGCTAAAAAAGAACTTAAAGCGTAGGCAGCTCTGGGAATCCAACCCACAAGCTTGACATTATTAGCATCACGCACTACAAATTGTGCTACATGAAAGTTGCATTCATACATAATTACAGTACAGATTTGATTCCGATTTGGGTTGTTTGAGTCAATAAAGCAGGACTCTTTGATGCTAATGAAAAGGTTAGACAGGACAATAGCTTGGTCACTGCAGTTTGCAAAATTATATTTTCTTGTAACTGTTTTGTTTTTTGGCATCAGAATGTACAGTATATTGACTTTTATGAATGAGAGAATAAGAGAAGGACAGCGTGTTCAGGTGTTGTTGCTATGGTTATATAAGACATACCTCTCTGGGTGCATGGACATCAATAAATTCCTTATAGATCTTGTTGGCCTTAGACATCATCTTAGCAGGGGATTTGATCTTTTTATAATCTTCGCAAGCCAACCAGAACTCAATGTTTTCATCACTAAATTCAGTTTTGAGGAAGGTTCTGAAGGCTGTCATGCCATCTGTGAAATAAAGATAAATACTGTTATGGACAAATAAGTACATTATTAATCTTTGTTATTTGGCACATGAAAACTTAATAAAAGGCATCTGTGATACATAAGAGTATGTTTTGAAAATAGAATTGTCAGAGGGTTTGTTATTTCACCCTACTTTCATTAGGAGGATGTTTGTTGAAAGTGAGAAAGAACAAGTTTGTTTTGCATCATCCACCTTTCCATCTCATTGTCTTGTCGCTTATTTGAAACGACATGTCTATGATTTTTCGATCATGCAATGGTCTTTTGTGGCAGCGAGCATTAAGGCACATATTTATTCTGTACACTTTTTGTGCAAGGGTTGCCCTCGCATGAATACAATTAAAGTTCATACAAACGGCAGGGCGGGTAAATGAGACAATAGTGCTTCTCGGGAAATTCAATGAAGGGAAAATCAAGAGGTACAGAAGCAAAATGTTCTGCTGCCTTCAAAGGAACTAAATGTTCTCCTTTAGTGTGGCCATTTTATTTTCCCCAAAAGTGAATTTCCATTTTATGTGTCCTGTGCTGTAAAGGACACAGTAAGATATTTATACCTTATAAAATGCAGGGGTTATACATGGTTTGCTTCCAGAAACATTAGATTTGAAACAATATACAATGACATATACAATGTACCATACAATGGTATAATGACAATTAGAGGACAAAAGTGCAAAAACTGATTAACTAAATATTCTGAAACACAAACCTTTAAAATGGTAAACAACGTTTTAAGCATGTTTATTGATGAAAGCTTTGCATGGGATAAAATAATAATTAACAGTTGAAATACAAGTGCACATTTTACATGAATGCAACCAAGTTGCAATTTATTTATTGTTTAATTGTTTTTAAAGAAATCAGAATCAGAAGAGCTTTATTGCCAAGTGTGCTTGCACACACAAGGAATTTTCTTTGGTGTTGAAAGCTACTAGTACACACATTCAACACAATGACAAGACAAATTATAATAAAGATTTACAGTGAAAAAGATATAAAAGGGATCCTGAAGAAATCCATATTTATTTACATTAGTAACTAGAGCGGGTATTTTGATATCATTAAAAATACATTTCATGCAGTGTGAAAGGTTGCTGTGTGTGTAAGCAGTCTTCCAAGTTGTAAAGCAGAAAGTGAACGATTAACAAAGTTATTGGCTTGGAAAAAAAGGAGTCGACTCAGATTCACTTGAAGTTGTCGGACGTATTTTATTTCCGTGACTGATTTATGTCACTCGGTGCAAAGCTTGGACCGCCCGTGAAAACTTGAACACACGCTGTACGCGCTAGACCAATCACAGCGGACTAGACGATCGGACCAATCAAATCAGAGTAGACTCACAGAAAGGGAGATTTGAGAGTCAGTCGAGAAGTAAGGTGATAATAACTGCTTATTATTAGAAAATAAAGTGTTTTTACACCATGTGGACACTATAAAACAAACTTAAAATCCAAAAAATATTTACTCATAAACATTTGTTAATGCACAGTGAACTAACATGAAAAAATGCAATGCAACTAACATTAACACAATAAATGTTGAAAAATGCTACAAAACTATATGTTTATTGTTACAGGTAGGCCATGTTAGTTAATGCATTTGCCTGATGTTAACAAATACCTTATTATAAAAAGATGCTTGCCCATGCAAATGTCTCCACCATAAATCATGGTTGTTTGGTTGGATGGTTGCTGGGGTGCTGTTAAGGTATTCCACCTTCAAGTCCACCATCTCTGGTTTGTTGCCCCATTGTCAACATAGGTGTGTAAAAACTATTCAATTCCATTATTGCGCAGTATTGTGTTGGGTGATGACTTGGGTTATGGTACACCTCTTCTCAAGAAGCCACTCAATTGGATGTATCATTCTCATCTGGTGTTACTGCATGTGTCAAAGTTGTAAAAAGTGTTTGTTAAATCAAAAGTATTAGTTATGCTTGAGCTTGCACCATTAAAAATGTATATCTGAATGAGTTCAAATTCGATTATTCAAACAGATTTCACACGGTCTTCAGCGTGAACTTCTTCTTCTGCTCACAGCACAGAGAGCGGCTATTTGCGGTGCATCTGGGGTGTCAGTGCTATACGATTCAGGAAAAGACACACAGGCTGTTCTAATTGATGCTGGATTTTAGCCCAAGAAAACGATGCCTGTCATTCTGTGAGCAACCGACAAGAGAAGTCGCAGCCAAACACGTGACTCACAGGGAAACGGCGTCCTTCACATTAATATGGAGAGCTTCTTGCATAAGTCGCTGTCAACCATATTATAGCAAAAATAGATGGCGACTGAGCCAAAAACAAAATCTTTGAATGCGTTTAAAAGCATCAGGATAAATATGTGCCTATATTTTGTTCTGTGCTGATCAATAGGCTACTAAGATTGTGATATATTTAGATTTTTTTTATACATAAACACAATCGAAAACCACAGATTTACACCTATATTTATGTTCACCCAAAAATCATTTACAAAAGAAGATATTTTAAGGAATGTCAGTAACTAAGCAGCGACGGCACCCATTCACTGAGTGCCGGTTAACAACATTCTTTAAAATATGTTCTTTTGTGTTGGAAAAATGTAAGGGTAAGTGTGAACTATACCTAAAACAAGACTTACATTTATTGGACAGAAGAGCATCAAATGACTCCGCCCATCTGGTCACTTCATCATTGGACAGCCTGACATGGATACAACAGAAAAGGCACATTAGCAGCTACAAAAAGTCTTTCGTGTTCATTGAAAAATCGAATTTACTACTTACTTCAAGTACCTTGTGGACCTCTCTTGAGGGGGTAGGAATTCTGAAAAATCGCTGCATGAGTCAGACTTGTTAGACAGGCACCCTAGTCTAGTTTTCATGGCCCTGAATACAAAAGAAAATACAAAAATAAGCTTACTGTAAATGTAGTAACAAGAGTTTTAAATCTACCAAGGTTAAAAAGTACACTAAAATACACTTAAAGTGCTCTATTTTCACACAATAATTTTGTACTCAATATACAAAAATCAGTCTTTAAGTGTACTCAACTGTGCTATTTTGAGCCACTGAGTAGAAGTACCAAATACTTTATTTTTAGTATATTAGGTACAAACTGAATGTGTGAAAATCGAACACTTCAAGTACACTTAAACTGTAATGAAATAAAGTGAATTTTACAGTGCATTGCACTATTTTTACTTGGGTATCAGTGGTAGTCAATTACAGTACAATAGTTATGATTTATTTTTAGAACACACTTGTATAATAACAGCTCAAGTGTGCATAATAGACAGTCTGATTACATTGCGGTAATGCTTACAGACATACAGCACACCAATGCAATGTTCAGAAATTATGCTGGATTCACCATATCGAGAAAATGAATATTCCTGCTAAATGTGAATCATTGAAATGCAACAGTGCACCTGGCCCTCACACAAGGCATTCATGAATTCTGCATGTACATTTACATCATAGAAGAATTAATCAGGAACAAGTGGCTATGTCCAAAACAGAGAGAGACCGAGACAGAGACATAAACTACAAATCAAATAGATACTTACTGAATTTTCTTGCTGTGAAATTTCGTCCAGTTGTACAGTAAGAATATAGTAGGCTATGTGAGCTCTAGGGTTGGTTGGCCTGTAAAGAGATAAAGAGTTACACACACTCCTCTGTGGGCATATTTCATTAATCACTATTCCCATGGTTCTCAATTACTAAGATGCCAGATGCCACCTTTTCTCTTGATGCGATACAAACATTTGGACCAACAACCCACATTATTTTGCTTTTGTCATTGCACCTGCAGTTCAAAGCAAATTTAGTCCAACAGCCCTCGAAAGGAACATTTGCCATTTTCCATTATTACAAATCCCCAGCTTTCAATTACACAGCAGTTTATTAGAAGTCAACCAGCAAAGTAGATGCAACCCATTACTTTTATATTTAGTACCTTAATTGAGAATATTGTATGAAATGTGCTAGGGGGGTCACAAATTGCTTCACGGAAACTAACAAGCAAGTCTCTATTCTTGTTTTATTTCCTGCTTTGATGGGAAATATCAAAAAGCACTTGACATAGCAACGGCATATACAGTACCAGAGGGGACGTATATTGGAATATTTAATCCTTGAGGTGGAACAGGTTCTGGCTCATTAAAGTCAGCTTGGAGTTTGCTTGTGTCATAAGAGGAAATGTTTCTAGGTCAAGTATCACATTCATTTTATTGTTGTTATTGTTTGTGTTGCTCTGTTTTACAATTAGAAATGACATAGAACAGTAAACATTTGTATCTTTTAAGCAGATTCATTATAAGGAACTAAAAGTTGCCAAAACAGTTCTTAATGGATCAAATATATAAGTAAATGAACCCTTGTTTGGTGTTTGAGTCTGTGGGACCTTTGTCAATGTTTACTACGACAAATATGTGATAATTGTTTTTCTAACCTTTTTTCAGCCATGTCATTGAGTTTTTCTTTTTGTAGTACATTTTTAACAAAAAGCAAATAGCTTTTTAATGCGGTCTTTTTCATAACCAAAGTTAATCACTATTAACAATATATCATCACTGTAGGACTGAATTTTTATTGTTTATGGTTTTTATTGTACTATTGGTCACCCTTTATGTTTGTCTGTGGGTTTTGCAAATATTTATTCAATTAAAAATAATGAAAACATCTTGAAAACTTACACAACGCATGTGTTTAATTATTGCACAAACAAATATTCTATAGTGACAATATTTTTCTGTATTTTTGAGATACAAGCTTTCACTCAAACAGTGACAATATTCTGTTGCTTGTAGTTGGGCTAAAGTAAACAAAGCATTAAAAAAAATCATTTTATGGCTTCATTGTTTAACAACTAAATGGAACCAAATAATAATTCATTAAATCCACAATCAAGGCTCACAAACACATGAACGGCATAAACATTAAAACATGAACATACACCATTTAAATGTTGTTTTATATGGTAGACCTAGTTCAACTCGAAAATATTTCCATCTATCAGTCTGGATGAAAATGATATGTAAATAAATACATAAATGCACAACCTGCATTTGTTGTTTAAACATACATCTAGTTAAGCGAAATTGAGATTATGAAATTAAATATGATTGCAATCTTTCAAAACAATCCAAATCCTCTGAAGATGGGAATATTTTTGTGGTGCACCGAATGCCTGAGGCTGATATTTCATTCTCCTGCACCAGATCAGACCACGTGCTATGCTATTTATAAAACGCCCTGACAAATCCATCTAGTCAGAGAGAAGCCAGTTCGTGTTCTATGCGGCCATGCAGTACAAATGGAGCTATAGGGAGTCTGCTAAATAAAAGACATTCTGATATTTCATCCTTATAAAACCATCATGAGATACCACCGAATACAAAACCACAACCAACGAATTTTAAACCACAACCAACGTCCTTATCCTATTTTCTAAGAATTAGGCTATATATCATACTAGCTGCCTTTGATGTAGGGCTTGGAGTTTCTTAGCTCTTAAAGCAATGTTTCTAAATGTACACTATGGAAGTTAGATATGACAGTTTATAACGTTGTCAATATGGATATTTCTTTTAAACATTCGCTTCAATAGACCTTTGTTAAGACCACGGAGCCTTGTCGAGCAGTTTGATCGATGGATGCACTTTTTGGAGCTTTTAATAAACAATTATCATTCATTCCCATTCTACCGTTTGGAAGAAAAAGGATAAATGGTTTTATAACTCTGACTGTATTTGTCTGAAAGAAGAAAGTCATATACACCTAGGATACCTTGGGGGCGATTAAAACATATCCCTTTAATCATTTTACAGGTGTGGTCAACATTGCATATTATCTTATCATGTGGGCATATTTTTTGACAATAAA
This sequence comes from Oreonectes daqikongensis, assembly GCA_026939265.1. Classification (NCBI taxonomy): domain Eukaryota; kingdom Metazoa; phylum Chordata; class Actinopteri; order Cypriniformes; family Nemacheilidae; genus Oreonectes; species Oreonectes daqikongensis. Next base: position 7,044,513 of record JAOTQM010000022.1, read on the forward strand.
GGACCACCTTAGGGACTCAAACTTAGGTCGCCCAATATGTTGACATGCAGACTCAATGTAGTTATTTAATAGTAAAATAAACCCTAAATAATTCCTGTGAATCTGAATGTTTAGGATTGATGGTAGATAAATGGTACATGAAAGGTATACCACACCCTCATCATCTGTGGATCATGTGAAGGTCCCTGTAGAGTCACCGTCTGATGGAGCTCAGTGAGATGTCAGATTTCCAGCTGAGACTTCTCTACCCACTATCAATGCGTTATGCCATCTGATCTTCTACCCATGCATAGGCTATTTTTATTTTCATGGCTGTTTTTATACATATTGACAAGTCATGCATTTGCTTTTACTGATCTTAAAATAGTCACGTTCTGTGTTGGCGTGGTATATATTTAACTTCAGAAGAGCTTTTAAGCTTTTAACCATCAATCTCTTACAGAAAAATGTAGGTACTTTGAGTGAGTATGTGTCATACAATCATAAAAATCATAAAAAAGAATACGATACCGGAAAGCAGATCCTAGGGCCGTTACAATATCAGTTTATAACCGCTGTGCTTCTTATGACAGAGTGCTGAATAATTTAAGATATTATTATATGAACAGTATTAACATGATATCAACAATCCTGGTTTTTAATATCATGACAATACCAGTATATTGTTACATCCCTACCACAAATTTATATGAATTAGCCACCCTGAAAAATATTTAAAAATCAGTACTTAAATGCTATAGCCTTCAGAAACTAACAAAAAAACAAAGAAGGTTTGGTGGTTTTAGCTGTTAGGTAATTTCACCTGGTTCACATCTAGTCTTTCAGCTTGACCTGATAAAAAGTGCTGAAAAGCTCTCTAAAACCATCAAAACAGACAAGCACTAAGAGAACAGCTAACCACCGAAAGCTTATTTAACACTGTAGCAGGACATAGTCTGACAACAGAAAACATCACCAAGGGATTTGTGAGAATGTGGTTTTAGCTGCTGTTCCAAGTGCGGCGTGCCCCGGAGACACAGCTTTCATTTACACCCTGTTTCACACTTTGGCACGACAGGCGCAGGGTAACATCAGGGGTACAGCACACCTACGGTTCTTTCGCTTCTATTTTTGTCAACGTCCTTTCCTCACTAAGGTCTTCACCTAAGCTGAAGTTCAGTGTCAACAGCAAAGTTAAGGTCACAGTTTCTTTATTTAGATATCCTCATGAAGCACGGCCTGTTTCTACCTGTTCACTATACTACAAATGAGGTCTAAACCTGGGACTGAGACACCTGTTTTAAAAAAAGTTGTGCCAAATGGACACAATTCCGACTTATTGGATGGTAAAGCAGTTGTGTAGTGTTGAAATTTTCTGGCAGAAAAAACCCTGTAAAATGACACGTTTTCCCTGTTTTTCTTGTAAATTTACGGTCGATTTTTAACAATATTTTGAGAAATAAACTGTAAAAATTGTGAAATTCTCTGGCAGCTGGGGCACCAGAAACAAACAGTAAAATAACAGTTTTTCCCTGGAAAAAAATTACATGAAAAATCTGTTAAAAAAAACCAACCTCAGAACATTTCAGTAAAATTACAGGTTTTTTTACATTATGGAAAATCTGTAAAAAAAAAAAGAAGAAAAATTCTGTAAAATTGCGCTTTTTTACAGTGTTGAGTTTAGTGGCCTTGGCATAGCCTACTTATTCTCAAATGCCAAGGTCACATTTTAAAATTAATAAGCTCACACGCTCCTCACTAACACTATTTGCTCAAAGTGTCCCCAGGTAAAAAAGGTGCACTAAAATACACTTAAAGGGACAGTTCACCCAAAAATAAAATTCTGTCTTCATTTACTTTGTTTCAAATCTGTATGAATGTCTTTGATCTGATGGAGACAGAGAAAGATATTCGAAAGAATGCCTGTAACCAAACATTTCTTGACCACCATTGACTGTTCATTTTCGGGTGAACTGTCCCTTTAAATGTATCTATTTTCACACACAAATTGTGTGCTTAATATACAAAAAATATTAACGTATTCAATTTAGTAATTTATTTTAAAAATGGTTTTTAATACTTTTAAAATAAACTTCTTTAGAAAGATCTAAATGTAATTAACTGTGCTTTTTGAGACACCATGAAAAGTAGTACTCGTAGTAAGACTATATTATTAGTGTATAAGTACAAACTTAATGTGTGAAAATAGAGCACTTTAAGTACACTTGTGAAAGAAATAACGTGTATTTTAGTGCACTATTGTTTATTACCTGGATAAAAAATGTTTAATTACTGTAACGGGGTAACGATTTATAGAAACTATAGTAATTTTGTATATTTTTGTATTAATAAATATTACATAATGCTTAACAGAATTATGTAATCAGCACATTCAAGTACATTCTAATATGGATATGTATGGAATTTAAGGTTTATCTTCCATCAGAATGTACATTATACTAATGACCTTCGATAATTTAATAACGTTTGTTAATGTTATTAATGGAAGTTATTATAAAGTGTTACACATACCCAACATCTAATTTAAATCGCCTGTGGGTTGCGTAAATTATGTGCATTGTATTTGAATTACATTTTAGGAGGTTTGTACTTATATATTGTAAAAGTAATGCTGTATCACATGCAGGATTGCAAAGATGTAGTTGTGGTGTAATGGATGTACAGCAGAATGAACACATATCTCCAGTATGTCTCAAAAAGAGCTGTGGGTGGTGAGTGTGGGTGTTTCAAAGTCTCTCCTCATCTCTGTTACTTCCCCTCGCTGACATTTACAAACCTACAAAGCCCTCACAGTTACTGCTGGAGAGATGGATTAGCTGCTCAATCCCTTCAACAAACACAAACAGTTTGTACATGTTAGGCAATAATTTCCTTGTAGTTTACAAAATAATTGTGTATACATTTATACACAGATAGATCCGACTTAATATGTGCATGTATGACTAATAAACAACAACAATAACCACAAAATAAATCTCAATGGTTTGTATATTTCTTTCCCTTTGAATAGTTAAATAACCTTCTATTATTTACGTAAACACATGTTTTACAAACAACAAAGTGACACATCAAGCATATTTTATGATTACTAAACACTGATAAAACAAAGCACAGATCTGTTTGTCTTTGTTATACCCAGTTCTCTCCTCCACACATGACAGGGCAGATGGTAAGAACTACACACCATGACAAACATCATAGACACACAAAGCCATCGTGAGCATCAACTTATGCAACAATCGATCAGGTATATTAATATGGAGTCTTTACCTTTCCAGCGCACTGCTGTTACAGACGGCAGCTCTTTGGTTGTGCCTGGAGAAGCCGCTTTTCTCTGACGGGGTCTGCGCGTCTGTGTCCTTGTGTGGAGATATCTACTGTTGCCCACATGTAGCAATCATCACACAGCGTGTTCATCGATGTGAAAGCGTGAGGAAGCGAGGAACGGGGAGAGGAGGGAGAGAGGAGATGAGGCGAGAGGGGAGAGGCTTTGTCAACACGCTGGTTTCTTTGGAGATTCAGAGTGCATTATGCCATTCGTTTTGTTCTGTTGGGGGGTTTTCAGTGTCATTGTTGTGAGGTTTCACGCTGTCGAAGCGTTGTTCTGCATGTGCTAGGCTAAGGTGAAATTTGAGGACTAGGTTGTGGCTTTTGGCTGAGGTAATGGGTTCCTCTGAGGAGAGGGACAGGGACACTGAATCTAGACATCAAAGTCTTCTTTTCATCCGACACTCTGTGTTCTCCCTCGCTGTGGTAAATCCATGCTGGGTTTAGAATGGGGGACATGCTGCCCTCATTTGATAGCTCTTATCTGAGAATGGGCTGTAGACTGGCTGCTTGAGTATTCATCCTTCTCCTCTCTCCACTGGAAGGATATTATGTCCCCAAAATAGTGTCTTATCTTCTTAGATATGCATGCTGGATGAACACATATGGGCACATGTGAATCATCTAGGCACCTCATCTAGCCACATTGCACTGTGAAGAAAGAAGATTTTAAGCAGATTTTTATTTTTGTTTCTAAACATCTTAATATACCCAAACATGATGCATATAAAATTATATGAGACATAGAGCCTTGTTTTCTGAGAATTCCTTTTTATTTATTTGTAATATTGGTTGAAAAAATTGTTTTTTCTTTTGCTCAATGGCCCCACGAATGGGGAAATGTTGGAGAAACACCCATGTGGGCCATCAAGGACGTTGGGCCTTTTGTATGGTTGTTATTCAATATACACAGCATGCATGTTTGAATTTGTCTCAATCTCTGGGTCCTGCTATACTGAATGACTTATCATCAACAGGTGTAAACAATACATAACAGGAGCCAGACGGTTGTCCAGAGACCAACCAGAATGAGTCCCCAGGGTGGAGCCATGGTGGAACACTGGCAGACGACACCTTGGGGACAACTGACGGAGCCGCCTCTAGCCTCAGAGACCCGGACTCCACCTCTGCCCTCCGACCCATCAGCTCCACCTTGGCTCCCTCATCTCCGCCATGGCCTGTCATCCCACCAGCTCCATCAGGCTTCCTCGTCCCTCTGGCTCTGACTTGGTCAGTCATCGACCATCTGCTGCCTCGGGACTTCAATCCTCCCGCTGTGCCTTGTCACTCCACCCCTAGAGCTCTGTCAGACTTCTCCTGCCCTCCGGCTCCACCTTCATCCCCAGTCGCTCTGGCTCTACCGTGGTCTTCTGGGTCCCCGCCTCTGCCTCAGTCGCCTGGACCACCAGCTCCGCCTTGGCCCTCTGGATCCTTGGTGTCACCCTGGTCCTCCATCTGCTCGTCTCCACCCTGGGCTCCTCAACCCTCAAAGGAGGATGGCAGCTGAAGATCCCGAAGCTAATCCGACCCAATGGCGCTGGCATGCAGAAGGTGAGCTGAGGAGTCTTCAGATGACAGTGGACCCAGGGCTGATGGACTGGCTGGCGACAACAGAGGAGGGCATGGGAGGCTGGGTGGGACATGACTGGTCAGATGTGTCTTGAGACTCAGGCTCTGGGGCTAGGACGGGTTCAGTCGCGGGTCTGCGCGCCGGCGCAGCGGCATCAGGCTCTACATCTGTGGTGGGCACTGTCACATGCTCTGTGCAGCGGAATGATGGCTGGCTCAGGTTCGGGAGTGGGGCTGAAGATGTCCTCAGTAGGGGAGATGGGGAAAAGCAGTCCAATTCTCTCCATCACCCACTCCACATAAGTGGTGAAATTCCCCCTGGGCATTAGATCGCTCGCTCAGACTGGTATGGTATAACACACAAAGCGAGCGATCAGGATAGCGAGAGTGAGGGAGGCACGGCAGATTTAGAAAGTCCTGGGTGTGGGACACCAGCAGAAACAGAGAAAACAACTAAAAGTCACAAACAAATTGTATTAATATTTAGCCACATTTTGCTGCTAGAGATTAACGTAATGTCATGTGTGCACCTTTTTGTGGTTTCAAGTCTGTTTTAATGCTAAGCTACATGCTACTAACTAGCCACATAATACACAATAATTGTTCATTCAGTTTTAGTAATTTTCTGTAAAAAATTGCTGCAGTTTTGCAGCAGGTTGCCAGTAACTTACTGTAGATCTAATTGACATGTTTTTATATTTTCTACCATAAAACCAAACTAAATATCTAAAGTCACTTTTCTTTTTAAGTAAATGTATCTTCACTCTAAAAAAATATTGTATAGGCCCAACCACAACAAAAAATAACGCAACAGTTTGCATCAATATTTTTAAATTGTGACAACTTCTAACAAAATTAAGTTAATCCAACAAACTATATTGATTTAGACAGAATACCCATTTCTTTTAATTTTAAGTAACACCAACTTAAAAAATCTTGTTCATTATTTAAATTGTTAGGTTTTTCCAACTAATTTTTGAATTGACTTTTTTACTGATTTTGATTTAATTATAGACACTGGTTGAACAAAACAAAAATCTTCCCTATTTTTTTACATAATTGAAATTAAAAGCAAGATGATCTTGCCTCTAGCATCACCAGTGAAGTGCCTTTTAAGTAAAACAGCATTTATGCTGATTCTCTTTGAGCCTAACCTAAGCATATTCTCTATCCTTCAGGACAATGGTAACCTCTTAAAACCACTAAAGTAACCAAAAAACTCTTTAAATAGCAAGGTAACAGAATATTAAACATTATTAATTCTCATGCTGTTGTTATGTTGATGAAAATCCATAAAATGACACTTTATTTCTACATTTACTCTCATCATTTACTCTCATGCAAAGCATGATGGGAACTGGGGAACCTCAGCAATGCTACTTTAATACAACATCTTTCATGTATTAAACATTAGTTAAATGATTAAACATGTAGAACACATTTATTTTCAGCTTTTGAAACATGTGACACATAACTTTTAACTTGTTAAATGGTTCGGGAGTAGTCTTGAAATCCTGAACTCAATTGGTGTGGAAAAATTAAGTTATCTATTAAGTTATCTTGCTTTTTGCAGTTACTGCAACATAAATATTGTTAAACACAGATATTTAAGTTAAGGTTACACAAAATATTAAGTTAAAGAAATTATCAACATTATTAGGTCAGCACAACTCATCAAAATAGAGTTAAACACTTAAAAGTTTGAATTAAATTAATTACATTTTTGACCTGCACCAATGTATCAAATTCTGTAGTGCCAACAGATGCCATGAGTCGAAAACATGACCAGTCTCATGTTACTCATTTTGAGTTTCAAAAGTCAAAGTGTTTTAATTTAGAAAAGTACATTTGTATGGTAAAACTTAACTTAATATAGGTGGTTTGGAGAGTAGTCTCCAAGGCACAGTTTTGGATTTTTAGCGGCCACTAGTGTTGCAGTATAGATTTGCAACAAATCTCTCAGTCATTTGCTCACCTCTCCCTTTCGAATTACAACGGTGGCTGCAACAGTTTGATCTGACAGCGGGATAGATAGTTAGGAGTCAGTTAGTAGATGTTTTTCCTCCCCCTTTGTAAAGTAAGGATCAACCAGAGTATGTGTACTACAGGGGATATATACGAAATGCGCTCTGTGAGCTGTTTGTCCGTTTAGGGCTGCTGTACCAAACATGGTAGAACTGGGTTATTCTAAGGTAATAAAAACATAACTGTTCATTACGTACGGTCTGTATACACCTGTGAAGAAACTGTGAGTTTTGTATGTTATATTGCATTTCTGTCAATAGATCATACAAAAAATCCAGTATTGTTCATTTAAGTAGTAATTAAATCTACAGTAAGTTACTGGCAAACTGCTGCAAAACTACATCACATTTTTACAATGTATATCGGTATCACCATCGACATTTAAAAGTCTATATCTGTCAACTACTCATTCAAAGATTGTTTTAAGTAGAATTTCAATGCTGCTGTTGTAGACTGATTCCTAATTAAATATTCGCAAGGCTGGTTACGAGCAAGGCCAATTGGTGGTTATGTGAGGCTCCTGGCCACATGTCTTTGGAGCCCTGCCATCCCTTCGTTCCCTTCGTGCCCCTAGTGGATCCCTAGTAACTTGTTGTAAACAACAGGGGCAATTTGGCTATAAAACAGTAGATGACAGATTTGTGCGCTGAGGGGGCCCAGGGCCCTACTGGTCAGCTCCAACTATTTGCCAAAAGTCCTGGTGTTTAGCATTATGGAGTCCCCTGCCAAACAGAAGCCTAGGGCATAGGTCCCACTTGCCCAGTCTGTTATCCCTGTTAGTGATGATCAATAATTGGCACATAGTAAATAATGCCTAAAGACACACTGAAATTAGTTAAATGCATTGACGTGGCTCATTTTAAAAGCAAGCAGGGGTGGTTGTCAATGTTTCGAAGCACACTAGTTTGTAGGAATTCTTAAAGGACCAATGTGGATTTTTTTAGTGGCATCTAGAGGTGAGGTTGCAAAATGCAACCAACGGCTCACTCCACCGTCCCCCCTCTTCCATTCGAAGCACTATTTTGCTGAAGGACATATTATATTTACGAAACGCGCTCTGTAGAGCATGTTTGTCATTTTAGGGCTACTGTGGCAAATTCCATGTAAGGGGAGCCGTGGTGTCTGTAGATAGAAATAGCTCATTCTCAGGTAATAAAAACATAACGTTTCATTATGTAAGACATTTTTTTTCCAGAAAACCCTGCATGCTAAATATTACACGCAGCACACTTAAGGGTACTAAAAAAACTTCAATTTTCATGAACCACTACATCAGGATAAAGCCTACACATGCAGCTCAGTCATTACTAATATGCATTGCATTATATATTTAGGTGTCAGATTAGGTGTCAGACACTTACATCCCCAATATTACACTTTAAATATTATATACAGTAACACATGTTGAGTAAGTCTGGATTGAGGCCTCATTACTGAATGTTCCCTTAACCCAGGCAGATATCTAGCCATGGAATGTATTTAAATCTCTCGATTATGTAGCACTCAAGTAAACCTGTAAAGTACAGTACAGTACGTGTGGGCCACAGACAATAAATACAGCATTTTAGTCGATAAGTAGACTAGCACTCAGCCACATGAATTCTGTTATCTGATCAGAGAGAACGTCATCCCGGTTTAAGCAGCTTCAAAGGTGGATTAACCAAGCTTTCAAATCTCGGTTAAAGCCTTTACGTGATGAAGGTTGTTAAATGCTCTTTTAGGGGAATATTAAAATGTGAATCTAGGAAATCGTGAACCACACACACAGATATGCACGCTGAAAACATATTTTGCCACTTTTGATTATCAAGACATCATCAAGATTTGCACAGCTTCAGCACGTATGTACACCATATGTTTTACACTAATAATTTAGATGACCAATTACATAATATAATTGCAATACATTATATAATTCATATTAATTGACATGCATTCAATTGTTTACCACAACTGTTCATTCTCTTATCTCTTCTGCCCCCTTGTACCACAGACCCCTGGTTGACAAAAAAGACTGCAGCTGGAGTTTTTCATGCAAATTATTATGAGTGCTTAACTTGCCAATAACAATTCAGTCATGATACATCCAAAACAGATGTTCATGTTGAAACTCATTATTATTTTAAGAGCAAGTGCAATAATAGCACTCATGGTGTTGAAGGTGAGATTCAAAAGGAACATTCTGCGCAAAGAGCCGCTTAACCCATCTGTCCTTGCGCAATAAAAGATCGGCAATGGTGCTATTTTACAGGTTGTTCCTGTCACGAATCTCTCTCACCCATTCGGCTGGAGATCACACTGTTTAAATGCCTCCCACTTTCTCTTTTCACTCTGGGTTGTCCCCTGCGACAAGTATGTACTCCCTCTGTAATTAACCCACTCTTCCAACCATTAGATTCCCCTCTTTTGTCACTTTCCGTCACTGATTACATGTTGGCAGAAATCCCAAAAGATCACCAGCGAATCAGGGAAGCAGTGTTTAGTGAAGCTCATCGGGTTGAACGTGATGGCAGGAGGAAGGAGACAGATCTACACCCACGTAAAGAAGACATAAAGGATGCCTTGCAGATGTTTTGGCAGGGTAACCCCTTGTATGGCCCTTGTACATGTATCTGGTTGACAAAACAACAAACAACATAATAGACTTACCATAATAGTGTACCAATGACTTTTTTAAATTAATATTTATTCATAACAGCATACATCACAATGGCAACAGAAGGCACCCTAATATGATGTAAACTTTATTTTTTATTTTAACCTTATATCATAATAATCATAGTAGATCATTATAAATAAATATTATAACTTATAGTTATTAATAAACATAGCCAGTATTATTTTGGGTTACCAGTAGAAGAACTGTTAGTTGGCTAAACCTAAATGCAACAAAGTTACACGACCCATTTAATAAAATTAAGGCGAAAAACCATCTGACGAAACCGTCTATACAAAATATTTATATTAATTATTGTCATTAAAATGTAAAATGCTGTTGCGTGCAACACTGGCACTGCATGATGTGTTTATTATTTAAGGGGCGAAGCTAAACGTGTTACAGCCAGAGGCAACACATTGCGTGCCATAGAACACACAAAGGAACTTTGAATCATCTTTTTTCTTGACACAGAAACAGTAAAATGTTTTACTGTAGTATAAACACATACAAAGCATTTCCTGGGAAGCTTTGATATAAATCAATATTAATAAAATGAATAGTAAAAACATTGAAATAAAAATAGTAAATAAAATAGCTGATGCTGTAGTTATTAAGTAAACATATAATCTTAAACTTAAAACCAAAATACAATCTGAATTCTTAATTTGACAAAAAATGACTATTTACAAGCAACAAGCACAAGATATTTAAACTGGATTATATTTAGATTGTGTAAGAGGAAGTCTTATAAATCCGTTACAGAGGAACACAGGGACAACAGCATGACAAAGCATGAAGCGAGGCAATGTGCCAGCTCCATAGCTGTTAGACTCAACTGATAGAAGTGCCTTTCCAAGGCTATTGTACTTGTCAAAAAATGCCTTTGCAACTTCTGGTGTCTGTGATTTCTTTGTTATACATTTAAAATACTTTATTATAAATGAGTTCATTGCTCAGTATGCTTGTATTGTGCACATTTGTATGCATTAAACCTTTCATGAATTAAAGGTGCATGTATACACATAGACTTAAAGGGGTGGGCGGCTGGATAAATAGATGGGAAATATATCAGAAGCATACATCTAGATTCCGTCTTATCAAGGAGGTGATTTACTGGGAGTGTGTTGATGCTAATGGACGGAATGAGAGCAGGCAGTGAATGAAGACCTAGAGCTTTTCACCTGATCCAAATGTCTCTGAGGGACTTCCGCTGTAATGAACTGAACTACTTGCACACCCACAGACAACTTAACAAGCATAGATGTTAATGAAGAAATATATGCAAGACATGACTCTTCATAAATCTTCCTCTACTTAACATTTCAAATCCAGCATTCATTCAGCTACAGAATATTTTCCAGTGAATGAAACTGTGGCAGTATTGTCTTGGCAACTATTAAGCTTTATTAAGAGACAGGATGACAACAACATCATTAGTCAACATGAATCATTACCATTTTTCTATTTTGTCATTATTTTCTATTTATGATAATTTATTTTTCAATCCTTTTTTTTTGGCCCTAGCAAGAAACAACAAAGGCGGTTTTGTGGTCACAAGTGGACTCTTAGTCCACTCTTAGGACTTGAAGCCGTGACTATTTTTGTTACTCAAATGTATTCTATGTTGTAAGCAAATAAACTGTATAGTTTATTGTTAGTACATTTACATCGTAGAATATTTCGTTTTTTTTTTTGCTTTTTGACAAAATGTTGTCCCTATAAAGCTTGTTGGGTTTCATTAGGTTTGAAAAATCAGGTTATGCAAGGCAGATTCCTCAGCACGAATCAGTTTTAAATAGTAAAGTTTGTCTGCCCTCTTGTGGACATCTTTCACATTACCACTGATATAAATATAAATTCAATAAGGTCTTGAATAGTTGGACAAAGTTATCTGTTACCATTCTACCATTCTTTAACAGACTGCTTGGTTGACATGTGCAGCCCTTGAAATACCTGCAACTGCTCTTCCTGCTGAGGTTGTGATCACATAGACTTTAAAAGACTCTTCATCTTGCTTGAATATAGTGTTTTTTAAACAATCTTTTGTGGCTTCGACCAGTAAGCTACACTGAAAAAACCCCAAATATTTTGTTACTTTCTTTTACAGATTTTTTTATGTATTATATAAATAAAAATGGCTGTCATTTAACAGAATTATTTTTTTCATGTACTTTTTGAAATAGGTGAAAAAATGTAAAAATGTTCAAGAAAAACCATGTAATTTTACAGAGGAAAAACTGTTATTTTATGGTTTATTTCTGACTTATTTTTTACATTGTAAAAAAAAATATATATATTTATATATTGCCTTGTTTTCCAGTACAAATGTCTACAAATTCTTAAATCAAGATACATTTAGGCTACTTGAGAAGAAAAATAACATGAAGTCATGAGACAATGAAGTCTTCTTTACATTTTTCTTAAAACAGGCAAAAATATTAAGTTAATTAAAGTTACTTGCAGATATTTTTGCTTGTTTTAGCAGAAACTGACTTAATTTTGAAGTTTTAAAGAAAAACAAGACTTAATATCTTATATGTTTTTCTTATAAAGTAAGTAATAAATCTTTACTTTTTTATAGATATTTCCACTGAAAAAATGTACAAAAAAGTAAGAATGTATTTTTTGCATTGTTCTTGTACTGACAGAACCTTTGCCCTGCTCAGATCCGATGCAAACATTTGCTACTCAAACACAAAAACTCATTTTTTATAAACACTGGCTGTTATTCATAACGATTACTTTAAAATCTGCTGTTTTTTTTTGAGGATATTTTTGTCAGCTGAACCCGTTTGACCTAGATTATTTACTTGTAGTAACGTACCCCCTGAGAATATTTATATTATTTAATAGCACATTTACATGTTTAACTTTAGAAAATATTATTCTTTTATCGGTTTCTGTCAGTAGTTTTTGGATAACTATTGATATTATAATAAATGTAACATTTCTTTGCAACTTGTAAACTGTTAAACAGTATATCAAATCACTAACCTCCTGCAATTCCCTCACAAGCCCCAGTTTGGGAAACCCTTGTATTGTACAGTATGTAAAACTGTAAAACGCTAGAATTAAAAGTTCCAAATCACACAAGTATGCACACAAAAGCTCTTTCCCCCTTGGCCACCAGAGGTCTCTTTTCCCGATTTGTTTTTCTCTCAGCATGTTTCAGGAAAAATCCTTAAATCCAATGTGAAACATCAGTCTGTCTGTGAACCACTGTGTACAGAATATCAAGACATATAGAATTACCTTCACTGCAGCTAATGCAATATATCTGTCTTATGCAAAGCTTATCATTCATTGTCTCATACCCCACTGGATCAATACTAACTGTATGCTGTAAATACAGTAGTACTGACCACACACTTTATGTGTTTAATTAATCCTTATGCCCCAGATGAAAATAATAAGCTATAATAGAGATGATCTCATTCAGCACTGGGGGTGAGGAAGGAAGTAGGTCAAAAGACTGTGTATCTGTATCTCATTTCGACATACTACTTTAGAAACTTTCGAATAAGACTTTCGAATAAAAAGTAGTCTTCAAAGTTTGTTACCCATCATCAGACACAAAAAATCACTGTTACTTGATTTGATGCATGCAGAACCTGTTCCCACTTCTGGGCCTGACTGATGATGGCAGACACAAGTTCAAGCGAAAAATACCCTGGAGGGGAATTTATTTTCTACAAAAGAATAAAGAGTGCCCACTGCTGGGAAGAATAGGCAGGTGGTGTTGTGCTGGGAAGAATCAGGGTTATCATGACTGCAGGTGCAGCTGCGTGGGGCAAACCGCCGTCCCAGATTTCTCACTTTCCCTCTAGAAAGAGGAAAAACCACTCTGGTTGTTTATGGGGCTCGGAGCTCGCTTTATTTAGACGCTGCCGTGTATTTTGTTCTCTCCTCCGAATGTGATTGATGGAGAACGGGTATCTCTGGCTCATCCGCCTCTTATGCCCACATGACCAGGCAATTATTGTTGCTCGGGGCAACACTGATAGGCATCTAACCGGCTCGCAATCACTGTATAACTGGGAAGGGAGTCTGTGAGAAGATGATACAAAGTGTGGGTTTTCTCTGGCTATAAATATACACTGTATTAGGAAATAACTGAGGTACGGTATTCTTCTGGGATCGAGAACATAAAATAGGGGGAAGTTTTGGGGCTTTCAGTCCATTTACTTTCTAGTGTATCTTTTAGCAGATACAGTAAATTCATCTTTAACTTAAATGCTATTATAAGACAGAGGACCAGACCATGTTGAAGAATTTGAAATGTTGAAATTCTGTCATCATTTACTTACCCACTTGTCATTTTAAACCTGTATGACTTTCTTTCTTCTGCAGAACACAAAATTACTTTTTCAAGAATGTTGGTAAGCGAACAATGGCGATACCCGTTGACACTGGTTTTGTGTCTATAGAGGTGAATGGGTAGCCTATGCTGTTGTTTGGTTACCAACATTGTTTAGCATATCTTTTTTTGTTCTGCAGAGAAAAGAAAGTCAAGTTTGAAATGTCAACATATGACAATTACTGATTATATTTTATTTTTAAGAGACAGAAATGACCGTTCTAGACTGGACTAATAGACACTAGGGTTGCCAACTCCACGGTTTTCCCACAGAATTTGTCTTTTAAACTGATTCTGTGAGGTTTTTTCTCAAATTTAACAAAATTTCCTAAACTGTAGTTGACCTAAATGCATGTATTTAACTAAATGTAAATTCTAACAATAATAAAACTTAATCTGACAATAAATCTGTATATAGTTCATTCATATAGTTCTCCAAAAAAAGGATAACCACATTTTCTTAAGGATTTTGTTCATCAGCTGTAAGTCTTGAGGTAAGATTTTTTTTATTTATGTAAATATACTATGTAAATTATTACTACTATCCAATTATTTACATTGATTGACGTGTCTGATGCATGACAGTCGCTGTAAAATAGTACTTTTAGGTATGAAAGTGGCATATTTTGAGTTTTGGCTATTTTTTGGGCTAGTTTAATTTAGCCACTGGGCGGCTTTTGTTACAAAAACCTGGCAACCCTGATATAGGCTACAGTTAGTCTAGAACTTTCAATCTTATATTAAATTCACATAACCATAAGAGCTGTCCAATATGGCTACACAAACCACCACCACTTCATGGTTTTTATCCAAAACATCTCATTCAACTGACAAAATGACCATTCAGAGACTAAAAGCGCACCTCAGAATCAATTGTCGGCACCTTTGCCCTCATTCCACTCAGTAATCAATACCAAAGCAGCATTCTGACAACAAACATTTTTGTCACACGCTCGCATCAACAAAGCATGCCCAAGAGTAAAACTCTGTCACCCTACACATCTCGCTGCATATGACCCACGACACCTGCATCTGACTGGCTTCGCACAAGCCCTGACATATGCTTGTCCTCTGGTACATTTTGAAGCCCGAGGAACAAACTGTGACAGAAAGGTGAGCAGCGCTTCTCGACCCCGCTAGGGCTAAAATTAGCCTCCTGACTATGAGTGCTAGGTTTTGTTATTCACGTGAGGGCATTGTCCATCCCCTGCTTGCTTTTGTCGCTGCTGTTGTCAGTGAAAGTCTGCCTTGCCCTGCTTGAATTGACGATATGTCACCGCAAAAGCCTGTTAGCGCAGTCCTGTTAGCATAGACAGGTGGCTTTGCACAGGTGTTAGATTGCGCGAAGACAGCCTGCCTGCAACTTCGGAGAGCCTCTCACATGAACACAAACATTTGTCAGCTGGTTAGAGACACACTTGAGAAACAAATGAACAGCTACTCTATAAGGGTGGAAGAGCTGTCAACATTTGTTGGAAAAACTGTGTAGGCCTATGTACAGTTCGGTTGGAAGCAATAAGTTACGTACACAAACAATAACAGATTTGGAAATAGGCTTGCAATTCATGCAATGCTAATTTTAAGTGTTCTTCTCATATGGAAAATAGTTGGCAGCACTTTAGATTAAAAGAACGGTTCACCCAAAAAATTCTGTCATCATTTACTCACCCTTGAGTTGTTCCAAATCTGTATAGGCCTACACTTCTTTGTTCTGATGACTATTGAGAAAGATATTTGGGAGAATGCTTGTAACCAAACAGTTCTTGGCTACCATTGACTACCATAGTAGGAAAAATTGCTCTATAAATGTATTTGTTCTGTTGAACACAAAGAGGATATTTTAAAGAATGTAGGAAACAAGCAGCACTTTTGACTACCATTGTCATTTTTCCTACTATGGTAGTCAAGGGTGGCCAAGAACTGTATGGTCACAAGCATTCGTCCAAATATCTTTCTCTGTGTTCATCAGAACAAAGAATTTATTACAGATTTGGAACAACTCGAGGGTGAGTAAATGATGACAGAATTTTATTTTTAGGTGAACGGTCCCTTTAAGGTTGTTAACATTAGGATGCATTAACTAACATGAACTAAGAATGAGCAATAGTTTTCCAGCACGTATTAATCCCTAATGTTAGTTTATGTCAATACAATTATTAATGTCGATGTAATCTCTATATTCTCTCTATATTCTATATGCTTAGGTTTAACATTTAAAACAGTAGCCTAGTATTTATAGACTTTGGCTGTAAGACAAAAGAAATCACACAACACTGAACTCATCTCAACCTTACAGTTCAGACAACCTAAATACATTTTAACATGCAATTCCATTTACATTAAAGGATAGTTCACCCCAAAATGAAAATTCTGTCATCATTTACTCACCCTCCTGTAATTTTAAACCTGTATAACTTTCTTTCTTCTGCAGAACATAAAAGAAGATATTTTGAAAAATGTTGATAATAGAAAACCATAAGTCCCCATTGACCTGCATTGGTTTTGTGTCCATACTAGAAAAGTAAAGAGGGACCAACAGTGTTTATTCTTCAAAATATCTTCTTGTGTGTTCTGCATCAGAAATAAAGTCATACAGCACTTAACTGTCTCATAATATTATAAAAAAAATTTACTTTACCTTTACTAATGTTCTCTATATACTTGCTTATACTATCTTGATGTTGTATTTGAAACCTTGTATTACTAGCACTTCTCGTGAATATTGCTTACTTAGACGAATCGCTTGCTGTTTTCCTCAATTGTAAGTCGCTTTGGATAAAAGCGTCTGCCAAATGAATAAATGTAATCTAAATGTAAATGCATACAGGTTTGATATTATATGAGGGTGAGTAAATGACGACAGAATTTTCATTTTGGGGCTTACTTTCACTTTAATATGTGTGGCGGACACTTTTATCTAAAGCAACTTACAATCCAGTGCATTCAAGAAATACGTTTTTCATCAACATCTGTGTTTCCTGGAAATCAAACCCTTAATCTTTGCGTTGCTAACACAATACTCTACCAAGAACACTCTTTCCAGTGATTCCAAGTGTCTATCACAAGGGGGCACTGTTGACACATTATCCCTGCTTCACTGCCGGAGCTGAAGTACTGTATCTGGATCAACTACCAATATGCTAGGAAATAGCTTAACAAATGATTCATTTGCAAACGGTTGTTTAGAATTCAGTGTCTTCAAAGACTGCTAGTGCCATCTGCTGACTAATTTCACTTTAGCGTCAGAAACGCTCTGTTGATTTTCGCTTAAATGAAAAGACTAGAAACAGATCTTTCTAATGTTACTCTAATGGTGGTCCTGTGCCAAAGTGACAAGGTCCTTATTATACTGACAAAATCTTTAAGGATGAACTGAGCTTATTGTATTCTCACCCTAAAGCGAAGTGAAAGACGGGCGCAAATAACAAATGTAAGCAACGCCAGCGAGGGAATCCCACAAAGCTCCTTTGACATTTTATGTGATGTACCACTGGGTCTCTTAACATTTGCAGTGAGTGGCACTTATCGACAAACATCTGGATTTCTGAGCTTCGGTTTGTTCGTGGGTGTTTGTGGACCGCAGGGGAACTATTCGTTGTCGTCAATAACGGAATAGGTTAGGAACACCTGACTAATGTTTTACTAACAGCCAGTCATAAACCTTCAGAGGATTGTGGCTATTGACAAGTTATTCAATATTGAAGTCACCACGGCCTTTACATTTTGCTTGCCTCGCATAAAAAACTGATGTGTTATACTGTAATAAAAAATACAGCACCTTGGAGAAAATAACATGCTTATTAAGGTTTATTATATCCCTTTGTGGTTATTTTATTAAGGCTCTTTGCTGTATTATTTTTTATCACCCATGGATATTTTAATTATTTATTGCAACCTAGATGTTCCAATATTTCTCATTTTCTAAATAAGGGAGTTATTTTAAGATCCCAGACATAAGGGACGCCGCCTGCTTCCCTTCAAAAACGTGCTTAGTGAGTGAGTCACATAAGCCAGCTTGAACGAAAATAACTTGGATTTAAAGTTGTTGATTGAATTCCCACAATTCTGCTGTCAGTCTTGGGCAGCATCAGTCTTACCCCAAGCCTGCGGACAAGCATTATGATTGGCTACACTCCCCAGGCATCAGATGTTTATTAATCAGCAAATGAATCATAAAATGCATTCTGCATGGTGATATTTATGCCAATTAAACAAAATCTATTAAAAGTCAAGCATTAAACCTCATTACAGATCATTAATATGCAGCGAACGCCCGTGGCCTTATCAATCAAGGTCACTGTGGCGATGCTGGCATACTTGGAGCTCTCCTTTGAGTGACGTGGATAGCCGGCGATCCCTGATCTCCTGGGTACTCGTATAGCTTGCACAGAAATGAAAGCGACTGAGAAATCTCTATAAAATATACAGTTGTCGATCAGTTAGTGTTGTTTTAGCACACACCGATCGATCTGGCGATTCTATCAGGTGCACCACGATATTTCATCACCACAACATTGCAAATGTTAAGGAGTATTTTATTCGATAAAATGTGTGATCTTTACTCAAGAAGCATTGCACAGTGTTATATTCAAGTGCACTTCTCCCCCGTGAACTTTGTGGAGTGCTAAAAAAGTAATTTGTGATAATGCAACACATACGCAAAACGTATTGCTGCTCCAGGCAACGCAGCTGCATAACAATAAATTATTATACTTAACAATAATTGAAAGTGGAGACATGGGAGAAACAATCAAATAGACCATGTGAATCCTCAGAGACAGCCAATTGGCTTTGGAATGCCACATTTACTCTCATAATTAAAATAGACCTTTCTAAGGTCAAACTATGCTCGAGGCGGATAAATGTTGAATTGGGGTTCATTTATTAATTATATTTCTGTCTTTGAAGGCTTCGGATTCGAAGCTCTCGCTTTTCGTGACCTTGCTGCCGCACCCGACTCTCTTTGGCCCCCGTTATACTTTCTGTCAGAATGGTGTAGGACTTCAGATTAGCTGACAAAATGGCACAAATGACTTCACATCCCCTCATAGGTGCGCCCCAGTCGTCCGCCGGTCCCCCATTCGCATTCCGGCGAGGGCCGAGTCCTGAATTCATGCATTTTACATCACTGCTTGTGGCGGTGCAGCCCTTATAAATATGTGACAATTACAGATGTGCTTCTCTATTTCTCGCGGCCGAAAATGCATACAATCCCATTTCATGATGACTACACAGTTTTTCACCACCTTCTGCTTAGCCTCTCTTAGGTGGCTGGAAATGGCAGCAAAATGCCTAATGCCTTGCTTGTACAGTACACAGCAGATTGGCTGTATATTGATAAATTGCTCTGCCGGATGAGGGTAAAGCTGCAATAATTAGTGCTGGACTTTAGCCTCCTCGTGTAGCTTCGCCCAGGTAGGGATGCAAGCCTCCCCTCGCTGTCTTATCTGTCCGACCAACCGAGGCCGGGGGCAGCGGGGGGCTTGTAATAGTGCAACAACATTGGTAGGTTATTGCCTGCTTATTAAGAGGGTACTGGAGTGGAACATAACATTTTCAGTTTCAATTAAATCTGCGCGAGCATATATAATGCATTTTAAGACCTTACTGTGTGAGGAGCCTTTGAATTCACATTAGGTTGTTGTTGATATAGCAGGGAAATTAGCTTCCTCGTGCGACTGTTCATCACAGCCATCAGAACCTAATGTAGCAGCGTGCCACGTGCCCTTCACGTTGCGTTTTGAGAAAAAGACAGCTTCTGATTTAGTAAAGGAATTATGCGCAAATCTAGAGCTGAGCACAATTCGAACCCAGCAGCTGGTTTCAGAAGGGTTCCAGTTGCCCTGAATTGCATGTATGCTCAAATTATATCCCTTTCCAACATCTGTAAATTATGATAAATTATTTAAACAAAACAATACTGTGCAAAGTCTTTCGAGACAATTAGCATTTTTGTTTTAGCATGTTTATTTTTCAGTCTCATAAGACGAAACTGTACTATAAATATACACAAAATGTGACCCTGCACTGTAAAGAGGATTTGTTGTTTTAACTTAAACAATTAAGTTACCCGGATGCCTTACAATTTTTAGTTAAGTCAACTTAACAAAGTCAACAATTTTGCCTCAAATTTATGCAACAATTAATATTTTTACTTCGAATTAACATTTTAAGGCAGCTGGGTAACTTATTTTTTTAAAGTTGTGAAACAACAAATCAATTTTTACAGTGAGGACAGCAAAAGTAGTCATTTTTTACATCATCTGATTAACAAGCTTTGTTAGTACAACTATTTAAAAATCTCGAATCTGAGGATGAAAAAAATCAAAACATTGAGAAAATCACCTTTAAAGTTGTACAAATGAAGTCCTTAGCCTTAGTTCTTTTAATAATTTTCATCTCCATGGTGTTACATAGTGTTACTCAAAACGTAATTTCATGTTGCACTTTTATTGGCTACTCAGTATGTGTAGGTCATACGATCATGCATCATTTCTGATGATCACAGGTGGTCTTTGATGGCCGTCTTTCAGTCTCTGGCACTGTATGAACGCTGAGGAGTCACAACCACAGAAATCGCCACGATTGTCATCTTTAGTTTAACATAAAAAGTAAGGGATGTATATTACACACATTAGACAGCATGTGGCTGGAATCAGTTGTTTTGATTATAATTTAAGTTTTATTATTGAGTACTTGTTGGCCTTGTTGTTTAGTACAAATGTGATTCACTTTTTAAAGATAAAAAAATCTATTCTGATTGTACCAAACCAGCTACCTTTTGAATGAAGTTGATGCTTAATACAGGCTTGATCTGAAATCTGGATCTCTGACAGAAATTCATGTAAATTTCTTGTTAATTTTCCCAAAGTTTTCTCAGTCTCAAGCACAAACTGTAATACATTGCACATGTTCAGTGAATTGGGACATCACTGCAGGGGAGAACTAGAAAGTGTTTTACAATGAATTATTTGTTTTAGGCAGTCAAAAGTAACTGATAGAATGTTGTGTCTTCCTTACTTAGCATAATTGCCATTATGTGAACTATGGATCTGAAAAATATGATTATGTTAATTCTCACAATGGACGAAAACAACCTCGAGAGCTAACTGTGCATGGAATAATAGCTTGGTAATACTTCATTACCGAGGTGGAAAGCATTATTTGTGCAACAATAGATTTGACCTCGGGCTCTAAATTGTTTTGGAACTGTTTTTCAGGAGACATGACTGCAGCAATCCATTAAATATATTTGCATGAGCAGCAATAAAAGACAACATGTTAAAGCTGTAGTCCCATGCCTTAGGCGAATCACAGCAATCTATAGAATGTTTGTACATTTAACACACACAAGCCCTGTGTGTTTATTGCAGAAGCAGAGTGTGACTTTTTGCTATGTGTGTGTGCGAGTAAGAAAGCCTGGGTTAGGTCAGAGTCCTTTTAAAGACTGACTGTTTGCTCTGTGTGTAAATAACAGCCCCGGGTAGATATTTCTAGTCATGTACTGTACTGGCAGCACCTATCTACTTCAATAGGGAAAGAAAGAAATCTGAGAAAATGTTGGTCTAGATTAGTTTCCAATCATATACTTCAAATGAGATATAAAATATGACAACGATGATATCATAAAACTGTGTTTCTTAGGCTGGTCCAGTTAATGCGTTTGATTTTCTCCCATTCATGTACTGTATATACAATATATTTTCAGAAAAATTTTAATTGTTGCATCTTGTCATTCCGAACCTGTATGACTTTCTTTCTTCTGCAGAACAAAAAATGGATTTTGAAAAATGTTGGTAACCAATCAACATTGGGAGCCCAATTGACATTCATTGTATGGACACGAAACACTGAGACATTTCTCAAAATATCTTCTTTTGTGCTCCACGGAAGAAAGAGTCATACAGGTTTTTGAATGACACGATCCCTATAAGCATATTTTGATTTTTTTTTAAAGATAATAATAAACGACTTAATAAATGGCCTTAATAAATGACACATGCTGATTTTGACGCTGTAACGAATGTCCAAATTAAAAAAAAATGTTGTGCTAGCCCATAAAATTTAGTCGTGTACATAAAATTTTATGGACTTATATAAGTGCATAATGTACTGATTAAATGCAGGGCTCTAACTGCTGTCCTCAGCTGTGTCTCGGGAGGAACAGTGTATTCACCATTGGCAAGCAGTGACCGAAAGCTGCCAGCTTCCATATCTCTGCTGCGACGGCCTACAATCTAACTAACTTTCAGTGCTCGTTTTCCTCCTTGGCTGCTCCTCTCCCTTTGATGTCTGTTCTCTTTGGCCAAAACCATTTGCTCCCTTTCCCTCAGAGCTTCCGGCTCTGCCCTCTGCGATGCTCCTTGTTAGTAGCTTTGCTTGTTCGCCTTCCCTCGTTCGAGCGCTGCAGCTCTTTTCTTTTGCCCTTCTATCACTTTGCTCTATCTGGCCTTTTATTCTATTACTCTTCCTCGACCCCTTTTTTTCTTTTTATTGCATCTCCCTCGGCTCCTCGGCTGTCCCTCTCTGCCTTCAGTATTCCCCCACCTCTCCCCACGTACATCTGAGACTTTCAAAGCTGGGTCACCGATAACAGATCCATCAGTAGCTGTTGTGTCACACCTTACCTAGATCAGAAGAACCCAGAGTATCTCCCCTCAAGGGCAAACAGCTAATCCTTCTCACAATGCTCTCGAGCACTCTCAGAACGGTCGGTTTGGTTACAAATGTAGAAAACGTTCGTTTTAATTAATGCTTAGCACCATATTGGGTGTCGGACTGGTTTGGCTGAACCCAGATGGATGCAGACTGACAGTGTTTGCTGTCGTCTGTAATTATGAGATTTGGCAATGGCTGGTGGTGATTTTTTTCCTCCACTGAGAGCGGGATTATTCGCTTGGAGAAAAACGTAGGGATTGGGTTGTGCCGTACCCCTAGTTTGTTAGTCTACACAGACAGGCATTGGACAATGCTGGATCTCCTTAGGGGTCTTATTATTCTTGCTGTTTTTTGAAACCTGTATTCATCTTTCCTCAATAATTTTATACAAGTTTGTGAAAAGTGAAACTAATCAAACGCCAGTTAGAGGCGACTTATTGTCAATTTAGTACTTTTGGTGTCATGGATCGGCACTTAATTTTTTATTGGGAGGAATGGCATGTTCGGGTGGCAGTGACTTGGGAGGTTGAGCCCGGTCTGATGTAAGAACTGGAAATAGGGACGAATTTTGCCGTCGCCGACAGGACAGCATTAATCATGCGACATATGCCAGAATCCCGTGCAAAGCATATGCTGTCGAAATAGAGTTACGGGCGAGATAGCATATTCATGATGTTTACAAATGCAATGTGATGCCATTTTATTGAAATTCTAGAAGCACATTTTACAACTTCAATCTTCGCTGTGCCCCACAACACACTTTCATTGAATCTCTATGCCTTTGATTTCATTGTCAGAAACGATGATGCATACTGGTACATCTCGTCTCTCTTGATACTTGCTGAGAGCTTGTGTAGTCATTTGTCTTTTGTAATGATGACTGAGGGACATCACACACTATCAGTTGGTATGTCAGTCCTAATGCTGCACGGCCGTCTGTGAGATAGAGTGATAGTGCCTAGTGTCCTCATTGAATACTGCTCACGTCGTGACTCTGATTCTGAGCTAATGTTAACAGAGGTAACAGTTGGTTACTCTTCATTTAACATTTATGCACTTACTTACACAACAAAATACTGGTAGCTGTTTGTACCAAATATGACCGGGTTACGTTAAGGTTCAGGGTTGGTACAAGACTAAAGTACTACTGATCATTTTATGGTATTGTGCCAAAACAATGGTTTTGTGACAACTTACCCCATGTAGTGGGACAACATGCCTCAATACCAAAGGTTAACATAATAACTTGCCTTCGTCGCCCCTATTTATTTAGTAATGTTTAATGTTTTACCATATCTTTTCAGATAGTAAATTGGCCTGAATTTTGCACAGAATTGGAAGTCTGATCTTCTTCCCAAACTGTAATTTTTATGCAAATATATTTCTGTTACATTGTCCTTTGTGAAAGACCAGATTGCTATTGGTGCTGAAATCACATGATGTTGGAATAAAGCATTAATGATGCTTTTTTATTCTGTCTTTTGTTTCTCACAGGAAATGTGATGGGATCAGGTTTGCTGACCAGAGGCACTGAATCCAACATTAACCCCCCACTGATTTTATCATTAGGGCAATTACTCAGTTAATTACAGAGGAAGGTGGGGAGTTCCTCTTCATAATGCCATAATCACACCTAAAATCAGAGTTCATTGCCATCATTTTAGTCTGTGCTGCCTGTGGCCAGTTAAACGAATGTTTAGAACTGCAGTTTTTAGTCATTAAATCCAGGCCTTGTTGGAAAACAGAATGTTGTGATTATAAGTTTGGACAACTTTCATTTTAAAAGGAGCAACGTGAACATTTTAGCGAATTGCAAGCAACGGCTGAGTCCCCTCCCTTTCAAAGCACTACAGTAGTCAACAAAGATGTCGTCACGTTTTTGCTTCTTTCCCGAAACGCACTCTGTAGAGCAGTTTGTTCATTTAGGGCTACTGTAGAAACAACATGATGAATTCCATGTAAGGGGACGGCGGTGTATGTAAAAATAGCTAATTCTAAGGAAATTACATTTACGCATTTGCATTGAACTATACATTTGTACATTTTGTATAGTAAGCAAGTGGGGGTTAGGTGCCTTGCTCAAGGGCACCTCAGCCGTTACCCGCCAGCCCTGAGAATTGAACCAGCAACCTTGTGGTCATGAGTCCAACTCTCTAACCACTGGACCACGACTGCCACAGCTTATTAAAACATAACAGTTCAAAATGTTGTAACGTGTTGTGCGTAGTCACAGACCAAAGACACAGAGAAATCCAATACGAATAGAGAATTTAAGAATACAAACAACGGCACACTGGAGAGAAACAGGAAACACAATGGTATAACATTACGGAGACTCAGTGAGAACACAGTGAGTATAAATAGAATCCGGATAATGAACATGATGGCTGACAGGTGTGGGGATTGCCGACAAGAGACAGGGAGACAGGTGAGGGAGTGTGGAAAATACTGGGTAGTGTAGTCCATGGGGAAACACGGGGAAACGGGAATGGGAACGAACAGGGAGCAGGCATCAATACCGGCACCAGAAGTGAGGGCAGTTAGGGAACAGCCACTGCGGCCGTGATGCTGGAGCGAGGAGCGGAGGAGATAATTGATAGATTTCAGAAAACACAGCTGAAAATTTGCAAGTTATGCCGATCATCTCAAATTAACTTAATTTAAATAAACCAATATTATTTCGCAATAGGTTTGTCAATCCTTCCACTCAATAAACTTTGTAAACATCTTTTACTGAAGCCAGGACAACAGACTTTGAAGGTAAAGAATTGGAGGACAAAAGCAATTTAAAGTTCCAACATATGGAAACAATGGCCAAACTTTTATTATTATAAACGTATAAAGTTTTTTTTTGTTTTGAGCCCACAACTCTAATGCACAAAAGGTAGGGGACAATGAGGCCTGGTACAAAAAGGTGCTAATAGGTAGGCTTATGCCCCCGGGGACCATCTTTGCCTTATTGGCTATCCATTCAGAAGACAGCAGGCCATTCTTGCCATGGACAATCAGGCAATTAAAGTTCCATAACCGGTGGCCATTTAAAGCCAACGTTCTTTTACAAGAGGCTTTCAGCATCCGCAGAGCTCTCCTGCTGACATGCCATCATAACAATGATGAATAGGGCCAAACGGTTATAGTACCACAGCTGTAAACGCTAATGAAGGGGTGTGTTACAATGACTGTGATATATAACTTCTCAAGGCCACATAAAACCCAGCAAAATTATCATAAGCATCAGAGAAGATTGAATTGAGTAATAAACAGGTTATCATTTAATGACAACCAGAAGAATAAAAATGAAACGTGGTTTTGCATTCCACAACAGAAAATGTGTTCAATAAATGCAGAAGGACATTGTGGCATTATTTAGTGCTAATCAAAATTTTGGGGTATGTTTAAAACATTGTGCAACTACACACAATCGCACAATCTGTGGAGAATAGTAAACATGCTTTATTGCTGTAGAAATCCTGTATACAGCAGCTTCCATTTTTCACTCCAGCATTATTCCTCACAAATTATCATAACCCAGATGCTTTATCTGAGTTACAATGTATAAGTAAATCTCATAGTGGCCTCAAAAAGTATACTAGAATGCAAGTGGGTGCTAGACATTTTCTCAGAAATGACTTGCTGTCATTACAGATTTACTTCATTCATTAATAATATTTATTTATTTAAGTCTTGCTACCAAGTTTGATCAATTGAAACTGTGTTTTGGGTATGTTTTGCTTAAAAGGAAATGCTACTTGGCTCAAACGTTTGTTAAATAATGCATTAATGAGTGTAATGCATTACGGTGTGTACAAATACATTTTACTGCTGTATGTTGCTTATTTTGAAAATGGAAAGAGATTCCTAAAATTGTGAAATTGTGTTTTCCCTTCATGATTTCCCCTTTAATTATATTATTCAATAGCAAAATTATTGAATACACTATCATTTCAAACCTGTATAACGTAACTGCAGCCAGTCCTGTTGTGTTTAAAGTCTTATTAGAAAGAGCCACAATTAAAGACCATTCTGAAACAGCTAAAAATGTTTAGACATCTCTCTAATATCTTAATAGTTTTTTCCCTAAACACTAATAAGATCAAATGGAGTGCAAATAAAAATTGTTGCTTATGTCTCATGTCAGCAAGCATTTCTGGGAACCAAAACATCTGAAAAAACCCAGAAAAAGGTTGAAAAGGATTTTTGGTTCCCAGAATGCTTTGCATGAGGCTGTTATTTTATAGTTTTTTTTCTTTAAAGATAAGATTTGTTAATGTTTAATGTTCATTTACCTTTGAACAAACCAGTGCCAATAAATTAGATTAATTTAAATCTACAGTAAGTTACTGACAAACTGCTGCATAACTACAGCAAAACGTTTTACAGTGTGTGCTTAGATTTATTAACATGGCTAAAGTCTGCAATCAAAATGCAAGATTATTGAATTATATTTTGTTATACTTTCTGTTTATTTTATCGACCAACGCTCTTAAATGTCAATACTCATATGTCAACAATTGTCTATTTTTTTTCCTAATTTAAGGCGGAAATTGATACTTAAATGAACTGTTAACTCAAATCTCTTGAGCTATGAAAGAGCAACCTTTGAGCAATACATTTTCTCTTGTAAGGGTTACAAAGCAATTTCTATTGTTTTTAGGACTTTAGACTGAAAGTGAATTTTCCTAGAAGTGGCCACTGGCCAAACAGCCAAAATTTCACAGCTACACTTCATTTGGAATGTTTCAGAAGATCCTAGAAAAAACTTCCAAGGAACTGTAGATGTAATAAAAAAGGTACTGAGCAAAAAGTTATTTCATGGAAGAGTAGTAAAGTGGAAACCGCTGCCTACCAAGAGGAACATCTTCGCTCATCGTATGTTCAGAATTTTTATGAATAGATAAGCAAAAATGAAACATTTTGAGGGATGCAAGTTTTTCTATAGCTTCCTATATTTATAATTGATACATATATATACTGTAACAATCTACTGTAATAACATAATACATACATTCAAACACATAAAACATGATGGTGATAGTGTGATATGAATATCTAAATTGTATTATTTATTAAAAATAATCAATGTAAAATATTATGCATTAATTTTGCTAGAATGTGTAAAGCAATGAAATTTAATTGAGCAATTCTCAAAGATGAAGTCCAACCATCTGTGTATGAGCTGAAGTTAGTGATGCTGTGGGACAATGATTCATAACGAAAACAGTTTGTCATCTAAAACAAAATTAAAGTTTGGAACGGCCTAGTCAAAGTCATGACTCGAATCCAATAGAAAAACAGCGACAGGGCCTGCAAAGAGCAGTTCATACTAATCTGTCAGAGTTAAAGACATTCAGGAAAAAAGTGTGGGCCAGAATCCCTCCACAGAGATGAGCAAAGCTTCTATTATGATGCCATATCACATTTTGTTTGACAAATAGGCAATAATGAAAAATATCATGATTGGAGCAAATATCATTATATGGCAGTGTCAAGTATGTGTGTGTGACATAGTTCACATAGTCATAGTTCTCCAACAACATAATATTGTTTTTCTTATAGAAAATTAAAATATTAAGACAATTATACAGTGTGACGTTGTATTGTTTGATAGCACCAGCTAGTACCAGTGGAATTTACATCTGGGTTATGATTTTCAGTGGCTGTTATTTTTACCTCTTGTATAAATATGGAGTAAATGCTTTTAATGAAGTTTGTGTGAGCATTTCACAATGATTTTTTAATTAATCGCTTCTACAGAAGCACAGAAGTAAAGATTTCAAAAACATCTCAAAGTTTTTTTAAAAGTACTACTTTTAGATCTTCTGAAATCAGAAAAACAATTTTGATCTGTGACAGTGAGTCAGTGTTCTAGTCAGGAAAACAAAAGATTTGGTTTGTCGAGGTAAAAACAGTTTGACCCATCATGCAAAGATGTTTTCCTGCGTTTCTGGCCGGTGTGCTATTACTATTCTGCTCTTGTTATTTTTAATGGAGGTTATGCTCTGGCAAGCACAGTCCAATTGAAGAGAGATGGGGCTTGTGATTTCTAGCGTATCTTCTGCAGGTGCTGCTGTCCACTGTGAATAAAAGACACATGAGATAGAACAGGCGCATGTGAGGCCTTATCGCAGCTAGCCATGGGTGCAACAGATAGCTATGCATACAAGCCACAGACCAATCTTTACTGGACAGATTATTCCTGAGGGAATCTCAAAGTTATAATAAAAATAGTTACTGTAAAGAAGTTTTGTTGCGCTAAAACTTTGAGGCGTTATCAAAAGGAGTCTGAAAAGTGCTAGGTTGTAACCCAGCATTGGGTAATTTTAACCCAACAGTGGGTTCCACTATTTACCCAGCATGGGTCAAAAAACAACCCAGCACTTTGCACTGCTGGGTTAAAATGATCGAATGCTTTTATTTTGTCTTTACCCAACCATGAGTGGAAGCAACACAGCAGTTGGGTTAAAATAGCCCAGCATTTTTTTAGGGTGAGCCATTAAACTATCATTGTATTAAAACATGCAAAGGGTTTCTTCAAAAAGGATTCTCAATTTTTTATGTTCTGTGGAAAAATTCAAACCAAATTAGTTTGGAAAGACATGCAGTAAATAAAGGCAGTATGTTCATTTCTGGGTGAACTGTCCCTTTAAAAATAACCTCCTATGAGCAAGAAAAGAGTGTGAATAACATGGTAAATGCATGACAGCAAATCTTTAGCTGCGACTCAGGGGTTCTTTGTAGCGTGCCGATTCTACAAAATAACCTTGCGCTGATCTTTGTAGGATGTTTACAAAGGAAGCTCCTGAGGAGAGCAGCTACTGTGCAGGATTACTGCCATATATCTGTTAGACCATGGAAGGATGTGGAGTAAGTATCTTTGCAATCTTAAAACCAACAACAACTGAAAACATGTACAACCCGCCTTCATTAAAGGTGCTGGGTGTAGTTTATAGCGGCATCTAGTGATGAGTCGTTCACTCCACCCCTCCCCCAAGCACTACAGAGTCTGTGAGAGACTTAAGATGTCATTAGGTTTTCAGTGCTTTCCCAAAAGAGATAACGTATTTATGAAACGTGCTCTGTAGAGAAGTTTGTCCGTTTAGGGATACTGTAGTCGCAAAATGGAGAATTCTATGTAAGGTGAGCCTGCCGTGTATGTAGATACATATAGCTTGTTCTAAAGTAAGAAAAACATAACTCTTCATTATGTAAGGTCTGTATACACCTCCGAACACATAGTTATATTATATTGCATTTTTGTTAATAGAGCCTCCAAAAAACTACACAATGCACCTTTAAAATACTACTGGATAACAAATAACAATAGATTGCTTCGCAAAATTGGTCAGTAATGTCAATGTCACAACAATAAAAATTATTGAAAGATATCAGTTAACACATTTGTTTTGGCAGCTCTAAAAATAAGCTAGAAACAATTACTTAACCTAATGAATAATCATTAAGCAAAATATATATTACATTTATTTTAAGTAAATGAAATGTTATTATTTTATACAGCATAGCATTGTACTTTGCAGCACTAAACAACAGTGTATGTTGTTAAAAAATGGATTGAATGTTAAAAAAAATCAATTGTGGATCAAGTTGTGGGTCACCGTAATTCTACATATTTCATTTTGAACAAACCACCACATTATGGCAATTGACTCCTGAATTAATTTAAACACCTTTCTCATTTCATATTTCAATTATTCCACACTGTCATAGGAAAGAAAATCTTTCTTATATATTTCAATTATTCAGGGCTTGACATTAAGTGTGTCATGTGGTTTTCCTTTGGACAAGTAAATGTGTCATTCAGTTATAAAGTTTGCTGTTAAAAAAAGGTAAAGCTGTTACTATCTATTATTTTGGTCACTGTGTATTCTGACAATTATTTTGATTAATACTTTTTTGTAAAATAGATCTGCAGATGTGTTGTATGGGTGCCATATTGAGTATGAATTGTACAGATGTACAGACGTGTTGTACTGAAAGAAATTAGGAAATTACTATCACATTGGAATGCATCTGAAACATCTTTCAATACTTTTCATATCGCAACCTGTCAAATAAATAAATTCTCTCCTTTATTCATAATGTTTGTTGCACAAATAATATTGCTTTTTTATTATTACATTTTCAGGCTATTTGTCCATATGTTTATCCGAAATATTCACCAAGTGATAATGTCAAGCCTATAAAAGCCATGAGTATTTCTCCTAGACATCTATCCATTTATAGACACATCAGTAAAGTTAATACTGAAATTGATGTCTCCATCAGATCACCTGAGATATGAAAGTGGACAGTTGTGGCCCAGTGGTTAGAGAGTTGGACTCATGATCAGAAGGTTGCTGGTTCGATTCCCAGGGCTGGCGGGTAACGGCTGAGGTGCCCTTGAGCAAGGCATGTACAAATGTATAGTATAATGCAATGTAAAATGTTCATCTTTTAAGCAGTTGTGGCCCAGTGGTTAGAGAGTTGGACTCCTGACCAGAAGGTTGCTGGTTCGATTCTCAGGGCTGGCGGTAACGGCTGAGGTGCCCTTGAGCAAGGCACCTAACCCACACTTGCTTACTATACAAAATGTACAAAATGTATAGTACAATGTAATGTAAGTTGCTTTGGATAAAAGTGTCTGCCAAATTTAGATGGTTTTGAGATGGTTTTGAGCAAGCTAGCGAGTTACGAATTGTAGCCTGTTTCTACATTCCTCATATCTCTATTTGTGAGAGGTGCCAGTCAGTCAATTATGCTACACACATGTGCATGTGCTCTGTATCCCTTACCATACCACATCTATTTTAATGTGCAACTGTCCCTTCAATTGCATCTGCTCCCAGCAATACAGCCTCAATTTTCTGATAAGAGAAACCTGAGTTTGTCAAGAGATACTTTTTTTATATAGATCTGCATTGCAACCGATAGAGAAGGTAGTAACTCTCAAAGAAGCGCCTAATGCCTTCATCCTCTTTGTGTGAAGAAAAAGGTGCAGTCTGCATCCACCGATAAAGTGATGGCAAGTGACAGATTTAGAATGGCTGGGGACATACTTTTATTTGCCATTTGACTTGGCGGCTGCAGTACTGCAACAGATCATAGACTCAGAGTCAAGACAAGGTTAGATGTGTACATAAATTCAAAGATGTATTGAAACGAGTGGATTTATAAATGAGAGTATGCTATTTATTAAACATTGTAGGATTTTAATTGTCATCTAAGCAGATTATCTTAAGACTTTTAATAATTATTTATAAATATTGTCTTACGGATATATATTAGCCTCTTTTTAAACATACAGCGGTAGGCGATGAGACTTCTGATGAACTGCAGCTCTGCTTACTGCTATTCAATACACCATTCAATACGTCTTAAAGGAGTAGTTCACCAGTTTAATGGTCTAAAAGACTTTTATATAAATATTTTGAAGCCATACAATAGTGTGAGGAACAGACACAAATTGTATTCAAATTGAGAGTACATGAGAGAACATGAGAGATATATGGATGTCTTTGTGAAATAAACTTTCTATTGAATGAAATCCATTCAGTTAAACTTAAATAAACCTTAAATTCAATGAAATCCATATTTTAGTTTGTATTTCCACCTAATGCTATTTTATGACCTCATAAAGTGCTTTCACGGTGTACTGGTGCTACGTTAGCATCATGATGCTAAAGCTTCAAAATACTGCCAATGTCGCTTTATTTGTTAAACAGTAGTATTGTAGTACCGCAAGTAATGTTGCATACACCCACTAACGTTCATTTGAACACTTACATCTGCCTTTTTGCTATGTTATTCTCTCCTAAATAAATCTGTGTTTTTAACGAATTGGATGAGATATTTATTCAGTGATTCATTCCTAAACTTTCATTTTTGAATGAATCAACCGTTTCGAACAAATTGGTTTAATGATTCACTGACCACCTACTGGCCATTTTAGTTTCACATTTAACAGCAAGCCTAACATTTCCCTTTACAAACATTCCTGTATAAATAAAATTTGTTGCGCATTCGAGTTAGTTCCCATGTAAAAAAATTTCAACTGTACTTTAGTATTTACTATAGTTAAATACATTACATTACTAAAATTGCTAGTGTTTTTAAGTCCATAGTAAATATTAAAGTATTCTACAGCATTTTCTACATTTGATCAAATTACTATTGTAAATACTACAAAATATTGTAGTTTACATTAAATACATATGGTGATATATTACAGTATTATACAGCTTACTATAGTAAATACAACATGTTTTAAACTAAATCTGGTTTATTTTGTAGATTTGAATTATGAACATGGCACAGAATCATGATACTACTTTTGTGATACTTCAGCTGGTATATTTATTTGTTTATTTTTGTATCTAATTGCATGGAAAACAGCAACCAGTAAAAATGTTTTCACATAAGGTTTTGTACCGTAAGTTTGGAACAACATGAAGATGGCATGAAGGATGTTTCTGGTGACCTATTCCTTTTAATAAAAGACAATCAGCTTCTTTTCCCCTCGAATCATTTTTGACATCAGTGCTGAAAATCATTTTTACATTACATTTTATTATTATTTTTTCTATTCTTTCTTTCCACGGTTCCCTGCCTCCTGGACAGCTACGGTCCAGTAATGCTACCTCTGTAGAATTGGAAGCCCTTCATCAATTCTCACAACACCCGAAACAGAGTGCAACGTGCCTCCAGAGGTCAGGCTGGGCTTTCAGCCCTGAGTAGGCTTTTCTCTAAAGCCGGGGATACGGCCAGATTCAGAGGATGAAATCCACTTAGACCATTTGGAGGCACCAGAAAAAGTCACAGAGGCATTCGTGTTGTATTTTATCTATGCTTGTACGTACACATGTGCACAAGTGAATCACTATGTGCCAGGAGCTGCACTGCCCCCTCGTACCAATTTTGGGGGAAAGAGAGGAAAAAGGAGAAGTGAAGAGAAGAGAATCTTTGGCAGTATAGGCTTTGACCCAGAAATGTCAAATTGCTTCTCTATACCGTATGCTCAGAATGCGGGAAATTATGCAAGGACAAAATCATGTGGCACAAATGATCAAGCTCAAATGACTCCACTCGGATTCACAGCGTAGCCGCTAATTTGGGGAACTGACACCAATTTCCAGCAGGCCACGCGTTCCGGCGTGACGCATCCCTCTCCCTCTTCTTATTTACTCTTAAATGCCAAAGAAACAACGGCTTGCTCTCCTCAGCATGACAGCTACATTTTAATGCGCAAAGACTATGGTGTGGTGCAGGAAACAGGTGGAGGTTTTACCCAACGAGACTGGAACATTTGTGGTTGATATTCTCCCGACACTTCATATCCAGGCAACGTGACAGCATTTGTGAGGGCAGTGTTGCAAATTGCACAAGGGATAGTTCCTCCACGAATGGATGAATAACACTAAATGTTCCACCTGTTTGTACGTAACGCAAAACTCTATTAATCAGATGCCGAATGACTCATGTGTCTATACCGGAAACTTTGATAAACTGTGTTAACCTCCTGGGAAGCACTTTAATTTTGTCCTCTGTGGAGGACATTTGTTTGCACGCCACAGTTTTATATCCCGGTGCATCCATAAAAAGGACATCTTGGGACACAGAGATGATCTTTAAGGAGATAGCAAATGTTTTGGGGGTTTGGCCGTGACAAGTGCTATTGTGCCTTGGTTTTGAGACATATTGCAGCAGCTTTACGTTGCCCTAAAAACATGTTCATATGAAAACATCAAAAGTCAGTGGGTACCCATTTTTACACAAACTTAAAGACTACTTGTAATTAAATCAATAATTAAGATATATTTCAGTTTATTTTGGGTTAACTTTCCATAAAAATATGTTGATGAAGTCATTAAAGGCAGTTGCTAATTTATGTGTATTTTTGTGCAGTCAGTTCATGCTAATAGAGGGCATGTCTGAAGGCTAAAGGCTGACGCCAAATAAAATTGTAAATGAAAAAAGGTTTTGTTGGTCATGATATTTTGCCTTTTTTCTACACAAGACATAAAATCTTAAAAAGACATCTTAATTTGTGTGTGTGTGTGTGTGTGTGTGTGTGTGTGTGTGTGTGTGTGTAAGGTCCCATAAGGTTAAGTTCTGTCTTGCCCCTAAAAACTACATGTGTGAAACTAGCTAGCTCATCATTAACATCATCTAACACCATCTGTCATATTTGCCTATTTGTGCACTTGATAAGGTTTTGGAGAACTCTTAAGGCTATTGGAAGGAGAGTAAGACATTTCTGACTTCTCTAATTGGTACAGTGTGTCCTGATTCTATTTGTTTGGGGATTTGCATGGTAGACTGGCTTAGGTTACCATGCTAGTTGGAAACACTTTAAACTCTTTAATGAGCCTTCCGTCTTTCGGCCAACGCGGCTCCTGCAAAGTTGTGATTGGATTGTAGAGCGTTATTAAGGTTTTCTGCTCATAATAGTAGCAATTTATCCTCTAATATTATTCAAATGAGGGTAGAATGACAGAATCTCTCATTGGTTGAATGAATGGATCCCGCGGGCATTAGCGCACCGAAGTGTCCCGTGTGGTGCAGCATGCCGAAATGAGAGAGGTTTAATATTTCATCCTCACTGGAGACGTTAGGATATAGCCATGTCTTACTGTACCATGAAGGAACGAAACCACTTTTAACTTTCTGCCAGGGGTATACTTCATCAGCATGCGGCGTGATTATTTCTTTGGAACGGAAGGCTTAGCATGAAGTCACACTTCAATTCAGTAAAAGGTCAAAATTATTCAGATGGTATAAATAGACTTTATTTGGGTGAGGGGAAACAAGGTTGTTTGCTGAATTGGTGAACATAAAGACGCATGCTCGCTCTTTCTCTCTCTCTCTCTCTCTCTCTCTCTCTCTCTCTCTCTCTCTCTCTCCACCTTTGTCAACTTACAGTGTTTGATTTTGGTCTCCTGCTGTCTAAAACCATATACAACCAAGAGGTGGCACTCCATGCTTATCTGAGGTTCTATCCAAACTACAGGGCTGAACCGTGTCCCTTGCATTCCAAACCTGCTCCGTAATAGCGACGCAGCAAGCTGTCCACAACTTTCTCATTTGTGCATCAAGGTCCATTTCTTGCACGCACCACTGAGCACCAACCGGACCCTCTGTCCTTATGGCACGCCCAAACCCCCTATCTTGTGACACGGACGAACATACAGGTGGGGACCTCACGCTCCGCACCATGCCGTCACGCAGTTGATAATCTATTTAGAGTAAAGGTTAAAAGCAAGGACACGACGGGCATCGGCCGGTTTATGTCTCCTCATTAGGAGAGCAACACCAAATCAATCGTTTGTTCTTTCCTCCTAGCACAAACACACACAAACTGTCTTTCTTGCAGCCCTGAGGCTCTCAAGGGGCCTGTACTGTTGATTGCTTATTTTACCTGAGTTCCAGCTGGGGCATATGCACCACACTGGCACACTGCGACCGACTCAATCAGCCACTGCCCCGTGGAAACTCTGCCAATCACTCGGCTGCCTTTGATCCTATCCGCCGCCTGTGCCATTCCCCTGCACGCCACTCTGCACATGAAAAGACGCCGGCTTTCGCGTGTCCGCAGGTGCCTATCACCAACATGCAGTCTGCGGCTACGTATAATCAGAATGTAGTTGTTTAAAAGAGAAAAACAAGGTCACGGGAAGTAATAGCACTTATGATGTTTCAGTTGCAGTTGTCTACCTCAAGGTTATTCTAGAGTGGTTGTATTGCAAGTCATTTTAAAATGATCTGTGAAACATGTAAATGCTTACATTGAGCTTAAACTTGATCGGATCCAAATAAATTAATTTGGTTTCTTATCTTCCCATCGATTTTACTGCACGTCTATTACAAAGCTCAGCAAACCGAGTAAAGCACGCAGTCGTCACAGCGAGGGAATTTTTCTTAATATTGATGGATTAGGGTTGAAAGTGTAGGGTTGAAAGTGTTACTGTTAACTGTTAAACTAATTTTTACTGATGGCTATTAATGAATCTTATTTATTCATTTGGCAGGCGCTTTTTAGCGAACGTTGCAAATGTTACATTCTCGCCAGATTCTAGATCAGTTTGAGTTGTAGAAATAAGTGAGTGTTACAGTAAATGGTTGCATTTTTCTGCACCAATCAGATTTATCCGTTAATTATTGTTAGCAGCTGTAAAGGCAGAATATAAAGACAGCTTCATAAGGTGAGCGTTTTTTTTTGTTGAGCTGTTGGTTTGTTACTGGTAATATTGTTTTATCCAAATTTGGTGATGATATTTCACCGTTCTAACTCTCATAGTTGGTCTTGTATAGAATTTTATTTGACTCTTTAGTACACTCTTAAAAATAATGGTGCTTAAAAGGTTCTTCACAGCGATGCCATAGAAGAACCTTTTTCGGTTCCACAAAGAACCATTCAGCCTAAGGTTCTTTAAAGGACCATCTCTTTCTTACTTTTTATCACCCGAAGAACCTTTTTTCATCACAAAGAACCTTTTGTGAAACAGAAAGGTTCTTTATAGAACCAAAAGGTTCTTCTATGGCATCAAAGGTTTAGAAGATTATAAAAAGGGTTGCAAGTTTTTGTTTAGTGTTAAAGGTAGAATGATGATGTTGCTTCAGACTGTTTTTGAGTTTACTGTGAAATTCAATAGATTTGCCAAAGTCTTGTTCCAACGCCATTTAGACTTCACAAAGATGAATGGGACACCATTACAGTCTCAGCCTGAAACACTCTCACCAACCATTGCTATAACCTTCATGTTTGTCTTTCTTTAAACATCAAACCAAGTAGCTTTAATTTCTAGAAAAGGACAGCACACAAGCAAAACATTACACAAATGATGTTTGTTGGGGTTTCTTTATAAATCAGTGGATATATAGATGGTTTCATCAGACACACGTACCTGGCCTGAAGTTAACTTCTGGTCTGTGTTTGTTGATTGGTCTGGCCAGCAGCTAATAATATAACTTTATATTTAATTTAATTACATTAATAATTTATTAACTGTATTAAATAATCAATGGGTCGTGTAACTTAGTCACATTTAGGTTTAGCCAATAACGGTTCTTCTACTAGTAACCCAAAATAATACTGGCTAGACATACTTTTAACTTGCTAGCTAATGTCATTTACTTGATATTTCTTTTGCTTGTTATCAAAAAATAATCTGGAGGGATGCTATTCTCTGCGGATTTGTACCCAAAGTTAAGTTTGGGCCACAAAAGCATGCATGTGCAGTAACGTTTGTTTATGTTGATCTGGTTGGTACACAGTTAATTTAGGGAGATACACGTGCGGTTCCTCTGCTAGGACACTTGTGTGAACCCAGGGGTAATTGAGTCCACAGATTCAGTCAAACAGCGCTTGCCAGTATGCCATGCCCATGGTTTCTTGAAAAATGTGGTATTGGTGTAAACGGTGGTATTTTGAACAGTGAAATTTAAAGTGTTTCAAACCAGTATTTTCCAAATAAAATCAAAGGAAAAAGGTTGTCAAGGCAACCAATGGCCTTTCAGTGTACAGTCTTAGCATGCCAACTGTTTTTGTGTATGTTTGGAGCCTGATCTCTGCCAAAATGTTCAGCCAAATATCAAAGCCTGGACCTCAGTATTGCATTAATAGCACATGTCATAAGGTGGAAATAATTTATACTGAGGATATTTTTGTGTGTTTCTGTACAGACTTTAGGCTCGTTGTGCATTAGTTTTCATAATTTTTTTTGCTATTATAAACAGTAAAGGAAGGGGTTGTTGACTTACTGAATAGAGTTGTTACTATCCTCTCTAATAGTACCATGAAGTAACATGTTTTATTTTGTTGAGGTTCAATTGTGTTTACTCATTTATTTGTTTTACCAGAAAGTTTGTTCTGGTATTCTTAAACCAGATAATATGCCCATTTCATTCACAGTTAAACAGATTTTAATTGATTGACCTGATTAAATATTCATTTTAAATAGAATAAAAAGGTATTATTGTACATTTCTTGCACTTTGGATGGTTTGCATTCTAAGTCATCGATTGCACATTGTAAATGTAATTTTGCCACAGGCCCTGTTTTCACACATCCCTGATGAAACACTCGACGTCTGGAGTCTTCATAATTGAACAAGCCTTTAAATCCGATCTTCTTGTGCCTTAAAGAAATACGAGATGTATTTTAACGTCAAATGAATTGTTTGATGAATACATTTGTGAACGGGTGGCATTTACTGGAGATGTAGAGATATTGCTCAAAGCTAAATGTGTTTAGTATTGAAGACCGCTGATGACTGAGGGAGCACATTTTTTATTAAAACTCATGCTGACGCTGTGGAACTATAAACGCTTCCCCGGGGCATAAGGAGAGGATATTACTAATATTTGTGCTTCGATTACATAAACCGTTTACACATGCTATTTGAAGTGCGCTGGGAATATTTCTCTTTGCCTCGAGGGAAAACTATCTTAACATTCTAAAAAGCTGTTGACCGTTTTCAGACACCAAACTCAGTGTGTGGAGATAAAATACTCTTTGTGTTTTGCGGTACGTTGGTTCTTTAAATTGGCAGATATGCAGCGTGTTTGGTTCATTCTCACAAAACCACTGAAACATTATGGCAGTAAGAACAGAATAGAATAGAATAGAATATAAAATATAATTTGCAAGCATTCTGGGAACCAACAATCTGAAAAAAAACTTACACACCTAGGATGCCTTGAGGGTGAGTGAAACATGGTTTGATTTTAGTTTGCCTCTGAAATATCCCTTTAACCTGTAAGAATGAACTATAGCAATGATCAGTGATTCATTTTGATCAGCTAATCATGTATTTTTATCTATGATACAAATCATACAGGCCTGTAATCTGATATTAGACTACAAAGATTAAAGTTTGAGACCAGTTAACATAAAATGAAGGAAGTTTAATGGTGCATTGAAATGGCTTTGATTCTAAAGAGCTTGTTGCTGTGAGTGAAATTTTCTAAATGACTGATTTCCTCTTGGTCGTGTGATTAATGTATGCAATTTACTTTAGCACATCCTATGGATTATGCATTTGTAGCATGAACAGTTTATAGGCAGTCTCCACTAAAGAATTAATACTTTAAAGTGCATAGTGCACACACAAGTACACACACACAGACTGTTTGTACTGTATGTACTAGACTGGCATCATAACATCAAATGTCTTTTTATTCCTTTTGACAACATGCTGTATGTTCATCACACCCCTTGTCCTTTGTATCGTCCAGAGTTTTACTGTTTTTATATCAAAAAAGCTTTCTGGCCTGGCACCGTCGCACCAGTAAGATAATGCTTGTGTAATGGTGTTGAGATGTTGCATCAAATTTATCATTCTAATGGCTCGTTATACATCTGCCACATCTGTAATGACAGCGAGATAAAAACTGCCGCTTGATTTACCTCGCTGACATAGTCCATTGGATTTTAGTTTGAGGAGAATTTGCATAAAGCGAACAGCGATGGAACTGCAGGGGAGGGGCAAGCTGAGCCATTTCAAAATTTTAGAATCATAAAACTCGCCCTTAGGGGACATCACATTAACCCCCAGAGGAGTTTATGGGCATGTCTGGGGAGTAGGTAAAACATAACAATGACCTTTTGGAATTGTATGAGGGTCTTTCCAGTGTTTGGCTTGGACAATGTCAAGGTCATTGAGTCAGCTCCCAAGGAACTCACATACGGTATGTGTACTGTGTGTATTGTGTGATGTACTCAAAATTGCTATGGATACATTTATAAATGTAACATATATAAGATACTATAGGATCACGCAATAAAAAAATGAATATATTAAAGTTATCAATAGCTATTTTCAGTTAAATCACTTGTTTATAGAATTGTAACATTTAAGGTTTACTTGAACTTTCTGTATGTAAATTTATAAAACGTGAATACTGTAGTCTGAAAAATAAAACTGATGATGTTGATGCAGGAAACATGTTGGCAGCTCATTAATAGAACTAAGCAGATGTAAAACAGATATTGTAAAAAAAAATTGCTGTTGTTCTCCAATACATATCGTAAATGTTTTGTATCCATAAAATAGATGCTTCACGATGCCATGGAAAAAACAACCTTTAATATCCGAAGAAATTATCTATTTCAAAAAAGATTATTAAAAAGTAAGAACCTTTCAGTAAATTATTTTTTGGGGAACCAAACAATGGCATTGTGTTTACTGTGTGCTGTGCCATAATATACCGTTACATCTCACCTGACTACATGTGATCGGATCACGAGACAGATCTTAACATGAGGTGTAAACAGAGCTAGGGATGCTTGTGTCATATTAGCTGTAAACTAGACACTGAGATCAATAAGACCTAATCGATACACAGCAGGCACACACCAATCTTAACACAACACAACACACCAACACCAACATAGCCCCTTTTGTCTTGACTAACTTGTCTCAATCTGATAATGACTTCAAGGGTTTTGAGGAGGTCATAAAGAGTGGAAAATATTGAGTCCTATCCAACTTAAGATCAATGCATTTCTTCATAATTGGAGGTCTAACTCACTCTCCACCAGCTTGAAATGTTAACTGCCAATAGCATTGCACAAGGCTAGTAGTACGAAAGGGCTATGGTAGTTGTTTAGGATCTTAATACACATTCTTTTCTAGTTCAAGGCTCAGTTCTGTTTGTTTATTTTAGTGAGTGTGCACCATATTAGAATCCTTCATATTTTGACAGCTAATAGAGATACAGAGAGGCTAATAAACGCGTTCTGTTTCAGCTCAGTCATGTGCTTAATGAGTCTTACTTTTAGCCGGGGTGAAATCCCACAGGCTTTACTGTAAACATCCTTTTTGATGACACAACACGGCAAGGCTTCGGCGATCCAATGGAGAACAACAAAAATATCATTGCAAAACAGGACCGTTCTGGTGCCAGTTGTCAAAACAGTGGATGACACAATCCCTCATGGCTTGGTGCACATTCGAGTGGTTAAGGGAGGTAATGGCTTATGTCAGCTTAAACATTTATTGTGTTGGGCGGAAGACTGCAGTCAGCCTGACTTGGCAGTCTCAGATAGATCCTCTTTCATCCCCGGAAAAAGGCTGGCCAAGAATTAATTTTCTGCCCAAAGCCGACTGCAGAGTGAAAACGGAGGCCATGCTAGAGGAGCAGTCATGCTTGAGATTCACCATGGTAAACCATTGACCTGCCTCTTGAAAACCTCACATCATGCAGTTTGAATGTACAACCGTATGCTCGCAACCCCCTAAACTCATTTGCAGAAGAAAACATCAGATTTCTTAAATCGAAGTTAAAGCTTCTGTAAAGTCTCTTTAGGACTGCTGACTCTTAAATTCAGCAATGTGGTTAGATTTAGAAAGACCATGTAAAATTGCTTATCCAGTGCAAATTTCTGTCTTGTGTCGATGCTTGGGATGTTTGGGTGAGACAAATCAAATCTCATAAAACTACTAGCAGGTGATATTAGGGGGAGGGATGTATTAGATTGAATGTTAGTCTGTGTATGTTAAAGCATTTATAATTTTATTTTGATTTTACAACCCTAAAATAAAAAACAAAAATAAATTTGCAGGTTACAGTATTAATCTAGAATTTCTGTTAAGCTCTGCCAACTTAATATATTGAAAAAGATAAATGAAACTTTTGTGTCACATTAACTAAAAAATTTATTTAATGAGAACCTCAATATTTAGTTGAGAAAAGAAACTTTCACTGTAAAAACATTCCTGTAAAAATGCTAATATTCTCGTAGCTTGGGCGCCAGAAAAAATGTAAAATTTGAGGGTAAAATTACATTTTATTTTTTTACATTTTAAATTATTTCATTATTTTAAAGCAAACTTGTAAACTAGCAGACTCTGTAATTAAAAATAGTTTAAACGCATTTCAAAAATAAAAACGGTAAAATTCCGTAAAATTCTTATTTAAAAAAAAATCATGTTTCTTTCACAAACATATTGAGATAAATTACAGATAAATTATGCTGAGTAAACATAACTTTAACATGCACAACCAATGTACATATTTTTTATGTTAATCCAGTCAAAATATTCAAATAAACACTCCAAAAGCTCGTACACAAGCTGAACTCTTTTTTGTTGTTGTTTTTACATTCTCAAAGGGGCATCAACCTGAGCCCGAAGCATTTGATCAGCATCCTTACCTCCCTGTCATCCACCACTTTGTCAAATCCAGCAGTTGTAACCGCAAGGCTCCAGGCGTTCAGGCTGACTAGGCGACTGGTGAACCCAGTCTGAAGAGTCCATTGGCCGTCATAGCTCTGGTTCATCTGCAGGCATTTTTCTCGGAGAGACAGTGACAGTTATCTAGGCAGATTTTTGTCCCCCTTAGAACCAAATAAATCATGTCCAACCTTCGACATGCCTGGACTAGCAGAAAGGGCACATCATCACGGGTCACATTTACAAGTCGACCGCTCGGCTGAACTTTGTCACTTGTCAGACTGGTAACCTCTGCCTCCACTTTGTCACTTACAAACACTGTCAACATTGCTGTGACAAATGAACTTCTTTCAAACGTGTCGAAAACAACAGCAGACAGTAATAAAAACAGACGACACGTTTGCTCACGCTGTGGAACGAATGAGGCACAAAAGCCACAATGTTTTACTCTTTGAAAGATTTTTCCATGTCTTTGCCAGCGAGTTTCATTCATCATGGTTTGCAGTTTAATTTGTCATATTTGCCCTTGCAGGTATTTCACAGCAGCGTGGAACACACACAAATTTAAGCTATGCATTGGGGGAGTGAATGGACATAAGTGTGTAGAATGAAAGAAGAGGTGTTTTTTCTCTCTCAAAATGTTTTAAAAAGCAAAAGCATGTTGAGTAGGTGGCACTGGGCATGTACATTGAGAAACTCACAGTGTGGGTCAGTGATTCAGAAAACAAGTGCGCTCTAGAACGCCCAGCTTAGTTTTCCGTATGCTGTAAGACATTTCTTTACACTTTCGTGTATTTTAGTACAGAATGGCATCTGCTGGATGTAATTTTTGTTGTACACTACTGTTTAAAAGTTTAAGATCACATCATTTTATCTAAAGAATTAAAATATAATTCTAAAAAAGATCATTTTTTCATTATAACATTTTTTTAAAGAAAAATAATATATTTTCTTTAATTTATTTCTTTAATAATTTTATAATTTATTTTTCTAGATTAATATTTTCATAAGACACCAATTTATCCATTCACTCCGCTTCACAATTTAAGCTTCAAGCATCATTATGTTATGTCTCAAATGAATCTGCCTTTCACATTTTATTATCGTCAGGTAATTATGCAGAAAAATAAACTAATGTCAAATTGTTTGTATTATTAGTAATTACTTTTTTAATTATTGATCCTTGATTTGAAGAAATGCCTACTGAGTACTGACTGTCAAATTATTCTAACAAAATCTTCCTATTCGGCTTTAGTGGTGCTTGCAAAACATCACTATTAATATTCATCATTTTACATTTTCAAGACAAAATAATTCACACCTCTGATCATGGAGCTTATTGACAAGAGGTGTTGTGATTTTTCTAAGCAGTCGTGTGATGGATAAATATAACCACCATTCATTTGCTTTGAGACGTGGT
The DNA here is from genome assembly GCA_026939265.1 of Oreonectes daqikongensis. Classification (NCBI taxonomy): domain Eukaryota; kingdom Metazoa; phylum Chordata; class Actinopteri; order Cypriniformes; family Nemacheilidae; genus Oreonectes; species Oreonectes daqikongensis. The sequence goes on from JAOTQM010000022.1 coordinate 7,088,696, forward strand.
CAGAGGGATGATAACTTGTCATGTGGCACGCATTTCTCAGACTAATATTTACAACACGAAGCTATGGCTCTAGAATATAACAGGGGATGGAGACCTTTTCACTTGGAGCAATGTACTGAAGCCCTTTTGTGAGACCCCTGGGGATCCTAGGCATATCTCTGATTCAGAATATCATCGAGATATAGGGGTGGGCTACTTTGACATGGAATAGTGTGCTTAGGCCACATGTAGAGTCTCAAGAGCCCCTTGCGGAGGCCCCCTGGGGGTCCCAGACATGTCTTGGGCTGGAGCATCATAGAGACATGGGGGTGGACACTATTGACTACAGCGAAAAATTCCAATACTGTGGTGGGGATTTTTGTACTAGCAATCACCCTTCACATTTTCTTCTTTCATCTTGTTGTAAAGTGCTTTGCCAAGCTATCAGGCAAGTAGTATTCATACAAAATGACTGCACTGAACTGAAGTTTAGAAATACATGGTTGGAATAGGGGAAAAATGAAAACAAGTAGGCTTGGAAAAATAAGCACGTATTTTCTTTCTAGCCTTATTTATTACCATCAAGAATGTTGGTACATTCTTTACATTGTCTGAATAAATGATTTATACATTAAAATGTTTAATTCAATGCACATTATAGGCATACCCAGTGTGCATATGATAAATGTTCACATACATTATAAATGGACTATATAGTGTGCCAAAAATCATTTTTTAATATGTACTGAGCATCTATTCCAAACTTGTATTAACTCCCTGAATAATGACATTTATCCCCTTAAACATGATGTAATATTGCTCATAGTAACAACGCTACAAATGTACTTTTTAATCTTCTAAGAAATGCAGAGAAATGCATTTTGCATGTATATGTCACATAATTTTATTCACCCACACGCATACTCACCGGTTAGGTTGTTACCATAGTAACGAAGAACATATAAACTTGTGGGACTGTATTTAATTTTCAGGTTTATAAATAACAAGCCCTGTCGATGACCCTTCCATAGAATATCCATTATGTGAAAATGAACCAACAAATGACAGCTTCTTGAAAGTACACAGCCATAAGCGCCTGACCCCCGGCACAGTTGTCTCATTAAAACACTGTTCATTCATGGCACTTAAACTGAAGGGCAACAGGAAACTCAACTCCAGCATTCATGCAGCATTTCTATGGAACCCATGAGGTTTGCATTATGGAAGGAAAAGTTATAAGAAATAAATACATTTAATGCACATAAGATTTCTTTTGGCTCTAAGATCTTTTGACTGTGATGTATTTGTTCAGTTGTTGTGGCTGGTGATGATTTAGCTTATGAATGCTACACTTTGTCGCTGTCCTCCTGAAACCTTGTATCTCCACATTTTTGAGACCCTTTTTGTGTGTCACTGGGTTTTGCAAATATCTAACGATTAAAAAGTATTAAAAGTATTAAAAACACTGTATCTAATCATTTAAGTTTTAAGAATAAAGGTTTCAGAAGGACAGCAACGATATGGATCCACACTTTATTTGATCAGTAATATATAGGCTCAGTAGGTTTGACGGATTCTTCAGTTTAAGTGTAATCTTAGTCATTTTAGTCTTATGCTTTGTACAAACCAAAAGCAAAGCATTGCGTTCCTTGCTCTCTGGATAATAACATCGCTCGGCATAGCGTGTCTTCACTCATCCGGACGTGTTAAACCATACGTGTCAATAAGCTCTTCGCACGAATATCCCATTTGAGTTGAAACTTTTCAACTTGTGTGGAAGACGTTCTTATCATTCACGTCACCTGTCGCAAATTCACGTCTTTGCATTGACTTTTGCAAATACTGAAATCCGCTTCTGGTGTGTACACAGCATTAGTCTCATTGCTTAGGTGAAATAGATACAAATGATAAAAATGTTAAATACAATAAGTGTATGCAGCAAAATAAATATGTTAATTATATAGCTAAAATAATCTGTATGAATATATATATTTTTTTGAGAAACAAAAGTCATATACTGTACATCTGGGATTGCATGAATTTAAGTTGTTTCTTTAAAAGTGTTTTTACTTGTATCTTATGTCTACAAGAAACAATTAAGAAACTTTTGATCAATTCGGTGAAAATGTCAACATTACCATGAAAAAATAAAGTTTTTACCTGGTTTTACTTTATTTGGTGGTTCAATTACCCATGCAATGTCTCGCTTAACGTTTTTAAAGCATTTTTTTTTCTATTTTAGTTTTCCATATCGGTACATATTCCTCATGGACACATGAAAATTAAAATAAAGTAACTATTGTATGTTCTATAAAGACATCCCTTCTCTGTTTGTTGAGTATTATTGCTTCAAGTTTGTGCATTTTAATTCACAGAAATCCTACAAAAAAAGTATGGCGTATCCCAAAAACTGTGTCCTTTTTTGTCACATCCATAACGCATGTTTATTTCCCTTTTGTAAAACTTGTGTAAAGATTGATATATTTCTGATGTTTAGACACTATCAGCAATGGTTTAGTCAAATATAAACAGATGGTTCAGTATATTGGTAACAAATACATTCCATAACGCAAAATGTCACATCCATAATGCTGGAATTGCCCCTTTTCGTTATTTTGGAAAAGAAACAAGTGCACTAATTAAACATATTGACATGTAGTTCCACAGTTATTTACATTTAATTGTATTTTATTGTAATGAAATTTGTCTTAATACAAATTCATAATATTTGTATACAACCCTCTGCTGCAATGTAAACAACTACATTAGCGTTCATTTATGTCATTGTTCATTTGCCGCTACATTTTCCCAGACCGGCTTCAACTGTCTCTGTCTGCCATCTGCTTATCACAATTCCCACATTCCGGCTACTTCATTACGTCTGGACTGAGATTAGCGAGTGACACCAGACTGTTCAGCTATGAATAAAACATCAATAACACTCCTGTCCAATAGATTTCCCATGTCCTTCTGTGAGGAAGTGAAGATTGCCTCATTTTTACACAAGAGAGTACAGTACGTCTCCAGTACCGCCGTTCAATATTATCACTTCCTTTGAAAAATTGTGGTCCTTTGAGACCGTGTGCGGGGTTGCCCTCACGGCGCCGGCGCTCTGAATAATTCACTCGGGCCAGGAGGACACCTGCTGTCCCATCAGCGCAGCTGGGGCTCTGACTGCTCTCCACAGCTGCCCAGACACATGTCTGCACTAATTGCAGTTTGGGGCAAGAAAGCGGTTTATTCTCTGAGAATGATAGACAGGCGGGAAGAGAGATGGAGTGAGCCGCTAAGACCTTCTACATCTCTGAATTATCGCCGAGGGACGATTTCCCCTGCGTTGATGAAGAACAGGACTTGCACTGTATCGATCTGAGGCGAGGAATCGATTCATCAGGTCTTCATCTTTCTGAACGGACACAGCTCAGAGAGCCAAACATCCCAGAGGCCACATGTATCATTTATTTGTATATGAGAAACACTGAAAGTGAAGCGCGCTTGACCTTGACTTGATCTTCTCTCTCACTCTTGCAAAGGCGGACAGAAAAGGAAAGTTGTACAGTATCAGCAGAAGTTCTCAGGAGAGCGCTTGACTTGACTTTTTAGCATTGACATTTCAAGCATAAAAGCCGCAAACCAACTTTGTGTAGATAAATGACAGTATTGTAAATTAACAGTTTTTTGGGGCGGTGTTTTGAAAGCACTTCGCCTCACATGAAACAAATATTCATATTTTAGCTTTCAATAGAAGCCAGCAGGCTTCACAGACGAACTGAAGTTCTGCATGCGAAACCGTCCTCTCGCTTCTGGAGAAAGTGGGATGTATGAATATTTTTATGTCAAACTGAGATGTTATCTCGGAGCAGGAGTTGTCAAGGGAGAGAAGTGAAGTTCCCTTGAAATATGATTATTTGGTGATACTTTGTGATATGATGCTTTCTAGTGTGCAGGACTAGGTGGAACACGCTCCGTTTCTGATGTGCTGTCTGCATACTGCTGTGACAGCTGCTTGCTAGATGGTTGCATCTCGCAGACTGATGTGTGATACATTGAGTCTTACTGAGAGCGAGATGAGAGGACAGATTTAAATTGACTTGAACTGACTGTTTACTATCAAAATGGACAGTATGACATAAAAGCTAACAATGACCTCTCATTCAGTTTGTAACGGATGTATATTTTTGCTCTGTTATCCACCAAATTCAATTTTTATGCTTATACCCAATGACATGAGTTTTGTAAATGCCCTTTTTACATGCAGATGTAAAAATGTAACATCTCACCACGAAAAGATCCCCGCAAAAAAATGTACACGTCTGTTTTATCCATTTAGCTGGTGTATGGCTAATTCATACTGATATGACAAATGCCAACACATACAAACATTGTCAGTTGACATCTGGGTGTAGAATATTGAGAATCACAACATTCGCGTTCACACTATGCCAACAAACGTACGCAATGTGAAAGACAACATATTAAACACAATAAATGTTAGGTTTTCAAAAGCAGTCTCTATATTCTGACATTGATTTAGTTTATTTTTTAATTCGACTGGGTATCTTTATACATCAAAGAATATGTTTTTATTATTTATGACATTGATGAGGTATAGAGAATAGAATTGATCTATTTTATGTTTGAACAAGATGAGTAAAGAACTGGAAAAATGCTGCACCGTGCCTGACGTTCGTCGTGAAATATAGGTAGAAATATGACAACCACATAAACTGTTAAACCGAACACTAATAAATAGTATTTTGTTTTCGTTTCTTTGAAAGATACCAGCGTTCAGTTCACAGTGACAGCCCTGTTTGTCAGAAAAACACATCACAACGCTTAAACTTTTCACAACCTAAATGGTTGTCACATGAGCTCAAACCTGTTGTAACTATACAGGCCTTCCTTAAAGGAATAGTTCATAAAAAAAGATGTTGTGCTATTTGAAACCTTTCTTTCTACTATGGAACACAAATTGAGATATTTTGAGAAATGTCTCTGTGGGCTTCTATCTATGCAATAGAAGTCAATGGGGGCCAAATGGTATTTGGTTACCACCATTCTTAAATATCATCTTTTGTGTTCTGCAGAAAGAAAGACATGAGAGAGCATAAATGATGAAAGGAATCTCTTTAAGGTTCTTTCTCTCTGGCTCAGGTTACCCATCTTATGGACTGCAGGTGTACCTTGTACAATCCACAGGACAGATGTGATAAAAAGGTCTGCATCGCTGCTCCACACGCAAGAAAACACCTGACCCTTCCATCCCCATGTTCGTACAACCCACTTACATCCTCATTTATGTTATTTTGGTGTGGTTCCTGCCATAGCAGATGGCTGCGTACACAATCTCCGCCAATGACGTCCCCAACAACTCAAGATGGGAAACCGAAGCAAATCCCAGCAGACATCTCCGCAGAAAATAGACAGTTTGACGTTCATCTCAAAACCAGCCAACCTGGACACCAAAACACACGATTAATAGAATGCACTGCAGTGAAAGGATGCCAGTATAAAGACTGCTAAAAGCAAATAGTGACATATCGAGAGTCTGAAGCACAGGTCTAACCCAAAGCTAATGAGGAGTGATTTGGGGGTTAGCCTGAGATATAATTACTTCATCCACCTCTGCTGCTCAATGAGCCTTGCGTCTCTCGGGACCCGGGCCATTTCCAGTCGGTAATAGGGAGTGGGGCTCGGGTTGACTGATCAAATTGTCTTCGCAATGGCAGGTTTTTGCTTTCTTGATTGTCCCAAAAGAGACAAAGAGCTGACCCATGGAACTGTTTTCCTTTTTGTCACCACAAGAACGACAAATTTAAAAGCCAAAGCTGTCCCCAGGCGCGCCGTTTGCGCTCAAGTCCTCCCCGACGTTTGATTTATGTGAAACCCTTCAAAGAGGAGCGCGTAATGAAGTCCTCGCGCACGGAAAAGTCTGGACTCTGAAGGAGCGGATGTGCTTGGAATAAAATGCATGCATAACTGGTCCGTCATTGCCTCGGCGTGTAGTTACATGACTAATGTGTTGTACAAAGAACAAGGGATAACCCAGTTTACCGTGAAAACCGCCATCTGGAAGTGTGTCCCCGGTGTTTGCCTGTAACACGAGGGATGGCCGTTTTGGATATGTAGGTGCTTCAGCGATTTTGCACTTGACCTGATCTTTGCATGTGTGATGTGTCTTTTCTACAATGTACAATTTTCAGAGGTGAAAAATATGATCAGACTCATAAAACCTCCACATTAAATCGCTACAGTATAGACCGTATAAAAATCATGTGATAAAAAACAGTAATATTCCAGCAGCTGGATACAGAAAAATACTGTAAAATATATACTTTTAGTAAAATTACATGCTTTTTTTTGCACCCAACTTCGAACTTTTGCAGTTTATTTTAGTAATTTTACATTTGTTACTGTATTTTAAAAATACGTGACAATTCTGTAACTGTAAAATTACATTGTTTTATATTTTCTCAGCATTTCTCAAGATGTATACAACACTGGTCCAGAAGCAGTTCCTGAATCAAAATGTTAAACAAATATCTTCATTATAGATGTAACATAAATAAATAAATAAACTGAAACAGGAAGGTCAGAGCCAAACACTAAATGACATTTAGAAGTATTAAATTCATAACTCATCGGGGACTTTTATCTATACATAATAGATTGCTCAAAAGATAATGCTTTATATTTTTAACCAGGACCCACATGTTCCCTGCCTGTCAAGTAATTGAAGTTTATCTGAGCAGGAACTCGATGAATAGCTGGGATTTCAGAGAAAGATTGTCACTGGACAAACTCTCAAGCAGATAGTTTGCATTGTTAGAGGAAGTTTATCAGTTCAAAAGATCTTAAATCTATTTTTCTTACTTTTACAAGTACAGCACGATGAGCAAACCCAGTCCCTATCGACCTTTCTGAGTTGTCATGACAACATGAGCAGGGGACCTCTGCTTCCATGTCACTGCCTGCAGATCCCATTGGAATGAAACTCACCACCGAGGTCTGCTGTGTTCTATAACAATCCGATCTATTAACCGCAGTCCTGAAAACCAAGGTTTTATTGTGTGTTATTGTATCTTTTTTTACATTGTTGTCATCAAAAATATACAAATATTTTAAATTCTGCATGAAGGTAAATATATTTAAATTCACTGGTTTTATTATCTAGTGCATCCTTTACTGTTTAAATGCATTTTGACAGTTAATCTGTTTGGAAATACAGATAAAAGAACATTTCTTGAATTCATAAGAACTAAGACAGCCAAAGAAAACTTTGAATTTAATAAAAAAACACCGCTTTAGAAATGTCACAAACCATGTTTATCATTTTCAAATTTAACAATCGTGTGTAAATCATGGTATGATGTAAATGCTTCTGTCAATTTTCATTTTAATGATTTGCTGGCAAAACTTGTCAGAAAACCATAAAAAGGTAATCTGCAATGTACACTGGAAGAAGACGCTCGCATTGTTTTGATACTCTGCTTTGTTTGCACAGCGCAGCCAGAGCTGGAAGCAGCCTGGTGTCATTGTTTTTGGATTACCCTGAGCCCGCAGGTGACACAAAAAGGTGACATGTGGGTGAAAATCTTCATCCTGTCCGGACGGTCATAGCCATCCTTTGGCTGAGATGAGTATCGGCTGAAAATCTCCACGGTCGGGGAGGAAGAACGTGCTCAGAAGTCGCAGTTGCCTAACATTCATCATCCACCACGTTCGGCCTGGAAGAAATATGCCTTTGGAGCTGCCATCTTTCATGGGAGTCACCGGGTGAAGTCACCATTTGTTTTGTGGACATAAAGTTCCTTTAATTCTGCTGAAAGAGTCACAGAGCTTGAAGGCCTGTGGATAAGTACTTCAACCATCAGGGCTGTTCAGCGGTGGCATGCATCAAAAACCGTAACGTTTGCAATATATGTTGCAGAAATATTTCTCCCCATCAGGTATTCAGAGGTTCATGCTTAAAATATAAGAAAACAAACAAACATTGATCTTAAAAGAGTGGGATAACTTGTTCGGCTCATACTCGCTTGCTTTGATATATAGCTCAGAGACCGGATATTTGCAGTAGAGCATCTTCATTTAGCACATACAGCCCAGTATCTGTCGACAGGCAGTATAAGGGAATTCAGCTGAAGACAGCCAATTAAACAGACAGGTAATTTAAAACATTTGATATATTTCTTTAAATATAGCATGTAAAATGCCACTAAAATAAGGGTGTTGCAAAATAAGAAAAATCAGCCAAATGTTGTGTTTTAAAGCTCTTTCAAATGTCTTGTTTGAAAAGTGAACTTACTTATGTTTGTCCTTTGGTCTTTTCATATAATTGGAGCAATGCTCTGCTTTTGTATCAAAGCACTCTGGACACGTAGTGAGTGTGACAATAAAAGACTGGGCTGCTCCTACATGGTTCACTGCAGTATTGAACACTGAGATTGAATGCCGTAATGGTAAAATGATTGATTGGCATCTTGTGGAGAAAAAAGGTGAAAGTGTAAAAAAAAGAGAGGGAGAGAAAGACAAAAAGAGAGATATGAGACATTGACATCATCAAATGGAATAGCAACGTTAGTCAACCAATGGCAATATTTAGAAAATTGCTATGTCGATGTTTACACTTAATAGTTAATTAAATAAGCAAATCAATTAAATAAATGTAAAATGTAAAAACAAAAAAATTGAATGCATTGTTGAAACTGTATTTAAAAGAACCTTTTTATAAATGTATTTTATTTATTTTTGATAATAGCAAATACACTTTGAACATGTGATTTGAAGAAGACTGTATCTCTATAGAGAGTGCCACAGGGATGACGTATTTTTGTAAGCTAACCCGGAAGTTAGCGTGGCACTGGTTCCATCGACCAAACTCCTTTTGGATTTTTCCAGATCATCTCAAGATTTTTCAAGATCATTTTTACAAATAAACACAATATTTGCTATTTTTGAAGCCTAAATACAATCGGCAGAAGTAAAAAGCTAACATAAGGCTATAAACAGAATACGGTCGCTCGATATCAATGTCACCACCACCAAGCCTCTGCCAACCTTTTACAAACTTTATTAAAAACATTTTCCCTGATAAGTAATTACTCTGTGAGGGAATCCCCAACAATGTTTTTTGAAATTTGTGTTTATGTTTGTGTCCAGATTTTGATGCGTGATGACATTTAATATCCCCATCAATGACTGTAGTCTATTGTGGCAACTTATTAGCAACTGCCGATTTTTAGAAACGTAACGTTACTAGCGGGTTATAAGTGGTGTGTTTTATTTCATATAATAATACATTTACATTTTTAGAGACTTACAAAAATATGTCATCCCTGTAGTACTCTATATGTGAGAAGTGTGTGCTTATCATGAATTTTAAACACAAACATTCATCAGGGATGAGACTGACCGTATGTTTTTAGGTTAGTGAGGGAAGCAAAAATAAGACAGATCCCAGGTGAAAAGGAAAGAGGTGTAAAACAGAGTTAAGCCTTTGAAATTGTGTTATTAATTTATAGCCGACATTGATGCAGCTCATATTTGAATAATGATGTAGTTTTGCTGTCATTTACATATCCATGTGATTGAAATGTTAATAGCAAAAACACACATTTTCTTTACCATCCTGTACCGGGACTGTTGAAAGGCCTTTTACACACAAACAACTGAAACATAAAATCAAAGAAATAGATGTTAGTCTGTATGCATTCAAAACAACTCTCGAGTTAATTGATTTAATGTTAAATGAAAATTGAGAATAACCAATATTACATTGATCCAACGTTAAATCAATTGTATTTGCAATCTGTGTAGCTTTCAGCTTTTATACATCAATACAAAACTTCAATCACTTTTTGTTTTCAAAAACTGTAAATATGTTTTTGCGTTGTACTGCACAGAAAAGGTTTTATTCCACACAGTTGAGGATAAAATCATTGTTGGTCTATTACATTAGTAACCCAAATCCCTATCATGAATCATGATTCACAACCGAAAAATGAAATGAATCTCCATGACTGTACTACAGTACAGTGCTTTAAAAACATCTTAGTATTTGATTGCATTGATCTGTCACCATCTGGACCACAAACCACTGCTTAAAATACAACCCAGCCCCCAACATTAGCATTCAATAATGCTATTCACATTACTTACAAAATATGGGTGACAGTGAGTTTCAGTCACATGGTTTTAAATGACATCTAAAGGTCATGAATGACTGTGACACCATTAAACAGATGCATATATCTCAATATAATGTATGTGAAAGGTAAGATACGTCTATCAAGGGAATGCAAAAATGTACCTTACAACAACGTTGTTATTCCTACCCTTGATGCGGATCATGAATTTCTGTTGTAGTGTATCTGCGGGTTGAAAAATTAACTGTAAATCTATAGCAGGAGTACCAAGCCATTTGATTCAAAGAGATATAAATATATTCACCTAACCAAAAGGAAACATTTGCTGGAACAAAGGGAAGTTTATATCTTAACATCTCCCGGGATCTCGTTCTCTTGAAGGGAATGTTTTACAGGCATACAACCAAGCAAGGATCTCCTGGGATTTCTGCACAGGCAAATATCATTTTACCTCATCCACATTTTTTTCGTAGCATAAAGAGATGGAAATATGCATGATGTCCTGATTTCCAAATGCGCTAGCGAGCAGCCGTAAGTTACAAACTTGGAATGTATGAAATGAAAAGGTGAATGCAGAGCAAGTTTAACCTAAAACAAAGTTAGCTGATGTAGTCTGAACCAAACCCGCAAACTGAAACGAAAGTAAGTAGTAATTAATGAATCCTTATATTTTTAATGTTTAATACAAATGTCCTTCTTAAATGAGTTTGTTTTTTCTGTTTTGATATCTTGAGACATGAGTAATGATGCGGAGTAAAAAATTCAATATGTCAGTCATATCCAAACAGACGATCATTAATCACTGGTTGTGGCTTGACTTGATTTAAAACCTCCTTTAATCATGATGTAAAAAAGCACTTAGACTACAACATTGTAAGATTAAAAAGGCTCTTCCACATTTTTTTACAGTTCTACAATTTTATTAGAATAACAACTGCATGAAGTTTAACTGTGTCAAAACAGTTCAAATACAACAGCATGAATGCAATAGACACAGTAATCCCAGCCCAATCTTACGGAAATTCTTAACTATGTTACGAGATTCCTAATTCGTATGAATTTGAACGTTGTGATTTGTACAGAAACATACGATTACTAGAAAAAAGCAATACTGAACCGTAACGCCACTGTCGCAAAAGAGAATCGTACTAAAATGTAGGAATGAGATCGTACGAACTGATATAAATTAGCCAAAATTATTAAACTTTGAGATTGTGTTGGTAATCCCACATTTGTCCCAAAATACCAGTAATGTTATGTCATTAGGCAGAAAATTCCTGTCCAAATAGTTATGGCCGGGGTGTGATTTTATATCAAAACAACGCTCTGTTGTTTATGTTTGGGCACTAAAAATTGTGGCTAAAACAGTAGTTTAAAAAAGTATTTTGCAGCTTCTATTTACAGAAGTAAACTGTAAAAAATGCTGTAAAAAACAGAACTTTTCCGGCAGCTGGGGCGGCAGAAATAAACAGTAAAATTACATGTTTTCCCTGGTTTTCTTGTCAATTTTACGTTTAAAAAAACAGTACAATTCAGTAAAGTTGCAGGTTTCTTATATTATATGTGGAAAAATCTGTAAAAATGTAACAGTAAAATTTAAAGCATACTTTAAACAGTAATCTGTATTCTTTGTTCACACATCGCCTCATATTGCAACTTTTTTACTGTAAATTTGCAGTACTGATTTACCCAAAAGGTCGCATTCACACATGGTCTGTTAATAATAATTTGCTAGTGATTTAAAGACTGTATGTGTAAAAGGGGCTAATAAATACTGTACGAATGAGTAGACAATATAATGCACGTAAAGTAAGGAAACAACAAAAGCCCTCTAGTGGTTGGAACCACTTGTGACAGATTAGGTATCTGCTGGTTCAAAATTCTCTGAAAACAGTGATGTGAACTAGTCATGACAGCTTGGCCTGTTTCTGAGAAGTTACCGGAGTAACAAGGAGGTAGAACATGTACGTGAGAGTGACAGGGAGAGGGTACGACTGAGCATGTGTGATTGCCTCCATCTGTCTGCTGAAAAACTCCCAAAGATACGAATACAGTACAGGTCCTTGTTGTGTATGCATGTATTGTTTACCACTTTTCACTTTTCTTACAGTATATTTATAGACTTTATTACTACGAACATTTGTCATTTACGCTTTTATTAAGCACTGCTTTAGCATGACGTTTCTATGGTTGCTGTAAATTACTGACCTGTGAATACTGGATTCACAGCGTGGCTAGATTTGTGTCGTACATTGGTGTGATGGCTGTCCTCATTTGCTTGACCTTCCCCATCTGCTTGACCTTTCTCTGAAACGCTGCTCTTACATCTGCTCATCATTGCACACACAGAAGTGCACTGAAAACTCATGCAAAACACTTATTCAAATCATTTTATTGCCTAAAACAAGGCTTGAATTCAAAAATGGATTGTGTTTTCACGACTGAGAGTGACAGAAGCTTTAGTTTTTCCTCAGGTTTTTATGCCTAATTGATTTCGAGTGACTTATCTTTGTTTAACAAAAAAATGTTGCCTTTTCATGCTAGCTGTGTTTGTGAAGAAAAATACAGCCAAGTACTGGCATCATCCACCAGTGGAAAAAAATGATGACTTCAATCTAGTCTGAATTTTGGGGTTCTCATTACAGCAAATAAAACAGAAAGGAAAATGAAATGAGACAAGCTGTCAGATATTTTATTTGACTGTCAACTCTTCCCTGTGGTCCTAATCTCATACAACACTGTATCAATTACTCTACATGGTGGAAAAAGGAACATTGAAAATGATGGCAGTATCTTGGACTTTTGAGGTCTGAGATTGACTGAATTGTTTAACTTTTCATTTTTGCTGCCTATATTCATCAGTGTGTTTATTTGTCAGAGTTTATTGACTCCCTGTTTTAACAAGTCATATATCATTCAGCTATAGATCTATCTAGCACAAGAGGTATTTTAGGTGTGTAAACACGATATGGTTTGTGTACATAAATCAGGCCTCTAGGAAGATCAATTACCAAAGGAAAAAATATTCAATACTCTCTCACTCTCACTCTCTCTTTGCTTACAAGCTCATATGTACCTAGTCCAGACGTCTCATCCATCTTTGAAACAATAGAACTCCCTCAAAAGCCGTTGCTTCTCCCTGATGGATAATTGACAGATTGGCTGTCTGTACCAGGTATAAAAAGTCAAAATCCTCAAGCTGACAGAACACTTCTGAGGAGACGAAATCTATAGTTTGGTCACATGATTTATGGTATTGATCTGTTTAAATGTATGGTATGATGCATTAATCAACAACAAAATGGTTGAAATGTGAATTATACATTACGAGATTGAAATTTACAGTGTGAGACTGACAGCGTCAGAGACAAATTGTCACTTTGGAATTACTGTGTAAGCAGTTTTGAGATGAAGATCTTCAAAGTTTTTGCATTCCATTTGACTGCAGATAAAACCTTTTTGTTTTAAAAAAAGACCCCAAATGTACACAACAGAAAGAAAAAACATTACATTATGTAAATAAGTGAACACGAAATAAGAATATGTGAATAATCTAGCTAGAACCTTATAATTCCAAGGTGATGAAATATCTTCTCTGAACTGTACTGTTTAAAAGACAGTTTATACGCTACTGACCCAGAGATTTTTTTGTACCTTTTATATTACAGAGAGCATCTAACTTGGAAATCAATTTCTATGTAACACAGATATGACTTTAAAATATACCTGTCTTACATGCAAAGTGTCTACGGTAAATATCTAATGGGAAAGAAATAAAGATGTACGGTAGATATCTAATGGGAAGGAAAGAAATAAAGATGGAAAGAAAGATGAAAAGAAGGAAAGAAAGAAGCAGGATAAGGAAAGGAGCAAAAAAAGAAAGAGGCAAAGAAGGAAAGAACTAGAAATGTATGGTAGATATCTAATGGGAAAGAAGCAAAGAAGGAAACAACAAGAAATGTACAGTAGATATCTAATGGGAAAGAAAGAAAGTAAGAAAATTGAAAATGTACAACTGGGAATTCTCACACACATTTATCTTGAGGCTATTGTAAAATATGTTTATGTTAAATGATGAATATCCTGAACCCATAGGGAATGACATTAATTATGGTTACAATGATAAGTATTGCATACTAATGTAAATAATAGCAATACAGTATTTATGTAATAATGTTGTCCCATATTGGCTATTTTCATGGAACCTTGTGAATATTTTTGAATTGCTTGCAGTTTAATAACTTTATGTAATTTGTGTATAAGTCGTTTCATAAAAATGAATTTGACATTAAAAAAATTGATTTAAAAAGAAATCTGTGTTATATATGAGAGTTATAGGTCAGATTTGATGATTCTGAAATGATTTTGTGACATGACATGTACTCGGATTTTTAATTGGTAGAATTGTTGTATAAAAGCTTATGGCTGAATCACAGACATACTGACACAGAGTCTAACATCACTGCTCTCGTGTGATATTGCTTTATACGTATATCTAATTCCCTGAGCTAAGACGTTTTCAGACGACAAAAGCAACAGAAAATACTTGGCAATGAGAAATAGAAATGGTTTAAAGCCATTGCTTCCTAACCATCAAAGGAGGCACGCCGCAATCTCCTGCAATCATCTGTGCTATTTCTCTTGATATTCTGGGTATGCCTGTGACGGGTCGCAGGAGAGATGGTGTGTGATGCAGTCTGTAGCTAACTCTCCGGAGACATTTGAATCATCTTGTGATAGCGTAGGCATGGTCTGACTGCACCAATGTGATTCCTGCACGCCATCAGAGTTGGGTATTGTCGTTCTGCATTCAATCTTTGTCAGAAATAGACCTCAGACTTTGACTAATTTGGTTGACTTTATTAAACTGAGAATACATAACTCGATATAGTTCATTTGTGAAAGGAAGATATGGTCTGAGAAGCAATAGGGTTGCATCCAGCATATAACTTTAGTCAATTCTTCACAGATAAGAACGAGAACCCTCTGACACCCACAAAGAAACATGAAAGTGAATAAAATTAATATACGTATGAGCCCAGGTCTTTGTTATTGCACTTTGTAATTCACAGAATTCTTTTTTTATGTTCACTGTACTGAGGACCCGTCTCAAATCTGAAGTTTTACTGAGATTCCTTTCACCTCTCTGTACTTTTGGCTTTATACACGTTTGCGTTATTTTGTTAGAAATTTGGACCCTCAGATGTATGTTAATGATTATAATTATTTCAATATCTGATGGGACACATGAAATATTGGAATGGTTGACTCTCAGACAGGGACATTTCACCACAAAGACTTTTGCGTTGCATTATTTTCATGACTATTGTGTCAATCACCCTTCCAGAACATTTGATACATTATGCCTCTAACTATAAAAAACTAAAAAAGACCAGAACATATATCTTCTTTATAAATATTTGATCTCTTCTTTATATTTTGTTACATAAATCTTAGTTTTTGCATTACAGTAAAACAGTATGATTTTAAATGACTTTTGTTGATGATATGTTTTGGTAAAATATTATATTAATATTTTAAATAAATAAAAATATAATATAATATGTAAATATTTTATTGGTTCAGTAAAAAAGTATAGCCTTTGTACACACAAATATTATTAACATTCACCTGTACAGTATGCGTTTGACTTTCAACATTTTCCTACAAAACCATACATATTCAGCAAGTTCCTTTTAACATCGCAGACATTGTCATGATTAAGACCTGCTTGTTCTTAAACAGCTCAGCAGGGCATAAATCCTCACTCCCCAATGTGCTCATTTTAAGAGGCCATACATTTTACATTTTGTTCAAACCTGTTACCAAAGGATTCATGCTGTGTGAGGCAAAACAGAGCAATCTTACCATGTATTTTTACCCTCTAATTATTCTGCCTGTCCCATGCTGGAAACACTTTTTTAACTTTACAACAACATGAAAAACCCAGTGCTATTTCATGTCTAAATGCAACTTAAACCAGTCTGTTGCTCTTTTAGAAATTCACAAAGAAAATCAAAAGTTGCAAATGTTGCTTGTTGAAATCCCAATCCACTGTGTTTGTGTAGCTGGAGGTCTAATAAAAGATTAATTGCAAGGCACCTGTTTGTACAGAGACATGACTGCCACTACTTTGTGCTCCTTGAGTAAAAACAACACAACGTGTGATGTTAGTTTCATCAAAAGCCTGCAGGGCAACAAAGGGAGATGAGAAGGCAAAGAGTGTCTTTCAGATGTACTTGCACTAAGAAAGACAGCTTTTTAAAGGATGCCATCTTTTGGGTAGTCAAAAATAAATAAGCATTTCTCACACAACCTGCACCGTGCAAAGTGACGGTTTCAATATGGAATGAAAGGTGGAGGGGTCTCCTTGATAGTCCTGCTTGGTAACCAATTTACATTGATCCCCTGGGGAATATTATGCAAACATATTATGCGGCCCTGTCAGTATAGTTTTCACATTTCAAGTGATCTCTGAACTTAATTTCTTGCATATTCCACTTTCCGTGCCTTACAGTTAAGGAAGAACCCGGAGGCAAGGGACGGTGGCAAGTGAACGTAACTCGGCAGTGAAACACACACTATCAAAGAATGCCGTAAATCAAATCAAAAACACGTAGGAGCGGAATATTTCTTGCCGCGGGAACGCTCATCTGAAGTTAGGGATACATCTGCTAATTTAGGTCCTCCTGACAGGAAGACGTAAGCGCTCTTCAAAGCCAGCCTGGGAGTCTTTGTCTGCTTCAGCGTCAACATTGCAGCATGTTTTTCGGAGGGAGAAGAAATAATTGGCTGCATAGGTATACGTGTCAGGTCTGATAAGCGATACACCGGTGATGTACACGAAGACATGAAAGAGACATGGAAGAAGACTCCCTTTTGAACTTCCAATGTGTTGATAAAGTATGCATCCATATTTAATGTCTCGGCATTCACCTACAGCATGAGATATTGCCGAAACGTGGGTGAAAGATCTACTTATTCTACGCCTACACCTGCAACTTTTTCCCCTGGTGGCTGTCCCTGTTTGCATGTTGTGATTTGTGTGCTTTTCTCTGTTAACGTTTCTATTATGCTAATTAACTGTGCTTTAACACTTCTGAGGAAACTTCAAAGCTCAAGGTACAGGAAGTTCTGAGACAAGAAAGTGGCAGGTTGCTAGATTTCAATTCCTGCTGGCCACGATCAAAAGTCCAAAAGGATTTTTATTGTAAGGTAGTGACTTTTCTGAAGTATGAGAAAGTATATAGTGGGACAAATTATTTGGCATTAGTTTTTATTCACCCAAAATAAAAAAATGTGTCAAACCTGTATGACTTTAACATTTTCGAATATACCATACATTACTGTTGCTCCTCTCTGCCCCGCCTTTACAAAGCTCATCGTTCCGAAAAGCGCAGTGTGCTCTTATTGGCCAGCTCAAGCATGTGGCGGAAATGTAACGCAAAAAGAAGGACAACAAATCTGGCATTAGTTAAAATTAAACCCAAAATTTATATTTCCGTCATGCCTGACCCTCAAATCAAACCTGCATGAGCTTAACATTTGCAAAAATGTTATATGCCATATATTTACAGTATAAGAACACTGTAAACATTTATTTGTTGTTTCAACTTAAAAAATTAAGTTACCCAGCTGCCTTAAAAATGTTTTGTTAATTCAACTTAAAATATTACAAAATTGCTATGTTAACTAATATTTTTAAGTTGAATAATCTAAAAATCTTAAGGCAGCCGGGTAGCTTCATTTTTAAAGTCAAAACAACAAATCATTTTTACAGAGAACAATCAAATTGGCTATATAGGGGTGGTTTTCCAGACAGGGATTATAGTCCTAGACTAAAAGAAATGTAAGAGCTGTCCAAACTGAAAACAACTTGCACTGACATATCTCAAAATACATCAGTGCCTTTGTGTTGTGTCAAAATGCACACAAGTAATGTTTTTAGTAAGGTGTGTTTGTTAAAAATACTTACATTTCCCAATTAAACTAAGGCCTAGTCCGGGTTTAAACTAATCCCTATCTGGGAAACCACCCCGTAATGTTTTAAATCTTCACTGGAAAAAAATCATGCAAACTCGTTGTGTTAACTAATATTTTTAAGTTAAATTAATTTAACATTTTAAGGCAGCCAGGTTTTTTTTTTTTTTAAGTTGAATTTCTGTAACTTCTGTCTACTTGTTAAAAAAGTAGAAATGATATTGTGTTAAAGTAATGTAAAACATGTTGCCATGACTTATTAATCACATCACATTCCAGTGTGCTGACTGAAGCTGGAAGGCACTTACAATATAATAACATATTTTCCCTTTTTGGTTACCTGAAGTTAAATCTTCTTTTATTATCTGTCTTGCAGTGATATACCCTAGCCAAGGATATGTATAAGAGGTGTACTTAAACAGGTTCAGGGAGATATCAGCAAGCATTTTGATTTACTTTGTAAAAGCTGAAAGTCTTTGTTACCTGTAAGTCATGGTTTCTCATTAAAATTTGTACATGACATTGAATGAACACAAATAACTTTTCTTAAATGACTTTGTTAAATAACCTTGATCTGAGTTTCATGTACTGAATAAAAAAAATCACTGTTAGGTCCTTCTGAGAAAAAGTTTCTTAATAATAATATATAATTGCCCCCCTAAACTATCAAAATGTGGGAAAGGCAAACAAGCTCTGGTGTCTAAAATAAAGACATAAGAAGCTACTTGGTGAGTGTATTTTTCTTCACAGTATTGATTGTTTTTAGTTGAAAAGTAAAGTTTTGGAAAAAATGATACTGTACATATAATGATGAAAATTCTAGAATATATAGCCTACTAGTAATAAACAATATTTGTTAAAAGTAACATTTCTGGGCACAAACTTGAGATCTTGGTAAACTTGGTCTTAATTTGTCCGACTCATGCTAAACTAATATTAGAAACAGAACACTGAATTCACTTTTCATTTACTCCGAGCCCTCAAACTGAACTCAAAAATCG
Organism: Oreonectes daqikongensis; assembly: GCA_026939265.1. Lineage (NCBI taxonomy): Eukaryota > Metazoa > Chordata > Actinopteri > Cypriniformes > Nemacheilidae > Oreonectes > Oreonectes daqikongensis. The sequence continues at coordinate 7,107,801 of JAOTQM010000022.1, forward strand.
TAGAAATCAGACAAGGAAAAATCTGTCTTGTGCTGCACGCTTTGACATGGAGTGTCAGAAACGAAACACCTCATAGATTATTAATTCAGAATTTAGCAACGGATAATGAGGATTTTGGGCACGTCTTAAAGGCACCAAGTCCTCTTATTTCCGCAGTATCCTGACATAGCCTCATACAGTGTACCCAGCAAGCTCTTGAACATGCCACAAAGAAATGGAAAAATGGGCACTTTGTGCATTCTGCCGTGACAGCTCGGAGTAGTTTTAATAGGCTGATAAAATGCTGACTTGAGCATACAAAGACACTGCAGTGGTTCTCGTAGTGCAAAGCTGACAGATGGAGACTGGTCTCTGCTATAGATTTTATCATTTGATACGCTCCTTCGTCATATTTTAACATTTTTAGGAGATAATGAGAAACTCTCAGAACTTTCTATGGCCGAATTTTTGTCAGATTTTGTCACTGACAATCTGGCTTCTTTTCAAAACTGCAGTTCCTAACCTTTGCCTCTATATCGCCATCTCTGTTTGAAACATAAATTGCAGGTTGCAGGTTTATTTACATATCTTTATGTGTTGTTTTTTATTACGTCAAAATGACATTGCAAACGCAATTTGATTTAAAAACACATGATTAATAAATTATATATTAAATTATTAATTCATTATTAATCATTATTATAATCAGATACACGCCTGGCCCGAAGTTAACTTCCGGTCTGTATTTGTTAATCGATCTGGCTATTAGTGGCTAATAATATAACTAATAACACTTTATTTGTTGAATTGGTAATGTAACTTTTGTTTATGTTGTTGCTTTAAAACCGTCTATAAGAGAGTTCAATTGGTGTCTTAGCTGTTATAAAATCACTGTAAACCACGGCTTTTTGCGGCATATGTTTAATATACTTGCACAATAACTGATTTTGGTTTACTTTTAACCAAAAAAAGTTACAGATTGCAGCTTTAATACTGTTGTCGCTTTCAGCGGAAGGTTATAATTGTAGTTATTTTGTGCACTAATTGGAATTACATGTACACTGCCACTCATTTTCTCTCCTGATCGTGATGTTTTGAAACCTAAACGTGGAAGTCGACACCAGAGAGCTTTCGTCTGTAAAGATGAAACGGATCTGGCCGCTAATTAAGCTGTTTTCAAACAATTTGATATCCTCATGAGAGACTGTCAACTGCATATCACTTTCAGCCATTTGCAATACCTCCAGGACATCAGCATAGCTGTCAGTTTACTTCCACCGTAATAACTATAATCATGCCGTCTGAAGCTATTGTTGAGCACCGATTCTGTCATCTTCCCTCGGCTTCAAAAAGAAGACAACTTTTCACCTTTATGGAAGAAAACATGAGTGGCAAGAATGTGACTCTCTGTATAGCAACACATACTGTTGTAATGAATTGGGCTTGATATGTTTATAATTGGTTGAATTTAGGTTGAGATACAGATTGAGCTTGTATAGTCATGTACTTTGTAACAACTAAAGTCAGATTGCAAGCTGCAACAACAGTCCAGAAAAGTTTGGACGTGTTCTGCCTATTGCTGTTCAAACCCAATTATTGAAACCTGTTCAAACCTTCCGAGCGTTTACGGCTACATTCCAGCTTTCGCGTAGCAGTCCGGACCTCCTCATTAGTCTGCCTGACTACTGTCAGCCCAGAAGTCTCTCCCGTGGAGTCAAGCAGATATCACACCATCATTCTGTAACACCCTCCTCCCTTCTGCATTCCCTCATTCTTATCTTTCCTATCTGCACCGGGCTTGTTAAACAGAGCTCCACATTAGTCCGGCTTCTCCCTCCGCAGAGGCTCACAGGCCTGTCAGCCCCGAGGTTTAGTTAATCACTCAGTGAGATCAGCCCCGCGCTCGGGCCCCGGACGCTAATAGAGCGACGAGCGAGACTCAAACACAACATGAGGGCCTAGTTAGCACAGCAGGTATTTAAGGAAACACTCCGTTTCAAATGAAAGGATCATTTGTCTTCACGCCGAACCACGGGGCCCTTTTTGAGGGATGGCTGTGCGTCGTCAGCACTGGTGGCGTTGGGAGGCTGTGGGCTAGCGCGGTTGACATCATCAATTTGACATTTAATAAATATTTCTGCGGAACCCACTGTATATTTTATCCCCAAATACATTACAAAGTCATTTCTTAGCGTTGGGGTCCTTTTTGCTGACTGGATATTTTTCGTCTTTTTCGTTCGGTAGGCAGCCAAATGAAAGTAGGCTCAACAGACCTGATAACTTTTCGCCAAATGTTGCCTAAAATAATAGTGTTAGCGGATGATGATCAATGCGATTCGAATAAGTCCTAATAACCAACCCATGTGTTCGCATTGCAAAATCGATGAATGTAAATTCGAAATCTAAGCCGAAGAAAAAGAATCGCCACATTTTTACCCCTTAGGTCTAAAGCTCCAAACGCATTATTCAGCACAAGGTGCCACAAACACGTTCTTTTATCTATTAATAAAAAAAGGAGAACACAGTTTTAAACGCACATTCCTCTAAAGAAAAAAGACCACGGTCCCCACAGGCGAGCGGTCCCTCAGGTGGTGCCTCCATGGTCTCGAGTGTTTGTTATTATGCCACATTATTAGAGAGAGAATCAGTGTTAAATGTCATATATCTGCCATAATGAACTATTCCCCCACTTCCCTCGCAGCCGCGCAAGCATTAATCCACCCGCTCTGTCACGCCGGCACAGGTCCCTTCTCTCATTAGTGCTGGCAGGTATCAGAATGCAAATAATGAGGAACTGCCCGCCAGTCAAACTACATATATATGAGGGGGAAAGAAGGGGTTTGGGAGTCCAGGAAGTGCCAGGAGTGAAAAACAATCATAAATGAGAAAATGCCCAGGAGAACGCTTCAACATGCACTAACTGCAGGAGACCACAGCGACAAGTCAAGCATCTCGTTTTCGTCAGAAATGGTGGCAGCCTTTGTCAGCCGATGTGCCAATCACTGTGTAATGTCACTCTTGCCAGTAATTGGAATTAGAGACGAAAGACTAGAGAAAGGTTTATGTCAATAACATTCCCATTCAGGGCCAAGTTTGTACAGAAGTCTGTTTCGTTTTGTTTACCGTATGGAGAGATGATGCCATGCAATACAAACAATTATTTTTCTGCCTTGTTGATTTCGTCTGACATGTTTTCCTGGGAGAGTAACGTTAAAAGGCAATTTTGGGTGTATTTTCAGGGGTTTCTCGACATAGCGTCGGGATGTCGGCGCTGGATGGCTGCATGTAAAATCGCGTCAATTATCACATAAGGCGTAACCGGCATAACCACTGTGAAACTGCGGTGTAGTGTATATGCATTATGTATTTAGGAACACATATGGTTTTACAAACTCAACAACCTCTAAAGTACATTACAAAGTACATCAAGCATCTCTTTTCCTTATAAAGTGAACACAAATAAAATGTTTCTTGGCTCCAAAGGACATCCGTTAAACTGGCTTTGAAAAATAACTACCAGTACATTTAATATTATTACATTAAAGTATACATAAACCCTAAAAAAGCCAAACCAAAAGCAAAATGTAAATGCTTTTCAGTGAACCAGCTCATTACAAATGAGGACAGACTTTCAGGTCTGTGAATAATTCCAGGTGCTATAAAGTTAATGGAGATAGTCTCTGCTAATTGCCTTCTGTGCAGGCTGGTCCATGTTGTACAGAACGGGACCGATCGGACATGAAAGTGAAAGCCACACTAATTACTTCTGTAGTACTCGAAGACCCTCGGTCTTACAGGTATGCAAAAAGGAACACTTTAATTAAAAACAATTCAGGCTGTCTGCCTTGAGATTTCTTCGGAAGATTACTTAAATGAGCAACTGGGACAGCAAACCGGCGAAACAGTATGGATAAATTACCTTTGGCTGCATTACTAAACTTAACTTCGTAATGTAGGGGAAACTGAGACTTTGCTGTCACATTGGCTTTAGTTCTGTAGCCGTAAGGTTTAAATAAAGGTCCAATTACACAAATCTGTTTCCTTTCAATAATAGTTTTGTATAGTGGCTCTGGAAACCTATAGGTCAAAACCATTGGTTTTAATCTGTTAACATTAAAGGTATTGTGTGTAAGTTTTTGGAGTCTCTATTAACAGAAATGCAATAAAATATCCATAACTATGTGTTCAGAGGTGCATTAAGACCTTACACAATGAAGCGTTATGTTTTTCTTATCTTAGAACGAGCTATTTTTATCTACATACACCGCAGGCTCACCCTTACAAAGAATTCTCCATGTTGTGACTACAGTATCGCTAAACGGACAAACGGCTCTACAGCGCGCGTTTAGTAAATACGTTTTCTCATTGGGAAAGAAGTGAAAACGTGACGACATCTTAATCCTCTCACGGACTCTGTAGCGCTTAGAACAGGAGGGGGAGGGGTAAAGTGAGCTGGTGGGTTGCAATTCGCAACCTCACCACTAGATGCTACACTTTGGACCTGCTAGACAGTGAATACTATACTAATATATATAGATATATTTGTATATATTTCAATGTTTTTAATTTGTGCGACCCTTAGTGAGGTCAATGTGTTTATGCCTATAACAAAATGGTGAAAAAAACTGGGGGTAGGGTTTTCTGGTTAGGCAACAATATTTTCATTGCATGCAGAGTTTTCATACATTTCTGCAATTAAATTGACAGATCAAAATTTAATAGATAGTACAAAAAAAGTTTTTAATGTTTATGTTTCAATGCTGGACATTTTTGAAAGGGCCCAAGGAGAATCTGGGGGGGGCCCCAGACCCGGCCCTGTTGGTCACCAAGTTTTTTTATGGTATTTTTCTATACTGAAAGACTGTAATGAAAATGTTTAGAGGGGCAAAAAGTGTAACACTTATTTCACCTGATCTGCCTATATTTAATATCAGAACAAACCACGAAGTGACCAGTAGATACTAGATGCAGCACACTGGGTCGGAACTGGACTCATTGATTTAGATTAATAAGATACAGTAAATAACCTAATTGAAATTAAGTGGTTATTGATGTATTAAAGGGCTGCAGATCAATGCAAACCCTTTTGATTTTCTTCACGTCTGAGCGATTTTTCTCCAAAGCCTGCATTAGCCATATCTGAATGTCCCGTTTCCACTTCATTAAAGATGCTGAAACGTTTTCAGCGCTGGGCCAGATCCATGTCTTTCTTGATCCAAATGGAACTGATGAGCTTTGATTGAAACTTGGATAATTCCAGCGAGACGTACATTTATTTTTGGCTTGTAAAATCATTACTTTTTATGAGGCCCTTTTCACAATTACATACTCTAGACGTTAATATAACTTTCAGGCGGAATTACTCCTTTATGTGCTCAGATGCTTGTAGTCCATTAATTTAGTTTTATTGCCACTAAATTAGTTTCACTTACCCCCTCAGGCAGCAAAACGTAATGTTCATAAATATAATTTATGCCCCTAAACATTTGCACTACAAATATTCGGCTCACACAAATGTCAATTACCTGCCATGCGCAGCCCACTCAAGCTCACAGAAAATGGATGCACTTTGCTCATTTTAAGTTGGGGGGGTATTCTTGTTAGACGCAGTCCTACACTGCTAGGGCACCTTGTGCTAGATAAAGTTACATGGGAAACAATTTTCAATTTTTTGTTATAGTGTCACCTTCATCTAAAAAAATCTTTCCTATGCTATTTCACTTTCAAGCATTAATATCATCTTTTAGTGCAACCATTACATTTATACGAGAGCACATATTCCTGTTGGATAGGCTGGGGTTCAGTAAGGAGATGGTGTCACTTTGGGAGCGTCTTGATTGTGCTTGTGTGATGAACTATGAAGAACACTGAATGAGGTTGCAAAAATTGCTCTTCTGGGGAACATTGAATTTTCAATGGAAGAGATAAAAGCAAACAGTGTGATAGACAGTTCATGGATCGTAGGGGATGCTTGTGGCATACTATGATAAAAATGAGCGTACATATACAGTATTTAGGTGTACATATAAAAACAATTACTGTATGTTTCCAAAGGGGTTGAAATGACATTTTTAAGTGATTAAATAAAAAAAATCTTACATTGAGCTACAGTAAAAGGAAATATTTCATTTGAGCTCTAAACAAGCATATAATAATGTTTACTTCAGCGATGTCTTTTGAGGGAGTTATACATCTCTACATTGCAATAGAAAATTGGAGAGAATCAATTATTCATACTGGTTTAAATACACCATCTTACCCTTACTTACAAATGTCAGTAACACCATGTGGTCCCCATGAGGAAAACAGCTTATAAATGAAACAAAATGATGTTTATTTTACAATGTGAAAAATGTGAAAGTTTTATGTGATGTTAGGGTTAGGGAATACAATATACAGTTGTATAAAAATCATTATGTCTATAGAAAATACCCATGAAATATAGAAACCCAAAGTTTGTGTGTATATACGACCACAACACTGAAATGACAAACTGACGTCATGTTCGTTTGAAAAAAGTGAAAATATATACAGTACTAAACATAATAAAATGCAGTACAGACTAAAAAACAGAGCAGTTTCCTCTTTATTTTCAGCCACCTGTCCTTACTGTATGTTTTATTTATGTACACTTCTGATAAAGTACAAACCCATAACACTGCTCTTATTACTTCCATTGCGCATTTAACCCCAATTTGCTTCAGAAGTGATATAGCAAGGATGACCTATTGTTTTGACCCCTTTTCTAAATGCGCTCACATAAACAGCTTTAATTAAATGTGGCTACAGGGTTAAAATAAGAAATAAAGTCTCATGTAGAAATGAGAACATAAAGACTTACAGCCTTTTTTATGGTGATCATAATCAGCTGTTAGGAATGCCATTGCATATTACATGTTAACCGATTGCTAATTCATTTTGCTGTTTTTGATGAAGCTTAGCTTAGAAGTTCTGGCAGTGTCAAAAATGTTGTGCCGCTGACCGTGTGATAGACAGATGGCGGTCACCAGTGCTTCACTTGGGACCAAAGTACAGCTATGATTTATATGGTAAAATCTGACATATAAGACGTTGATGTTGTTTTTAAACTGTAGGATCTCAAGTTAAGAGTAAATCACACCGCTACCATCAATCTATGACAATCGAGTCAACATACTGTATAAAAAAATCACACAAAACTTCCATCATCTGCAGCAGCCCTTCTTTTACATTAACATTACATTTCCTCCAAATAGTTAAACTTGCTCTTAGCAGCTTTATTAATACATTAAGAAGGAACTTTTAGAAACATGTTGAAGAACTCTTTGTGGTAACACAAAAATATATGTGAATAGAGGCTCTGGTGTAAAGCGCACACAAACCACACATGTGAGTCTGAACTATATAGATGGATGCTGGAAGTAGCATTTATGAGGCCCGAGGAGGAGAAATCTTTTTATTTGAATCAAGATAAAATAGCATTTTCAGAGATTTCAGAGGCTTTTATATCTGGTAAGCTTATAGTTGAAACAAAAGTTAAATGTAAAAGACCATTTTTGGCTATATTTTTGGCTTTAACATCTGAACAAAAGGTTCTTTGTGAAAAGGGTACTTTAAACTATATTGTAGAGCTGGCTATACAGAAAACAACATTCTGTATAGTAATAGCCAAAATGAAAGTCTGGGGAGGCTTCACTTAAACCATCAAAATAAGAGGTGGATGGTACAAATTGGAGAAAACAAAACCTAATTATTTCGCAAAAAAGCAAACTACAGGGTATAATTAAATATGGGTTTATTCTAATATACAGTTTTATTAGTGAATAATATTTTATAAACCCCAGAAAAAGGTTGATGAGGATTTTTGGTTCCCAGAATGCTTTGCATGAACCTCTTATTTAACAGTTTAAATAAGATAAAGACTTATTATTGTTTAATGTTCATTTATCTTGGAACAAACTGCTGCTAATAAATTCGATAAATATAAATCTACAGTAAGTTACTGGCAAACTGCTGCATAACTACAGCAAAAAAATTGTTACAGTGTGGCCCTTAACTCGGTAAGCTTTGTGTTGTGTTGAATTCTGCCAAACCTCTTTATTTTCATCAAAGCTGAGCTTCAGTTTACATTCCAAGCACAACTACGCATTTTTAATAATATGTTTGAATCACTTTTGGCCACTACTATATCTCCAGATGTGACTGGTGTGTGTGTTTTTCAGCACAATTTAGTAATCATATCCGTGAACCTCACCTCTGGTAACTGCTTCCCATGATGCTGATTAGCTTGGCACTTTTGTGGTCCCTTAAAATTGATGTTTTTGCAGAGTCTTACTGAGATATTTCACAGCTGACCAATCAATAACTCATTTAGCTTTTTGTTATCTATTAAGGTGAAAAAGGTTGCCTAACTTTTCTCCGTTGCGGCGATTTCACAATGTTTGTTCCGTAATGATGTGGCTTTCTCCGTCTCAAAGTGATCCAAGGAGAAACGTCCAGGAACTAAGTATCGAGTTTTTATCCTGTATGGGCCTTGTTTTTCAGACGCGATACAAGTTGTCAAAAGTGATTCTTAGCAGATGAAATGTGAAGGAATGGTTTCTCAGAGAAGCCTGTCTTCCAGCTCTAAAGCTTCATAAAAACGTCCATCTAATTCTTATTCAAGTCCAAATGAAATAACATTTGCCTGCAAAATACAAACGTTCCCATTATTTGCATTTGCATTGTGAATTTATATACAGTATTTGCGCTCCAATATCTCAAGAGAGTTTATATTCTGGCTGTATAATTGAAGACGGTCATAAAAAAGGAAGCTCCAAATAAAGCAAATGAATCAGCAAATGAAGCGCATAGAAGTATTTACAGACGCCACATAAAAATGACTTTTATTTAGAGTAATAACAAATTCATGTTCTATACATTATATGGACATTACCTTTGCAACTTGTCACAAATAATAGATTTTATAAAAATAAATGTACATGAAACCGAATATATAATAAGTTCCTTGTTTATGGTGTGTGACAGATCTCCTGCACTCAAATTCCAACAAATAGCTCAAAAATAGTTTGAAGCATTAATAAAACCATCTATTGTAGATTAAGATACTGATATTTTTAAGAGTTACAGTGTTGACAGACAGAATAGAAAAACTTTTACACTAACAAGATTTGGCTTAACGTGGGTTTACTGCCTCTGTTAGCATACAAAGAAGCGGAAATGTGAAAAACTAAGATGTGATGTTCATGAGTTTTCAGAACTGGTGCTAAAGCTACGGTAATTCTGACATGAAAATAAAACATGAAGTCATCAAGGTGAGTTACTGTAAATCAGGTAAGAAAACAAAAGGCAAAGTGTTGGTCTTTCTTTTGAAGCAACCCAGACCATCAACACTGTATCCCATCAGCAGTCCGATGTTTTATTATTCCAAAAAAATACCAGGTCATTTAACTACAGTTAATGAAAACTACAAATATACCGCAACCTTGCAGTGACTTATTAGCTACATAGTTTGGTAGTTTCATATTCCATTGAGTTGGGCTGCTTGGCACTGAAGGCCTGAAGTGCAGCCTGAATTCTCACCACATCAGTGGTGGAAAGTTTAAGCCGGTGGCGTAGCAGGCAGGAAAACAGATCCAGAGGCTGCTGGCCCGGTGGGGAGAGTCTGTTCACCCGGTCTCTGATCTCCAACAGCTGCAGCAGAGCCGAGTCCTGCGAGCCCTGCGTGTACGGGTAGTCCAGCTGCAGGATCAAGTCCTGGATGGCCTCTGGATCAAAGTGCATACTGTACCCAAACACCTGCATACTGTTGATTTTCATATAGCCGAGATTCCGAGAGGAGTCCATGTATTCCAACGGCTCAAAATGAGCGGTGCTGTTCCCCTGCGGCGACGCCATTTTGACACGGCTCCTCAGGTAAATGTGCACAGTCTCGAAAAAAGTCTTCCATTTGTTCCCCAGAGTCAGGGTCCAGTTGTAACAGTCAAGTGGGATGTCTAACTTGGTCCTTTCCCAGTCAGGATAACTGTTCTGGTCAATGGGCATGATCCAGCTTTCAGAATGACTACCTCCAAATGGATTGATGTAGACGGACAGCATAGGTTCCAGGGTGCTGTTTTTAGTAAGGCATATCTGCAGGGAGATCCCCAGGAGCATATGAACATGGCTGGACTTAAACTTGTTGCTCTTGAGCGTCAACAGCATCCTTTTCCTCCAGCTGGGATCGAACCAGTTGTTCAGTCTGACGTCATTGCTTATAAACATGGCGTGAATGCTGATTCGGCTGTCTTTCTTTTGAAGAAGGTAGCGCAGCTCCATGTCTTGGAGGTCCGTCTCGAAACCGATGTAGTTGTCCGTCGAGTCCGGTATGGTGTTCCGACAGGTTCCTTGGCTCAGCATGTAGCCGGGATTGCAACTGGCGCACCGGGAGCGGTTCTCATAGGAGCAGGAGGCACAGTGAGGACCGTCGCCCACGGAACACGGAATGACACCCTGACAGGACGGGTGCTCGTAGTGACAGGAGCAGGTCCGCGTTTCTTCCATGTAGGAGCCGATCTGATTGTTCTCACTGCAGTACATGATGGAGAGGATGTATCTCAGCCAATAGCCGAGAGGCCTACGGTGAAGGAAGGAATGCGATAAGTCAGATTGTCTTGAAAGTTATAAATGACATTGCACTTCATTATACAATCAAGAGTCTGAAAATAAATACAATAGTTATTAAAGATGTCACATAAATTAATCAAGCCGTAAGCTCATGGGAACGGGTTTTATTTTGTTCATTCGTCTCCACTGGCTTGCAGCCTAAAGCTATTAGTGAGCTTGTAAAGTCGAGGTGTATATAATTACTTTTTTTAGAAAAGTACAAGCTGCTTTAAAGAAAAAATGCTTTCGCCATAATTTTAGATGATTTAAGCTAACTGGAAAACGTGGAAAAAGCAATACTTAAAAAACAACACTAGTTACTAAATTATTTCCAAATAATTACATCCATTTTGCAAGCATGACAAGCCCATCTTGCAAAAATTTACATAACATGCATATTCAGATACTAGAATGACTCTCTCCGCAGCCACTGGTAAATGAACCAAGTGGAGTGAATCGGCACGATCTGTCACATGGAGTCAAACTGTAAACATCAGCTAAAACGTGCTTGTTTCCCACTTTCCATTTCACTTTGTTCCGAATGAAATAACAGGGCAAAAATTCAATTTACAAGTAAATGAAGTGTATACCCGTTCACAAGTATCAGAAGTCTCTGAAATATTTCAATGTATATTAAATAAATAAAGTTATTAAATGAATAGTTCACCCAAAACTTGATTCATCCAAGTTGGTCCAAACTTGTAAAAATTGTGGTGTTCTGTTGAACACAAAGAAAGATATTTAGAAGAATGCCTATAACAGCTGGGGCACTGACTACCAAGAAAAAACACTACTAGTCAATGGTTCCCCAGGACCGGTTTCCCAAATTTTTCAAAATAGCTTATTTTGTGTTCAACATAACAAAGAAATGTATACAGTTTTGGAACAACTTGAAGGTGAGTAAATGATGACAGTATTTTTACTTTTGGGTGAACTATTTCTATAAAATGTAACATGTAGTCACTCTCTAACTGTTTCTAATCTGTATACATTTCTTTGTTTGGTTGAACAGAAAAATATATTTGGACGAATGCTTGTAACCAAACAGTTCTTGGCCACCATTGACTACCATAGTAGGAACAATTACAATGGTAGTCAAAAGTGCCTCAGAACTCTTTGCTTACATACATTCTTCAAAATATCTTCTTTTGTCCTCAACAGAACAAAGAAATTGATTAAGACATTTTCTCACTGTTGTAGTCAATGGTGGCCAAGAATTGTTTGGTTATAAGCATTCTTTCAAATACCTTTCTTTGTGTTCATCAGATCAAAGAAATGTATTTGGTATAATGTTTGTGCATATTTTTGCTGTTTAAATATGATTTTTTATTCTCCCCCTAACTGCTTTACAGATAAATAACTCATTAAAGCTGTTGCAACATTCTGGCTACGCATGCTCATGCTCAGGCTTTCACTTCATAGCGCAAAAATCTATTTCAGCAATTACCCAAAGTCTTTTGTTATGCTATCCACAAAGATAGCCGCAGATTTTCCACTCGCTCCGAGAAAAACAGTTTACCTTGGATTAAAACATAAATGATGGCAACAGAATATATAAATATTCATGGCACTGGGCTGCCTGAGAGACAGTCGCTATGCAGGTGGTTGGCAATGAAGGAAATCTCAGCAGCCTGTCAGCATATTTCACTGACAGAAAAACGGAAATTCGCACCAGATACAAAACATGCTCATGCCCGTCTATTCCAAAGGAAAACAATTACTTGTGAATTTCCATATTTTTAGACTGCGAAAACATCTGATTAGGAAATAATAATTGCTTGAATAAGCATTTTTGCCCTTGTTACTAAAATGACACCAAGGAATGTGTATTTGTCATGCGCTACTGTATAGTCGCTTTTACTCTCAGAGCCAGATACAGTATTTTTAAATCATAACGTTTGTGTTTAAAGTTGTTATAGTAAAGGACAGATTGTGCGCTGCTGTATATGCGAACATGCACAAAGCAAAACGTATGACATTGTCTTTCATGAATGAATTTATCAGACTGTATTTGTTGCAACTGCTTGAAAACGGGATGAAATAAGAACATCATACAAAAGAATTCAAAATAAACAAGTGAATGATGAAATGACAGTAAACAAAACAGTAAAACAGGGACTCAAAAGCACACAAATAAAAAGATTTTTTGTCTGGTGCAACTTGAATCAAATTATCAAAGCAGAAGATAGATCAAGGAACAGTTCAAAAGCATACCGGCACTGATTCTATACCCTAGATTTGTGTCATTTCAAAACAGCAAATCCAAGGAACAAAACACATAATAGAGAATTTTAAAAAGCAATTATACTGTATGTAGCTGTTGATGATCACTTACGCAATAATATTGTGATATGTAAATAACAACGCTTTTCAAAATTCAACATGAATATTAATAAACCAAGAACGTTCTACTACAGTATGAAGCTGATCATCGCTTTAGGCTTTGCATTCACCTCCTCTGACTCAAGTACCTTCCACTTGACTTGACTGCGTGGTTTGCATAATTCTCTTTCGTGCCCGGCCTTGACCCTCCACTCACTTTCAGACCCGCGCTGTGAACTTTCTCCATCCGTAACCCTTATCGAAGGCACCGCGTTATCATGCGACGGCATAGCCCGTAAATTACCCGTTTCTGTCTTCCATTAAAACACATCCTGCACTTTAGCCTATAGATGAGAAGATAAAACCTATTCATCCACTAACTCCTGAAATGATTAGATGGGACAGTCTCTATCATTTCAGAGAGGCTGGGATCTTAGCCAAGACACTAGACTTAACACAATTATGCCTGCCACAAATGCCCTCGGATATGGACTGAGCAGTGTGTTAAAGGCATTTCTTAATTAATTAGTTCAAAGGACATGCATTTGAAATCTCCTATTAGTCTCTCCGTTTGGAAACCGATCAAGAATGAAGATCCAGTGACGCATCGCAACAGATGTAACGCTTAAAGCAAAAATCAAGGGTTTTTAGGAAGCTACATTTATGTTTAAAAGTTTAAGGTCACTTGACCCATGTCTGAATGATGAATGTGGAGAAAACCATAATTGTGCCAACATATGAATTTATTTTAATACATAACAAATGAAATGGAAGCCCGAAATCAGCCCAATGAGAACCCTTTATTGATGGGAACACCTATACTGTTTAAAGAGACACTTCACCTAAAATATTCTAAATATTCTGTCATTATTTATTCATCCTCTTAACATTCAAATTCTGTATATGACTCTTTCTTCTGTGGAACATAAAAGAAGATATTTTGAGAAATGTCTCAGTGGTTTTGTGTCCATACAATGGAAGTCAATGGAGGCCAGTGTGGTTTGGTAACCAGCATTCTTCAAAATATCTTCTTTTGTGTTCTGCAGAAAAAAAGAAACTCATACACAGGATTGAAATGACATGAGAGAGAATTTTTAGCAAATTTTAATCAAGTGGAGAAGATGCTAACATGTTGCTATATTTCGAAGATTCAAAGTTTTGATTTATTTTGTATTTTTTTAAGTGACAACATAATTCCTATAGTTTGTCATTCTATAGTTTTAATGATATATTTTAAATATTTTACTATTATTCTAAAATGTGAAAAAAACAAAAAACAAGTGACTCAAACTTTTGAATGGTAGTGTACTTTTTGATCTTGTTGAAAAATGCGATTTCAAAATGCGATTCTGTCAAAAACATCCTTGCAACCCTCAATCTTTCAAGCAATCCATGACAACTAACTTTTTACTTTCAGTTACATACTTGACAGTTGCTTTTATCTAAAGCGACGTTCAATGGCTCTGAACCAAAGTTTACATTCATCTGTTTTTGTTGTCCTCAGGTGTCAAACCCATTACTTTGGCTTGGCTAGCGCCCCACTCTACCAGTTGAGTAAATATACACTTTTCATGCATTACTCACTAGGAAAACGGTACATGTCTTACCTCTCCCTGGGCACGGATATTTTGGGTTGAGTTCGACACCTTTTGCTGAGTTTGAAGAGTTTGCTGACGATCCGCTGTGCTTTGCCGAGCAGCTGTTGAGTGCTAGTTTCCAACAGTTGAAAGCGTTGCTGAACACCAGGGTCCATCTTCCAGACGTACTGCACAGCAGATGTGTTCAGGGCATAGGCTGTTGGTAATCTTCTCACAAAATTTTGAAACTCCTCTAGAAAGTAGACAAGTTTTGAGAATAAATGACTTGAATCGAAATGCTTGAATTGATTTGATCAAATGAGTCAACGGTGAAACTGGGGTAAGAAGGGAGCAGGTGGAACTTTTTTTATTCCTTTTGATGAAAATTGTCCTGTGTGATTGAACACTGAAAGCAGGGACAGCTGGGTTTTTCAGTGAATTGCAGTAAATTGAGAAGGGCGGTTTGACTTCAGCAACAAAAAATATTAAAGCAATAGTTCATACAGAAATAAAAATTCTGACATCATTTAAGTCAAAACTGTATACATTTCAGTGTTCTGTTGAACAAAAAAAGATAATATTTTGAAAAAAAATACGTTCTGGGGCACCACTGACTACTATAGTAGGAACTGTTTGGTTTCCCACATTCTTCAAGACATCTGTTTGTGGTTAACAGAACAAAGATGTATACAGGTTTGAAACAACTTGAGGTTGAGTAAATTACGACAAAATGTTAATTTTTGGATAAAAAATCCCTTTAAGTTCTGGCAGAATGGCAGTTTGGTAAAGAAAAGCAGGATGATCTTGGCAGCTCAAATGTCTTTCAGGGGAGGAAAGTTCATTTTCATCCGTTGCCAGAAAAATCGATATCCGTGTTACACCACCGAATGCTTGAATCAATGCTCCCTAACATCCAATAAGAAATGATCTCAGCGCCTATAATTAACAACACAGATCCTCATCATAACCTGACAATTCCAGTCTGCACACATTTTCCATGCTATCAGACATTAGCTAATTGAAAATATTACAATTTCCATTTTTAGAAATCCATTGATCTCTACAAGGCACTCAATTTTTTGTTTGATTACCAATTCGAGCACCAAACCAAAACCCTTAATGCCCCAAATGAACAGAGAAACTGTGTATTAGATCATCTCACTCCAGCAGATGATTGTTGTTTATTTATTTGGTTTACAGTCATTAGGCAGAGGTTTCCACTCCCCGCTGTTACTGCAGGAGGTAGATATCCAACATGGACGTGATGCGCTCAAAACCTGCTCAGTCTTGGCTCCATGCCTGGCTCAGAGACGAGTAAAGCTGCCAAGTCCAAAATGCGGCTTTACCACAATGACAATGACACTAGATCCCAGGAAGCACTTCCCACCATTTCCTTGTCAGGCAGCAGAAGTAACAAGGTGACAATCACTGTTTAATGTCGACCCGCTACGTGTCACGCATATTCACAGATCTTAGCAGCATGATGGAATTAACTTAAATTTCAAGTCAAATTTACTGACCCATGAGTCTAGATACTTCAGACCAACAAACTTTTTTATGAGTTTAGACATTATTCTATAAAAGTGACTGTAGCAGAAAAGCAGGGTAGGAGATTAGAGGAATATTTATTAATCTCTGGGGAATAAAATTCCAGAATCTTACCAGACTCTTGAAATTCTTGGTTGGCTTGCATCCAGGATTCTCTGATAAGTTTGAGACTGTCCTGCATGGCCTTCAGGTCTTCACTGGGACAGTTGCACTGGGGATAATCCGCACTACATTTGCACCAGCAGTCATTTTCTCTGCACACGAACTCGCCCTCCGAGTGGCAGCCGATATAGCTGAGAGCTGCCTCCACGAACCGGCTTCTTAGGTACTCTGGCAGAATGGCCTGGAGTCCTAAAAGAATAAAACAAATAAAAATAATAAACATTTAAGAGACAAATTACTTAAAGTGATAAGTTACCAAAAATGAAAATTTTGATAATTTACTCAACCTCTTGTAATTTCAAACCTGTGACTTTCTGTTATATAACATATAATATAAATATAATATTTGCCCTCTGCAATACTTAAATAGACAAATGAGGGATAGTTCACAAAAAAAACCTTATTTGCTGTTTATTATTTACTCACCCCCAGGCCATCCCTGACGTAGGTGACATTTTGACTTGAGTAAAACCATAAAGAAGATTTTTTGGTAAATCTGCTGCCCTCTGTGCTTCATATAATGGAAGTATATGGGGTCTCTGCACACGTCTCGATCGCGATCTTTTTGTGGTTTGTAGTGTGTTCTACAGGTGGCGCAAAACGCACCAGAATCTGGTATGCCACGTGTGCAGAGGCTAATATTATTTAAAAAAATGACTTTCAGTTTTATGAAAATATTGATCAATTCCCTGCACAAGACATCAGCATGTCGCCAGGAGCTGCTTTTTTGGAATTATGTGCTTTAGGAACTCTTAGACAGATGGACCCCATACTCCCATTATATGAAGCACAGAGGCCAGTGGATTTACCAAAAACTCTTCTTTATTGTTCTACTCAAGTCAAAATGTCACCTACATCACAGATGGCCTGGGGGTAAATAAACAGCAAATTAGAATTTTGGGGTGAACTATCCCTTTAAAATGATAATGACTTAAAGTGATAGTTCACCCCAAAATGAAAATTCTGTCATTATTTACTCGCCCGCTTGTCATCAAACCTGTATAACTTTCTTTCTTCTGCAGAACACAAAAGAAGATGTTTTTAAGAATGTTGGTAACCGAACAATGGCGGTACCCATTCCCTTCTATTGTATAGACACAAAAGCAATGCAAGCCAATAGGTGCCGTTGTTGTTCGGTTACCAACATTCTTCAAAATAAATCTTCTGCAGAAGAAAGAAAGTCATAGAGGTTTGAAATGACATGAGAGTAAGTAAATGATGACAGAATTTCCATTTTTGGGTAAAGTATTCCTTTAAGATCAATTGTGTAACCCCACACCACGGGATGCAATGGGATAGGAGTAATTCTTACCATTGAACAAATTACACAACTCAAACACATTTTCACAATTTTCTTAAATAACCATCTTACTTTTAAGCGTGCTTTTTAAACACAAAAGATGTTTTGATACAAAATTCTTGTAAACATACTCCTACCTCTTTCAATATCAAAGTAAAATAACAAAATTAAAAGAGTGACAACATCATTAGAAAGTCTGGGACATGGATGATTTATGAATATGCTACCTTGTAGATGAATCTTGTTTTCAGGACTCTGAACCAAAACTGAACTGACGGAATCGAGGTTGTCATAGTTACTGCATCCAAGAGGGCCTGTCCTTGTTTCGGTCACCTTAAGGGAAGACAAGAGAAGGCACATGACAATACTCCGTGCAAAACAGAGGATGAGATGACACTGAGGCTATTAAATATGCAGAAAAAGCAGATGACTGCCCTGAGAAATCAAAGTAGGAAAAGATTTATCCTGTGCTGCTACAAGCCCACAAACAGACAGACATGCAGTTTAAACAAGTCTACACAGGACTGACATTAGAATATATGATATCATAAAAACAAAATACAAATAATAATCTACACGTTTGAACTGTTTGATGTTTTTTCGGTGAACTATCCCTTTAACTGCAGACTTGAGCATAGTCTTTGTTGAGACATTGTTTTATAAAACTGCAGAGGAGACACATTACTTCTCTATCAAGATTATTTGCGGTCTGTTTCTCAGAAGAAAAGTCTGGAAAACCAAAGTCTTCCTCTAATAGCTCTGCATAATTTCATTGCTGTCTAAGATAAATAATTGAGATATTAAAGAAATTCATTTCTGAATATTCTTTCCCTATGGGATTGTTGGTCCAGACTAATGTTCTGGTCGTACTGTTGCACGAGCATTACTGTTACTGAGATAGCTATCATTTGTAACAAACTCTCTAGTGAGTGTTCAATCGTTGTAATGTAGTGAAAGGCAATATTTCACAATGAAAGTAATGTGCTTTCACTGTAAGTAAATGTAACAGTAGCCACGGTGAAGGTTAATGGACCCGTTGTAGAAGTAAATTGCTGAATGCAACTTGAATTCACAATCCATTTAGTAAACATCAACATAGGTATTTTAAAACCAATATACCTGCTGCAACAATGACAAAACCTACGACAGTATATCAAAAGGTATTTTGAAGTGTTGGTAAAAATATCAAAATACAAAAAAGTGACTGTATAACTGTGCCTTTAAAGCCCAAAAATGAAAATTCTGTCATTATTTATTTATCCTCTTGTCATTTCAAACCTGTATGACAGAATAGAAAAGAAGATATTTTGAAGAATGTTGGCAACCAAAAACCGTTTTTTTGGTTGCCAACATTCTTCAAAATATCTTCTTTTCTGTTCTGCAGAAGAAAGAAGGTCATACAGGTTTGAAATTAAGAGGGTCAGTAAAATCATGTCCGAATTTTCCAAATGAATCCCAAAAAGTGGAATATAAGTAAGCATCTCAGCTAAAACGTTGCTGATAAAACCATATCTCTGTGATCTTTGTTCCCATCTAAGAGCTGCACAGTCGCAGCTCAATCATTCCTGACAAAAGCTTGATTTGAAGTCACTGTACATCAAGGCTTTTCTGACACATGGGACCATACACACACCGCCTGTGGGCAAATATATCTCCCGACCTGTCACTTACAAATTGTTCTCTGTTCTACATTGTCTTCTTTAATATTTCCCTTGCGAGCGAATAAAAGTACCAAAAGTCGCATTTGTAGATGAGTGGAGACCCAAGCAAAACAAGACTAACTTTTCCTCTTTGTTAGAACTACTAAGAGGGTCACTGAGTAATCTGTGAAGTGTATACAATTAGACGAGGTTATATCTTTCTAGCAGAATGCAGTTGTCACAGATCATGACCGAGGACCTGGAAAAGCAAGGGAAGCATTTCTAATGCGTTACACAAGCCGCAAATGCCCATTATCGAGAGCTGCTTTATTTAATTTCCACTCGATGTGTTGAAATAACTTTCAGGCGAGCGAGAGGATCGGGAGGAAAACTACGGGTTCAGCAAACCCACCGCTGGCATTTCCATTTCTCTTATTGATGCGTCTACGCAATTAATTAAAATCCAAGGAGCCTCTACAGGGATCAGCAGATTAATTTCTAACAAAGACAGATGTCCGATGTACAGGGAAAATTGACCGAATGCAAGTATAAAGACGGGGTTTTCCATGCATAACAATGAACCGGTCTGCAACAAGGGCCCGGTAGAGCGGAGCATGTGGGGAACCTGAGCTGCTTTGTTGTGAAAGAGAGAAAAATGGAACTGTTGCCGGTGTATCCGAATTGGAAAATCTGAATTTACCTGAGTATGCACTATGTGGAGTTCATTACAGATGCTGAGGGGACTAAAGCCATGTGAAAAAATATACAGTTTTTAAGTTAAATGATCTGCATGTTTTGTTTTTGCTGACTGCATCAGAACTTCGAGCAGCAGGCATTAATGAGATCAGGAACTGGTATAAGGGTCGCTACCCGTGTGGCTGGGTATATGGGATGTATTATGAAAAATGGGTCATTTATGGCATGTAACTTTCAGTCTCAATCACACTAAAGTTCATAAGACCCCTCTATCTTTATTAAATATCGTCTGACGCTTAAACTCCCTGATGTGTCATTCTCTACATAGTTATTGTGCCGTTTTTAATGTCTTTTCAATCCATAAGAAACACACTATAAGAATACAAAAGGAATAAATGTACAGCTGATTGTAAAATAAACCCCAACAGGGTGCTACATAACAACCAAAACTATAGATAATGTCAAGATGCCACAGTGCTATTACTACTGTATGCATGGGGAAAAGTGCAGTGCCTTATATGGCCGTTTTGGCAAGGAAGTCCCGCCTTCCAGCCAACTTTGCACCATAGATGGAGCAACCTGGAACGTTTTTGTTTTTTTCTCCTCTTTCCTGACTGTACTACGGTCAGTTCTGGTCCTTGATTCGGATTGGCTGAGCTGCGTTCTAACACCGTGTCTACACAAAAGACAATAGAACGCTTTAAGAACCCATTATAATTTACCATTTTGTCCACGCTGGATGCGGAGTAATGTTTTTAAGCTCAATTTTATCATACGTTATAGTACGGTTTACGTCATTTTAAATGTTGTTTTTAAATATGTCGTTTAATTGAGATTTTAGTCGGCGATTGTAGAAATATCAGTATACCCATTCACTTCTTGTTTGAATTACGTACCAACTGCACGAACTGCCCGGTGGACCAATAGGAGTTCAGGCGGCGCATTGCAAAGATGGCCGCCGAGTGGCAGGACTTTCATAAAAGGACTTTGGAATTACCCACTCAAGTTTAATATCCATGTAAAGCTTAGAATTTCAGCTCGTAGGTTCATCTATTCTCCACAACGTCCTAACAGCAGTAAGCCAATAGAGAGCATTAAAACAAACCTGTTTCTTCTTAGCAGCGGCCTGCTACAGCGCCTCTGATGGAAAACTTTAAAGGCGATTTTTTCAATATTTTGATTTTTTTGCACCCTCAGAGTTTTAAATAGTTGGTGTATTTTGGCCAAATATTGTCCTATCCTAACAAACCATATATCAATAGAAAGCTTATTTATGAGCTTTCAAATGATGTAAAAATCTTAATTTAGAAAAATTTACCATTAAGACAGGTTTTGTTGTCCAGGGAATATGACAGGATGTCAGCTCTCAGTTTTACTTTCAGTTTTAAGACCATCTGCTACTGCCAAGTGCAATATCTATGTACGTCTGCACAAATTTACATATTCATATATGGTTCAAGCTGGTCTGATATAGTGGGGGTGGGGCTTGTTTGCATATTCATGATTCTGCGTATACTAAATGAGGTAAGGGTATAGAGTTACATTCAGGTCATTTTAAGGCATAAAAAAATATCATCACAAGGAAAAAACGTTTACATACGCTATTCCTAAGCTCAAAGATGAGATTTAAATGATAAAATGATCAAATGCAGTGGGACTTTAAACTGGTAGAGGATGGTACTCAAAATGCCACAGTGAAATGCATACATTAAATCAGTAAAAACATTTAACCAACGAAATGACCATCACAAAGTATTCCAACTCGTTCAATAAGAACACTTAAGCCTTGCTTTTTAAAATGCTAAATACACAATTATCAGCCATCCATTGCATATCTCAACACGGTAAATGAGAAAAAAGACAGTTTTGTAATTCCCACCTGCGATTAATCCAACAAAAGCGGCGGAAAATGTCACAGAGCGGGCCTGTGTAGCTGCGCATTTAAATAATAATGGATTTTAAGATTCCTATCCGAGCTTGTTTAATACACGAGAACTGTCATTAATGTCTCCAGGATTGGCACTTAGTGTATAAAATTGCTTTTTAAAAAGACCCAAATAGAATGAGACCTGTATTTCATCAATTTGGTATTAGCCAATATGTATTTCTATTTGCATATGGCATGTTTTTACACCACACTGAAACAATTTTTGAGAATTTTAAGCAGATGTTTTTACAAAAAGTCCCTTTCCGGTGGCTTAACGCAGCCCCCCGTGTCAGCTCGCGTGTGTGCTATAGGGCAAAGCTTATCATTGGAGGAAAGTGTGCATTAGAATTGAATTATACTCCTCTCTACAGAAAATGGGACTTTATTGAAAGCAGCAGGGAATCCTAGCGCTGGTTAATGCTCTCGGCTTCGGCTTGTGAAATCTTAGAATGAAACACAAAGGCATGTTCTTTAGAAAAGTGCTTCATCTGCGCGCATTAGCTTCGAGTTCTTTTTGATTTCTAGGCGTTCTTTTCTCCCAGCCGGATTCGGAAGTTCTCGCTCTGGTTTATGGCAGTTAAGAGGCAGAGGCCGGGGGAGGTGTGGAGGTGCTGGCAGAGTTTTCATGCCTCCCAGCCTGTGCTCTGGATGCTTGACTGATGACCCAGGCAAACGTCAAAGCGCTACCCGTGGCAAATTGCCCAACTCTTTCTCGTCTCATAATCTTTTATAAAGTTTTCCACAGTTCATATGTTTCTGACACAGAGTCAGCTAGAGTATTCAAAGAATGTCTTTTATTCCATAAAAGAGAAGAAGGTCAAATGACACATTCAAGTATAATGTATATAGGCAAATAAAAAATCTAATAGATTTACATAAAAAGGTTAATTAAAGGGATTGTTCAGCTAAACGTTCACATTCTGTTATAATTTAACACAAAAGAATATATTTTAAAGAGCACTGGTAATGAACAACAGTTGTACCCATAGACTTGCATCAACTTTGTGTCCATACAATAGAAGTGAATGGACACTGCCAACATTCTTCAGACAGCTTCAGACATACAGGTTTGAAATGACAAGAGGAAGAGTAAATGATGACAGAACTTTCATCTTTCACTTTAATCATAATAAAATATTTTTTAGCTAAAAAATATCCGCATCATAAGATTTGAATGACTCACTGTATCATAAGATTAAAGCTTTAAAAAAATACATTACAAAAAGTGGTTTTTGAAATCAATATATATTGTTTGTCTTGTACCTCCAGATGAATGTCTCTGGCTGTCGAGTCATTTTCAGGACATTCACCATGTCAACGTTTTAAATGTTTCTGAGTACCCTGCATTGTTCATGTCATTTAATATCTATTTTTGGCAAGTGCGGATTGGCAAGCGATTGCCTTTAGCAGCAACTAAGACTGCAGACTCATCACAACAATAATGTAGTTTAACCTTCAATTGTTCTAAAAAGGTTGCTAAAAAAGTAATAATGAAAGACTAAAAATTTAATATTTACACTATATGGATAAAAGTATTGGGACGCCCTCTTCTAATGAACACAAATCTTAATGCTTTAGCATATAATAATATTCTAGAGAATTCTTCTAATTCTATAGCACCAGTTTTGGCCCTTTTCTATTCCGACATGACATGTCCCTGTGCACAAAGTAAGGATCAGAAAGAAATGACTGATTCAGTCTAGTGTGAAGAACTTGACTGATCTGCATAAAACCCAAACCTGCTGAACACATTTGAGCTAAACACTCATCACCCAAACCCATCAATGACTTTACACAGGGGTACAGGTATTTCGGAACAGAAAAAGGTCCTTGCAAAACTGCAACAAAGATGGAAAAAAAATAAAATTTAATATGGTATAGCAATAATATTTGTTTTGACTGGAATAGATAAACATTATTATTACAAGGGGGCATCCCTTTTTTTTGTCCATATAGTGTACAATCTAGTCCTTGAACCATTGTCTAGTGTTTAAACCTCTTAAGAGTTATAAATTCTGGCCACTTACCATATTGGCTTCACCTTGAGAAACCTTTTGTGATTGTTGAAGGCAACGTATCGTTACATCATGCAGTCAGGCATTAAAATGCATCCGACCGCTTCAACTGTCCAGACAATTCGAAACATGCCCTGATTGTTATAAACCTCAGCCTGCACTCCTCCCTCCTGTAAATCAAATTTAAATGCTGTGATTGATGTTAACTGGCACTCTCTGCATTTCCTGTCCACCATCTCGCCTCAGCGTGGAGGTTAAAGATCCATTTATTATTAGCCGTGTAGAAAATCCTCCTCATAAGTCTCTTATTCATTAAGACCTGACACCTCACTTATATTCAAAATGGCTGACAAATGGGCCGGGCTCTCAAAGATTCTCTTCAAGAATTATTGAAATGGAAAAGATCATTTGTCACACGGAGGCATAATTCTACCAGTACCTTCAGACTTATTTATTTGATATATTCTCTTCAAACCCTTCCCCCAAGTGAACAGCTCTTCCATTTGAGCACGCCGCTCTCTTTGAGGCCACGTTTAATACAGACCGAATCGTCAGTTTGGTACAGAGAGGCTTTGTATTTGCATCAGTCTTCATCCGCACGAGGTAAAAATCCATGGGTTGAATTAAAGACTGCTGATGCTGAGAATATTTCACATAAATCAACAGAAACGTGGCAAATAAAGGCATCTTAAGGACCTCAGACTACTTGATTCCAAGCTCTTAGGCTAAGATACCTGCTATCGGGAAATGATATGTCTTGCTTTTACGTTGTCTGAGATTTGTACATTTAACAGATATACTGAACCATCCTAACGTTTATTTTTCAACCAGACAAACAAAGAATAACCTACAAAGACACTTTGGGTCGATTAGAAGATAAGCAAAACTGCATGCATCTTATTCACCAACCACACACAATTCCACACTTAACCAGGCTTTACATACACTGAATAGCTTTGTGTTGTGTTGCACTTGAAACATTAAATTACTGTCATTTTATCAGCGCATGCACGCCTATTTACAATAAGGGTTATTTGCCCGTACTATTACTGACAGGTAAACATTGATATACCTCCTCCTGCGAATTTCCCTTTGTGTCTTGTGCAGAGGCCATTTAACTCATTTAATGCAGAGTATTTGGGTTACTGTTTCAAAAGCAGGCACTGACCTGACACACATTACTTGCTATGGTATCTTGCTGTGGATTATGATGTATGATGTGTCATACAGCATTTGCTTAAAGCTGAATGTGTGTCTAAAATTTCCTTTTAACCACAATACAACTGTACAGCTGTAGAGAAAGTAAGAGACCACTTCAAAATAATTTTTAGTTTTTCTGAATTTACTATTTATTGATCATTTCTGTTTTGTTCTGTGAACTAGTGACAACATTTATCCCAAATTAAAATGTTGCATGTAATTGCAGAAAATTGAAAACTGGTCAAAACAACGAAAAACATGCAATGTTTGCAAATCTTAAATACGGCAAAGAAAGCAAACTCATATTCATGCTAAACAACACACTACTAATGTTTTACATGTATTTTAGGATCAGTTCAAAACTAAATATTTGATGGAATAATGATTTTTTTAAAGCTTTCATGCGTCTTTGCTTTCTATCAGTGTTTTACACTTACGTCATTCCTGAGGTTTGTTTCTATTAAATTTCTGTTAAACACACTTCAAATGGAATTGACACAATACATGCAGAAATGCAGTCTCTTATTTTTTCGGTGGCTGTACACATACACATCAATTCATTTATATCTATTTTTCATTCATTTCAAAGTCTAAAGTGTGATAAGAATCCTCAAATCAAAGTAAACTCTATTCACTCAACCTAACATGCATGATCCAATCTGAAGGCTAAAGGCAGTGTCTGTCTCACATTTAACCCAGCTTCTCTGTTTTTCCCAAAGATGCAGCTGCAAAACAATGGAAACAGCCGAGCTTCTTTCCAAAAATAAAAACTCAAACGCGGGGTCAGGTCCCCAGGTCTGTGCGCATCTAGGCCACAGGGTTACCTTGATGGCAGTGGAGGCAATCTGGAGGTGGTGTAGTTTTCTCAGAGTGCTCTCTCTGTCTATGAAGTAGGAGGCAGCCAGCTGGTGAAGGGTCTCCAGAGTGACGGCCGTGCCATTTGAGTCAGTCAGGTCTGCCGTGCGGCTCAGCCTCCTCTTGTCCACAAATATAGTCAAAGCCTCCTCACCTGCAATGGGGCAATGCATCATAACAGGGTGAGGAAAGATTGGGGAAATAAGAGTGCTGTTTGTTTTTGTTAGACTTATAGCTACAGATTGCACAAAAGGTGGAATGATGATGGATGACGTTTTTTAAAAACTATTATAATTCCATATAATAATCCACAGCCAATATAAAATATTGATTGATAATTATTTGCTTATGTACTAAGGAAGAGAATACAGAGTTACTGATCATTAAACTAAAATAACTTACTGTGAAATGCAGAAGAACTATGTATTCATTATTTATTTGAAGAAACACTACCAGTAGCTTTTATATGGCTAAAAAGTTAACAGATTGCTTTATTATTATTTTTTTCTAGTTAAAAGCTTAAAAGTTTCTTGTCACGTTGTGTACAGGTCTTTTTTCATTCTCAGTACTGATACAGTAAGTTTTCTGAAAACATCACATGCATAATTTTGTAATGAAATATAATGAATTAATGTCTTATTATGAATGATTAACAAAAACTTCATCATGGCTTCACTTTTTGTTAGCAAAACATGCTATAGGATTGTCAGTTGTTAAAAAAAACGTATTCTAATAATAATAATTATATTGTCAGTAAACGTTTTTAAGAAAACCAATATTTTGTGAGAATTACCCATATACAGTATGTGAATATATGAATTAAAGATTAAGTTATATGACTTTTAACTCAACTCGACCATTATATAGTGCAATACAGTATGATAATAATAAGGGTAATATTAAAAAACATTTGGCAAAATACAGTGTCAAATTGGCTGCTGAAGCATTCTTTCTTCTCAAGTACCTCCAAGTGTAGCTGTAAGCAGAAAGTGTGTGCCATATTTTCTGATGATGTTCTCAGTAATGGCACCGAGGGTGGGTCTGCGGCCCAGCTGCCTGATGGTCTGCATGAACTCTGGATCGAGGGGTAGAGCCACGCCATTGTCCTCTCTCTCCAGAGCCAGGCTGTTCACCTTCCAGCGCCCAAACTCTCTGCAAGGTCACACACAAATACACACACAGACACCCTATTTGGAAATGTCCTTCATTTCAGTCACAATGGGAACAGGAGGGTGAGAATCATTTTTTTCATCAGCTGAAAGAGTTTGTTCTGTTCATTGTCTGGTCCGGTGTGAATTGCTGTTTTGCAAACAAGAAGAATCTATGACTAATTTATTGTACATGAAAACATATATATTTCATCTTAATAAAAGATGTATAGTTTTTAGTATGATTTATGACTTAATTTTACGTAGAAGTGCAGTCCCCATTACATTTGACTGCATGGAAATCAATGGTAAGGCATTTAAAAAATGCAGATGTATAGGTTTGGAATGACAGAAGCATAAATAAATGGCAGAATTGAAATATTTGGTGAACTGTTCCTTTAAGTTACAGCCTCTCTGAACTTTTGCTGAAAAGGACAAAAACAGAATTTAAAGAGCGGTCTGAAAAACCTTCACGCAGCTTGAGTGCGTAAGGACGGCGCACATTTCGCTAAGACCCGCTGAGGAGAAAACGCAATGACTGCACGACCCCCCTGCCAGCAGTTCAAATCATTCTGTGCATCCACTTTATTTTTTCCACAACGTTTCAACGTAAGCCCTGGCCTGCTGTAAAAACTGTTGTCCGCTGCATAATGGTGCAATCTGGGGTTATTTTGAATGACTTCTGCACTGAAGCACGCCTGACTGGGAATAATCAGGAACAATGGCCGGCTTCTTTCATGGATACAATGTAAGAGGAGTCTGTTCGATGAGCACAGCTGGAATTTAGTCTGAGAAAATCAAGCTGCCACTATCCGTTTAGTGCCTATTTAGAGCAAAAGCTGCTCGGTACAATGACATCTTTAACACTGTATGATGCTCATTATTAGTAATGAAAAGAAATCAAATGTTTATGGTTGTACTCTAGGTAATATCACATTAAGTTATATATTGAGTATATAGTGCATACTACAGTACAGTATACATTATAAATGCACAATATAATCAGGACCATGTTACTATTTAATGTAATGATTGCAAAGCTGTGTTTGTTCCCACATAAAATTGTATAATTAAAAAAAAAAAATCTATACACTACTGATACTGAAATGTTAGCTCTAAATTATACTTGCTCACATATCCCTCTCTACTTATACGGTAAACTAAAACACATAATAAGTTCTTATTTCCATATCATCTACTATTATGCCATATTTAAGCATTTTTCATGTATATTTACTTTATAAGAGGTACTACTGCACTTCTACATTATATGTTTTATTCCACTACATTTCATAAATACTTTTTTGCATGTTTTTTTTAATACAGTACTTTTTTTAATGTTTTATTTACATTTTAAAATTCCAGTACTGTCCCATTTTTACAACAGCTGCTTTTGGATGCAGTTCTAAAAAAATATTAACTACTTTCTATGGTAATTTTAAGGCTACAAATATTCTTAATATTGAGCTGAATGTTTACTTAGATTTTAGATAACACACGCACACAAACACACAGTCTCTTGTATAATACACTTGTACACTCATCAATAAAAGCCAATGGTTATAACTCTGCACACACCAGAGGTCCTGACTCTTTTTTTCCAAAGACGTTTGTCCTTTAATGTTTCTTACGGCTTTTTAAGTTAGCAAGCATTTAAAATTTATGATTTTAGGTTTCAGGGGTTTTTTCTATTCATTTCTAATCATCTAAAATAGCATATATTTTTAATATAGCCTATGTATCTGTGATTGGCTGTAACATTAAAACAATTCAATAATTGGTCAGCTTTTTAATATCAATGCTTAACATCTAGTATACATGTATACTAGCAAATATTTATCCAAGGTGCTTTGAGCTTTCAGTGCTTTACATGGTCACTAGCTTATACATGTAGTAAGCAAAACACTGGTGTCTTCAATATAGTCAGTTAACAATTGATCTCTTCTTTGGCTTTAACCATACAATCTTTCACTCAAAACAAACTGAGATTGTATGTTATCTACAGTAAATTACATCCTGCAAAGACTAAATAATAAGGTTGACAATAAATGATAATTATTGGCAGCATGAGTGAGAAACAGGAAAAACTGTGAGACAGCGAGAGACAAATGAAGGGAAAGAGAGAAGGAGAAAGAAGGGATGGTGAGAGAAAATATGATCGACATTGTGTCAGAGCACAAAGTTCTTGATGGACAGCTATAGATGGAGCTGGAGGCTAATCCAGCACTGAGCCCACGCTGGAGCCTCACGGCAAGAGAAAGCATATTGAAGAACTACCTGCCAGGCTTCCCCACAGAGACCAACAGCTACATGGAGTCAACAGTGAGAACATGCTCCAGTGGAACGGTCTGAAGCCGAAGGGACACCAACAGTATCATTCAAAAAGCAAATAAGACCAGATACATAGCACTTCAGGAGACAACACTGATTTATTATGACAATGGTCATAATATATAATGTCTTTTATCAAATCTAAATCGTTTTTACAACACTTTGTAACTGAATTAAACATAACCGCGTTTTGAAGAATGAATGATTTCTATTAGATTTAACAACTTCATAAATATGTTGGTTAAGTGCTACATTCAGTTTTATCTCCATTTCTTTTCATGATATGATCTTTTTGTGCCACATTACATTTTGTTTGGAAATAAGCAACAGTGCTATGTGCTCATACGCAGGCTTCCAGTTTGTATGTACAATATATATTTTACTCTTCCATACTTCAATAACAGCCTCTTTTCAAAGCCTTCACATTGTGACAGGTCCACAAAACAATTCACACTAAATGCAGCCACAAATTGAAACGATTTGTTTCTAACGTTGTCGTGTCAGTTTCAGATTCTGTGTCATTTCCTTGCAAACACTGAGAGTTAAAAGATTCTAGTTGTTTCTACAACTTAGCTGTTGACTTCTGAAGTTAAACTGGTAACTGCATCAGATTAGCGCTACAAATGTTGTTGTTTCAGGAATTGGATACTTGAAATTAAAATTTGTGCATATTTTCAGAAATGCGCATGTGTTAACTTGTGATAAAGCACAGGAACCACAAATTGACCATAGTTGTATTATATTAACTACAGTTTATCCATGATGTAGTTAAGCTATGGTAATACAAATTCACAATATGATAATACATCAGACAAAACATGGTTGCTATGTGTGCATATACGTATAACAAAACGGTGCTCATAAATATTTATATTTTGCAAACCACTCAGTAAGCAGGCTATACAGGTTGATATCTAAATGTTTTACTTCAACTGTGGATTCGAAACTGGGAATCGATGAGAACTGGAATCGATAAGCAGAATCGGAATCAAACGATACCCAACCCTAGTCTTATCAGCCACTTAGTCGCACATTTATTATGTCCTACATGTTGAATGATGCATAGAGCACTAGATATGAGTTGGGGTATGATTCAGACAGTGTAAACATGTTGTCCAATGGGATGAATGAAGTCTAATTTCGTGTCAGTGTCACGCGAGTGGTTGCACGTGAGAACGCTCCGGTTAAGAAAAACGACAGCACATAGAGGATCATATGCGTCGATCATAAGCGCAAAACATATCTGACCCATTTTAAGCCTTTATGGAAGAGATCAGACATCGCATTAAAGAAGACAAACGCCAGTGTCATGCACCAACGTAAATCAAGCTTCAAATGGTGTCAGTGATCTTCCTAATCTCTCCCATTAGACTTCTATACATCTGTGGCTATCTAAGTATACATCTTTGCCAGGCTAACTGTGCTTTAAACAAAATGCTATTGGTTACTTTAAAAGGGGGGCGGGGCCATTTGCTATGTCTCGTACTATATGCATTTTTCAGTTTAAATTCTTTTACATACCTCTCTGTAAGTCGCTTTGGATAAAAGCATCTGCTAAATGACTAAATGGAAATTACGTCAACACGTCAAATAATGCTGCACATTCCGAGGCGATTCAGTGGGTCTTTAAATGCACTGTAAATTGCCAAATGCAAATTTGGTGGGTGGCTTTATGATATATTGAATATTTTTTATTGGTTTGCCCTACACATATCATACCAGTATAAACAATAAGTAAGTCCAATACTAAAGTCATACACACTAAAAATAATAATAATTTATTTTAATAATTCAAATAACTTTGTAGAGCACAACAGAATAATTCACAATTCCAGCATGAACATGTCATCATAATCAGGTTTTATCAGTCATGAGAATATTATGAACATCTAATATTGACAAAAAATATTAATGTGCCAAAGAAAGTACCAATAGGCAATTTCACTCTCCCTTCACAAGTAGAACACAACATAACTTGCTTTGAGAACACAGAAGTGTAAAGAGAGACAGGAGTGCATGATTTATTTGTTCCTAAAAAAGTATGCATGATATGCAATATGGGGGTGCTTTCAGAAAACAGATACTAAACAAAGGATCCCTGCTGTGCTCCATATTTCGTGATTTTTATTTTTTGCCGTAAATCATTATTATTAGTCACCCTTTGTTTGTTACTAGTTGCAAATATCTAACAATAAATAGCATGCAAAAGTGCTTGTCAACATCATTTAAAATGTACAGTGTTTTTTCCATTTCCTGAAAAACAGCGAATTTGGACATCCAAGGTTTCGGGAGGACAGCGGCGCTATGTTTGCTGGACACAGACTCACCACTTGCATATCAATTTCTAAATGTTATTTTAAATAAATTATACTAAAAACTGTTTTTCGATATTTTCTCATTAAACTGGTCTTTTCTCTGGGTAATACTGTCAAAAACCAGCTGTGTTTATATTATGGTCCTAACTTGATTTTCAATTTGGAACAAACCTGGGGAAAATTGAGATCTCAGGCTACACCTCATTAGTTGTGTTTATCAACCACATCTTCATGCTAACGGTAATGTGATAGAAACACGCTCATTAGCGCTCACCGCAGGAGTCATTTAGGACTTTGGAAAACTTTCCAGACCTAAAATTAGAGTTAATTGGTCAACGGAGGGTATTATCTATTTATTCAAAGCGTATTTTGTTCATATTGAAATATTGAGTCATCGGAGCCCATATCATCATCATCACCCCTGTCGGTCGTGAGGTACAACTTAACACGGATACCTCCGTATGCGTCCATCATTCAAATCCCGTAAGGAAAGTCAAACAGCTCATCTCTCAGAGCCGAGCCCTCGCCCTGATAAACTGATGCAGAAAAACAATCTACCATAGCAATGACCGAGCAGCCAGTAGGTGTTTTGTCCTTGATTGTGTTTCCAACGCAAGTGCAAGCATACTCTGGGGATACGCATGTCTTCAAACATAAATAATGAGACGATTAGCTGGGGCCTGACGCCACTACACTGATATCTCTCTCTTGCTTTTCTCACTCTCTTATATAGGGTGAATGAGGGTAATCTGGGGCATTGGGTAACGTGCGACACACATCCTCTGTTGTGTACATTTCTTGCTCTGTCGCAAGCAAATAAAGAACTGGCATGCAGTTATGGTGTGTCAATCACAGCAAATTGCAGATGTTGAAAGTGCAATGATACATGTTAGATTACCGTAATTCACCTGATGTATACAGTGTGAACCGGCTTTGTTGCCATATGCTGTGTTTACGTTGTGGAATGACTGTAATTATGAGATGGCAAAAGGGAAAATTCTAGTCTAAGGTATTCACGCCCTCATACTTAGACATTGTTCAAATGGCAATGCTCAAAACAGCAAAAGGTATCTTGCTGGTAATGAAAATAATAATTTATTCATCAACATTTTGTCTTCATTTATGCACCCCCATGGCATTCAAGACCTGTATATGACTCTTACTTCCTAGGAACACAATAGAAGTATTTTATGAAATGTCTGTGGAAGTCAATGGGGCCCCAACATTGTTCTTCAAAATATCTTTCAGGTCTTAATATATTTAAAGTCATACAGGTTTAGAATAATATAAGAGTAAGAAAAATAATTTTTTAAAGACCGAGTACGAGTACCGATACTTTATTTCTGGTACTCGCCGATACCGATCCGTTTGTATTTTTCTAACACAGTGAGACTAATAAAAATAGAATAACTTCATAATTACAACTTCACTGCAAACACATTATGAAAAAATAAATCATTTTGTGTGCTTGTCACAAACTTTGAAAGCACAAATTTCAGTTAGTTATGTCACATGAAGTATCGGTCTTTGGTATTTGTATACTCTTACGAGTACATGAGCTTAGTATAGGGCCCGATACTGATACTAGTATCGGTGCATCCCTAATTTATTTTATAGGTTTTATTGGATGCACGCGACTGGCCCAAAGTTAACTTCCAGTCTTGTGTTTGTTGATCGGTCTGGGGTGCGTTTCCCAAAAGCATCGTTTGCCAACTATAGTCTCAAGTTCTGTCATACCTGCATAGTTTACCGATTCAAGTGTTTTCCGAAACCATCGTTCAAACCATCGTGCAAAGTTGCGTGGTTGGAACTACAGATCCATAGCTGTAGCCAGAAGCATCGTTCCTTATTATTATGACATGTAGTCCTACATACATCATGCTTTTGAGCAAAATAAGCAAGCGACATGCAGTGCATTCTATAGCAATTGAATTGATAAATTCCATTTTATGTCTTTTAGTTTGTCAAAAGTATTAAAGCGCTGTTTTTAAAAAGTGCGCGTGTGTGCACTAGGACCCTGGGGAAACCCTGGGCGGAATGATGCCGGAAACTTGTGAATGAATTAAACATTTTGAGATAAAACAACAGAGAACAGGAATAGGATAACAAAAGTAGTCTTTAAATGCAATGTGCGTTATTTACAGCAAGAATTTGACATTAAGTCGATGTGAACGTATTTATTAATAGACTACTTTATTACTCAACCACCTGTGCGACGTCATCAACTAGATTGCTGAACCAACTTGGTTCAACCGACTGATCTCCGACAGAGTTACTACGGTTTCGGGAAACACTCGTAACTACATTGTTCATTTCCCCAACAATGCAGCTTACAGCGCTTCTTACTTTATACGCTGTTTATTCCATAGCCAACATGTTTTTGAGACACCCTCACCCATGGATGTCAAAAAATGGGCAGAAAATAAATATTTGACTTTCAATTGGTGAGGCAAAACAGTCAAGAAAAGGTGCGCAATTCAACCCTTTCAATTCATAAATGGAACAAAAACCCTTCAAATAAACCATATTCTAAGTCCTTCATGTGTTTAATTTGAAATTCCACACCAGTGGATGCCACAGTCTTTGCTCCGTTTTGTTTTCCGGGCCAGCGCTGAGATATTTGTTTGATAAGAGCAGTTCAAAGAATTTACAGAGAACCCAGCTGTCATCCAGTAACATCCGGTACACGCATGAATGCATTCAGTTAAACATTCCACTAAAATAGCGCAAATAAGTGTCACTAATTATGCACTCAATGGACTGAGGCTTTTATGGAACATTTTCAGACATTACTGCCATAATGCTAAACATTTTCTCTCTATTCCAAAACTGAAGAGGATGGCTAATAGCTGACCTTTAATGCTTCAGGCATTAAGACACTTTAAAGAACATAATAATTTACTTCTTTTTAACAATACAGCTCTTTATGTCACTATTACCTTCTGTTTATAGTTTATTTTAGCCTATACAGACTCCTACACTGAAATTATGACTTGCTAATTAAGCAAACGATAATATAACTCTGGCAGCATCATCAATATCATCTCATAAAGGCAACCGTTAAACCTTTATAGCTCAATTCACTGTAACTCTACTGCCTTGGTCTGGACACGATTTAAGAGACTTTTAATGTAAAAATATTAGCGATACAAATGGCAAATAGCTTTGTCTAAGTACACGTTAGAAAAATACAGCTCATCTGTTTTTACAGAGCAATAAAAATGCAGCTAGTTAGAATAAAATGCATTTACAGCTTCCTAATGCGTTTAAATCCAGTGAAGGGACGAAAGTACACATGCTGCCGACTCGCACGCTTACACATCAACACACTCCAAGGCACAGGAAAACTTCAGTGTTTGCGTGGGAGAATTACTGCTTATCCTCATTGTGCCTTACACAGCCCCGGCTAAGTCGACAATTGCTGTCACCTTGTGCTCGGGGAGCTGTGCTATTAGCATCTCCGGGAAGAGCAGCAACGCTTGTAAGCGATCGCGTATCTTCTCCGGCAGCGTTTTCCGCCGTCCGCCTCACCCTCCCTTGCAGAACCCTCCCATCACACACTTGTCAGGCAGCATATGTCTGATGTTTTATGAGATCCCTTTCGAGCATGTGACAGAAAGAATAGACACTACTAAGTCTTTACTGTACCCTTGGGCTCCATTCAACCTTTGGAGGAAGGTAAATGGGTAGAATGAGAATGTTATATCTGATGATATGCATGTCACAGCATCCAACCTGTATTACTACAAGCATTGAAATGTCTGGCTTCGTAAACACGGCGAATGCGTAAACACAGCAAACAGCTGGCATTGCAAATGTTGGTGCTGT
Source organism: Oreonectes daqikongensis (assembly GCA_026939265.1). Classification (NCBI taxonomy): domain Eukaryota; kingdom Metazoa; phylum Chordata; class Actinopteri; order Cypriniformes; family Nemacheilidae; genus Oreonectes; species Oreonectes daqikongensis. The sequence continues at coordinate 7,143,267 of JAOTQM010000022.1, forward strand.
CCAAGTTTGCAAGAAACTCAGCAAGAGTTATTTTGGCAGGATTTGTTACCCTAACAAATTTCTGCAGGGGGGCGGCAAGTTACAGTAAGAACTGGATCTGTTTAGAGTAACATCTTCAGATCTATTTACAGTAATTGTTTATGAATAATCTAAACTTTGAGTCACTCACTATGAAAGCAATGGTATGCAGAATATTATTGTTTTCAAAGAAGTAAAAAAAACACAGATAATGGATTGTCTCACATATACGGACACATTACACATCACTTTTTTCTTAAACGTCTCACGCAGGGCCAAGAAGCAAAATTGATTCCCTCTTTGCCCGGATTTGTCGCAGATGCAAACCTGTCCCCCTTTGTACCACAAGTGTGAAAACAAGGCACTTAAAAGTCATTGAGGCACTAGGGATGTTGGGAGAGGCTTCCTGTCTAGCATGCAAAGTGAAACCACGTACCAACACGCACACATTTCAGCACACACACACACACACACACACGCAAGCAAGCTGCCAGGTTCCACCAGCAGGGGGAGATCCGACATTGAGAAAGCACAACTGGACTTCTTTTTGACTCCCATACCCCATCTCTAGAAAAAAATCAAACCGGTGGAGCGTTCAGAGATACACATGTATGTTGAGGAGAGAGCATCTGACTAACCCCAATGTTGCCATCTCCATCTGTGCCTGGCAGCATGGACCGACTGCCCTGCCAGACGAGCGTGTCAGTCAGGCTCAGTTCAGCCAACACTTTTCTGTCTTCTCTCCTTCCTATTTGGCATGTTTACAACTTTATCTATTCCTCAGCACAACTCTCTCCACAACAGCTCACCTACATGAGCTACAACTATAGTTTGAGCTATAAGGAATGTTTTATTTAAAGCATTTCGTTTCTTTCAAACCACTAAAGTTGCATGATGTCTTGTATTATTGCAAATTTAAAAATGCTGTGTAGATGTACCTGTAAAAAAGAAATGGTTAAAAAAAAGTAACCTGGCTGCCTTAAAATGTTGAATTAATTAACTTATAAATATTAGTTAACATAACGAGTTTGCAAGTTTATTTATAAGTTGAATGAACTCAAACTTTTAAGGCAGGTTACTTACTTTTTTATATATTTTTTACAGTGTGCCACAATTTACACCAGTACAGACAATGAACCTTTTACTCTATTCAACTTGCAACAGTTCTCACACCAATAAATAAAATGAGCCGAAGTCCATTAGCTCTTTATCACATTTACGCTCTCTTCTGACGTTTACGTGAAGTACCCGAAAAAGCACAAGAACGTGCAACATATCCTGCACATAACAGATAACAAATCCAGAACTAATGAAGTGACTCACCTGTAAATCTTGTATTTGGTTGTGAAGCCTTGTTGATAACGCTCCACAAATTCGGCAAATTCCTGTGACTGATGAAAAGGCCCTTTATCTGAAAGGAGCCACCCAAATGAACCAGCGGCATCATGGGAGGCTGCCACAGGGGCTAGAACCCAGCAGTGAAGGCTTAGTACAACACACACCCATAGACTCATGAGATACGCCAGTCTAAAATCAGCACGCTGGCAGTTCATGCTTCACCCTGCGACTCGACATTCTCTCCAAACTTTCCTCACCTTCTGAAAGAGCAAAGACAACCAGTGAACACAAGTGTACAGATGCTCTCTCGCACAGAAGTCACTTGTTTTCTGGAATACAGCTGCAAACACAGGTGATGAGTTATTAAAACAGACCACAGCTTAAAATGCTTCAATTTATAGGAATGGTTTTGTCAGGTAACCAACTGGTACTGTACTGTATGTGCGTCATACCATCTAATTTAATAGGAGAAAGTCCAAATAGTATTTAATATGACGTAACTGCATACACAAAACGAAGTATTCTATGTAAACTACCGATGCATTAAGACAATATTTAATAATTTCCCAGTATTTTTGGTAAATACAATTAAGGTGCACGCGGCTCTCCAAAAAAAAAGCCTCGTGCAGGAGTGCGCCCATACGAAAATAAACCATGGTTTAACTCTAATAGTTATTTTATATAGTAAAACCATGACATTTTCCAGGATCGGTGGGCATAGTTCGACCATGATATTTGTAAGAAAATACAAATGTTAGTAAATCAGCCAAAACATATGGTTACACCACTTTTACTATAGTTGAAACCATGGTTAATTTCATAAGAGCTTTGTATTTAATTCGTCATAATTCGTACCTCGTCCAGGTGTCCGATGTTTTAACCACTGAAGTCCACAGTCTGTATTGTTTCACAATAAAAGGCAAATGATGGCAAACGCAAAGTATAAGACGATACGGGTGAGGGTGACCTTTAAGGGTTTGACTCAGTTCAACTTGTTTTAAACACCGTCGCATAAGCCAGAACAGCCCTGGAAACCCAGCATCCAACTCTCTCCTTCAGCATCGAGTATATTTCCAAGCGTCTTGTGCCGTATAATCCGGGTGCACAGAAGGAACAACTAAAGCGAGGAGAAGCGGTCGATCACTCTTTTCTCTCCGGGCAGGTAGGTCTCTTATGAATTGGAAGTTACGGTGAAGAGATCCCATAACCGTTTAACGATCGGCTCGATTAAAGTCTGTTTCCCCCCGCAGTCGACATATTAACTTAAGCCGGCGTCCAAGAAACACTAAATAAATGTAGACTCCAGAGGTCCACTCTGTGCAACTGCGCGTGTGTCGGATGCTCAAAACCGATGCTTCCCATACACCATAAAAATATCCAATTTATTTCTAAGGCAAGCCTCCTCCACTCCCCATTGGCTGTTCGAGAAGGAGAGGGGCGGGGTTTCTGAGCTAAGCGAATGTACTTTTGTACTTGAGGGTCAAAATGAGTTTCAACATCATGTGGTTGTTTTTCAAATAAATGTTATTCGAGTCGAGTGGTATCTTTTGTGATATACAGCTTTATTCTGCGTCACAAATTCTGTATTCTTATATCGTTGATACTAGACTAATATAAAAAAGCACATGGATCTCTATTTAATATGATGAAAATGAAGTGGGGTAAAGGAGTAAAAGCTGTATTTTCATTTTTGTCTTTTTAAAACCTGATGATGGATCCTAAGGCTGCACAAAGCTGGTCAGGGCAAAAAAACCCATAAAAACTAAGTTGACACCTGTTATGTACATGAGCGATATTTTGTAAATAATAGAAAGGAGTGTATATGGGACGCTGGACGTAAGTAGCACAAGAACATTTGTAGGAATAGCCAAAATGCATTGTATGGGTCAAAATTATTGATTTTTCTTTTATGGCAAAAATGATATAAATTAAAGATCATGTTCTATGAAGATATTTTGTAAATTTCCTACTGTAAATATCAAAACCTTATTTTTGTGAGTATTATGCTATGCTAAGGACTTCATTTGGGCAACTGTAAAGGTGATTTTTGCAATATTTATATTTGACCATACATCAATGGAAAGCTTTCCATTGAATTTATTTAGCTTTTAGCTGACGTAAAAATCTCAATTTCAAAATATTGACCCTTAAGACTGGTTTTGTTGTCCAGGGTCACATATATATATATATATACATGCCTAAATGAAATTAAAGCATAAACATTTACCTTCTTACTCTTCTTTTGATTATACAAAATATCAGTAAGCTTAGTGTACAGGTTTACAGATATGGGACATATTACACACAATGAAAGCCAAAGATGTGTGTATATTTTGTAATATTTAAAAAAAAATGTTTACATTTCTGTATTCAGCACACACGCAAACACAGAAGGTGTGTATTGGGCTGACGATGCTGACATCTATTCTAAACACAAGGATGAGCAGAAACAGCCAGGCATTGGCTTCCAATTGATTCTCTGTGATCGACCCTGTGAGGAAATGAGCAATCTCGGAAGGAAAGAAAAGGGGAAGAAATCAAAGACGAAATCAAATCAAGTCTATCAGTGAGTGAGTGAGAGAAATCTGGGCACCATTGTTGCCAAGACATCTTCAGATGTTGTGGATAGTAAAGAGACATCCGCAGGACCAGATTACTGGATCGTGCAGAAAACAGCTGCTTGACAAAGCTGAGGCAGCACGCATTAAAGGCAGTCTGCTGTTGGGGGCGGAGTCGACATATAGACTGCTGTACTGCGTGAGATCACGAGGCAGGAACATTTATCAACGCGAAGACAGAAAGTCATTACGACAGGCAAATATTCACTTAAAAGACAGACCTGATGGTATCAATGATGTGTTGTGTAATCTGGGGAGTAAAGTAAAGATAATATTTTAATTAGGCAGAGTCTTGACAGCAGAGTATTATTTTGCATTCATTTCACCATTGGTTGGATTCATCTTTCCACACATTTCCCTTCTCCATATCCCACTCACGACGTGGCTTCGGAAAAAAGGTTAGACTATGAAAGTCTTTGGACAAGGTAATTGCAGGAAAGAGAAATGCACTCCTGTACAGAGTTCTGAAGTCGCTTGCATAATAAGTTAGTAGATGGGCATTACATATGAACTAAGAACATCTTCGTTGTTTGCGAAACCAGGTAAAACTGATGTTTATTTCATCAATTTAGCACATTGGCACCAGGAGCTTTCAAGGGCTATTACATTGTCATAAGCAATGGGTTAGGCTTTAGTCTTAGCCACTGAGTGTGCAGCTGAAGTGTCAGACTCTCCACTGGTTGTATGAATCACCCGAATAGTGATGAGGCCAAGCCAGTGTCATGCTCTCCTTCTCTAATGACTCTGACATATGAGCTTTGTTCCACAGTAACAAGCACCATTGCTACAGCTGGAAATGTCTAATGATGATGTCTGAAAAAAACATTAACCCTCCCTTCTCGATGCCACGTGGTCAATGCGCAAACCCATAAATCAATCCACAACATTGTGAGTTTGTAAGTGGGTTTGTTTAACGGAGAGATCGCAAATATCAGATTCTCATAAAGATATACAGACAGTGGGTTTGTATAAATGCCAATGTATCCCCCATAGGGATGAAGATCAGATTCGTATTTTATTATATACAAAATCTCAGTTAGCTTACACAATAAAATGATTTACTGAGTTATTCTTTTAATATTTTCAGTTTCATTTTTTGTGGGGAGGGGTTATATATCTTTATGAGCTCCATTAGTACACTTATTTATAAACGGAATGCTAAAAACGTGTTACAATGCAATTTGTTTTATTCTACTGAAATGCATTAGTTAATATTAACAAATGAATATAACAAAATCAACCTAAAAGTTGATTTTTAAATAAAACATACACAATTTTTATCAATGTGAAGGTTATCAATGCATTCAATAAGAACTAAAAATAAAGCAAAGCACAGCTGGACATTTAGTCATATTGCCTCGTATAGGAGTCATATTTTTTTATTATAATGCTCAAAATGTTTGATTTTCTTAAAGCAAAGAGGTTTAGATGTTCAAGTTTAATCATTGTTTGGTTTTTTGTCCCCATCTGTCTTTCTTGGGTAAGACGATACAATATCTGACAAACGTCGAGAAGGATAGCTTAATGGAAAATGCTTTCATTACAAAAGAAGAAAAAAAGACATTTTAATTTAACAAATCAACCTCTAGTGGAAAAAATTAAATTAAAAGGGGGCGTATTGTCATTCCAGACCTTGGGTCATTTGCTAATGGCATTCTTTTTTGATAAAAACCAATAAGGAAATGCATTATTTGTGTGATGTTTGTGCCTTTAAAATGATCCATCTTGATATTAGATTCTGTCATGGTTCAGAGGAAACACTATTTTCCCCCCTTACTTATGGCGTGACTTTTTGCTTGAATGAGGTGGACTAAAAAGGTCTATGAGGCTCTTGTCTGCTGAGTGAACGGATCGTATAGGTCTTTCATAGAAAATGGCATATTGCAGCAGAATGGATTGTAGTGGTTGACCAGGAGTGAGTGGGACGGATAGCGGCCTGAAAATCCCAAATAACTCAAGATCTTCATTTCATTCATACTTTCATATAACAACTTAAGTATAAGCATCGGAAAGAAACTTAGATTTGGTTTGTATATCCAGGCAATAGGTATATAGAACACTAGGACAAGGTTATGACACAGACATGAGCTAGGACACAGACTGAAAAAAACAGAACGGAGCACCTGTAGTTAGTCAATAGTTCTAAATCATTTCATATGACTGTAAAGTAATTACCTTTTGTTTTGTTTGTTTATTAAATTCCAATGCAAACAGATATAAATGAGATATGAGTTATACGTGATATTGTTTTTTTGTGTTTTAAAGGCTGATTAAATGTTTCTCTTGGAATTGATGATTAAAAGTGATTAAAAATAAAATGCCATAATCTTCTCAAACAATCATTAAAGCTTGCCAAAAAACTGGCTTAGCTATTAAAGGAAGTTTAATAAAGATCCATCTGAACATTGTCTTTCTTTACCATCTGTCTTAAAATAATCTCTGTCAAAGAAAGGGCTGGCAGCACTTCGAACACTTGGCTCATTGTTTCTGTTGCACCATCAAAAAAATAATAATAAAAAAATTGAATAAACAAAAAACTATTTCATTCTTTATAGACTAACATGCATATTGTGATCTCTAAAGACAGAATTTCACAGGAGACTGAACATTTAAAGATCCACCTAAATGCATTGGAACATGAAGCATTATTTGGCATACTGTAATAAAGCATATTTGGGGACATGTGGTGTAGTTCTCCCCTTTTTAAATTTACACATTTGGCAGACACTTTTATCCAAAGCAACTTAGATAGCATTGTACTATACATTTGTTTCTAAGCATGTGCAATCCCTGGGTTTGAACCCATGACCTTGGTGTTGCTAGCACCATGCTCTAACCACTAACCCACAGGAAAGCCAAGGTTATTTTTCAAAATAACCATTAATATTTTGTTTAAAACCTGAGCTTTCAAAGAACACTGTCATATATAAATTCTGACCCTATCATGATTATGTTTTGTACTTGCTGTTAACATATTAATATAAAGAATATATGCGGTGTCCTTCCGAAACCTTGCATGTCCAAATTCATTGTTTTTTTTTAGAAAATGACTGTACTATTTACATGATTAAATACTGACAAGCACTTAATACTTTTTTTAAAGTTATATTTTTGCCTTTATTAGAGGACAGTGGAGAGAAACAGGAAGTGATTGGGAGGAGGGAAAGGACACCGGGATTCAAACTCGGATCTCCCAGGACACAGTTGTCAGGAGCACTGTCCACACAGCCACAGGTTGATTTTTGACAAAACCTAGTGACACACATGAGGGTCACTAATAATAATGATTTATGACCCAAAACCCCCACAAAATATGGAAATACGACATTTCGGAAAGATAGCTGTGCAGAAATCATTTTCACGCCAAAAACGAATAATTGTGAAACGCTAACTGCAATAATTCTTTTTTCAAATCATCGCTGTTTACATTTTTTGTGGAGGAGTATTGATTTATAGAATTATTTTTATCTTCGTCCTTGTCTTTGCATATTAAACTGGGATATAAACAAGAATTGTTATTTTTAGTCATTCAGAATGTTTACCGTAAAGGGCAATATGTACTCTTGAGGTCTAGACTTCTGATAACTCACACTTAATCGAAGAGTTTATCTCAAATACTTGAGATCTATGAGTAATTGAATGGTAGTGAGAATAGCAGCAGGGATTTGATTTGCCAAAGGGGAACAGCCGGGAGAGCAAACAAGAAAGTGTTGAAATGACTTCGAAACAGGTCCGTGGTCTTTCTCTTGCCTTATTTACATATTTATTATTTGCTTTATATATTTATTAGTTTCTGTCAAAGCTGTATGACTTATTTTCTTATTTTCATGAATGTATATTCCTGTATAACTAGCAGCTTAGTGATGAAGACAATCACAACAGTTCAACTTGACACGATGTCTGTTGCAACATCAAGGACAGAAGAAGCGATTTAAATTAAGCTTTTCTAATGTGCCCATCACCTTTGGCAAAAGCAGACATCTTATAGTACATACTTAATTCACTGAACGTTGGCGCAGTAAATTAACCAAATCCCACTGCTGAAGTGTCAGGTAATGATTTCCCTAATTACACTTTAATTCAATTCCAGAATATATTGACACCCTTCAATGCCCTTCGCATCTCTTTTTACATCTCACACGCACACACGCAAGTATAACCTCTTATACTTTTTTCCAGAGAGACACACTAGATACCTTTCAACACGACTTGTGACTGATATAACTGTCTTTATTGCTTTTATGGTTCATGACCTCTTGCCAGTCTTGCAAAAACGCATCAATATCTTTATTGCAACAATTCAACAAATGTGGCCACAAGTAAGGAAGAATCATTTCCCCCCGTGCACGTGTCTGCACATGAACACGTACATGCGTGTGCGCAAGCACGGATGATCATAGCTTTTCCGGATTCAGGACAACTGTCCTTGCTGTAAAAAGAGAAAGTTGCCGTTGGGTACATTACCGTTGAAGTGAAACGCAGAAAGTCATTGTTAGCCTAGAATGCAATATGTTTTCTTTACCTAAACTGTTGTGGGGGGAAATTAGCATAATGCTGGCCTGGCGAGGATTTTCGGGGGGAGGCACAGCAGCGAAAAGGAAAAGAGGAACAGACCAAGACTTAGGAGCTGGAACAGGTGCAAAAGCAGAGCACAAAGAGGGCAAACAGAGGAGTCAGTGTTCAGCTCTGTCAGAGGAGTGAAATATTTAAGGGATTTGGAAACAGTGAGCGTTCTTAGTCCGCCCAGCCATCACTGTAGACTGCTGTGCTCGGCCAGAAAAAGAAACCACTGAGGGAAGGGCAAGGTCTGTGCGATTCTGTGTCCCTCCTAGAGCCAATCGCTCCCTAAAACCAACACGTATGATTGAAATTTCATGCTTTAGCAAGTAAGCTGTTATCTTTCATGCAGGGTTAGATGAAATGTCAGATGCTTTAAGATGGCTTCGTGTAAAATGCTTTTTCTTTAAATCATCGTTTTGTGTCTTCGCTTCCCTCGGATGTAACCGCATTTTCAGGATTGGGGTGAGCGGGATTAAAAGGTTTCATTTTACAACCACTGAAAACCACTGTGCTCTGTTAGCAACTGGTAAAGGTGAACAAAACCCCAAGTTTTATTTAAGATGGTGCATGTTGCCTCAGGGAGAGCAACATGGAGGGATAGTTCATCCAAAAATGAAAATTCTGTCTTCATTTACTCATCCTCAAGTGGTTTCAAACCTGTACATTTCTTTATTCTGTTGACAACACAAACAAAGATATTTTGAAGAATGTGTGAAACCAAACAGTTCCTTTTTTTTCCTACTATGGTAGTCAATAGCGCCCCAGAACTGCTGGTAACAAACATTCTTCAAAATATATTCAGTTTTGAAAGTTGAGGGTGAGTAAATGATGACAGAATTTCATTTTTTGATAAACTGTTCGTTTAAGATCACACCACCAATCGAATACTAATTTCTTTTGGTAACCACCCTATCTGACAATTTGACTTATAAAAAAATCATGATTGATAAACAGCATATTTCTACAATTCAACTGAAACAAAACTGTTGCCTTTTTCAGGATGTGCCAGGAAGTCCAAGACGACTCCCAAATAAAAATAAGCATTTTGTTGGCAGCTGAGTGTACGTCAAGTGATCCAAAACCATTACTTACAGAAAAAGCAATTGCTTGTTTGTTGGCCAATTTCAAAGCGTCTATATAAAACTCTCTTTAACACCTACACTGTCCTTAGGTTGTCTCTAGAATGGCTTTAAAATGAAGGTGTGAGAAATCGCGTGCTTTTGTCAAGCTGCTGAGTTGCGTTTCCTCAAAATCACAGGAACCCAATTATTTACTTTCTCTGGAAACATCAAAATCCTAGCTTTTACTTGTCATTTACTATGTCTTTGAGTGGTGTACCTTGACCTCTGATAAGAGGTACAAGCACATATTTAATACAGAATTATTTATCCTGACGGTTTTATATGATACTTTGGAACAACATAAACATGACTCACAATAAATGAATCTGCTAATTGGGTTCCTATGAGTTCATTTGCTATAATGATTGATATATTACTGCACTGTTTACTTTAACTTAATAGCTGCTGTCCATCATTTATGCACACTTTATACTCATTTGCACTACTGTTCTGCATAGTCTAATTTATATTGTACATATCCATCAGTAAATTTCTGTTTTTAGTAAATAACCATCTGTATATAATGTTCATAGTACATTCCCACTTGTAAATTCTTCATAATTTTTGCTTTATTCTGTATTTATGCACAACTGTATATCCTGCACTTGCTTATTGCACTTCTGGTTAGACCTAAACTACATTTCGTTGCCTTGTACTTGTACATGTGTAATGACAATAAAGTTGAATCTAATCTAATCTAATCTAATCTAATATTTCCATCCTATATTTACATGCAAAGGTTATGTAAGGATGTACAAACAAACAATTGTTCTTATGCTTTGCACTTTTGTTATTCTGTGTTAAAATTAACACAACTGTGTGTGCACAAGAGGAGTGCCAATGGGGCTGTTGTAGTTATTTACTTAGACATGTGGTGTGAAAATACATTATGCACTGCCTTTCGAATCTGTTGTCCTGCTGCCCGAACTGATCCCCCCCCCCTCTTAAACCCATCTCTACTTCTCATTTTGTCTGTAGGTTCCTGGGGAAACGGTGAGCGGGTTGCAGCTCTTGCTGCAGTTATCTTCACGGAGCAGGTTGCATTCTTGATGCGAGTTTCTGTGATGGAGTACTCCTGAAGAGGATGTTCATCTGTTCTCTTCATTATTAGTTATGTCAGACAGTCGTTTAGACATCATTTGCCTTGCTTGGCATTTTCTTATCTGGTTTTTAGCATTCCAGTCACTGGACATCTATTGTCACTGAATGCCAAAGGGACATTGCAGGGAATGAGTTATTTGAGAAACTAAAACCATTAGTTTAGTAATCCAATATGGCCTTTTGATGCCAAACAGATCAACCGGATGTATTATCTATTACCATACTAATGTGCTCAGTGGTACATAAGGGGTATGACTGTAATGTGAATGCAGCATTTTATTGTACAAAATACAACAATAACAGCTGACATTAAAGAGGTTTGGGCTCCAATGCGCAATAACTTGTTTCATTAAGTCGGCGTAACTTTTTACATAAGCTGTGATGTGGAAAACCATGGTATGGTTCACGATTAATGGTGTGTTTTAGCTACAGAATGAGACACATAAACATACACATCACCAGCTGTTATAGTAACATTCTCTATTTTTTTTAGGAAATAACAGAAACATCTAATAGATTTAGCATAATTTGGTAACGGGAATAATTCCATATAAACATAAATAGGTCACCTTGACTTTTATTTCAACAGATCTGTTTGAACACTTTGGAGACACAAAGACCAATATTGAATATCACTGTTATTATGTTGCAGCCTGGTGGTATTACATTGGGACAGATTTTCAATGATGTCTTGTTTTTTCCCACAGTGGAAAGGTAATAAACTACTGTTGATATTGTAGTGTTACAGTATGACCCCGTCCTCTCTGAAAACCTTTAATATTTTATTATCTCGATCTATTTATCATCTGAAATAAAATGTCAAACTTGTGGCAAACTTCTGAATTTGCTGCTCAGAACTCTAACAGAATGATTAATCAGTTTTCTACAGAATCTCTGAAGTGATATAAAAATAAATAAGCTTTCCATTGATGTATGGTTTGTTAGGAAAGGACAATATTTGGCCGAGATATACCTATTTGAAAATCTGGAATCTGAGGGTGCAAAAAATTCTAAATATTGAGAAAATCACATTTAAAGTTGTCCAAATGAAGTCCGTAGCATAGCATATTACTCAAAAAAATTAAGTTTTGATATATTTACAGTAGAAAATGTACTAAATATCTTCATTGAACATGTTCTTAATATCCTAATGATTTTTGGCCTGTACAATGTATTTTTGGCTATTACTAAAAATTTTCATACAACCAAAAAACATGTAGGCTATAACCAAATCGAAATGTTTAACAAATATCTTCAAGATTTAATTATATATGTACGTAGCAAGTTGTAAATAAGTAACGTTATTTATATCTTGCAAAACGTTATGTTACATGTGTAACTTTTTTCAATTTACGAAATTAAGAAATCCTCGAAATACCAGTGACTAACTGCATAAATCCTTGTGCCACATTGTGGTATTTTCTCATCTGTTTTGAGCTCTCATGCATTATTTTAACACGTTATTTTAATATAGGCTATCATCTTTTTTTAATATATCATTTAATGAAGTGACGAGCGAATGTGACGTATAACCGGATGTGACCCAATCAAGACTGTGCTGCATTGATTTGGTAATGCAGTTCAACTGACGGTTATGATTAAAACTGCACCCATAATTATTTTCATTGTTTTACACTGTAGCTTTGAGCAACACGTCTTTTCATTTAAAACTATTGTCTGTAATTTTCCTATATGAGTATTTATTATCCCACCATGGGTAAAAAGCGCTCTTGTGGTGATGCTGCAGACGGAAACCAAATATCTCAGGTGAAGACGCTTTCACGAACACATGAAAAGGTAATTGCGACCGACCGACACTAGGTTGAATTACCACAGTCGTAGCGAAAGATCCTGTTTGTTAGCATATGCTATGATAATCAGTCTATATTTCTCTATAATCTCTTAAAAATCCCAATGAACATTGTAAGGCAATGATGCTTATTTGATTTTCTACCTCTATTTAAAAACACAAGTATGGTATTTGTTTTGATTTTAGATGCTCTCTTTATACCAACACTGTTGTATCGTTTTTTAAATATAGTAATATATAGTTTGTAAAATATATTTTGACTGCATAAATAAATAGCCTAATTTAAAAAGCTACATTTTAAGCTTTGTCCCACCTGTACTCCAGGTAGCATCTACCTGTCAATCTAGCAAAACTCACTGTTCAAATGATCTTTAATTCCTCTCTTCTAAACAGATGAAGTCATCTGATTGGAGTAAACCATGTGTACTGTATGCAGGAACCTCTCCAAATTGCACAAAGCTGCAGCCACCCAGCGTCATCTGGATGATCCCTTAGCATAGTTCAGGGTGACTGGCACTGCCTTGGAGGTTGCCAGTGGCCAATCCCTGAATCCTGAGCACTCACCTCTCCTCATTTCGCTGTCTCCACGTGCCTCCATGGAAACAAGGCAGCAGCTTATGGAGAGAGTGTATGCCGATGTGTAATTACCCTGAAGGTAAGTTGTCTATTTTTCATTCAACCTTAGCCCAATCAGCCTTGATGAGCCAATTTAGCTATGAGCATCTCACAAACCAACGACAACCACAAATGAATGTTTTATACATGCATGATAAAGAAAGGTTTCCCGCTGAAGTAATCGTCAGATTAATTCTTGCACTCTTTGTTGATGAATAGAGTGCCACTATATTTTCAGGATCATTGTAAAATATGTTACATCAATTTCTTAGTACAACTGTATGCTTATAATTAATGGCTTGATAATTTAGTTGTTTATTTTCTCCCACTGTAAGGTGAAATCCTTTTAACAGAATGTTGCACCGCATGTATTCTTAAAGTAACTGCTGAATCACACTCACTTATAGCACTTAATGCAGTGCAATTGTGCTTAGATGCGATTTCTGAATAATAATAGACCTGCTGATTGATAAATGTGCTCTTCTTAGCAAAACATTAGAGGTTTGCGAGCTCATAAGGCAAAATGTGTTTAGTTACCTTGGCTCACATTTAGTTTCACATGAAACAAACCCTGGTATATTTGTTACGACATAAATTATTTTAATAACAGAGAAAAGAGTCAATTACTTGTTCAGCCATAGGATGAGATGTAGTTTTAGAAAAGAATTTGCTCAGCAAATTGGGCTTCAGTCGATAAGAATGAGGCATATTTTGATGACGGTATGCACAAAAAGTCACCATTATTGCCCACTCCTGCATCCTACAAGTTGCGCTATATCACAACCTACACAGATAAATTGGATTTTACAAATAACACCGGCGCATCCAAAGTCCTTTAAATATAATGATTACTTACCAAATCGTTTGCACCCGCATTTTCAGTCTCTTGCCACTTAACCTTACAAAATATATTCGCTTCATCAGGATATTTTATATATACAGGATATAGTAGACCTAGACATCATTCATTTTACCCACAAGAGAGGGTAATTATTTCCAGCGTCCACAGTGCACCGCAGATTTGTGACATTTTGCGCCATTATCATAGTGGGGCAGTGTAAACGCATTCAGGGAGAAAGAAGTAATATTAAGCCAATTTTGAGATGATTTACCTGCAAAGGAAGTAAACAATTTAGTAAAGGGTTGTATCGACTTGCTTATTGTGCAGGACGATGTAACTAGGCTAAACTCCATTAAAAAGCAGTTTCAGTATTTTCTTTTTTATTCCTTCTCGCCCCACACTTATAGCCTTATTACTCCTCACCCAGGGTAAATCTGTGGCCGTTATTATTGGAAATAATTCAGCAAGGAGACAATTTAGTGCTATCTATGCTCTAGGGTTTATTAAAAGGCCTACATTGCATCTCCAGCCGTCTCCGGCAGCACAGAGGCTGAGATTTTTTTTATGTTCTGACCCAGTGGTACAACCGAATTGGGCGCCAGCTATTTAAAATGTGATTTCACTTGAAAAGATTCCATGTTAGCTTTAATAGACACTCACACGAAAGACCGCCGCAGTTCCAAATTCATACTGCTTCTAATCTACTGATGTTACGCTCATGTCGATGTGTGAAACACTGTGATTGGCTTTCTCACAGTTAGTCTCTAATGCGAAAACCAATTTGCATCAAACATCATTTGCATTGTGCGAGCGTAATTATGAATCATGGAATTGTCAGACCACCATCTTTCACAAGTACAATCAAACTGCAAAAACAACACCCACTGCAGCCCTTCATCTGGGCACAGGTTTAATCCCATTTTCCGAAGTTCATCACCAAAGGCGGAATTATCCAAAACTAATACTGCATTTGCTCGCATTGTTTTGACACTCACGCTCATCTCCCGACTTATTGTAATGTGTCAAGCTCAAGAAAAAGATTACATGAATATGAATGGGAAAGCAATCAGTCTGTCAGGCGTTGTCCATCGGGAGGGAGTGTGGAAGAGAAGTGCAAATGAACTGTGATGGATCTAGAATATGTAAATATACTGCTTAGTTAAAAAACTTTATTGTGTTTGTCTGTCTAAAACATAACAAACTGCTCTATGTAATTGCGTATCATTTAAAAACATATATCACAAAGGAGTCGGACAAGATTGCTTAACATCCAGGTGCATGTTTAGACTGTCAATACATTATAAAGTATATTTTGCATGTTCTTCGAAATGTACGTGGCAGTTAATTTTATGTCCTACTTCGATGTCTCAGTGTGTTCTTGTCCTCTTATCAGTTAATTGTGTGGCCACTATCTTATATTTGAAATAAGACTACTTTCCCTCCACTTTTATCCTTTGGAATATCCTCATATATCTGAGTTCTATCTACTGTTTTAACTCTGTGCTGTCAGTGAATTACTTAGATACTTAAACTCTCGCTTGTCTTCGAACCCTCAAAATCTTCTGAAAAAGTAAGAAAATTGTAAAAGGGGCTGAATAGCTTTTTCACAGGAAGAGAATGTCTGTTACTGGCACAAAAAATCCAATTATAATTTACAACAGAGCTTTGACACTCTTATGCAGGAAGAAGAGAACAATACAATGCATTAGACAAGGCCTAGGGCAGCTAAGCCATTATACAGACATATGAGGCTAACTATGAGTTGTATTAAGTATAGGCAGAGTTATGGTGTCCCATAATCATATTTGACACCATCCTTGCATTATCCACCGTGACAGTTGGTGAAGATGTGCCTGCTTGGTACGGCATCATAGCACAGTGACCCAGTTGTGGGTGGACAAAGTGGCAAATGTATCTGCCAGGATTTGCTAAAGGGCACGGAAAATAAGTGACAAAATGGAAAATGGTTTAATGATGATCGTGAACGTGATGTGTTCACACAGCAAGTGGGACATAAATATAGGGGTCCGAGCTTCAGAAAAGAAAAATGGACGCCCTTTGAAAAATAGATAATGTAGGTGGGGTGTTACTGTACACTGTAAATTAAAGTTGCAATGTGTAATATTTAGGAGGATCTATTGACAGAAATGCAATATAATATATATAACTACGTCTTCACAGATGTATAAAGACTTTACATAATTAACCATTATGTTGTTATTATATTGGAATGAGCTGTTTTTGTTTATGTACACAGCGGGTCCCCTGACATAAAATTCACCATGTTATTTCTACAGTAGCCCTAACTTACAAACTGCTCTACAGAACGCATCTTGTAAATATGTTATCTCCTTCGGCAAAGAAGCAAAAACATGACAACATCTTTTTTGAAAACGCTGGCCAGGGTGAAGATTGTTAGAAACTCTGGGTTCAGTGTTGTCGCGTGGACGGTAAAACCGGAGATTTGTCCTATGATGTTGGAATGCGTGCCGCCATCTCCTGTTCCAGGCTTCGGATTGGCCAACACAGCTTTATGGTTAGGGTTATATCGCCACCGGTTGGTTTGGCATGTTCTTGACAGCGCTTCTTAGTGTGTTTTTGCATTTTCGTGTGAACACGTTTTTTTTAAACGAAGAAGAAAAAAGTCTGGTTATAAAAATACCCGTGTACGTGTGGACTAGGCCTTGAAACCTCAGCATGGATTCACCTTTTTAATGTATGTTCATATATGAAGAGTCACCAAAATCTCAAATGCATTCATATGTTTTAAATACTCAAACACAAATTAAACATGCAGTTAAATTGTACAATTTGACATTACAGAGCTTGTGAAATAAAGTCTTTCTGTTAATGAGCAAACGTGAAGACAAGGCACACATAGATTGCCATATGGGCTGCATCCACACTCGCATGTGATGATGGAGACATCATCACGTCTGAAACTGAAAAAAATGAAAGTGTGACTGTAGAGCAACATTTGATGCAATCAGCTGGCATTTGTGTTCCACATCAAAATGTTTATAATTCATCATTAATTGCTTATAATTTCTGTTTGTTCTGCTTGTTGTTTGGTAATCACGCATACATTGTATCAGCCATTGTGTAAAAGGGATTCTTAGCAGACTTTTTTCTGCATGTATGTTCATCCTAAAGTGTGAATTAGACGATTTGGGTAGGAGTTAGAATTATTCTAGCTGTTAATACTGGTCCAGATTTGTTCATTGAAATCATTTGAAGCAGAAAGTGAATATCTACAGTGCTGTATTCTCTGCTGATGTCCATCAAATGAAATGATATTTGAAGTGAAATATTTCCCCACATTTGTCATTTACACAGACTTTAAATTCTCCACATTAATCATTTCATAAGCGTGATGACCAAACTGCTAAATGTCAAGCAATTCACACACACGAAAAGATGTTGTAGCAAATCTAAATAAAAATGTCCTTTAATGAGACCAGATAAGTTCAAGAACAAAGTTCCGGGATGAGTAAAGAGGGCTGTCGTCATTTCCCAATCACATTCGCACCGGCAAAAGGAACTATTTAGTGATGTAAGCCGGTCGTCAGCAACGTCATTTAAGCGCACCCGTCGAACAACGACAAACAATCGACAACAGAAGTTCGGCCAATCAGCGTCACGGATCGTTCCTGTCCTGATATTTTGTTGATTTGTTGATATTTCGTATAACAGCTCTTGAAAACGTCACTATTTTTATCACTTTCAGTTGTGTTTCAGGAAGGCTGCCTGCCAGACTTTGTTTTTCTAAGTCACATGCAATGCTTGGTCCTATGCTGGCCTTGTTTAAAATTATTCTAGTTAGTGTAGCAATTATAAACAAAATTTTCGACCATATTATGTTATCAAATTAATATTTAGTTTCATCAGATGCATAATTAATAATTTTTATTATTATAATTTTATTTACTATATAATAATATAATACATTTTTATTTATTAATATATATATATATATATTAGGGCTGTCAAACGATTAATCGCGATTAATCGCATTCAGAATAAAAGTTTGTGTTTACATAATATATGTCTGTGTAATGTGCATATTAATTTTGTATTCATGAAAACATACACATACATTTAGGCCTATATATTTTTAGAAAATATTTAGATTGAAATGACATTTAAATGTATATTTTATATTTTTCTTAAATATATGCATGTATGTATATGTTTTTATTAATATGCACAGTACACAGACATATATTATGTAAGCACAAACATTTAGTCTGGATGCAATTAATCGCGATTAATCATTTGACAGCCCTAATATGTATATATATTATAACTAATGTAGATTTATATTAATATATTATTGTATTATAGTTGTGTTAAATAAACAATGTGTTGAATGGGTCGTGTATCTTTGACGCATTTTAGTTTACCCAAGTAACAGTTCTTCTACTGGTAACCCAAAATAATACTGGGTAGACATACTTTTATTTTGCTAGCTAATGCCATTTACTTATTTCTTTTGCTTGTTATCAGACATAATCTTCAGGGGCTCTATTCTTTGTGGATGTGTACCAGAAGTTAAGTTTGGGTCACAAAAGTGTGCATGCACACAATAACTTTGGTTTATGTTTTTGCATTGAAAAATGATTTATAAAATGATGCATTAAATAAATTTCATACATGAGAGGGACAGATGATTAATTTATCGATTTACGTGTTTTGAATGGCTGTAACCAAGCCTGCTAAAATACGTAATTTACGTTTATCATTACACTCTGAATCTGATAGACGTCCCCCTCATTTCTTTTGACACATACATCGGCACTTTCCTCTCAAAACTTTTAGCCCGGTTTAATAAGCCATTCACTACTGTGAGCAGTGCATAAATAAACAAATAAATATATCATGCTAATTTAAATTAGATACTTTAAGTGCTGCTTTTCCAACTACATCAGTCGGATAATAAACAATTCAACACCTTAGAGTTAGTCATGAGACCGAACACTCGCATTCCTGCGGACTGTGTTAATGATAATGCTTTGTGAATGGCGGTACACTATGTACAGGCTAGCTCTGTCTGTGAAAGCTTTTAGAGAGAGAAAAATAGCCTATTACCATCGGGGAGTAAGTGCTGTAACACCCCATGACAATAAATGCTGCAATATTGATGCTGGCATCAAATTATTTTCAGGTTTTAAAACTTGGAACAACTGAGACGTAATATTTTCAGCCGCTAAGGAAAGTATACGTTGCTTTTTGCCTTCCTTGTTTCCCGCATTTTGCCCTTGGCATTGCTGGCTTTTAAGAAAGCTCTGAGTATTTTTATTATTAACCATAATTACGTGCATTAATTTCTTTCATGTACACATTTTGGAAAGGTATCAAGGATGAAATTGCACTGTTTGGCAGAGGAAGGCTTTTTGTTCTCAGCTCTTGTGAGGAATTTGGAGGCATTGCCAAGATTTGCAAAAAACAGCCAGTACTGTTTGAGACCGTCTTGTCAAGCGAAGGCCTGACACACGTTCTTTTTAATGCCACATAGTGAAGTATGATGACAGATACGATCTGCTATAGGATCAGGTCTACTGGGTGAAGGTCAGAAGAAATGCTGATGGGCTGCTCAGGGTCAGTGCTTGCAGCCCTTAAGCCTAACAGCCTTCTGGAGGATGTGAAGGCAGAGGACAAGGGAGGATCTCTGACAAGGAAAATAATGTCGGTTTCTTACTGACATACTTTTGGTCATTCTTGCCTCATAGTTAATGTTCGTGTCACCATCATAGACATCTTAATACAGTGCTTTTTTGGATCTAACACGGTGTCCTATCAGTTGCGCTGTCACCGCATGTTATAATATGTATCTTTTTCATATTATTTAGCAGTTCGGTGCTGGACAAAGAAAAATTGCGGCGAAAATGGTAGCTTATTTTGCAATGTGTGATGAACTTCTTCATAAACGTCTTACAGCTATTGGTTTGTTCGGCTGGGGGTCATAAACCTCTCACCACTCGACTGAGTTTGACTGCAGTCCTGATGTTTTGACGTTTGCCTGCACTGACAACTAGATATAAGACCTGCTGAGCTCCACCTCTCCCCATCAGAAAGAAAATAAGTGAACAGTGAATTTATTATATTTGCAGTTTACTTTCGAACATTCTTTCAAAGCAATAAAATTCTGTAATGTATAATATACATTATTATATAATCAAAATGTATGTTTTGAATGTTTTTTACACTTTGCACCCCCTGTTGAGAACCACTGTCTTTGTAGATGATATTGTAAATGTGCTAGAAGATTGAAATCATGTTCGTTATTTCGCAATATCACCATTCAGTGAACACAGAGGTACATTTTCATAGTAATGGGTAAGTCATCATTGAGGCATGTGTAATATGCCTTCAAATGTGGGTTACCTCCAGGAAGTGACATCATTTTTGTTGGAGAACAAATTTGTGGTTTTATGCTATTAGGTTTTTCCTCATTCCTCAGATGTTGAAATGATAAGTTAAAAATGCCTTTAACACCTTCATCACTTTATTTCCTTCTTGTTAGTCATCCTGCAAATTTTCTTGCCATAGTGTAAATGTGATATTTCTGAAAGTTTGTTAAGCACTTCTGTTAAGTCTGTTAAGTGATACTTCTTTAAAGGGTCATAAAGTAAAGTCATACACATACCATAACTAGTCGTTTTTTATTTTTGCGAAATTCACCATTTTGAATGAAATATGCCATTCTCTCAGAATTCCCACTTCAAGAGCTGTGCCCTTCTAAGTGAGTAGGGAATTAGGGTGCGATCGATATTCGTCCGAAGTTTCAAACGCAGAAGCTGTAGATTACCGCTAATATTAAATCATTATTGCACAGAACGATCGATTCGCTTTCTAAAGACACTAATATGTCGTCAGGAGCTGCGCAGATTACTTTTATGTTGCTTGTATATGAGGGTTTTTTTTATCTTTCAACAACATGCCACCTAAGGAGTTGATGGCCTCAGATCTCAAGATGGTATAAGCGTGAGTAAATTATCCACATATGTTCATTTTTATGTGAACCAACCAACCGCTCTCTATGAACAAGCAATAAAACAATGACTGTATTTTAATGAATGATTGTGCTGACCATGGTTACGTGTTAACATCATTGTTGTTTGCTAGATATAAAATAGTAGTAAAGTAACAGTAAAAGCTGAAAAGTTCAACCAAAACAGCTGTTCACTATTTCTGCTGCAGATTGCTTCTAAACACAAGTTTGAATTTGTTTTGATGCAACTTTTGAAACTCAAGTCTCGTTTTTGAAAATAACAGAACACTTTCTCTGCAGTTCATACTGATCCGATTCTAAACTCTGTGACCCTACGAGCATTCAGTTGTTGCATTCATCCCATAATTCCTTTATTATGCCAAATCGAGCTACTAGGTGTGCTCAATCTACAATAGGATTGGAGACCGATCTTTCCCCTTCGGGACTACAACCACTGTATTTTTTTAATTACAGCTTAAAAGTTTAATGCCGAGTGTTCACTGAATTTGAAACCATGGTGGGGATTATCATAACTAATGTATTTTAATAATGAGCAGGTTTAAGAGTCAGCAGAGGTTGATTATGGCGGCTGCAAAAGCATGATTGTCAGCCTTAGGGCGAAAAGCCCTAATGGGGATATATTACATGCCAAAGAAAGTTCACGTGCCTCCTTTAAAATATCTCCTTTGCTGTCCAAATGCCCTGTTTTAATTAAAGCAACGAACACAAAGCTGCCATTAAGTTTACTGTACCATTGGTTGTTGAATGGTTAACATTTGTTCTGGTATAAAGGGTGTAATTACAGTCTAACTGACAACTGTAGTAGGAAGCACCATCATGAGAGACATTTGGAGTTAACATGATTATCACCCGTTTGTTTATGTGCAGTTTTTGGGTAGATCTGTTCAGATGTTTTTTTCTTTATGCTTGTAGCAAGGATATGTTTTAAAACAAATGCATGACAGGAACGGTTCACCCAAAACATGTATGATTTTCTTTCAGAACACAAATAAAGACATTTAGAAGAATGCTGGTGACCAAACATTGTTTGTCCCCGTTGACTTCCGTTAAATGCACACAACCACAGAGACATTTCTCAAAATATCTTCATTTGTGTTTTAGAAATATACAGGTTTTTAACCACTTCAGGGTGAGTAAATTGACAGAACTTTTATTTTTGGGTGAATTATCTATTAAGCAAGAAAGCAGCTAAATCTCTGGGATGGATTTTTTTTCCAAGAATGTTTTTTTTTTTACATTTTTACATTGAAAATTGGTAAAAATTCACATTAGTCCAAAAAGTGATGTTTGTATTTAATGAAGGTCAAAATAAACTAGCCAAAGTATACCACAATCCCAGACATGCTTATCTGAATCCGATTAGGTTTCTCAGCAGACTCTCGAAATTAGGTAGGCAGGTAGCGGCCAAAAATTTGCGCCCATTTGAGAAAAAACACAGACATTAATTAGATTACGACAAGATAAAATATTTCAGCTAAGTACCAGTTTTACATTAGGGAACCCTTCAGTCCAGACGGGGCTTAAGTTCACTCCTGCAAAATATTTCACTAGTTCCAACTCAGAGTCTGACTTTCAGAAAGTGTTACGGTGCACTGAACAGAAATGGATCAGGATTCGTGCCCACTTATTGACACTCTTCAGTCAAGTCCCCTCTGACTTTTATTAAGTCTGGCTCAAAATCCAAAATCCCGTACCAGGAAAATCTGCTTTGACCCTCCCAGAGGCTAAAATGACCTATATTCTGTCATCTGCTGACAGCTTTTTGAGGTTACAGGGGAACAAAAAGGGGTGTTAGGCTCAAGTACTCCATGCTAGTAGCTATTTCACAGGTATGAAGCGAAACATCATATTCCATACTTTCAATGAACCATAGAATCCTTTTAATCAGCTCTTTGAATGGTTCAGTATATTCCCTATAGAGATGACTACTGTGCAGTGGTGTGTGCACTTCTAAAATGAGAAGAAAAGTTTCCTCTCTGGGATTTTTGTAAGGTCATGTTTCAGTTTCATTTGATGTTTACACAGCTTCAAGGTTAAATATATATGGTTATATCATATTTTATAAGTTAACTTACTATTTATTCAAAGTCATAATAAGTGTCACAGAATGTGTGTGTTTTTAGTTTTGCAGTATTTCAAAGGTATACAATGCAGTATTTTCAGTTCAACAACATTCAAACTTGCCTCTTCTTTCACTGCCAGAAGTACATAAAATAACAAAATATTTGCCTAGTATGTCTACAGGTTTATGCACATACTATCTCTTAGTCTCTGACAATGAACTTACTACTTACCTAGTACGTCTGCTTGTGTTTTAGAAATAAACTTAATCAAAGCTTAAGATATTTGGATATTTGGAGAAGAAGGTTTTTTTTAACTCTCTTTATTGACTTTGTGGTAAGTAGATGAACCTGAAAGCAGAAATTCTAAGCTTTACATAGATATATAGAAAGATATACGTAGAAACATGAAACTTTAATATCCTAATGATTTTGACCCATACAATGTATTGTTGGCTATTGCTACAAATATACCGGTGCATCTTGTGACCTGGGTCACATATTTTTCATACATTAGCTCCATGACTGGTCGCTGCCTTTTAATAAAGCCCCGCCCTCACCTGCACATCTTTACTTGTTTTTGGCTGAGTCCACACACCCACTGGCCAAAGCTCGCCACCCAGAAATGTTTCCAAAATATGATCAAAAGTAAAAAATACAAACAGAAGACAGTATTTCTGTAGACACAAACACCACCACACACTAGTGAATCGTGAATCCATACTTAATTTATTTATTTTGTGCATCCGGCACACTCACAGATCATCATATTAAGTCATTACAAGTGACAAAAGTGCTGATATCCAAGTGGAGAAGTTGTTTAACACGATCATGTCCACTAGTTGGATCCATTCAGGCCGATTTGTGAACATCACAGGCGACCATTATTCAGTTGACAGCATAATCAGCCGAAGCATTTCCTAATGCTTGCTTTAGGAACTCAATGAGAACACAGTGAGCTCAAGGGAGGCAAATAAGATGCTGTCTCCCTCTTAAAATGTTTAGGCTGATGACACTGTTGGACAGTGTTTCTGTAGCTCAAGAACAACATCAAAATCTTTGGTTCGACAATGTACATACTGATAACATATGTGAGCCTCGACCACAAAACTTGTCATAAGTAGCGTAGCACGGGTATATTTGTAACAACAGCCAACAATACATGATATGGGTCAAAATTATCATTTTTTTCTTTTATGCCAAAAGTCATTAGAATATTAAGTAAAGTTCATGTTCCATGAAGATATTTAGTAAAGTTCCTACTGTAAATGTATAAAAACTTTATTTTTGTGAGTTGGTGCCGCAAAATCGCGAACAAAAATGGCCGGAAACATGTCTAGAAACTTCCCTCGCTGCTGCCCGCTGTTTGGGAATTACCCACTCAAGTTTGATATCTACGTAAAGCTTAAACTTTCAGCTTTCTGGTTCATCTACTCTACACAACATCATTACAGTGGTAAGCCGATAGAAAGAGTTCAAACAAACCTGTTTTTTCTGAGCAACTGCCTGGTACAGCACCTTTCATGGACAACATGGACAAGGTGTTTTTTCTCAATATTTAGATTTTTTGCACCCTCAGATTTCAAATAGTTGTATCTTGGCCAAATATGGTCCTATCCTAATAAACCATACATCAATGAAAAGCTCAAAAAATTGACCCTGGTTTTGTGGTCATAGTTGTCAAATACATACATTAAAAAAAGTGCTTTGAACACTTTTTGATCTTATTTTTCAAAAGTTAGAAAAATCTGTCATCCAATTTTTTCTTGAAGAGAAAAAGCCCCTGGCACTTTAGTAGAAAAAAGGGTGAAGTAAGGTGCGCTAGACAGAGTAAAATCACTACCTTCTTACATAGTCGTAAAAACACCACATTAGTCTTATGCTTGTACAGCTGTGGGCCCAACACCGACTATGTGATTTGCTTCACAATGAACCTAAATGATGGGTTAACACATTGAATATTTTAGTCACCAGACACAGCAAGAACATCCAGGAATTTGTCTTCGCAGGGGAAATAGTGTTGTCGAGGAGAGCCCACTGTAGGGAGAACTCATTAATCATTTTGAACCATTGAACCGTGGAGTTCTTCTGCTCTTCTCAACCATTTCTGCTATATAGAGAAGCACTCTCATTCGACGTTATTCCAGTGTCCTTTCATTAATCACCCAAATCAAATTACATGTTTCTACTTAATAACAGAAGACCTCCAAAAAGCACTCCTGATGCTGCTTGCAAGATTCAGTGTACATTGAGAAATGACTCTGAAAGCAAGTCAATTTCAGTTTTTAAATTTAAAGGCCATGCTCTGAGTTTGGTGGAACTGTATCGTATCGTCTTGAGTTGTGCTGATGTGCTATGTTTTGTTCAGATCTCAGAAATGACTACAGTTACATGTTTGCTGCTCGTGCTTCAGTTTTGAGAATAAGTGTACTGCAAAACCCCCCAAAATAGTAAAATTGGTAGTATATTTCAGCTGAAAGAAGGGTAGATATGGATATTTATTTACAAATTTAGTAGAAATTATGTCTTTTAATTGGAACTATAGTCATACACTAGTCATACATTTAGGAGAATCTATTGACAGAAATGCAATATAATATACATAACTATGTCTTTAGAGGTGTATAAAGATTTTACGTAATAAAGTGTTATGTTTTTATTACCTCAAAATGAGCTATTTCTAGCTACATACACTGCATGTCCCTTTGTCACTGTGTTGTTTCTACAGTAGCCCTAAACTGAAAAACTGCTCTACAGAGCATGTAAATAAATCTCCTTTGGCAAAGAAGTGAAAACGTGACGACATCTTTGTCCTGTGTCAGCCACCGTAGTTTTTGGAAAGGGAGGGGGCAGCGGTGGAGTGAGCCGTTGGTTGCAATTCGCAACCTCACCACTAGATGCGGCTAAAATGTCCATTTTGATGCTATTAAAATGTGGCGAACGGATCACAAGTGGATCGCCAGCAGCCGCCTTCTCTGCGTAACAAAATGCACATAAACATTATGGGAAGTGCGCTAGCCAGACAGGATACAAACTTTATCAGCTAAAGACCTAAAAGGTTGGTTTAAAGACAAAAAAACATACCTAGCACAATGTTTTCTGACCATTCCAGACTTCTAACACACACTTACATGCACAGTGTTCGGCGCGGTCTCACGGTTGTCACAGCAGATATAAAAAATGCTGCTTTCAGTATGTTTTTCTGTCATCTCCGGTTGCATTCATGTGTTTATTTTGTATGGGCTTATTTCGTCAATTAGACCGAAAGATCTGATAACGCCCATATATTTACCCACCCATAAACCCTCCCCTTGAAGACAACAGGACAGAAGTGGTTGAAAATGGACAAAAGAGACAAATTAAAACACTGGGTGTAAACTGGTATGTGTCTCTTTTGTCCACTTGTGATTTGATCAAAAAGCATCTTAAATACCAGGTAATAATAGGGCCATACACAAATAAGTGCAGATGAGTATTGGTGAGTAAAGGGACAGTTCACCCAAAAAAATATTTTGTCATCATTTACTTGCCATTGAGTTTCAAATCTGTATACATTTCTTTGTTCTGATGAACACAGAGAAAGATATTTGGAAGAATGCTTGTAACCAGACAGTTCTTCGACCCCATTGACTACCATAGTTGGAAAAATGACAATGGTAGTCAAAAGTGCCCCAGAACTGTTTGCTTTTCTACATTCTTCAAAATATCCAACAGAATACAGAACAGAACAAAGACATTTAAAAAGCCATTTTTCCTACTATGGAAGTCAATGGTGGGCAAAAACTGTTTGGTTACAAGCAATCTTCCAAATATTTTTTCTGTGTTCATCAAAACTAATTAATACTCGAGAGTATTTTTATTTTTGGGTTTCTTTAAAATTACTGTATGTTGAACCTCTGTCATTACATTCATTGTTAATACTTGGGTTACTGGTTTGCTAGTTGGTCTTACCTAATCTGATACGTGCAAAATAAACTGTTAAGATCTGATGTTCAAGGACAGTGTTAAAAAGATAGCATAATGCTTTCAGCCAGAAATGTTTGGCAGACTTTCCTGTATCCTGTTTTTATTGTTTGTTAAATACCATGCAAAAAATTCTAATATAATTAGTGTTTATATTATTTCCACCTTTTTTTGTGTAACTCTGCACCCAAAGCTGTCTAACACAGAATGTAGAAAGTGTGCAAACACCTGTCATCCCTATGATGTTATGGAATCACAGATGATTAAGAACAAAATTTCCTTGCACCTCAATTTCAAGTTGTCTTTTTGAACTCAAGTTAGATGACTTCTGAAAGTTAGATAATATGTTTTCATAGCACATAGAACTGTTTTGCTGAAAAAGATCAAGGAAAATGAGATTTTCACGATATGACCCTTTTAATAAATGGAAAGTTCTGCTTTCCTTCAATAAATGATGAAGGACTGCTCGAAAGATTACTTTGTTTTTATGAGTGGCATTTCATTTTAATTGGTTCATTATTTCGAGCAATTGCATCTTCAGATTCCCTTGATTGCTGCAGCTGTGGTTCATGCTGTGTCAGGATAGCCGAGGTTGTGAACACACACTCTATTGGCCAGATGGACACATTAAATCAGTGCTTGCTGGACCTGGCAGGATGTTAGCAGAAGCCATCGATGGCTTCCACTATGGGTGGATATTGCTATAAAATCAGAAAAAAGTGCTGATACTTTCGAATGATGGATTTCGGTCATAAGGATGTGATGGTTTTCATTTTCTAATTGAGCATCCCTCAAATAACTTTCAGACATGCGTTCTGTATTCGCAATCTTGGCTAGTATAGCTGCTGGAGTGCTGTCGCGTTGTGTAAATATAATGGCTGTGTTAAATGATGAGCATGCATCTTTCCGAAGGTCTCAAAAAATGTGTTTGAGATTTGGGGTCTTGCCTAAAGATGTTTCATAGCTCTTAATGGAGATCTCAGAAGTGTTTATGTATACACCTTATTTCGTTTAGTCAAAAATTTAGTTCAATGAACAGAAGTTTATGTGGGTTGTACATCTAAAATATCGGTTTAATATCAAATGTTTATTACGTTTTGGGACATTGTGGAGATTTCTTCTGGTGGTCTCCATTTAATCCAGTTTTGTCCAGGATAAACAATGATATTTAAGAGTTTCATCCGTGATTTTTTTCTCTCTTCTGGGTTTACACTACAGTGAAAAGAAATCTCTGGGGACTGCAAAAGTAGAGTTTCATATTTTAGGATGTGTCTTTTAAGAATATAGTTATTGCGAGGGGGAGTCGCGGTTATTGCCAAGCTCTCCGCGGCAATATGATGGCCGATTCAATGGAATGATAAATGGCTCCAAATATTTTCAGGCCAAAAGTGTTTTCTCTCATACCACAGGCCGGCCTGTGAAAATGTCGCCGCCGCCTCAAAGATATTTTATCTAGGAAATGCTGAGGTTTGGAGAGGAGAAAAAATCCCTCCTTATCCATCATGACAGGCCTTGTTTGGTCTATCAGAGACAGGGACGTGTGAAAAACAGTTCACAGAAACCTTTCTGCCATTGATAGCTGTATTTTTCTTTCTGTAAGGATTTGTTTTGTGAACCCCCCAAACATGACAAATGCGGTTTTCTTATCTGACAGGCCGGTTTGTGAGATCACCAGACTCAAAGGACGGGTTTGTCCAATCTTTGAGCGTTTAGCTGTGCTTTCACCCCTGTAGGTTATTAAAATGCACCATCTGTTTACTGAAACCTGCTCAGCATGGTTTACATGCAAAACCTTGTCAGTCAAATCTATGCTTGAGCGGACGGGCATGGCAGCATATGTTGGGCAGGAGAGTGACAGAAATAAGTGAGTCCAACGGCACATTTTTCACAGAAATATGACTGCTTGTTTGTCTGCACCTTGAAAATAAGAAACAGGAATGCCTTTTTGTAATCGCAACCACATACAGTACAATATGCTGTACCTTTTAGTAAAGTTTAGCTATTGCAAGCTAATCTCAATGAAGTAAACTAGAAATTACATTGACACTCAAACCTTGGTAAAGAAAGCTCTTTGATATTTTAACCTTGACTTGTTGTTAAGCTTTGATCTTCGCACAAGTCATCTCGTGTTGTGTTTTACAGGTGTTATACACCGCCCACAGAAAATGGCCTTTCAAGCATTCATTCTGCAGTACACACTGCACAGCAAAGCAACAAAACCACCTCGAGAGGCATGCATCTTATACCCTCAAAGACTGAGAGTACTTGAAAAGATCAAGGGTTTTAACCTTTCTTTGATATGCTTTCTTTCTTTCTTCCTTCAGAAAGAAAGAAATCTATCAAAATCTCCCACTTGCCATGATTATGTCAGGTTGTCTAGATACTAGAGGCACAGATCAATTATTTGTGACATTATTTTATATATTTACCAAGTTTTCTTCTTTTCTTCATTAGCTGGAGAAGGTTTTAGAACCTTTTGTACTTGCCCTTTTCATTCTTTATCTATGCATTAGGCATCTATGTATATTAATAACTTTGTTTCATATTAACATTTATAGTCATTTCTAACCATTTCTAACCTCTAGACCTCTACGTCTAACATGTTTGAACGGATTTGTAGTCTTATAGAAAGGCCATATTTATATTATATGTATGTTCTTTTAACCAGACCATTTACATGTTAGTATGGCGTAGAGTACAGGTATGTGGCTTAAATCTTGAGACCTCAAATCTCCCCTCTTCACTACCAGCATTATTCATTAGAAACATATGTGAACAATTTAGTGCACTAACAAGTGTATTAAAGTGATCAGACTAGCATTTACACTTTGTTGTCACTAATGTTTGATGTTACTTGTGGCTTGAACATATGGCCTGTGAGCTGTATCACAAGCCTTCTGTATTGTAGCTTTCTGTTATTAACAGCTTCAAATCTGGATTGGCAATACGTTGTGTTCCACTATTCCACTGATGCCTTAACTATACATATCTATTCTTTGCAGGGTTTGGAGGAGTTGGTAGGGAAAAAATGGTCTGTTTTATAACCCCAGCATTAGGAGTGAAATGCTGTAAGTATTTACAGTATACGTACAGCACAGCATTTATTATAACAGATGTACCGATACAAAATTTATCCACCGATACCGATATCCTATTATTTATAATACTGATCGTTTGTTGGTCATATCGATTCGCATTAACTAAATTCTGAAGATTAAATTAATATTTATTAATTTATATAATTACTATTAATATTGAACATCAAGAGCACAAATTCATTTGTATTTTTCTGTCCTCTTTTGATTGACAGGATATATCGGTCCTGATCATCGGCTGTTTTTTAACTAGGATTATTGGCCGATATATCGGTGCATCTCTATTAATTATTTAATGTTAATTTTACGAATACATTTTTAGTGGCAGTCTTGGCCGAGTGGTTAGAGAGTTGGACTCATGACCAGAAGGTTGCTGGTTTGATTCTCAGGACTGGCGGGTAACGGCTGAGGTGCCCTTGAGCAAGGCACCTAACTCCCACTTGCTTACTATACAAAAATGTACAAATGTATAGTATAATGCAATGTAAGTCGCTTTGGATAAAAGCGTCTGCCAAATGTGTAAATGTAAATGTAAATGTAGTCAAAAGTTTTAACAATAGTCAATGCACAATGAACTAACATAAAATTGTACTGAGATTAAATAACATTAATAAAAATGTATAAATGCTGATAAACTATATCGGTCATTTGTAGTTCATGTGAGTGTACTTTGTTAAATACAATCTTATTACAAGTTTTTACCACATTTTCTTATAGTTCTTTTTTATAACCGAGATGTCCTTCGGCTGTGTTTTCTGATAAAAATTTATAATTTGTTGCATTCTGACAATTCAAATGAATTTCAAGGGCTGCTGAGTACAGGGGATTTTCAAGAGCTAATCTTCATTTTGTGCTAATATGTTGTGGGTTTTAGTCCCGTAGCATTTAAAAACACAGAGATAGCAATTTTGGGATAAATCATTTCACAACTCAGGGATTTTGTTGTTTTCACAGATGTCTTCTGAGTCCACTCCATCCACAACCATTCGTCTGCCTTGTTTCCTTAAAGCCACCCATCAAATATGTGGCCATTTCTAGACAATGTATGTTTACAGCAATAAACAAATTAAACGTAACAGCGCTGCAACAACAACAGAAGCATGAGAAAAAAATAAGCCCACTGGCATGAATGGAAATGGCAGATGGAAGTTAGGAGTGCCGCCCAAGAGACAGATATCGCGTAGATAACTGATGCCAGCCCAACTGCATCTGACAGGAGGCTGCAATATTTAATCAGACCTAGCACTGAATCAACACCACCGCCAGCTGCAATTCAAATCCCTTTATATAACCCAAATGCCAATTAGCTGGAAATAGCACAGCACCACACCCTGTTGTCAAACTATTATATTATGATGTGCTGGCAAAGTCTTAGTTTGGCGACTTGACAGTCAGAAGGTCCGATCTGTGCTGCAACACCGTTTCTAGATAATCCAATCTCGAAAGTTGCTTGCAATGTCACCTCCCCAAAATTCGGCCATTATCAGGTGTTCACTTGGAATCTGATAAAGCAAAATGTGTTTGTATTGCACAAGGTGATCATCTGCTCCATATACTGAGCAAATATTAAAGCACTGGAGATTGTTTTAACAAAAATATTTAAATAACATGTAGGAAGACACTTCAGTAGGCTGGTCAAAGAGTTTAGTTAGTTTGGAGTTGGGGTGGCTCATCGGGATGGCATATTGAGATCACATGAACTGCTAACTTCTCTATTCATATAGACGGTTTCGTCAGACACAGACTCAGGCCTGGCCTGAAGTTAACTTCCGGTCTGTGTTTGTTGATCGGTCTGGCTAGTGGCTAATAATATGACGATTTATATTTTTCTTAATTTATATTAATATGAATTTATATTAATATATTATTGTATAATAATTATATTGAATACAAATGTGTTAAATGGGTCGTGTAACTTACATTCGCGTTTAAGTTTAGCTAAGTAAACACAGAGTGGAAGTTCCTCCACTGGTAACTAGACATAAGTTTAACTTGCTAGCTAGTAATTTACTTTTGCTTGTTATCAGAAATAATCTCTAATAGACTATATTCTTTTGGGATTCAGAAGTTAAAGCCAAAAAGTGTGCATGCTCAGTAACCTTTGTTTATGTTGTTGCTTTGAAACCATCTTTAGAAACTTCCGAATAAATTGATGTTTTTTATATGAACAAATATAGCTCACAAATCATATTGACTAATATTGTTTTTGTTACCAAAACTATCTTGGCACTCACAGTTGCCACCCTCTCATCCTGTATCAGTCTCCTATGTTCCACATGGAAGAAACTCATACAGGTAACTAATACATAAACTAATCATTTAAATAAACTAACCACCAACGTGATCACAAATTAATTCTAAATCGCACAACAAAATGTTACTTTGGCATCTCATTTATTTTTGGAATCGTTTATATTTGTACACACAGACTTCTGTTTCCCCTAGAGGATGGAAACCCAGGGATTCTTGGAAATGTATAACTCAACTTGTCTCATTATCGGAGCGCTGCAAAATGTTACCTTATGACAAAATAAACACTGACAGCATTTGACAGTTTATATATGGCAAAACATATTTCTGAGTTTTTCTCTTGGGTCTTGTTTCCATAAGAACATCAAATAGATTAAATACAAACACTTTCAAATATGTGTTTAGACTTTCTAATCTAATCTAGCACATATGAATTTGCTTTCCTCTCATTTCATTATAAACTGTGAATATTGGTTGAATGATGCAGTAACATTAAACAATAATTGAGTAACAATATTTCAGAATTAGATACAGTTCCCTTGGAAATTCAAAACAAATAATGTGTAAAGTAAAATTTAAAGTCATCGTTTACCCCAAAATGGAAATTCTGTCAAATTCATCCTTTTGTCATTTCAAATCTATATGACTTTCTTTCTTGTGCAGAACACAAAAAAGATATTTTGTTAACTGGCACCCACTCTTGCATTGGTTTTGTGTCCATATAATAGAAGGGAATCTGTGCCGCTGTTGTTCGGTTACCAACTTTCCGACAAAGATGACGTTTTAAACAATGTTGGTAACAAAAAAAAACCATTGACATTCTATTACTGTATATGGACACAAAACCATTGCAAGTCAATAGGGACCAATGGTTTTCTGTTACCAACTTTCTTCCAAATAGCTTCTTTTGTGTTTTGCGGAAGAAAGTCATACAGGTTTGAAATGACAAGTGGGTGAGTAAATGATGACAGAATTTTATTAAAGTGTTGTGCAACTAGCGAGATTGAAAAGAAGAATGTCCTTGTCCCTCAGTTTCAGTTCTGTCATCATCTGCTGCTCACATTGCGTTTCAAGTTGTTTCAAGTCCGTGTGATGCATTTTGGCCTAGTTCTTTCATCTTAAAGAATGATAAAGTCACCGTACCTGAAACGTAATCTCTTCTCAAACTACTGCTAAATTTTGACCTCTTTGTGATGGTGTTACAGGGGATTATGTTTAAGAGGTTTCTTCTGAAAGCAAAAGGAGTTTGAAATATTTTCTCCAAAAGAACAAGAAAGTGAGAGAGACTGGAAGAGTTGCAGCCTTCAGCTTCACATCAACTTTCTGCAGGCCGTCTTCCAACACCTGCTTCTAGCTTTGGAAGACACATGAACTGTTCCATTTGATAGCACAAGTGGAAATCTCTGAAAGCCGAATCAGCTTAAGTAATGACATCTGTCCAAAGCCTCTGTATACATGGTGGAAATTAACTGATTTCATAAATGATTTAAATTCTATCAGGCTGAAAAAACACGTGGACCGTTATAAGAACTGCATGCCTGAAGAGATGCTCTGAAGAGCCTCGTGATAGACTTCGGGAGAGGTTTAGAGGCACCATATGCTGAGTAAGCCAGTTGCAACGTTATTCAATCAAAGACGATTACAAGTTTAATGTACTATATTGAGTCCTCGCCAATCCTCAGTAAATATTTCAGCTAGGAAAGTTATTGCGAAACACTCATAATATGTCAGAGTGACCTATTGCTAATCATTTAAATTGCCGCTGCTTCTTGTTCGACATTTTTTTTTCTATATCAAATGAAACATCAGAGGGATGTTCTTGTAAATTTTAAAATCAGATTCAGCACATCAAACGTAAGTCATTTTAAAACGATTTCAAAGGAAACTATGCAAAAAACCCGTAAAAATTACACTTCAGGAGGAAAAACTAATAGTAGCTAATAGTAAATTCCCCTGAGTATGTCCAATTAAATCTAACTCCATACAAAGTATTTTAATTTCTCTAATCCCATGGATCTTGCTGACATTTAATTAACTTGACATTTCGCTCCGACAGCTCTTTTCTCGGTTAAATACGACTTCAACTGTATTTATTGCATCTGTTAAATACTGCAAAATAGTCATTTGTAGAAACAAAACTACTTTACATTGTGGTAGACAAATGCAAGCTTTACATACTCATTTCTGCAACTAAAGTTTAAACAAATTACTGTAAATGCGATTTCTGTTTGTTTATAAACTAATAGCCAAGTTTATTTTTTAGTTTGTAATCTACAGCATGCCATTTAAAGGGATAGTTTACCCAAAAATGATAATTCTGTCATTTACTCATCCTTTTGTCATTTCAAACCTGTATGACTTTCTTACTTCTTCAAAGAAGATATTTTGAAGAATGGCTATGGTTAACAGACAACCATTGATCCCCATTAACTTGCATTGGTTTTGTGTCCATATACTAGAAGTCAATGGGTTTTTTGGTTAACAACATTCTTCTTTTTTGTGTTCTGCAGAAGAAAAAAAGTCACACAGGTATAAAATGACAAGAGGGTGAGTAAACGATGTGTAAATGATTTTTATATTTAGGTGAACTATTATTTTAATAATATATATATATTTATGTTAAATATAATTTACAGATTTTTTTTATTCTCATCTAGTCCTCTGCCTCTCCTGGGATCTAAAATGTGTCTAAAATATGTATAACAAGGAGCAAATGTAAAACATACTGCATGTTTTCCGTTGTAGATTTTGCAAGGCCAAAAGATGAAAGAGATTCAATTCATTTATAAAAAGATCCAATTAGACTCTTTTGCACTTGAGTCAAAGCCACAGTTGCACAATATGGTGTGAAAAGCAGTAAGTGGTAGCTTTTACCATGAGATTGGTCATTTTAGCAACATGTTCTCTAGTCACCACCCTACGTGTTGAATGTTTGAATGAAAATGATTGAGACTAGATGGTGATGAAACATCCAAACTGTGTGATAATTGGAACAGACAATACTCACATGGAGATGGCTTTAAATGTGCTCTCTAAAAAAGGCTGGGGCACAAACTGTCCAATCTGGGTAGTTTTAAATGCACTGCTGGGGAAATTTAGGAGAGAATGCAAGCTGGGTTCATCTAGTCCAGCAAGTTGTGTTGCTCAGTTAACCCAATGTGCCAGGTTACACATTCAACTAAAATGGTAGCTCATTGATTTGAATGATGATTACATTTGAATCTTTTGTCGGTTAAGTGTGCAGGACGTGACTTTATATCAAATCTTAAGCATAAGATTTGTATTTTAAGTCATAAAGGACAGTTTAGATATGCACTTTACTTCTTTAAAATGACAGCATTAAATCAAATACTTCTTACATATCAAAGGCATAACATTTTAATATTAAAGGGACAGGTAAAAACAGAGAAAGATGTTGGGAAGAATGCTTTTAACTAAACCGTTCTTGACCTCCATTGACTAGCAGAAAAAATTACAGTGCTAGTCAAATGTGCCCCTGAAATGTTTGCATTCGCACATTCTTCCAACTATCTTCTTTTGTTTTCAACAGAACAAAGACATTTATAAAGCAATTTTTCCTGTATAAAACTGTTCGGTAACAAGCATTCTTCCAAATATCTTTCTCTGTGTTCATCAGAACAAAACAGTTTGACTAGGAAAAACTTGAGGGAGTAAATTATGACCGAATTTTCTTTTTTGGGTGAACTGTTCCTTTAATAAAATAAGAAAAACATTAAGAAGATGTAGAACATTGCAACATTTTTGGAAAGTGCAAGAAGCACAAACTACTATTTTACTGTGAAAGTGGAAATTCAACCATGGAGCCAGTATGAAGTGGGCTGTAACATGTGGTTGAACCACTTTATACAGAGAAATCACAGTTTTCCAGCTTTTCTATAAAAGCATGTGCTGTCTTCCAGCATTGGTTGATCTTTGCCAAAGGTTCAAAATGGAGCGTGTTTAGTAACAATAGGCAGCTTGCCTCTATTAGTAAAGGTTTGGTTTAAATTTATCACCACTACTGACAACAAGCTGAAATTGTATGTCTGCCACTTAGAAGTTTACTGCAGGTTTACCCTGTTATGAAGATTATTGGGGTTCTCTCGTCAAACATGTGACACCCCAAGCAAATGATGTGACATGATGCGGCACAACTAAACAGCTCCCATAAAAATCAATGAAGCTCCCTTCACTGCAAGCACACATCGACAGCTTGGTTGATTATAAACTAAGCGATTTGGTTTGGTCGCGTCACTCGCGCTTAGTGTAGCTTGTGTTTATATTCGTGAAAAACCTGAAACATAAAATAGGTTAGCTGCCAAGCTAGCCTTGTAAATTAATCACAGCAAAAAGCTTTTCTGTAGCTCAGTGGTTAGAGCATGGCACTAGCAATGCCAAGGTCATGGGTTCGATCCAGGGATTGCACATACTATATACAAATGTATAGTATAATGCAATGTAAGATGCTTTGCACAAAAAAAAGAGTTTTAAAGTACGGATGCACTGAAAGTTCGGCAACCGAAATTATGTGAATATGTGAAATATGAACGAATACATTTTACCGATCATGACGTCTGAAGCGGTCAAGCAGCAACCAGCATGGAAAGAGAGACGCGCACGCTTTATTAATGCAGCAAACATGTCGGCAGTGTGTGGAAGCATTTTACATATGGAGTAAATTTCCGGACGAAAGCGCCTTAACCGGTCGGACTGTACTTCAGACGTACTACACGGAATGTCAAGCTATGTCTGTGCATTCCTAGTATACCTGAGAGAACAGTCAGCTGTTGTGAGTGGAGTTTAGACTTAGAGAGATGTGAACTGAAATGGTTGACTTGTTTTTCTCAGTTTTATGTTTTCAGTTAAATTGTATTATATTGAAAAGCAAGACAAAATATATAAAAAAAACACATTATGCCCAGTCAGTTTATGCAATAGTTAAATTGAAGAAATGCAAATGGTGTTCATTTATGTGTTTTATTTTTATTCGGCTTCGGACAAGAATTTTCATTTTGGTGCATCCCCATTTTAAAGATGAAAAAGGATAATATAGACGTTTCATCAGATGCACGCGCCTGGCCCGAAGTTAACATCTGGACTGTTTGTTGATCAGTCGAATAATATAACTATTTATATTTAATTTAATTTATATGAATAGTATTTAATATTCATATTTTATTGTATAATAATGGTACAACAATTTGTTGAATTTTATTGTATATACATTTTATAAAATAAGCATTGCGCTTTGGCTGCTGAATTGTGACTCTGTGTCGCCGCCATATAGCAGCGTCTACTTTTATGGTATGTCTAAGATTTTTACCATCAGTGACACACAGCCACTAACCCAGAAGCTGGGTTACACAAAAACTGGAGAGTGGGCCACCAACCAAACATATTTAGCCGACAGCAGTCCTGTGGTCAGAAACTGACCAGGAATGACAGATAGTCTATAGTGTTTAATTATACAGCTGCAAGCTAGACTAGAGCTACCTTATGGCCCTTGTAAACTCAGACTGTGCTTAAGCTTATTAGTTGCATGGAATGTTTCCTATAAAGTTTCTTACCAAATTTTCCCTCATCTTTTTAGAAGAATCAAGATTTTGAGAAGAATATTGAAAAGAAATCTTAAATATTTCATACGGACTATTTTATACAATACTCTTCAAGGAGCTACTGTACATTGGCATCTCCAATCCGTGGTGCTTTAACTAAATGCTCTTGTGTTATTCAGCATGTCAAGTAATGGAAAGTAACCTTACTTGAATTACAAATCATGTTTCAAATTGTGACTGATAGTCTAAGAATGGAGATAGAAAAGGTTTAAATGTTGTTCTGTCAATGAAATTCCATGATATTTTTATAGCACCCGCCCCCCCAAAAAAAGGGCAAGATTACACCCCTTTGTTCAGCACTTCTACTTTACTTTCTAGCAGTACTTATAACAGAAGGCCAGAGGGCACTCAACTGAACTCTCTGCCAGCCCAGTCGCTGGAATTTGAGTTGAGACCTCAAATGCAAAGGCTCAGGGTTTTGATGCTTTAGAATTCATCCAGAGGAACTACCTCTTTTGTCAAAATTGTTGGCGCAATGCTGCTATTTCTAATCTTAAAACATGAATTTGCAAGTATAAGAAAAACTTTACAAAATACTGTAGAAATAAAACATGTTGTGTGATTTATATGTAGCGTGAGATCACTGACAAAACGTTTTGTAACATCACAGAGTCGAGTTGCTATATTCTTTGTGTTGATGTGAGCAGTCATGTGGCAATGGATTCATTTGTCTGTTGTGGAAGAAAAAGCCGTAATTCCTTTTTTTTGTGTGGAGGAAGTACATCACTTTCATGTCATATCCTGAAAAATTAGCCTTAAGGGGGTAGTTCACCCAAAAAATTGAAATGTCAGGCTCCGAAACAAAAGTCCCATTTAAAAGCGTGAACATAGACATTACTCATTTAAAACTGGGATCTACACGGAGCCTCGTGAGGGGCTTGCATGCACAGTAGCTGAAGTGACTTTGGTAAAAGCTTTTTTTTGTAGCGCAATTTAGGCTTAGGAAATAGACGTTATGGTACACTTAAGGTAAGGGTTAATGGTTGGTTGGACATATATTTAATTGTGATTTTTGGCAGCAATTTCAGAAATATCTTTCTTCCCCCATTCAAGTATAGGACTGTGGTCTTGCTATGACTTAAATAGCTGCATGGAGTCATTGCAAACGTGGGCACAGAGTGGCACGACTACCTAAGAAGAAGCACCTCAGCATTTTTGAATTTTACAAAAACAAGTGACATGTTTAATGTAAAGTCTGCAAAATTTGAGTTCTTTTGAGAGCTCTTCTGTTCTCTTTAGCCTCTAGCTTCCATCTTTACAGGGGAATGATATTATAGGCGACACTCAAGCTTGACGTCACATAATCCTTGCAGGTGCTACAGGCAGCCTGCCCATTCTCCTTCCTGTCAGCACTGTTTACCAGCATTTTCCCACCTTTTGCTTATTTGTAGATGAAAGGTCTGTTGCAAAACACAGGGTCTGAGTACAGTGCCTGCAAATTGTTCATTCAGCAAGACGGTCCCTTGCGAAACGCTTTTATCAGATATTTATAACAGTTGTTTAAAGAGCAGTTCACACAGAAAGTTTTGTTGTGCTCAGAACTGCAAAGGGGCAAAAGGCTGGCATCTTGAGATGTGTTAAAAGCTAACTTTTTTTAACTTGACAAGACAAAACTTGACTGAAATTACAAGATGAAAAAGTGAGATTCAGATGTCAAAAACATATCTAGAGCATGGTTACATAGAAAAACAATTACAAATCAGTGCAGTTAGATGCAAGAATGCATCCTGAGTGAGAAGTCACAGGTGCATGAAGCCCCGGTGACTGATGTATATATTTTTAAATCACATTATTAAACAAAGCAGTTGCTATTTTCTAATACTACAGCTATCGGTATAGTTTTAGGCTTAGCACTCATTGAAATAAATGTAGATTTATATTAATAATGTCATAACGTTTACATTAATGATGCAGCTTAGGCAGCGCTTTCTTGCAGAAAGACAGTTGGCAAATGAAACCACTGGCTGTGGGTGAGTTTAAATGAATCTTTACAAAGACTTTTAAAAATTCCTACTTTTCTTTTTTACTCCCTCATTCAGAAAGATGCAGAGGATATTTTGAAAAGCTTATGCTGATATACTAGATAAGCAGGAACAAATCTAGAGATTTGGACAGAGCAACTACAAGTCAGTTACAACAGAAATACAACTTTCTTAAGGAAAAGGGTATTTTAAATGGCATTTCTTGATATCTTGGGTTTAATGTTCCTTTAAATATACCCAATGTTCACTGCTAAATATTTCATGCCACTTTCAATAAGTAATAGAGCTGGCTTTTTCTTTATTAATCTAGCATGTGTACATTTTCTGTCAGTGTTTCGTTCGGGATGGATCATTGAGAAGTTTGTAGGATACAGGGAGACAAACATTTACTATGTGTCTGCAGAAATATTTATGAAATACCTCTCAATGCATGGAAGCTTCATTCACTGATGCTTTCTTTTATTACAATACAGCCAAAATAACAATTTTGCATGATTTTAAAGCTCATAAAATAGGATTTCTTTGAATCTGCAGTTTTAATTTTGAGGCCTTTGAAGAATGAAGGATACATTGGTAACCGTTTACACGAAGGTGCAATTTGTTAACAGTAGTAAATGCATAGCAATGAACA
The DNA here is from genome assembly GCA_026939265.1 of Oreonectes daqikongensis. NCBI lineage: Eukaryota > Metazoa > Chordata > Actinopteri > Cypriniformes > Nemacheilidae > Oreonectes > Oreonectes daqikongensis. Next base: position 7,183,897 of record JAOTQM010000022.1, read on the forward strand.
ATTTAGTTTTTCAGCATTTATTAATCGTTGTTAATGTTAGTTTATGTCAACACAGTTATTCATGTTAGTCCATGGTACATTAACTAATGTTAACAGACATAACGTTTAAAATACATTTAAATGATCTAACTAACAATGTTGTTCTGTCAATGAAATTCCAAAAATGATGTAGAAGAATTGTTTATTGTTTGCTCATGTTAGCTAATGCAATAACTAATTGTTAACAAATAGCACCTTATTGTAAAGTGTTACCGTACATTTTTAGATGGGCAGATATTAAACAAACACATGTCAAATAGCGGAGCCAAAAAACTATTACAATGAGAAAATGTTGGATAAAAGAAATTGGCAAATCATCATTGCAGAAGCAAAGGTCTTTTTGCCATCCTTTATAGAAGAACGAATCTTCGGCTCCCATTAAAAGCTGGTTATTGATGTTCCCTGATTACACCTTAAAAGTTCAGACCCACTGTTCAATCTGTACAGTGTTATGTCACATTAGTCTTGTCAGATGGGCAGGTCTCAGCACAGAGGGGATCTTACAATATGTTTTCCAATATGGTGTGATGAGTGAAGTGTCATCGGTAAATTGTTCTACATCAAATCTGCCTTATTGATTTCTGTCTGTTGTTCTGAAGATCATCTACTGTCTGGCTCCTTCTGCTCCAGAGGAGAATTATTACTTTTTCATCAGCTCATGGATATTTCATCTTTATTTCTTTTCCAAATGCGTTGCCAGCTGCTCAGTGAGATGGGTAATATGCCCTGGTCACGTCCATCATGTGAAGCAAATAAAGTCGTGGTACTCGTGTTAGACAGACTGTACATGTTTGAGACTTTTCTGGAGCTTGCGCTTCTTGCGGCGTGGCACCTGTCATGAAGATGCTCAAATGCTGTTTCGCTTCTGAGCGTGGAAAATAATTAACACGTTATCTAAAGTTGTTAATAATGAAAAATGATCACAGTAATTAATACTATCTGCCACTTCTTACTCTGTTATCTCTCTCACACGCACGTTTCCTTTTGTTTTTTTGCATTGCATTGATTTCGAATCCGGTATTGTTGAAGAACTGCATTTTGAAACTGCACACACATTATATAATCACAAAAAATAATTTTGGAATCAATTGATCACCATTAATCGATTTGATAGCACTAATGTTTTTAGATTGATATGTATTTTAATATAAAAAATTAATTAAAATTAATCATGATGAATGTTAACATCATGCCTTTGATTTGAAATGTATTAGTAAATGTTGAAATAAACATGTAGTTCTTCCAAAATAAGTACAGTTTGTTGTAAGTTCATGTTTGGAACCTTACTGTAAAGTGTTTCCAGTGAGACTTGAGTAGAAACATTGAGGATTTTTCAGGGAGGCTGTAGTAAAAAAAATACTTTTCCATACTGTTTATCATATGCACCGCTTGGAAAGCGAGTGAACCTCCTGATGTGCCTGCAGCTTGACTGAAAAATGTCTCTCAGAGAGAAAAAACCTACAGCCCTGAAAGCCCATATGATTTCTACAGAAGGAAAGATTCATATGCAAGAAAGTTTTACCCCATCAAACAGACCAGATATATTAAAAAAGGGGGTCGTAATGGATCTCTAGAAGTATAAATCTGTCAAGAGTCCTTCAAGACATGTCAGGAAATCCAGCCAGAGTGAGGAACTGGTAAGTCGGCAATGACAACTGCGTAATGTTTCCTACGCTTCAGTCTGCACATGTGTCAGCAGGACTGGCGGGGTGAGAAGCATGCTGGTTCCTAACTATAGCTGATGTGTGGATAGTTGGCACCTGAAGTGTGCTTAGTATAGAGAACATGGAAGATGTACCAACAGTAGAATGACTACAAGAACCTAATTTGGATCAAACCTTTCTGCATTTTGCATATTATTATTATTATTATTAGTTTTTATATTCTGAAACATAGCTGAAGCAACTATTTACAGAATTGTCCAAAACGTCATCATGTCCATTCAAAGTGAAATGAGTATTATTTGCCATTTTAATTCAAGGTGAATTTTGGTTTAATTGGAGGAACCCCCTGCAGCTATATGGAGTTGGGTGTCTTGATCAAAGGATCAAAGGCAAAAAAGCAATATAGCGATTTCCGAACTTCATTAGTTCCACAGTCACCCCTATTTTGAATTGAACCCGCAACCTTTGTATCAGCCCAGACTGACCTTAACCATTGATCTTCATTAACACTGAAAACAACATCTTCATGGGCGCATCATATGATGTCATCACTGGTTGCCCTTGTTATCGTCTACTCTACCAACTGACTGCTAGTTCAGTTAATGAGACATAGCTACAATCCCTGCTGGTGTCATCTGCCTTAGAAAGCAAGATTAGCCAGACGGGTAATGGTGAAGGAGAAAGTTCTCTATCCTCTATGTATGACGAAATAGTTTGATGAAAAATATGTAAATAAGAAAATGATGCATCTTCTGACTGAGCCAAAGCCGCAGATGCTGAGAAGCACAAAATAAAGTACAGCGTGAGAATAAATCATAATGTGGAACGCGAACAAATGGCTACATTCTCATAGCTTCATTTAAAGTGACATTTTCATGCAAGTAAAATAGAAATAAAGTTATACAGTTTAGGCTTAAAATGGGTTTCACATTGTTCCACAGTACCTGTTGTGTGGAGACATATTCATATTTGTGGATATGGTTTTATTTTTCATGCATTACAGCATTCAAACCAGCGGTCTCACAGATAGTTTCCCCTTCAAACCATGCAGAAAATTACCTCATCACAAGACTTTCCAGTAAATGCTAATTTAGTGGAAAACTATCACTAAGTTGAGATTTGTCATTATAATGAATACGGCTGGCCCCGGAACAACAAAAACCAAGAAATGGTTTCTCATTAGGTAATATTAAGGTGCTGTGGAACAGATTACATTTATGGTACAAAGATGATATGGATTAGTAGGTAAATGGATCACTGATGCTTCTATTGATCTGTTAATGCAAGGTAAAGAAGCTTACATCAATTACATTATTCTGTAACATAAACAATAAGATAAGGCTTTTAGGGTTGCCATGGACACATTTCTTGGTTTCCATAGTCACCCATTCAGTTGTGGAAATGAAGAGACATGTCCAGATATGGCTATTTTTAGAATGGAAACATCCGGAAAGTTTATATCAATTTTTAATACAGACAAAACAACGGCACCGACCCTCACCGTCATTTTGAATATTTATAGTAATAAATCCCTTAGTTTACTTAAAGACCAGACTACAATTGCGCGTCTGAACGCAGAACAAGAACAAGTGTCGCAGCAAAGATCAGCAGCAGGATTTTATTCATCATGTGAGGAGAGTAAAGTGAGCTGACAAGATGATGGCGGAAGCTTTTCTGGAAAAGAACATGTAGAATATACAAGCACTGTCATCAAGAGCCAGATAAGAGCCAGTTCTAATTCAAAAAAGCTGGATTTTTTTAACAAACGTTTTTTGTTACGTTTTCCTTTCTTTCTTTCTTTCTTTCTTTCTTTCTTTAACATAATGTTTATGTTCATTTTTTTATTTAACATAAACAAGAAATGAATAAGAAAGGAATACAACAAGAAAAACGTTTATTTATTTTTTGTTTGTATGCCGTGATTACTTGTTTTGTTAATATTAGCAACTTATCTAACGTAAAGATTTTTTTGTTTCTTATTTATTTAGTGCTTGATGTGTGTCGTGATTATTCGTTTTGTTTAAGGCAACCTATCTGTCGTAAAAAAATGATAATATTCGTTTCTTTTTTTGCATGATGTGTGCAGTGATTATTCGTTGTAGTTTTTTTTGTGTTTTGTGTGTTTTTGTTAAGAAAGATATTGAACCCACCATTAATTCAAGCAATTGCCATTTCCGAATTGCCAGTTTATTTGAAAAGTAAAATGCGGTATGCGCACGGCCGTATCTTTTACCACCCCACAGCAAACCCCCCCACCTCCGGTGTCACCGGAACTACTGGTGTTTTTACACGTCTATTAACCGGTGGGAAAATTTCATCACCGTCACATCCCAACCAGATACTGCCATCTTGATCAATTCATATGAGCTATATAAACATCATGTGACTGATCGCTGTAAATTACAACTCTACACACCTAGAAAACCGTTCCACAGCGATTTGCCGAAAACTGTAACTGGATAGTGTTATTGTTAAATCCATTTGTGTTGAGGGCTGTTCCGTGTTATTGTCCTTGGCTCAGATCGCCTTTTCAATTGTTTGATGAAAACGCAGACCTCCAAAGCATTTTATACTTATACTGTATAGTGATAAATGACTTAACAATGACATAACAGTTCTTCTAAGACCTTAATCCACAAAACAATTATGAAGACAAAGAATGTTCGTGCGTAGAGGAAGATTTCATTAAGTGAGTAAACCTTTCGAAACAAAAGTAAGAGAGAAAGACGAAGGCTGTGAAATTGTTTTATTTTTCGTACCTCAAACTTTATCTTGCTGGGACACGTTTATAATTTGCCTTGTGATTCTATCATTCATTATGTTATTAATAGAATGCTGTAAATTGTTGCCTGTATCAATTTTTCTGACAAATGTTGACCGAATGCAGTATTTGGATGTACTGACATTGTATGTGCCTGGGGCTATTGTGACAGATATGATATGCTTGTAGGCATGCAAGTATTGGCAGTGAGTTACTATAGCAACTCTCAGGCCAGATGTTCCAGAGATAACCGTAAAAGCACCTTTCTGTGTATAAAGACCTCTGGTTTCTGACTGGAAAGCTTACATGAGCCAATTAGAAAGTCTAAACAAGTATTCTTTTTTTTATAGTGATCATTTAATGTAAAAACAGTATATTTCTTATTGAGCATTAGTGAATGTTTGAACCTTTTGGAAGCATTGTGTATGAGTCCCTCACTTGTTCGTAGTCTTAAAAGATTGATATCAACATCATACAATCACTTTTGCAATAGGATCAAATATGTCGAAGATGCTGTTATTTATGTTATTATAAATATACATATTTATGTATATATTCAATATTCAACAATATGCTGGCCATATGGGTTTCATTATGGAGATAAAGGTTAGGATTGTGGCTTTGCTATAGTTTTACAGCATGCCATGAGTTTATATTAAAAATGTTGGAATTTGGCATCTGATAAAGCATTTGAACCCGGAAGCGGTGGTGTGACGTCAGAACTTTGCCCACTTTCATCGGCCAATATGACTGACCGGTAAAGCAACCAATCATGTTTCGTTTTGTGCCGTGTCATGTTTAGAGGCTTGAAAATCTCCTCACAGTAACAGACTGGTGTACATTTACGATATATTAGCAACAACGTTTAGGAGTTTATGTTTTGAACCTTGAATACTTTATAGAATTGAGCGTTTAGTCGATCATGATGAAATCTTATTGCAACAGAGACATGACAACACGACAGCTTACTTCTTCGATTAGACGGCTTTGTGTTGTTTCCAGGCGGACTGTTAAGGAATGCGACACGCACGTCTTTCTGAAATCCTATGGAATTCGACAAATCAACGACTTCACATTTGCTGAAGGGTTTCCAGTAAAGTGTGCCTTATGCATTAAAGGGTCAACCAGTGGCCCGTGGGCGTGACGTCTGTCGCTGAGACTACGTCAGACTTAACAAGCGGATAGCATGCAAAATGCTAAAATAACATTTCTGTAAATGGTTTTGAAGTATTTTCCTGTGGAAGACACCATTGAAAGATTAGGCAGAGGTGGTACCCAAGTCCGCTGGGGCCTATCTTTATATTAGGGAATAAGTTTTGGATTCACACAATGTTATCTTATTGAAGCATTTATCACTCACATGCTTAAAACAGATACCGCAGATGGCTGCAAATTGCGAGCTGAATTTGGCAATGGCATGAAACGCTCCTTATCGCTGTTGCCAAAGTAATGAATAGCGAGTCGTTTTTACTATTTTCAAAGATGCCCGTTTCTGTGAACTCGCAGGTTTACTGGCCAACCAAGCACATTTGAACTATGTCCACTAAGATCAACTATATCTACTAAACAGATCCGCTAAGCAATTCAGAAATACAAAAGGCCAAAGGCTTTATCATCCCGCTCTGCACATTCATTCCTGTCGACTTCACGTGTGCTCTCGGAAACGGGCCTTACCTGTATCTGCTCTGCTTTATCAAATAACTTCTTTGAGGCTGACCTTTCTACAATGCAGTTCACCTTTCTCTGATAATACATGATGTGCCCTTAAAATGTTCTGAGACTCTTTTGAAGCATCAGTTTTACAGTGTGACTAGAAGAGTGATCCCAGCTTTGCGTTCTGAAGGAGGGACGATGGGTATAAACACCCAAATGCTGTTTCTCTACTTTCTGAGTGCAATAATTTCACTGAGGACCTCAATAAATAAATAAACAGATGAAAGAGTCTCTCATGGAGCATTTTATTTTTCACAGCTGGAGCTCGGGTTCAAATTATTGACTGTGCCGCAGTTGACACCTGGTAATGTTATTGTCGCAACGTCATTTGGGGCTGTTGTCACGTTCCTGTGTGTGTGTGTGTGTGTGTGTGTGTGTGTGTTTGGGGGGGTGCTTTTATTTGTATTATATATGTCTGTCCATTTCCAGAGATTTTACTTATTTAAACGCTATACAGCCACACTATCATCATGCGCAACTATGCATTAGCAGGTTTTAAATATGGGCGTATTGACATTTTCCTTTTTAAATGTTCTCAATATATTAAGCAAATACAAATACATTTAGTTATCCTAATACCAAGTTATAAGAAATGGCACATATTGCCTACACATCACATATATTATCAAAACAATAGATTTATCTACATATTTTATAAAACAAACAATGTATGCGTTACTAAAAAGGCATTCATTTGTGATTTTCCTGCCTAATTGCTATGAACCAACAGCTGTTTATCAACAGAAGCAAATCTGTAGTTGGATGTCAAAAACTGACAGGGCTTGAGAGCGCATCTGCTTTGTTGCAGGTATTTAGTCAGATATTAAAAATAAATAAATAACTATAAGAACTAACAATGCATGCATTATTTCGGAATAGTTAGGCGTTAATTTAACTGTAACACATCTCAAGGAGGAACATCTGGCCGTCAATTAAGTCATGCGTCTTAGATCATTTTTTTGCTGTCCATCAGGCAATAATGCAGAGGTCTGTTACACAACCCCAACCTAATGGGACAGAATATACTGTTGCATTTGTCTTATGCCACTTTGGTGTTGGGTTTGTAATAAAAATGTATTGTTATGAATATATTTTGTTTTATTTTTAACGTCACTCGTCTGTACACACTCCATTTTTAGATCATAGCTTAGCAGGTTGTTTGGCAATGTGTGAAGTGAAATGAAAAAATGGGTAAGGGACAACTTATAGCAATATGTCTGGGTGTGAGAATGTAAATAGAGCAAGATATTTGGGGGTGGGGGGGTCTCATTTATAGGCTAGGTTTAGAAAAATGTAGGTTTCTGCTATAAAATCCAAAGATTGCCTGGCCTATAGACATCCACAGAAATATTTAGATATTTGCTAAAAACCACCAGTGCTAAGTTTTCAGTAATGCACATGTTGTATAAACTTTTTATGAGTTTATTATATAAATTATTTATTATTTGAAACACATGTACACACAAACAGCCAAACAGGCTCGGCATTGCTCAGCATTTTTTAAACTCATTACAGACAGTCAGTAAATGGACTGCTATTTTGTCACTGCCATGTGTTTAAGTTTTATTATAGAAAATAAATATTTAAAAAAAATACTCCTATTAACCAGATTGGTCTAGAATGCATTTTAAAATATTTGGAAGAATGTTCACATCAGGGCTCTTATTATGTAATGTCCTGTAGCTCAGTGGTTAGAGCATGGAGCTAGCAATGCCAAAGTCATGGGTTCGATCCCAGGGGATTGTATAATGTGTAATGCAATGTAAGTCGCTTTGGATAAAAGCGTCTGCCAAATATGTGAATGTAAATACATTTTTTTAAATATATAATTATTTTGTAATTACAGAAAATGGCACAGATATTATAAACATTTAATTTAAAGATTCTGTTTTTTTACCTTAGAATGAGCTGTTTCTATCTACACACATCTGCGGGTCCCCTTACATGGAATTCACCACTGTTTCTACAGTATCCCTAAACGGACAAACTGCTCTACAGAACGCGTTTCCTAAATGTGTTATCTCCTTCAGCAAAGAAGCGAAAACGTGACATCTTTGTCCTGTGTTAGCCACCGCAGTGCTCCGAAATGGAGGGGCGAGCAGTGGAATGAGCCGTTGGCTGCAATTCACAACCTCACTGCTAGATGCCTCTAAAATTTCCACATTGCTCCTTTAAGTGACCCTAAACTTTAAACATGCATTAAAATGTTCTCATCTGGTTATCATCTTGCAACGCTTACTCCTCTGTAGGTGTAACTGCCATCCACATGGTGAAGATAGTGATGCGGGATCAGTTTCTCAGAGTCCCACCTCAGACACATCATGAAGTGACACGAATGCTACCAAAACCATCAGTAATATTGAAGTAAAGGTTGTCCAGGCAAGTGAGTCTGGGCCTAAAACTCTTTCATTTGTCTGGCGGTACGTCCCACAGCAGAACATGCTCAGGCACGTGAATTTCAATCCTTGTCCTTGTGTTGTCCCCGTCTACTGAAGTTATTGTCAGACGGTGGCCCTTCAGAGTGCCATAGGCTAACCATTAAAGTAATGGTGTAATGAGTGCTACAACTGGCTGTCATTGAAGTCCCAAAGTCAATAGTACAGCCCCATCGCAACGATCTTGAAACTGATGGTACCTTTCAGTTCTGCACTGCTTTTTGGTGGCTAAATGACAGTTTCACCCTTGCTGGTACCCCATTCACTTGATAGTTGAGCTAATAGAGCACCTAGTTCAGAGCATTTAGACCCAACTGTAGACCTCACGGCAGGGTATACTGGCTCTCTTGTGTAGCATTGACCCTCAACCAACTCAATACTTTTCATTTATTTTATGCTGTTTCCACCTGCCAGACTGTTTGACAGAGGAGCTTGACTTCATTGCATCTGTTTTATAGTAAAGTCACAGTTTTTGGCCAAGAAAAATTAATGATACCATGAAAGTTTGATGGGGAAGTTGAGATGATGAAAAATCAGATGAGGTTGCTTAGCCTTAAACAAATGAAATGAAATAAAGTTCTGCCTTTAAGGAAAAGACTAAAACGCACATTCCTTTGAAAATCATCTTATTTGCAGAGACATGCACATTTCTTGAGGAAATATAATAAAACAGGGTTGTTTAATGTGAACCTATTGCTTAAGTGAATAGAAAATATGTGATGATAAAGTAATTCCCATAAAAAAAAGTCTCATCACATACTATAAAAAGTAGTAATGTACTTGATCTGAACTTAAGTGACCAAACCTTGTACTGCACAGTGTGGTAATGTAGTTCATGGCATTAATAGTAGTTAATGTATGCATTACATTTGAACCATCATATCTGATCTACATATTTCTAATCTATTCTAATAATAGTGACAAATTTAAGGTGAAGGTTAGACGAGAGGTTGTATTTATATCACAAGGAGGATATCATTAACCACAGGGCAAACACCTTAGATAGACTATTTGATATTTAAAATCTGTGGTTTAATCTTAAGAATAAATGGACATCTCAATAACAGTCTAACCAAAGATTAAGTCGTTTGTTCTTGCAAATGCAAAAAAACATTTGATCAAAAAACTAGTGGTTTGGCAACATACATTTGGGATGCTTTTTATTTCAATATTTATTAGATATTGACTTGGTAAGCAAACCCAAAGCTTCTGAAGATTTTTTTAATCATTGTGAAGGACATTATCCTTTGAACCACATCTTCTGTTCCTCTCAGCAATTCAGTATAAATGTCAAAACATTTATCAAAATAAAGCCTTTTACGTATAAAAATACAAAAGCTTTTTACGGCGAGACTCCCCATAGCAACAGTTGGGGTTATAAGGGCTATATCACAAAGGCTCCTTTGAACAGTTGTTTAAATCAGTGGTGTTGTGTTGGTCGAAACATGGTTAAAATCTCTTGGTGAAAAATTGTTCATTGGTTGTGGTTCTTGGGTAGAATCGCAAACAAAAACCAAGACGAAACCACATTGGCAAACAGTCTAACTAATATTTATTTGTTTAATGTTTATAATTATGTGTTTAGTTTTGTTGAATAATTATGCGTTCACAATAATGTGTAGCAATGTGATGCAAAAGGAGCGCAGACTTTACAGTTATCGCTATACAGCCAATACTGTAGATACAGCAGTCGATTAGAATCTCCAATAGACACCAGAGACTTTGCAACTTCCTGCTATTTAATCTGTGTCAGTGTGAACCCCTTAATTCCACTCCTCTTCTGTGTAGGTGTTTATGAAATTAACACGCCGCTTCTTTTCACATGTCCAACATGTCTCTTAATATGCAACTAAAGTGCGTCTTTGTGTGAAAATTAGTGTAATTAGCATTTTAAGTGCCTCTGCCTAATGAATTCATTAAATATACAACAAATTTAAAGTCACTCATAGCTAATAGAGCATTTCTCTCAGCTTTCATGTTTTACAGAAACCTCAACCTTTATTCTTAATCTTGAGTTTCGTTACTTATGGAGCAAAAGTGCTATAGTGAAGCAGTATCAGCTTTACCTTTATACTTTTCTGCACATATCTATATATTTATACATTGCTTAACAAAGTCATAATAAAGAGAAAAACATATTTTAGGAAACTGTCGAATATACTTAAAAGTTCAAATGTTATTGTCATTAAATAGGCAAATAACAAACTGAAACGACTTTTTGTTCACGTTTTCATACCCAAATTTGAGCCAGCACATTCATTTTTATCTCTGAAGTCAGAAAATATGCAAGCTTAAAATTTAACTGTTTCTATTAATGACTGCAAGTAAATAATTGCTATTATTGCACATCTGCACATATGAAGTGCACAGAAAATTTAGAGACAATTCCACATTTTCATTTTATCAGCATTTCTAGATTTTTAGAATAATGTATTGTGGCCATTCCAGTCCAGTGTCTGAGGAATTTCAACAAAATCAAACCTCAGGAGTGACACAGTATCCAAAAACAACGTGAAAGACAGCATGATAAGAAAACTGTGATTAAAAATTGAGGTTATCACATAAAAATTTATTTTTTTAACCTTTCCTAAAAACATGTGCAGATCTTACAATTGTATTGCTTAAAAGTGTATATAACTTGTTTTCTTTGCAGTATTTGAGGTCTAAAAAATACAGAGCACCTTTTCTCCAGTTTACCCCATGTAATGTATTTTTGGCTATTACTACAAATGTTCTCATGCTACTTGGTTGGTAGCCTGGTTTTGTGATCCAGGGTCACATATCTGGAAAGTGGAATCTAACCTTGCAACCTTTATCTTTACTGTCTCTTACATTATTAAAACATATGTTACACGTTAAAAATGTGTTTCCAAGAAAATAGACCAGTGTTTTTCTGTTTAACACCACCATAACACTTCAAAGCCAGAAGCTAGTAACCTAGAAGGTGTTTGGCACTTCATGAAAAGTAAAGCCGCACTGCTGTCATTAAGCTTTTTTTAAGATTCTGCTTGTTCTTCACAATGTTCATCATTAATAGATTTTTTGTGTACGCGTGTGTTGCGGTGTGTGTCTGTGTGTGTTTTATAACTAGTGCTTTCCTTCCTTTAATTAATAACATTGTACTGAGAAATGCTTTTTGACCCTGCTTGCAAAGACTGCGCTTGTATTGTAACACCAGTTCTATTTATGAAGCAGCTAAGAGAAGGTAAAAAGGAATCAGGAATTAGGAATCCCGTGGTTACATAGATGTTTACAACTAATGAAGTGTATCGTTCACAATCTGGCAGCTGTCTTAGACCTCTACCTGCTGACAAAATCAATAGCTATGTGGTCAAACACTCCGCGCTGCTTGAATGGAGGCTCTCACTTCAATCCCTTTGAGTCATTATCTGTCTTTGAGGGCTTTTCTTTCTGATGGCCTTCTTAAACTACTACCATATTGTCATTGGCCATATGGGCCGTAATGGAGGTTTGATCCTCTGGCTCTGCGGTTCTCAAGGAGACCATTTTAAGCAGAGCTCTTTCTTAGGAACATTTCCTCCCGTGCGTCACTCGAAAGCACTTTGGAAAGAAATATAAAAGGTTTGGATAAAAGGTTAAAAGACGGGACTTAGTTTTGTATGCTGATGTAAATGGGCTTCTACAATAGACATTGAAACCCTTTTCTTGTTTTGTTTGTTAAAAATCATTGCTTATTCCCTCTGTGTTATGTAGTTGTATAAGGGGCTGCGGTTTAAAGCGAAGATAAGCCTTAGATGTTGTAAGGATAGCCATCCAACCTATTTGATACGTCTCGATTGATTTATGGTTCACGATAAGCATCTTCTTTCAGGATGCAAAGGCTCGTGTGACAGGCCTGAATACCATCTCTCAGGAGCAAAATAACAGCTCTTTCAAGTTTCTTTTTTTTCTGAAGTTCTCATCGTAACCTGGAAGACCTTTAGAAAGTGTTACATGTATATTGTTATTTGTTATAGAAGTAATTGCAAGAAATGACGACAAGTTATATTTAAGCATATGGAAGATGCTTTAATCCGCAGTTATTTGAACGCGTTAGCGATGATCATTTGGGTCTAAAAATACATTTTTTAATAAAAATATTTTTCTTTTAAATGCATTTTCAAAAACAATGAAGGTGAATTTTTAATAATATATCTGTTAATTTAATTATTTACTCAATAGCAACATAAATTGATTTTTTTTCATCGCTGGCAAAAATTACAATTGAATAGCGCATTTACGATTAAAAATAAGCCCGAAATTAACTGCATCCTAACTTTTGTTTTCTAAGCTTAAGTTGTTGCTTCAGCTACTGCGTATTTGCACATGAACCGTACCATAACATTTTTATTTCTAAAAATCGCCTTTTTTGAGGTTACTGCGTATGCACACAAGCTGACAAGCGGCACAGGAGAACCCCGCCGAAGAGAATCGTCAGTCTTTGTCGATTGGCTGTTTTCACCGGAAGGCGGGACTTCCTTTGCCAGAGCGGCCATATTGAGCATTGCATCTTTGGCTATATTCAGTGGGCCAAAATGCAAAAATAAACGTGAAACAGTCGTGTTGTGATAATATTTTGTAACTATTCATGTAAAATCAATAGCTGCTTTGCCGCTGGAAAAAGTGCGTCAGAGAACTTTTGTTTGATAGCTGAATCAAGCAAGACGGACTGAAAAAGACTCAACACACAATTAATAATGGGATAAATTTGATATGCAGAAAAGAAATCAATATCTATTTTCCATTGCGTCTGACACATATAATTATTTCTTTCTGCCTCTTTCTTTTCCGACTCTTCCATCACATCCTTGAAGGGAAGGTCTGTTTGAAATTGGCCTGTAATCATTTCAATCATATAAGTAAATTAATAAAATACAAGCAGCAATCTAGCTTCCTTTTAGCAAATATATTGAAATAACCCCACAGTGATAGAAAATGAAATAACATGCGGTGGATGATGTGAGAGACACTTTTCATTTTGCACCAACTTGAAAGGGCGGTGGCGGAGAATTAATTCACGATTTCTGTCTTCGGGGCTCTCTTATCAAATCCAGTCGGAATAAGGCAATTTCACACATATGCATGGAGAATCTAGAATTGTATGTAATTATTGCTTTGCACTGGAATCTTTTACAGTGCTAAAGATAAATTAAATGATAAGCATTCTGCATATGAGCATGATAGCTCTGTGTGCTAAGCAAGTTAAAACAGTGACGTATTTGAAATGTGTGTTTTGGTTACGTTAGCGACTACAAATGTCTCGAGACAGAACAAACTTTAAAGAAGTTTCTATCATCTAGCTTCTATTTGAAACAAAACTCTTTTGTTCTGACACAGCTTGCAATAAGTTTGCCACCATATTCGTTTAATCACAAACTACTCTATATAAAGGAAACATTGTTTCTTTTTGACAGGTGAAAGACACTTTTTAATCGGAAGCTTTATTAAAGACAGCCGGACTAATATCAGCTTTTGAAATGTCAGTCTACAAAAATTCGCCCCAAGCACAATTTGCTCCATATTAAGCAAATCTTTATCTTTGTAGTTCTTCTTCCTTTCGGTCTGACTCATATCTGGTGCTTTGTTCTGCGTGCTTAAAAATACAGGCCGATTCACGTGTGATTGGGAGGCGTAAGCAAACTCTCTGAACTCTGTAGGAAATGGCATTCTGCTCAAAACCCTTTGATGAAGCCATCACTGTCAGCTCGCGTTTTTACCTCGCTCCTGTATTTTTTCAGGCACGTGCAGTATCCACGAAACGCGCGGCTTCCTGCATCGTCCTCCATTTAGAAAGCTTGATTAAAGAGCAGCTGTCGAGGGATATGATTTTTATCACCGCCAAACAGGTGTAGTCAGATGACGACAACAGCAGCATGAAAGTGCAGGCTGAAATGGGCTCGATGAAGACAAATGGAATGATCTTTTTTCTAGTTTCTATCCATCTGCTGTCTGTCGTGGATGCTGGTGTGTCTCTTTTGATTTCTGACCTGAGATTTACGTGCAAAGAATCTTTAGGGGCACAGCCACATATGAAGGATTGATGAACATAGGAAAGAGGTACGAGTGGTTATAGTACGTTTGGACATATACAATAATTGGCCCAACATTTTTAGGACAACTCAAGTCTTGTTGTAATATCAATTTATTTTATATTATTACACGGCTCATAGGAATGCTTGATTCGGATTGGCCAGTCACGATATTTGCAAGTTCGTTATTCCCAGATAACAAGTACAGTATAATATTACACAAAAAATAAATATAAATGTGTTTTTTGATAACATATATGACATTATATTTACAAATGATAAAAAGCAAATTGCCTGTTGGTGACATTTGAACATCATTTCCTGAAACCGAAAGTAAACGGCTTTTCCTCATGGAAGGTCTACATTCGGTACAAATGAGCTAATAAAATATTTCAAATTCACATTTCATGTCCAGTTTATTTCTCATGTGGCAAGTAGTCATGTAATAAGCAGGATAATGTACAAGCAGCCGGCTGTTATTGCGAAATAAGCCCCATCAGTGAGATACAAGGCCTGAACACACCGTCGGGGCTTATTTCTGCAATAACAACCGGTTGCCTTTACATTTCCCCTTACTTAATAATTATCAAATCTATTCTAAATTGTTTTTAAGTTCTGGCTCAAAAGAGTAGTTCACCTAAAAGTTGAAGAATGTTTGTAAGCAAAAACCGTTGGTCCCTTTTGACTTTCATTGTATGGACACAAAATCAATGCAAGTCAATGGGCACCAATGGTCTTTGTTTACCATAATTGGTCAAAATATCTTCTTCTGTGTTCTGCAGAAGAAAGTAAGTCGTAGAGGTTTGAAATGACACAAGGGTGAGTAAATGATGACAGAATTTTCATTTTTGGGTGAGCTATCCCTTTAACAGTTCCGTTGTGCCAACATGATATAAAATATGCAATGGTCTATGTATTAAGCCCATTTTTAATCATTCAATAAATCATGCCATCTGATAAATTTAATACATTCGTGCACATCATAACAAGTAAACACGTTATCTATTTTAACAACGCTGCCCATTTCCTCACAGAGACCTTCAGTCTAATTTTCTAGCATCTTTGCCTGGATTTTGAAATGAGGAGATGCTAAAAGGAGAGAGATGATCTCGGTGCTCTCCACTCCATCTGTCTCCCTCATACATAAAGCCTCAATTTCCAGCTGTAAATTTTTTCATTACACTGGAATTGAAAGAGATAGGGGGACTTTTCACTTCACTCCCTGATGAGTTCATACATTTGAAGTGAGGCTTTGTCAGCTGAGAATTAGCACAGTCCCTTAATGTTCCAGGAGGCAGCCATCACATCAGAGTCTCTTCAAAGTGAGGGTGAAATAGAAAACTTTACACCCATATGTGTGTGTGTGTGTGTGTGTGTGTGTGTGTGTGTGTGTGTGTGTGTGTGTGTGTGTGTGAGAGAGAGAGAGAGAGAGAGAGAGAGAGAGAGAGAGAGAGAGAGAGAGAGAGAGAGAGAGAGAGAAATTATGTCGTCAGTAGAAACATATTAGTCACTTTACCCAAATCTTTCTCTCAGGCTTCATGATTCAGTTTGTGCAGAAAGCAGGCTTGTATGGTGGAAAACACAGACCTGAGACAAAGATGTGACTGAATTTTGTTAAAACATTTTGAAACGTCTTTTTATCAACTTAAAGCCTTTTGGAATACTTTATCTGATTGGTCAGTTCCAGCATTCTGTAGTCAAATACATTTGTTTATTACATGAATGCTTGTTTCTTTTTCATGAATTTTCCAATATTATAATAATATGCCTAACTGTGCACCATTTCTTGATTTATCTCATATAATTAAATTATGTTCATTTATTTATTTATTTGTTAGGTGTCATGTAATAAGAATTATGTACAGTACAACCGGACCATCATTACACCTGTTTTTCTTATAATAATTGACTCTACATTATTCCTTATATAACCAACAGTACAATACCTGCCAAGTTGCCCATCATGAAGTCCCTTATAATCCATTATAACATATAAACATTTCAGTTGACCTCATTTACAGACAATTATCAAACCTGTACTTATAGAAAATATTCCCTCAGTGGCCTTGGTGCTTTTAAGCCAAAGTACAGAAGCTTGTACTTGTACGTGGCCCTGGAGTCGTATGTAGTCCTTTGGTAATACTGATTGATAGTGGCAGGGAGCAGGTGAGAATGTGAATCTGTTTGTTTAATAGAAGTTCACAGACTAACTTCTTTCCTTTCATCTAATTTGCGCAGCTTCCGTGCCTCAATAAACCGGCCCTAGGGTTTGATGAATGAGAGTGTCCACTTGGTTTGAAGATACAGGCCATAAGAGAGGATGACATGAAGCATGTTGGTGGAATTCTTTTCGCTTCTTTTAAAATAAGGCAGAAATTTCGGAATAAAGCAACATAAAACATGTACTTCATAGGGCTAAATGGTTTTAAGTAGAGATACACCAATAAATCGGTCAATAATCTGTAGCGGTTGGCTTTTAGCCGATAGTTTAAAAACAGCCTATGATATAGCCTGTCAATCAAAAGAGGAAAGGAAATTGCATTGAATGTGTGCTTTGTGTATAGAAATTATATCATTGTATAATTTAATATTAATAGTCATTATATGAATTAATTGCATTCAGATTTAATGATCTGCCTTACATTCTGTCATCACTGTTCAGTCCATGTCTAAGGTCATGATATGAGAGCATGACTAAAGGGACAAATCAAAACTGGAATACTGTGATAGTGTGTGATGCAATGCATTGAACCCCCTCACCAGTGTTCCCTGTAATGGTTGTGTCTTGCTGAGCAAAACCTGTTTCTATTGGGCAAAACCTTCAGGCACCTGAGGAGAAGCACTCCATGTACCGGACACATGCTGTGTTCACTGTGACAATCTATGCAAAGAAATTCATTTTGTGTACCTGTTGTTCTGTGTATTTCATTTTACTTCATTTTTAACCCTTGTGTGGTGTTCATGTTTTTGTTACTTAGCCAGTGTTTGTGAGTCTAGTAGACATGAATGAAAAAATGCTTTATTGGCACAGCTTTATTGGTGTTGTTTATCCCAGTTATAAGCAATAGACAGCATATATGGTTAACATTAGTCACTTTGTTAAATCTCATTTCTTATTTATCTTTGTAATCCCCTTTTTTCTGTGAGCCTACTCTGATTTGATTGGTCATATAGTCTTGTCTGCTGTGATTGGTCTAGCGCATGTATTCAAGCAAAACGTACATTTTTCACGGAAATGAAATTAGAACGTCCGACGACTCGTTCAAGTGAATCAGATTCGACTCCTTTTTTCCAAGCCAATAACTTTGTTATTTGTGCACTTTCAGATTTACAACTTGGAGGGTGCTTACATACACACACAGCAACATTGCACACTGAATGAAATTGTATTTTTAATGATATCACAATACCCGCTCTTTAAAATAGATTCAGTCAGATAAGAAGGACTTGGGGATGGAGGTGGGTTTTGAGCACAGCACGATTAAGCAGCTAATAAGGAGTTCTGAAAGGCAACTTAAATAAGCGAGAAAAGCTGCTATTTGCTTTATGTATAAAATGTTATGAAGAATGTTAAAAATGAACATGAGGAAATAAGTTATGTGTTTCATAACTCAAAGAAAACTCCAAAAAATCTCAAGAATACAAGTGAGAAACCTAATAATGCTCAGTTCTGGAAGCAGTCATTATTTTTGTGACTCTGTTTGGTGCCATTTTGAACGTGTCATCTCCCTGCTGTTTCTGCATTCGGTCCTTCTCTCACAAATGATTCAGCGTCGCACATTTCCATACACGGGGCACGCAGATGGACTCCGCTTAAAGTGCTGCCTTTTCATTTAGCTCACATTCAAGAAATCTCTACCTTTTCCATGCATTTTCAGCCAATCATCAGTTTTTTGCACAATTCATGCACACTGCTAGGAGGGAACATTGCTCATCACCGCTGGCGTAAATCCACTATTGCTGTTCTCTTACATCAAACTTTTTCGCAAATGCAAGAATGAGGTTTCAAAAACTGCAACTGCATCTGGTCGCTTTGTGTCAGACTTCTTGACCTTTTACTCCCAATATTATGATGTATATTTTTTTATTTTATTAATATACACATTATGTGTGGAAGTGTGCATATAAGACCAACTTGGAAACATAAAAACAGGAAAACACAAAGAGCTCTTGGTCTACTGGTGAGGGTTACACTGATCGAAATGTTCTTAGCCAGGCTCTGCAAAGCCATAGGGGCTCAATAATAGCTTACTTCACTCTTAGACATCGCAACATGGGCTGCATGCTGATAGCAATAATGCGACGGATGAAATGAATGAATGCATAAATAGGGGTTAGAGATAGATCCTTAGATGTGCACAGTTAGACAGGTGTCACACTGAGACATGTGTCTTTGTGAGCTGTCCTCATTAGCAGGCTTCTCGGTCTACTTTCAATGCGACTCCTCTCAGAACTTAATGGCTTCCAGAGAAGGACCATGAGAGGTTCCTGCTGAATTTTCAGAAAGTTTCTCACCCTCAAGAAACTCGGCTGAGATAACAGTTCTGCAAGCGGACGCCGGGAGCACTCAAATAAGCTTGGGATAGGTCTGTCATGTAGATATGAATCGAGAGGTTGGCTAATGTTTTAGAGACACATTTTATTTCCAGAACAGGCAGCGCCCTGAAGCTGGATGTGCATTGTAAATGTAAGCATATATTTGGCAGCCTCTTTAAAACGTTTATTAATTTTCAAAGTAAAAAAAATGGCAATGATTTTAAAATTGACAGTTTTATGGCTCACTGTGCGAGAATTTAAAATACTTCTCTGCCGCACTGTTTTTTCGCAACAAGCAACCCGAAAATGTTTCAGTTTTCATCCCCGAGCAAAGCATTGACAGAATCCCCAGCCGTCCTCTAATGCTGTTCATATGGAAATCGTCAAATTCATCTGCTACTGATTTAATTACTTCAGACGTACACTGTGCTGCCATTTGCTGGCATTAAAAATTCTTTGGAATTGAGGTTTTATATGTAACCCTGTCATACTTCAAAATCTCACTTTCCAAGACATGATTTGGCTCCAAAAAATGTTCAGAAAAGCATCTTGTTTGCTGAGATTTCAACACGGTTCTTTAAATATTTAGGCTTCCAAAGTACCAGTATCTTTTTTAGTGATGATGTAATTGTGCCGAAGTCTATGACTTTTTAAGGTCCTCTGTATTTCTTGATAATAATGTTTTGTTGTATTTCTGGTCATAATTGGCAGAGACTAACCATGCATACACACTGTTACAAACACTGGGAAATTGGCCAAGATCAGACATGTTTTATCTCACTTTCTGAAGCAAAATGTTATTATGAAAACTATTGCTTTACTTAGATCCATAGCTAGACAGAATTCACAAACTTGTTTAGGATTTTTCAGTTGTTTTTTAGGGGAAAACGCTGCAGAATTCTGTGGATTGGATTTAATAATGAGAAAATGTGTTAAATAGACCGAAAAAGTAGTGCAGCCTTATTGCTAGCTAAAGGCATTTTAAATTTATTTCAAAATGTTTCATAAATGAACACTTGCTTATACCTTGTTTTATAACTAAGTCCCCCAAAATTGTTTAACTAGACCCAAAAATACAAATTCTGTCCTCATTTTTACTCACTCTGTAGTTGTATCTGTATAAATGTCTTTGTTTGGTTGAACACAGAGAAAGATATTTGGAAGAATGCTTATAAACAAACAGTTCTTAGACCCCAATAACTACCATCATAGAAAAAAATACAATGGTAGTCAAAAGTTCCCCAGAACGGTTTGCTTTCATACATTCTTCAAAATACTTTTTTTTGTGTTCAAAAATTATGAAGTAATTTTTCCTACTATGGTAGTCAATGGGGTCCAAGAACTGTTTGGTTACAAGCATTTTTCCAAAAATCTTTCTCTGTGTTTATCAGAACAAAGAAATGTATCCAGATTTGAAACCACTCAAAGGTGAGTAAATGACAAAATCTATATTTTTTGGTGAACTATCCCTTTTAAAAATATTAAAGCCATTATTTATGAAAGAGTGTGCCGCTATTAAGGTTACACTGAGGTTTCATCTTTAGAGATCAAATAGAATTGAACTCTCAATTAACTTCATTGGGAGTGTATGAACAGACTCTTCCTGTTTTAAGTTCAAATAAACAAAATATTTTTAGGATTTATGCTTTTTCTTTCTCAAATCATTCTAAGCATTTGAAATCAGATGCATTAAACATTTCTTTTTAACTTCAGTAGAAAAGTGTGAAGTACATCACCTTCTAAAACTCAAAAGCTCAAGTTTTTCCAAAAAGCCCCAAAAATTGTTTTAGTAAAAAAGTTACTAATGTCGCTAAATATAGTTGGCAAAACTAGTGATAGTATAATGTTATTTGTGTCAAATGCCACACTGGTTTGCTTAAATCAGTCTGTGGAATGATCTGCCTATTGCAACAAGATCTGCAGATTTTGTAGCCATCTTTAGGAATTGTCTAAAAACACGTATCTTCCACTAACACCTGACTCACTAATACAGAGTTATGTTTATTTTTCTACTTTTTTCTATCTTTTCTATCCTTAGCTTAGCTTTGTATATTGTGGTAGGCTTGCTGAGACCAGTTTTATTGCACTTGTGTATTGCTGTCCTTGTGTTGTTCTAATTGCTTCTATTGTTTACCTTATTTGTAAGTCGCTTTGGATAAAAGTGTCTGCTAAATGACTAAATGTAAATGTACCAGATGATCGAACACACCAACAACTAATTCAAATGTGGTATTGAATTTGATTTGAGAGCTATAATGGAGGACAATATTTTCAGTGTTGAGTGGAAGAAAGTTATATGGAACCAGAAACAGCTTTATTGCAAAGTACAAAGGAGCGTCCAATGCGGAAGTAAAGACATAGTAGAAGAAAGTACAGACAAAATAGGAATTCATAAGAAAAAGAACTACAACACAATAATAATATAAAGAAGCTAAACAAATAATGTAACTTTTTAACAATAAATAAATAAAAACCACTTTATAAAACAACTAAACATTAAATCTTTGAAAATGGGTTGTCACTGTAAGACGTGTTAAAAGACACTCACCCCAACACACATGCACACGCAGTCATTCTCCTTATGCCTTGCATGCTCAAAATTAATTTCTTGGGATATACATCAATTACAACAGCAAATGGTCCTCATGTCAGCGCATACTATTGATGCTGCTAGTATTTCCATTCATCTAGACCTGGTATTATGCTTGTTGGGGCTCTCCAGTGCTTTATCTGTGACTCCCACACAGACCTCCATTTCTAATTTTCTGATAACAACAAGACCACGAACTCTTCCTGTGAATGACACGACATTAGAAAGCCAAATGGCAATAACACTGAAAGCTCTTGCTCTCTTTTACAAATAGAAAAAAAACTACTGTAAGGGTTCTAATGAAACAACGAAAGGGTTTGTCAAACCCTTCCCATTTCAACTCGATCAACATACAGTGCTGTTGACAGATATAAGGCCCTGTCACTCTGTTCATGAATGTTTATTGTACCTTTAGATTTAGCTTTAGCTGGTACGGCCTCTCTTTCTCTTATCTGCATATGCAGGCTGTCCTGACAACCAGCCCCATCCACCCAGATTATCCCTGACTGTGGGTTAAAAAAGGCAACCCTCAAAAGATTCCAATCTGTTTTATTTTTCGCTCACCGTGTAAAAAAATGTGCCATCCAATAAGTCATGCATGAATAGAAAATGATTAAGCGATCATAATTTAGATTACCCAGATTTTAGCATTATTGTGAGTTTTGGAGATTTAGGAGGAAAACCCGCAAAATGTTGTCGTGAAATGCTGAATAGCAGTGCCAACGCTGTGGCTGATGAGTCTGGTCCTTGTTTCAGACGCATGGGGCTCGGAGGGGATTTGAGTAATTTAGCATTCAGATTGCAAATTACACATTATTCACTTCAATTAAGGCTTTAAATCCCACTCACAGTAACACACTTGCTGTATAAATTATAGCCTAATATATCATTAGGTCTTTATTACTCTCACAGGACCCTGCCTGTTGAAATCGCACATTGGTGCGGGTGTATATTTGTGTGTAGTGTTCTTAAATGTATAAAGATGTTGCAATAGGCCATTAACGCACCTGAATTTGGTGCTGAAAGGGATAGTTCACCCAAAAATGAAAATTCTGTCATCATTCACTCTCTTGTCATTTTAAACCTGTATGGCTTTCTTTCGCAGAACAGAAAATGCCACAACAGAAGATATTGATAACGGAACAATGGCGGTACCCATTGACTTTTATACCGCCGTTGTTAGCGATGGGAAAAACGATGATCATTCGGGTTTAAAAATACATAGAAAAACCCCAAAAAAGGAACCGAACAAGGTGTTTGTTTTGTCTCATCGTGCCGCATCCAGTGGGAACAGATTTTCTGTTTATAATGGTTTCTAGTCTTGTATTTGCACCGTTCGTGGAGCAGGCTGAGCATCAATCCATTCACATGGAAGTTGAACTCGCGCAAGCAGAGCGAGCATTCCTCTACTCCGCGAGCGCCACGTGAGCGTGAAGCTAAAGTTCATAGGAATGGATTGGAAACACACTTATATTTCAACAAATGTCAGGTGAGACCACTACTATCAGACAGATAAGTCAGATGAGCACAAGAGATTTTACCGTCAGACACCGACAGACAGAAGAGCAGAGGAGATGATGCTGTATTGATCTGAGATTTTGGGTTGTGAATATAATATTATTTATTCATATATAATATAATACAATTTCTTTAAATATTTCCTGTTCTCTTTACAAAAAGTAATAAATGAAAGATTTTGGCAATGCAATAGACATATTTACAATGCATTATAAAGTACATTACAAGGCATAATTAATACATTAAAACTACATTCATAATGCATTATACATAAATGCTTAAAGTGTTACCCAAACGTTACGTGGCCCAAACTTCTGGTAGACCTCTGCAAAGAATTAATAGTGTTGAGTAGTTTTAATTTAATATAATACAATAAATATTAATATTAATTTAAATATAAAAAATAAATATAGGTATATTATTAGCCTCTAGCCAGACCGATAAGCACAGACAGGAAGTTAACTTTGGGCCAGGTGGGTGCAATGAAACCGTCTATAATCACCAAAAGTCTTTACTGTGATGAAGAAGTGGCGACACCTCCATTTAACCATTTTTTAACTGAACAGCTATATTAATTCGAATTATGACCATTCTAATGAGGATTCATGAATAATATGTGGAATATAAAATGAGGCCATAAGTTTCCAATTAGCATAACTTCTCTCTCATTTTTCCTTGTTGTAATTTGTGAAATTAAAACTGCATATTGTGAGCCTTACCTCAAAGAGCCTGTGTCGGTATGATAAAGATGCCTACGCGTAAATATTTTAATTGCTGTTAAACATGTTGTGAACAATGAGAAAATAATGAAGATGAAGTTGAGCAGAAATTGAACAGAATTTGAACCGCAGTAAGCTGCAAAATGAGCATGGCAAGCAACATTAATTATTACAGCATAAACCGTGCTTTACCCATTTAAAACACTTTATCATCACAGTTAATACAATTGCCTTCTTATGTGTTCCAGGAAATTATCACGTTCCTCAAATCCTGTTGGCCAGTGGTTTCATTTGAAATGCAACCCTTTCATCTGCCCACAGTTTAAATATGTCTTTATATATTTGTCTATATATGTATACACACACACACACACACAGAGAGAGAGAGAGAGAGAAAGCGAGCGGGAGAGAGCACCGATTGCTGTTTAAAACATCCCTTATGGGTGAAATCGACAAATTCAAGTGAAGCGCGCACATGCCACAGGATTAATCCCTCAACTTGTATTAACTTCAAAGGCAATACTGGACTTGTAGGTTTAACTGCCTATAAATAAATCATCTATAGCGCTAAAGAGAATTACCCTTTAGCTTTCAAACAATCCCTCCGGCCATATGGCTCCAAAGATACTGACTGATGTGGGTTAGGTGAAGAAACAGAAAGAAGGTTATAGTTCATGCTTTGTGTACTACCACCAGAGATCATTGATTTAGTGTGGAGGTCTGCATAGTGTGTATTGAACTCTTCTTTTGTGACAAGGTCCTAAAGAGGTGGAATGCACATTTAAACAACAATACAAACAGAGGTTTTCAACTTAAAACTTTTGTTATGCATTTTGGCAGATTTAGTGCACCATTACGACCAGTGGATATAGACATCTGCAGGGCTGAACAACCTCTTCTTTGAGTACATGAGTAAAGTCTTTAAAATGACCAGAGCAGCACAGCCCAAAATGTACACGCCCTCTTGACATTTTTAACCTTTTGTGTTTTGCAGAAGGAAGAAAGACATGCAGGTTTAAAATGACAAGTGGATGAGTACATTTATTTTTAGGTAAGTCTTTTTACTTTGTTTTCATGGTGCTTCAAATGCAAGAAAATGCAAATATTTTTATCCATTTATGACCAACAGCAAAACGAGACTCATCAGTATAGATTCAACAATCCATAGACTGGACCACATAACCCTCCTTTATGTCTATGTAGGTTCAAAACTGCTCGAAGCTATTTTTCAAGATTTGATCCCAGGGTCACTCGACAGCCATGCAGCAAAGGTCCAGCCCTACACATTACGCTAAAAGCAAAGTCATGTTTTTTTGAAGTCATATAGCTAACCTCTCTACATAAATTGAATAATTTGCTTTTCTCACCGTCCTACCGCCAGACAGTTGATTATGACACGTGACCCCAAAGTAATAACTTGAAGAGGTAGCTAGAGGTGACCTCGGAGAGTTGCATGCATGTGAACTTGTTTTGTCAGAGCGATCTGTTAATGATATGCACACTGGAATATTTAATTCGGCTGGAAGAGAGTACATGACAAACGAGACGCGCGGGGTTGCTCAAGGATACGATTGCGCAGACGTAAGAGCCAAGAGACTCATCTCATTGCATTGAATTAATATCATTTCCACATGTTCATAACAACTAACGGCTATGCCGCATCAGCTGTTTTGTCCAAATTTAACATAGAGCTTTGTTTACAACAGAGGTAGGGTTGACACGGAGTGACCAAGTGAAGACAGAACTTGGACAGGAGTCCAAAGCCACAGGGCGTATTAACTTCGAATAGACAAACTTTAAAGGACGTTCACAAGAACATGATATTTCTGTTGATAGCGTCTGACCTTTCGGTTGTCACCTTTCATCTAACAACGGGGATTAAAAACCATTAAATGCACGCTTACTTCTGTATGTTTTTGGTTTCATTCCAAAGTGTAGCGTAATTAGATTTTAATGGCGATAAATGCTATGCCCTTTGTCAATACTTCGGCCTGTCATGTTGTTCATAATTTGCACGGTTCTGTTCTGTGAATTGTCCGTGCGATGCAAGCGAAAGGTGAGGGCTGGTTTTCCAGAGGCTAAGCTGCCATATCGGCTAATGGAAATCACTTAGGGCCGAAGAACCTGATATTGTGAAGGTAGACTGCATGGGTCTAAAATCATCCAGACAGATCTAAAGTACGATCAAGAATGGCAGTCTTGACTTCAGATTAGGCTGCAACTCCCACTCCAGAAAGGAAACTTTATCTGGAGTGAGTAAACCACAGACATTAACACCAGCTGAGCCTTAGTGCACCTGGGCCAACTGCAGTTTTCCCCACTGATGGTGGTAAGCCCCTTTGGCCATTACCCCGAGCTGACTGCTGTAAGTAAATAATTTTAATTAATGGCATGCACAAATAAGATGCATGACTCATGAATATGTAATAGATCTAAATATATCACGCAAACTGTCCGTGCAAGTTAATATCAAATGAAATATTGCGCCTGAAATCTGTCTTTGGTAAATTGGGGAACTCAGTAGTGATGTTAAAATGTAATGTTTTAATGTGGAGTGAAAGAAAATGTTTTAATCTCAGGCGTAGGTTGAATTTGCATTGGTGTGTTTAAAATTCTTAAATCTCCAGAATTGCTTCTTTCACATACTCGGTAAGTCCAGCATTATGGATGTGCAGTTTCAGTCAAATCTTGAAATATGTATTCTCAAAGAATGTTTTTATTACCAATATATTGAATCTTATGTTTATATTTTACTAAACCCCTAATGATAGAGTCCAGACATGAGATTTCTGTTTAAAAACAGAGAAAAAAAATCATTCGTTATGGATGGGACAAAAAAGATGCATGTTTTTGAGAGACAGCATACTTTGTGGGATCTCTGTAAATTAAAATGTGCAAACCCAAAGCAATTATACTCACCAAATAGAGAAGGGATGGCTATTTGTGGAACTTAAAATAGTCATATTTATATGACTATATTTAAATTTGTATGCTCCCATTTATGAGGAATATGGACTGTTATGGATGTGACAATAGCATATGGAAATCTATGCTTTAAAAACAAAACAAATTGAGATATTTAGGTATTTAAACCACCAAATATTGACATCTGACCTATCAGAGTGGTGAAAACCTTTTGCAAAACTATTTTTTTTTTAATCTTAAGGTTGACATTTGCATGGAATCGCCTCACTGTACTATATAACAGCACATTCAGTATAGCTTCTATTTAAATATGCTTCAGCCAAACAAAATAATAAGTGTCTAATTCAAGACTTATCACATCCGAAATGCCTCGTGTCAATAAATAGAGCTTCCTCAGTCAACTTTTCAGCTAAATAAATAGCGAGCGAATACAGTCTTGGGAACACAATTATTTTTAGAGGATTTTATGTTGTTTTTATGCGTGTCAGTGTAGTAGGGCACTACGCGTAAAAATAAGCCATCAGCCTCGATATAATGAAATGCCCTTTCTTCATCTCTGAAGCTACTGAGGGTGGTAATAAAGTACCATCATATTTCTGTTTGTAGCCCCTGTCAGCAATGCTGCAGACACAGACCCGCTTTCATCTTCATCCAAGAAGTCAGTGGAATTCATGAAATAGTTTCTTCACATACATGAAAAGGTCCCTTTGCTCGTTTTAGTTTCAGCGGAGATGACATAAACATTCATTTATTTAATTCTTTCACTTTAACAGTCAGTATATTTCCAAGTGATTCAGTTTTTGCTTGTCCGTGCCGCCACATGATCAAAGCGTCAATGTCCTGTGCTGACAAGCGACATGTCTCCTCATCTTTTTGAGCTATGTATTTTTTTTACAATGAAGTTACAGTTGGTTTAAATTTGGTTAGTCCAGTCGTCGCAGGTCATTTTTCCTGTGGAACACAAAACAAGTTATTATCAAAATGTCAAAAGCTGTTCTTCTACCTAAAGTAATGCATGATGATTATTGGCTGTCAAAAAGACTTCTGGCAGTCTGATAGTATAACACAAATCTTATTCAACTTTTCCAAGTTTGTCAAGTTTCATCTCGCCTGTAGGGTACCAAACGCCCCAGGTTTGTATGACATCCCTGCCTATTGTATACCGGACCTGCGACGCCAGTGTCAGAGGTCATTCTGTATTTGTAAAGAGATTTCAAACACACACCATGATGCATCATGCAGTATTTATATACACTCACACACCCACACGCTCACACCCACAGATATTTCCAGGTTGGGTGGAAGACAGATAGATACAAAGTAAGAACATCATGATAACAGCGGGGTTTGCAGGAGCTTTTCACCTGACTGTCAGTAGAACCGAGCACACGGTCTGTCTGTGAGTCTCGTGGGAATAGGCTCTGTGAGATTATGCTCTTTTAGAGGAGTGGTGTGTAGTGGAGCTGAACAGCCTCCCTCTCTCTCTCTAGTACAGTACGTCCCTGCGTTGTTTCATCCTCCCATCCCCCCGTACACCCCATCACTACCCTTTTTCAGACTTTAATCATCTAATTTTCTAAGGTATAAAGTTGGTTGTAGGCTAATTTAAATCCCGAGGAAGAACAGCACCATCTCATATTCAGGTCATAATAAAAGGAATTGAGGAAATGTTGGAAAAGGTGGACTTTGTGTTTTTTCAGGCTTAACATTTGTCCTAAATTTTCTTTTCCTTACAGCAAGATGTAGAACATTATTTCTATGAAACGTGTTAAGTAAAGTACTCTGGGAATTTAATCACAAGGTGAATATATCACTTTAGATAAGCGTCATTTTAGACATGTACTATGGTAATACCATAGTATATGGATACAGTATGTTAAACATTCTGTACTGTGACACCATCTAACTTAAATACCATTTTAACTAAATGTTAACTAAAATTCCCATGGCATTACCATCTACAAGAGGTAAGAGTACAAATAATTTCTGTAATGTTCTTTGAATGAATATAGTTTGGACACATTATATGTACTGTATTACATTGGATGCACTTGTATAATGTATCATATTAAATAAAATATCAGAATTGTTAAAGAGGATTTTCCCCCCACAATGCTGCAATAAAGCAAACTTCAAACGTTTTTGGCAACTTCTAAGCAAAATTTCCTTATTAAAATAAAAATGTTTGTTTTCTTTAGAATATAATATGTTTCTATAATCGAAAATAACTTTATTTTTAGTGTCCTTGGACTTTTCTTAAAGGGAAAGTTTACCCCAAAATAAAAATTCTGTCATCATTTACTCACCCTCTTGTCATTTCAAATCTGTATTTCTTCTGCATAACACAAAGAGATTTGTAACCGAACAATGGGTAAACTATTCCTTTAAAAAAAATGTCATAACCTACTGAGGTATGTACTCAAAATATTAGCGTTCTAGGACTTTTTCTAGGAAGTTGGGGGGGGTTGGAAAGTAAGCTGTAAAATTTAGACAAAGCCAATTGTTGCATCCAGGACATGCAGGAGCTTTCTTAGTCATGTTGCAGTTTGTTCAAGCCAAATCCATATTATCCATATTACACTGCCTCTTAGAAAAGCATGTTGATGTTACAAACCCGTCAACAAACTATTTGAATAAAAGCTCTTTGTTACTGTTTACCTTTATTTGCATCAATTTACTCTGAGTTGCACATATTTTATATCATCAAAAACTTCCACAATGAAATAAATCAATGCTTTATTGAATGAACCAATACACAATAAATTAAATGCCAGAATGTCTGCATTAGGAGTAAACAGAACAGCTTCCGTTTTTTCCCCTGTACACTATCGGAAATAATTTACCACTTGATATAGCTTGCTGTGGCAGTGGTATCAAAGCAAACAACCCAAAACAAACCGGAGGCTCCCTTGAGATACTTAAGTTTCTTTTATTTGTCATGTACATAACCATACACAGTATAATACACAGTGAAATGTTTTGTACAGCACTCTTCCCATCATATGTGGTAACAAAGGAAATAGAAAATCTGGCAATGTTCTTTAAGATTAAGAGAGTGTAATGTGAAGAATTGCAACAGCAGAAGATAAGGGCAAATAAGAAAGGGAATATATATATACATGGATATAATAATATATGTGAATGTATAAAGAACTATGTGCATGAATATACATGTGGATAGATACAGAATAATGGATGTAGCAGCAGCAACTGTGTGAACTATGCGGTTGTACTGTATGCAGTGCAGTTGTGCTGATATACAGATGTATGGAGTGTGTTGTAGAATGGAGAGCACTAGACTTGGAGTAGATTGCCCTGGTTCAGAGCGCAGATGGCCTGTAAATAATCATGGAAATCATTGTGAAACTGTAAGTAACGATGGAAATGAGAATGGCTGCTAAAATGTATTCAATCATTTCCATATATTGAGAATGCATCCCACCCCCTACATAACATATTATTCAGGTAAAAGGGTGAATTCAGCAGCAAACTGATTACAGTGTGATGCTATAAGACGACGCAAAAGAAGGATTTGGTCTATCAGACACCAGACTGCAACACATCCCTCGCCTATGAGGATGTGAGCAAGCTAATGTTTGAGTGTCACTTAGAAGGATAGTTTGTCCAAAAATAACAAATCTTTCCTCATTCCAAACCCTGTGTGACTTTCTTCTTCAGAACACAAAAGAAGATATTTTGAAAAGTGTGGCAACCAAACAATATTGGCCCCCATTGACGTCCATTGGATGAAAACAAAACCACTAAAACATTTCTCAAAATATCTTCTTTTGTGTTATATGTATATGTCTACCAGCAGGGATGTTGAGCTGCTAACCTGCTAAACTCTTGCTGTGTCCCAGTTTGCCTACTTATACTATGCACTAAAAGTATGTACTGTTTTAGTTATGGAATAGTATATACATTTTAGCTGTTTTTAAAACAGTATGCACAAACACTTGAACTAATGCAAAATGTAAGTGTCCGTTGTTGCCTAGACGACACTGTTGAGCATTAACTGTCACGAACATCAAAATAAAGCTTTTCTTTGCAT